>JAPDPK010000021.1:6497500-7697500 GCA_031772115.1 Heritiera littoralis | reverse complement strand
GAGTTTTATAACTTCGAAGAAGGCATGATAGTAAAACCTCATTCTCTCTTGTTCTCTTTCTCACTCTCTCTCCTATCTCTCTTATGCCAGCTTTAGAATAGTCAATGGGAAGCATTTGGAAAGTACTGTTGGGAAATTCTTTAGTGGGCTTACATATATCAAATAATTGTACATTATAGGCTATTTAATGTATTTAGTCCATTTAAAAGTGATCAAATAAAGTTTAAGTTATTGGACTTTAGGACATCTCAATTAGTATGGGCTTTGCAATGTGTAGGGACCCAATATTTTATTTTATTTAATTTTCATGATGGGCCATAAATAAAATGTACTTCAAGTATAAATAGATTATGGTCCCCAGTCTAAACATAACGTAATTCTCACAATCAAATCCCATCATTGAGTGAGATACAGACTCTCTCAAAAGTTTAGACGTGGAAGACTCTAACCCCAAGAAATCAATTCCAATGGAATCAGGTACGCTTTCGTATTGCTTTTCTTAATGATTAAACATGAGATCCTGTGTGAATTTATCTGTATGAAATTTCCTACAAGTGGTATCAAGAGCCTATTCATGTTTGATCATTGAGAATTAAAATTTTTTGTGTAAAACCTTAAGGCTTTTATTCTTTATGAAATAAGGATTAAAATCATGTGAACAATTTTCTGGAATTTTATTTCATGTTTCATGAATTTTATCTTTAAATTTTTAAATCCTGAAATTAAAATTCAACCAAAACAACAATATTTTATGTGCTTTAATTCCAATTGATTAATGATAATTGTTTCTTGTGACTTATATGATTGAATCAAAGTCACAATTTCGGTAGATTTTTTGTTTTAGTTGAAAAAAATCAAGAAAAAGAGATTGGGGTTTTCATGGAGTTTTCTTGCATATTTCTTGATTTGATTTATCATCATTCTTTGTTGTTTTTTATTAGTTTTTGCATGGGTTTCGAAGATAAAACACTTGATTTCATAATTTAATCTTCAATTTCGGTAAAAAAAAAGCAAAAAGGGGCTAAAAATCAACAAAAACTAAAGAGAACAAGAACAGACCCATATCTCCAGCCGGGTCAGGTCGACTCAACTGGATGAAGAAGATGGTTAAACAGGCGCGTGGGACTATTCTCCACGTGCCACCATCCAGTGGCCATTCGGCCACTGGTTTTTCCAGTCTAGCCTATTTTTTATTTTAAAATTTTTGGTGATTTGTCTGAAATTTTTTGAAATGGTTAAATATTTATTATTTAACATTTATTGTAATTTCGGTGTTTTGATATATTATGCACATATTTTCTAAAATTTTATTTCATGACAAAATATTTCATGATATTCTAAGTTGATTGACAGTACTTACTCTCCCTATTAATATGAATAAATTTGTGTACTCTCTATATTTTTTGTATGTGCATAATATGTTAAAAATAAAGTTCAAAATAAATTAAATTAATATAAAATGCCACCAAAGTGACCTCTTTTATGTTAATTTATTTATTTTAAAATTAAGGTTGTCATTTAAGAATTTAAATGATTGTGTTTTTTAATCCATGCAAAAAATAATCGGCCCAAAGGAAGGTTATTTTTTGGCCGAATTACAAACATAATAAGGTAGTAAATATGCGATAAAATTATTTTTACCATGCATGCAATATGTCCGCCCAAAGAAAGACATGTTGTTGGCAAGGATTTGATTATCAATATTTACTAATAAAGTTTAAGAGTATCGCTTACAAATTAAAATTTATGTCCAAAGACTAAATTTTAATGTTGTGTTTGGTATCTTATATGGCCCAAATTTATTATTTGTTAATTGTGAGCTTATTATTGTTGCTTTTCTGTTTACAATAAATGTTTCTTCTATATCTGCCAATTTGAATAATATCCTGGTGCTTAATGGCACTAACTTTGAGAAATGGAAGGAGCATATTACCATTGTGCTTGGATGTATGAATCTAGACTATGCGATCAGGTCTGACAAACCTCCCGCCCCTGCTGATAATAGTATGGCTACGGAAAGGGCACTTTATGAAAAATGGGAGTGTTCAAACTGCATGAGTCTGAAGATCATGAAGTACTCAATTCCGGATACTATCAGGGGTGCAATGCCTTAGGAAGAAAATGCTAAGAGTTTTCTATAACGAATTGCAGACAGATTCATTGCAAATAAAAAAGTCGAAACAAACACCATCCTGTCTAAGCTTGTTTCAATGCAGTATAGCGATAAAGGAAACATAAAGGAATATATTATGGAAATGTCTAATCTTGTTATAAGACTACAGGCACTAAAGTTAGAGTTGTCTTAGGACATTCTCGTGCACTTAGTCTTAATATCTCTTCCTGCACAATTCAGTCCTTTTAAAATAAGTTATAACACTCAAAAGGAGAAATGGATTCTTAATGAGCTCGTTGCTCAGTATGTGCAAGAGGAAGAGAGGTTGAAACCAGAGAAGATAGAAAGTGCTCACTTAGCATTTTCTTCCAATGACAATGCTGCCAACAGAAAGAGAAAAAGGAACACATGAAAGGCACTACAAATATTGAAACTTTATAGCCTAACGGGCAACAGAAACAAGATAAGGTGATCACTTGTTTCTTTTGTCATAAAGGTGGTCATGTGAAGAAGGATTGTTCCAAGTATGCTAAATGGCTTGCCAAAAAGGGTAAACTTCTTAACTTTGTTTGTTCTGAAGTTAATTTTGCTTTAGCACCCAATCACACTTGGTGGATAGATACGGGTGCAACTACTCACATAAGTGTGACTATGCAGGGTTGTCTAAGGAGCAGAAAGCCAACTGATGCTGAAAGATTCATCTATGTAAGAAATGGCGAAAGAGCTCCTGTTGAGGCTATTTATTTATTTAGATTAAAGTTAGAATCTGGTTGCTATTTAGATTTGAAAGAGACTTTTTATGTACTGTCATTTAGACGAAATTTAATTTATATTTCTTATTTGGACAAATCAGGATATTCTTGTTCATTTGGAAATGAAAAATTTAGTCTTTTTCAATATTCAAATCTTATTGGTATAAGTTCTTTAGTTGATAATCTATATAAATTAGATCTTCATGCCTAACATATTAATGAATCCTTGCATATAAATAATTGTGGTACAAAGCGCAAATTAATTAATGAGAATTCTTCCATGTTATGGCACAAGCATTTAGCACATATTTTTGAACAAAGAATAAAGAGGATTGTGTCAAAAGGAATTCTCGATTCCTTTGATTTTTCAGATTTCAAAATCTGTGTTGAGTGTATTAAGGGAAAACAAACAAACATCAAGAAAACTGGTGCTAACAGGAGTTTAAACGTCATGGATTTAATTCATACTAATATTTGTGGTCCATTCCCTACAACTTCTTGGAATGATCAACAGTATTTTATTATTTTCATAGATGATTATTCTCGTTATGGGTACTTATACTTGATTCATGAAAAGTCTCAAGCATTGGACGTTTTCAAAACCTATAAAGCTGAAGTTGAAAATCAACTTGGTAGGAAAATTAAAGCTGTTAAATCTGACCATGGCGGTGAATATTACGGTAGATACGACAGATTAGGTGAACAACGTCCAAGCCCTTGTGCAAAGTATTTAGCAGAATGTGGCATCGTTCCTCAATACACCATGCCAGGGACTTTAAGTCAAAATGGTGTAGCTGAGAGACGAAATCGAACCCTAAAGGATATGGTTAGAAGTATGATTAGTCATTCTTCTTTGCCAGAGTCACTTTAGGGAGAAGCCTTAAAGACTGCAGTGTACATTCTTAATCGAGATCCAAGCAAAGCAATAGCTATAACCCCATAAGAATTATGGACAGGAAAAAAGCCTAGTATTAGGCATTTACATTTTGGGGTTGTCCAGCTGAGGCTAGGCCATACAAGCCTAATGAAAAGAAATTGGACTCAAGAACAATAAGCTGCTACTTTGTTGGATACTAAGAAAGATCGAGGGGTTTCAAGTTTTATGATCCCTTAAATAGATCCTTTTTCGAAACAGGGAATGCTAAGTTTATTGAGGATGTTGAATATGATGAGGGTGCCAAACTCAAGAACTTTGTCTTTGAAGAAGAACATGTTACAGTTCCTACAGTTGCAATTGAGAATGATTAGACAATTATGTCTGACATTGTTCAAGGTGCAAATTTGGATTATCAAGACACTCATGAGTTACATCCTACTCATATTGAAGAGCAATAACAACCTCAATTGGAAGTGCCATTAAGGAGATCCTCGAGAGAAAGGAGATCGGTGATTCCAGATGATTATATCGTTTATCTCCAAGAACACGAGTTTGATATAGTGATGGAGATCCACTTGCTCGTGATGTTCGTGATACTAAGGATCCATTGGTCAACCAAGGAGGTCCAATTACCCGAGCTCGAGCCATGAAGACGCAACAAGCCCTGGCCTCATTAATGCAATAAGCTCTGGCCTCATTGAAGCGTCAAGGAAACTTCCATGAAGAGTCTGAAGACATCTATACTTGCTTGGAAGCCCAAACGACATGAGCATGGTTTACTGTCTTATTTTAGCTTAACTCTAAGATGGGTTAAGTGTTTGAATAGCCCACATTTGAGTCTTATTGTGTCTTAGACTATTTATTTTATGTAACTAGGTTTAGGCATGATTTAGGTTTAGTCTTATTTTCTGTTTGGTGTTAATTCCAGCCCACTTGTTTATGGGCTTAAGTGCTAGGTATTATTATAAATACCTTGTAAACGCTATTGATTACAGAGATCAGTTTGAATTTCAGAATTTGAGTGTGCCTTCCTCTTGGGTTCCCTCTCAACTAGGCTTATCAAGGTCTTCTTCCTTGTGGTGCCTCCTTTTTCACCATCCACCATTGCTATACCTTAGGTTCTCGAATTCTTATTCGTAGGGTCAAGGTCCAATACCTTTGGGTTCAAGTCTCTTTAGGCTTCGGGTCTAGGTTCCAGAAGGTGACGTTTATCCTCTTTACTTCTGTCATGTTGTGTTTCAGGCCCTTTCAAATTTCACTTCACGTTTTCTCATGTCCACGCATATCAGTTGGCATCAGAGCTTAGGTTTCGATTTTTGGTTTGTTGGTGCGTCACTCACTTTTGGTAGAATCCTTGGAAAATTTCGCCACCTTAGTTATTGTGTTTGAGTTGGATTCTAAAATCTTGTGCAAATTCGGTCCCTTCGTTGTTGTGTTTGAGTTAAACTCTGAGTTTTATTCCAAGTCAATCTCTTAGCCACACCAAAACTCCTCCAATCACAACCCTGGCCACACTTCTTCACAACCCTAGCCGCACTGCTTCAGCCACTTATTTCAACCCTAGCCTCACCCCTACTCTTTTCAAGGAAACAGCAAAATCAGATTAAAAAAATTTAAAAAAAAGAAAAAAATTTACGGTACTGTTCAAACACTGTTCAAACAGAAAAATTCGGTTGAGTTAGGAGGCGTGCGAGTACTCGTTTTAAAGAAACGACAAAATAAAATGAATCCATGGATGTCCCTACCCTATCTTGGCCAAATTCCATCGTCTTCATATAGTTTTAGGCCATCTTTTTTATTTTTTTTATTATTCTAGTGTTTTTTTCTTTCTTTCTTTGAGTCACCCTAGTCGCACCTTTCTGTGAAAAGAAAAAGAGAAAATACTTGGTGAATTAGTTGATTCTATGAGGTTGAATCTTTGACTGAGTCTCTAGTGCGATTATAGCCTATAGAGTTGAGGTAGAGTAAGGGAAAAAGGCATGAGTGTGTGAGAAAACATTAGTAGAGAAAAACCAAATTACTTGAGTGAAACACGAGTGTGAGTATTCCATCTTGAGTGATTAAGTGTAAACACGTGAGGATCTCACTTGTTAAAGATGTCTTTTGAAGGTGATAAGTCAGCCTTTAAAAAGATTGAATTCATGCTTCAGACAATGCAACAATAGTTCCAACGGATGTACGTGAAATTCAATGACATTCATGATAAGTTGAACCAACATGAAGCTCGGTTTGCGAAGATCCAACAAGGTGATACTTCCCATCTAAAAAGTAAGGTTGTTGCCAATGACGAGTATGATGATAATGTTGGGTATGACTCGAAAGAAGAGTCTGAGGCAAATAGACATCATAAAAGGTAACATGGGTATAGAGATAGAGATCGAGTTGATAGAGCTCGTGATAGAGGCAAGGAGAAGATGGATGGAAACCTTGGCAGTATAAAATTGAAGCTTCCTCCTTTCCGAGGCAAGAATGATCTTGAGGCATATTTGGAGTGGGAAAGGAATATTGAAATGGTATTTGACTGCCACCACTACTCTGAGGAAAAGAAGGTCAAACTTGCAACAGTTGAGTTCACAGAGTATGCTATGGTTTGGTGGGATCAGTTAGTCACTAGTAGAAGAAGATATGGAGATCCTCCAGTGTCTACATGGGATGAGATGAAGCTCATCATGAGGAAGAGATTTGTTCCTACTCATTAATACAGAGAATTATACCAAAAACTCCAAGATCTTACCCAGGGCTCAAAGAGTGTTAAGGATTACTACAAAGAGATGGAAATAACCATGATTTGAGCCAATATCCAGGAGGATGCAGAAGCTACAATGGCTCGTTTTGTCCAAGGCTTAAACTGTGAGATTGCCAATGTAGTAGAGTTGCAGCATTACATGGATTTAGAGGAGATGTTGCATGTGGCCATCAAAGTGGAAAGGCAACTCCAAAGGAAAGGTACATCCCGTTTCACTCCTAGTTCAGTTCCTGTTTGGAAATCTAACTCCTTTCATAGGAATGATAAACCTGTGTCTACGCCTAAGTCAGAGAGCTTTGCTAAGCCTAAGCCTGAGGGCCCTCCAAAGCCAAAGATTGAACCTGCCCAAGCATCCTAGAGCAGGACAAGTGACATTAAGTGTTTCAAGTGTTTAGGTCACATGTTGCCTCACAGTGTCCCAACCGTAGAGCGATGATCATGCTTGGGAATGGAGATGTTGAGAGTGAAGGTTTTGAAGTCAGTGTTGAAGATGAGATGCCTGCGTTAGAAGATGCTTAAGAAGAAGAAGTTGTTGAGTATGCTGCTCATGGCGAAGCACTTGTTGCCAGGCGTGCTCTTAATACCCATGTGAAGTTTGAAGATGAGGCACAACGCGAGAACATCTTCCATACGAGTTGCCATATTAGTGACAAGGTATGCACTATAGTCATTGATGGTGGGAGCTGTAATAATGTTGCTAACACATACCTTGTTGATAAGTTAAAGTTGCCCACTACCAAGCATCACCACCCATATAAGTTGCAGTGGATTAATGATTGTGGTGAAGTGAACATGGTGAAGCAAGTCTTAGTTCCTTTTCGTATTAGAAGGTATCGAGGTAAGGTGTTGTGTGACATGGTGCCCATGCAAGCTAGCCACCTATTGCTGGGTAGACCGTGGCAGTATGATCGGAGAGTCATCCATGACGGTTACACTAACCGTTACTCCTTTACTATGGATAGCAAGAAGATCACTCTTGTTCCCTTTAGCCCCAAGGAGATTTATAAGGACCAATTAAGGCTAAAAGAGCAACATGACGAGCAAAGGAAGCAAGCTAAAGAAAAGAAGGAAAACAAAGAAAGCAAACCAGTGAGCTGCTATGCCAAACCCCGAGATGTGAAGACTACGTTACTTGCTAAGTCTCCTATCCTTTTACTCTTATTCAAAGATTCTTGTTTCATTGATGCTGAACTCCATGATACTTTGCCTATTGATGTTGTCTTATTGTTGCAGAAGTTCGAGGATGTATTCCCAGAGGAGATCCCAAGTGGATTACCACCGATTCGTGGGATCGAGCACATGCTTGACCTTGTCCCCGGAGCTGCCATTCCTAACCGTCTAGCCTACAGAAGTAATCTCGAGAAGACGAAGGAGCTTCAAAGGCAAGCTAAGGAGCTCATAAGGAAAGGTTATGTGAGAGAGAGTATGAGTCCATGCGCCGTGCCCGTACTGCTTGTGCTAAAAAAAGATGGAAAGTGGAGGATGTGCGTTAACTGCTGAGTCGTCAACAAAATCACTGTAAAGTACCGCTACCTTATTCCTAGGCTAGATGACATGCTTGATGAGTTGCATGGTGCATGCATGTTTTCTAAAATTGATTTAAAAAGCGGATATCACCAAATTCATATGAAAGAAGGTGATGAATGGAAAACCGTATTCAAGACTAAACATGGTCTCTACGAGTGGTTAGTTATGCCTTTTGGCTTGACTAATGCACCCAGTACATTCATGCACTTAATGAACCATGTTTTACGTGATTTCATTGGTAAGTATGTGGTTATCTATTTTGATGACATTTTGATATACAATAAGAGCTAGCATGAGCACGTTGAGCATCTTAGGATTGTTCCTACTGTTTTGGGGAATGAAAATTTGTATGCCAATTTTAAGAAATGTACATTTTGCACTGATAAGATTGTTTTCCTTGGGTATGTAGTTTCTTCACATGGCATTTTTGTTGATAATGAGAAGGTAAAGGCAATTAAAGATTGGCTTGTACCTAAGTCTGTTTCTGAGGTACGTAGTTTCCATGGTTTAGCTAGTTTCTATTGTCGATTCAGTAGAGATTTTAGCACTATAGCTGCACCTTTGATCGAAGTGGTCAAAAGAATATTGCATTTCATTGGGGTCCCGCACAAGAGCATGCTTTTAATTTGCTTAAGGATAAATTTTATTCTGCTCCTTTGTATCTCTGCCCGACTTTACTAAAACTTTTGAGATTGAGTGCGATGCCTTAGGTGTAGGTATTGGAGTTGTGCTTATGTAGGAAAAACGCCTAATTGCTTTCTTTAGTGAGAAGTTAAGTGGAGCAACACTTAACTATCCCACTTAGTGACAAGGAGATGTATGCATTAGTGAGGGCCTTGGAGACATTACTTGTGGCCTAAAGAATTTGTCATCCACACTGATCACGAGTCCTTGAAGCATCTGAAAGGACAGAGTAAGCTGCATAAGCGTCATGCCAAGTGGATAGAGTTCATTGAGATGTTCCCGTATGTGATCAAGTACAAACAAGGTAAAGAGAATGTCGTAGCTGATGCGTTATCTCGTAGGTATACTCTTATCACTACTCTTGATGCTAAACTTTTAGGATTTGAGTATATCAAAGAATAGTATGCTGATGATGCTGATTTTGGTAATGTTTATGAGGCATGTGCTACATCTGGCTTTGGCAAGTTCTTTAGGTACGATGGGTTCTTATTTAGAGGAAATAAATTATGTGTGCCTAGGAGTTCGTTGCGTGAGCTATTAGTTAGAGAAGCCCATTGTGGAGGATTAATGGGCCACTTTAGAGTTAGGAAAACTCTAGATGTTTTGCAAGAACATTTCTTTTGGCCTAACATGAGGAGAGATGTAGGGAGGTTATGTGATAGATGCATTTCATGTAGGCAAGCTAAATCTAGAGTTCATAATCATGGTTTATATACTCCTTTAACCATTCCTACTACTTCGTGGACTGATATCTTTATAGATTTTGTTTTGGGCTTGCCTAGAACAAAACGCGGTAGAGATTCTATTTTTGTTGTGGTTGATAAGTTCTCTAAGATGGATCAATTCATCGCTTGCCACAAGACGGATGACGCGAGCAATGTTGCTGACCTTTTCTTCAAAGAGATAGTACGTCTACATGGTGTCTCGAGGACCATTGTTTCCAATCGAGATGTCAAGTTCCTTAGTTACTTTTGGAAGACGTTATGGGGAAAGTTGGGAACTAAATTGTTATTCTCCACCACTTGTCACCCCTAGACTGATGGACAGACTAAGGTAGTCAACCGAACCCTATCTACATTATTGAGGTCTATTATATAGAAGAATTTGAAGAATTGGGAAGATTGCTTGCCATATGTGGAGTTTGCATATAATTGCAGTGTCCACTCCACTATGAGTTGCTCTCCATTCGAAGTTGTTTATGGCTTCAATCCTCTTACTCCTTTGGATTTGTTGCCATTACCTAGTGCTGAGCATAGTAACTTGGATGGAGAACAGAAGGCTAAGTTTGTGAAGCAACTCCATGAGAGAGTACGTCAAGCTATTGAAAAGAAGACTGAGCAGTATACCACCCAAGCAAATAAGCATCGTAAGAAAGTAGTCTTTGAGCCTGGTGATTGGGTTTGGGTACATATGAGAAAGGAGAGGTTTCCTGTTCAGTGACGAACGAAGTTGCATCCCCAAGGAGATGGACCATTCCAAGTCATTGAGAAGATCAACGATAATGCCTACCGATTGGATCTTCCTGGTGATTATGGTGTATCTGCTACTTTTAATGTTTCTGATATTTCTCCCTTTTCTTTTGATGAAGGTATATGCTATTTGAGGACAAATCCTTTTGAAGGGAGGGGGAATGATGGAGATCCACTTGCTCGTGATGTTCGTGATGCTAAGGATCCATTGGTCATCCAAGGAGGTCCAATTACCCGAGCTCGAGCCAAGATGATGCAACAAGCCCTAGCTTCATTAATGCAACAAGCTCTGGCCTCATTGAAGCGTCAAGGAAGCTTCCATGAAGAGTCCAAAGACATCTATACTTGTTTGGAAGCCCAAACAACATGAGCATGGTTTACTATCTTATTTTAGCTTAACGATAAGATGGGTTAAGTGTTTGAATAGCCCACATTTGAGTCTTATTGTGTAACGATCCGTTACCACATTTTTCACTTATTCTACACAACTTATCCGGTTGGGCTGTTTGTGATACTTCACTTTACACTTAGTGTTAAATAATTTTTGTACGACAATGTTAACATTATACACATCCTCTTTCTTACTTATAAAAATGTAGTACTGTATACATGTCTAAATACAGAAAATAAATGATCGTACCTCATATATCTCAGTCGGTCTGTCATATTGTCCTTTGTGTACAGCCGTGATCCATAATCCTCAGATCTCACAATCATTAAAAAACCTGAAATGTTAAAATTGGGGAGTGAGCAAACCAAGGCTCAGTAAGAGAGTTATATGTCACACTTGATATTCAGCTACCTATATGCTGAAAATATTTTTTTCCCACTTTCTTTAAATTTTCCTAGATGGGCTCTAGGCTCACATGTAGGAAGGATACTACAGTCGGCTAGGGATCCAGATAGAGTAAGGCAAGTATTTTAAAATACCTGACTTGTTTCGAAACCTAGAAGCAACTGTAGAGAGTACTATATCAATTGTTCTTAAAACGATATAATATTCGTTTCCGTAAAGTAAACCATTTATTTCTCTTCACTTCAGTATATTTTAAAACACGTGACAGTTCACTAGTAAAATAATGGTTTACTTCTATTCTCGTCAATTCAGTTAAAACACGTGACAGTACAGTGGTTTATAAACATCAAAAACCATTGGATCAGTAAACAATAGTTTTCGGTACTATTTATTAATTCAGTACCTTACAACTCAGTAAAACCGTATCTTATAGCTCAGTAAAACAGTAATATTAAGTAAAACAGTATTTCGATACGGTTTAGTCAGAAAACAGTAAACAGTAGCTACCAATTCAGAAAATAGTATACGGTAGCTTTCAGTTTAGTAGACAGTAAATGGTAGCTTTCAATCCAGTAAACAGTAATCAGTGGCTACCATTTCAGTAAACAGTACAGTTCCATAAACAGTATTTTGGTACGATTTTTCATCAGTAAATAGTAAACAGTACAGTAAATAGGATTCTGTAAATCCTTTCAGTAAACAGTAAGCAGTAAGTAGTAAGTGAGACTAGGCAACACCCTACAAGTAAATCATGCTATCATCGTCCACTAAGGACACAATAACAGTAATGAGATATATGGCCATGATCTATAATATTTCCTCGGTGTACACTTGCTAGGTGACAATCCGGGACGCTGATGACTAGCTGGTCAATCAGCCACGTGACAGTAACAGTATGGCATGATGCATGAAGCTCGAGGCTTAAGTCTCAAAACAGTGTAAAACCGTACCATAGCCTTTATGGATTTTAAACACAATAGTGTAAAATATTTCACAATTATCCATAAGGCTCACATGTATAAATCATCACCTTTATGAAATAATTAAATCAAATATCATTTCTCAAAATATTTCATAAAGGTATAAATCATATTTTCCATACGGTGAAAAAAGTTTATAAATCATCACTGTAACATATAAAAGGTCATAATTGTCTTTTTCACCATAAAACATATACGCACGCTTTTCCGTGCTTTCTATCGAAAACATGGTTTTCAAAATCATCAAAATTCAAATCAATTATTTTTATGATTTATGGAAAAATAAAATATTTATTTTCCAATTCAACAATTCCATCACCAAGTTTTCCTTCTAAAAACACGTGTAAAGACTTCTCGTCTCGAAATCATAGTTTTCCATCATTTCTTAACCTTTATGGAATTTATGTAATTAATTATTTTCATTATGAAAACCATAAAGGTTTGATATGAAATCAAGTGAATATTTAAGAAATATTTATAAAATATTCACTTCCGTCTTTTCAGTTTTCATCTCATTTCATGTGAAATATCACCTACCAAGTGAATTTTCAGTGATTTCCTTTTCACCATTCTCGAAAACATGAATATTTAAAAATTAACTTCCATATATTCATGTTTTATGAAAAATACTTGATTTCTCGATTTTCGTGTTTGAAAATCGTTTCTCGTGAAATCAAATCACTTACTATAATTTTTGTTAATTTTTGGTAGTATATCGGCTGCCGATTGGCTAGCCTCCTGCATGAAAAATACAGTTTTATAATTTTCAACCGGTAATTCACCACAATTTTCAAACCGATAAATCACCACAGTTTTCAACCAATCATTGTCAATTGCATTTATAAAATTTGAATGCATAATTTAAAACATGTGGCCGAATATCCTTACAGGCGGCACATGTCTCCCTTACTTGTCTCGGGTTGACGACTGCCTCTCAAAGGTCGCACCCGTGTTCACCTCGCCCAATTCCATTGTCTCGGTCATCGAGGAAATTTTCTGGAAATTAAATTCTAAAATTTAGAATTTTTCCATAATTTATTAAAATAAATCACTCGAAATTAATTTTCGAAATTCTTATCGAATTTTCGTAATTTTCGAGTTTCCGAATTTCCTAGGATTTCTTGAATTCCCTGAAATTCCCTTTCTCTCTCTTTTCTTCTTTTCCTCTTTTCTTTCTCTTTCTTTTTCTTTTCTTTTTCTTTTTTCTTTTCTTTTCTTTTCCTTTTTCTTTTCTTTTCCTTTTTCTTTTCTTTTTCTTTTTCCTTTCCCAGCCGAACCGGTCACCTCCCCTCACCGCTGGTTCTTCTCTGGCGGTCGGTTCTTCGACGGTTCAGTGGCCCCTCAGCTGGCCGGCACCACGGCGAACCTGGATCTGGCCTCCGTTCATCCCGAATCGGTGGCATGGCGGCGGATCGACTCGGTTTAGGTCTGGTCTCTTCTCCCTCTTCGCCCTTCCTCCTCCGCCATTCACCGCCTCACTGGTGGCCTCCTACCCTTTCCTCTTCCTCCGCCAGTGCTTCGGTCACAGTGGCGGTGGCCGAATCGGCCGGCACCGCCACTTTCTCTTTTCTTTTTTCTTTCTGAGCTCCGTCAGGTTTCGCCTCTGTTTTCGATTTTGTTTCCTTCCTTTTCCGTCGCTGGTTGTCTCCTCCTCTCCTTGGCTCGCCGGCCGATGATGGCCCTTCCTCTTCTCTTTTCCTTCTCGTTAGCCGACAGGGTCGGCTGTTCACGGGGAAGATCGGGTTTCCCGATTCTTCCTTTCTTCTCTCTTTTATTTGTTTTCTTTCTTTCATTTTATTATCTTCATTATACATATAATATATTATATACTATATATCATATATTATACATATAATATATATCAAGATATATTTGTATTGTGTATTATATATATATATCTAGTATATATATATTTATACACTTTAAAATTAAATAACATTTATATATATTTATATTATATAAATGAAATACTACAATATATATTGTATTTACAATATAAATATATACAAACTTTAATGTAAAACTATTTACATTTCTTATATATGTATATATTTATATATACATAAAATATACATATGTACTATTTAAATTTATGAAATAGTATATATTCATATATATACCAATGTATAATAATATATACTATATATCATTTAAGTACATATGTATTTGTATTAAAAATATATTTATATAATATATAATTATATAAATATATTTTCATATTCATTTCTTCATTATTTTCTTATTTAATTTGGATTTCCATATATCCAAATTAAATTTCCTCTCTTCATTTCTTATTTCCAATTTATTTTTCCTTCACTCGAATTTTCCAAAATCCGTCACTTCCTCAATTCGCGGAATATTCATTATATTCGTATCTCATAATTATATTTATTTATTTCATTAAATTTCCAATATTAATAATTTTCAATAAATGAAAAATTTACGGTTATCACATATTGTGTCTTGGACTATTTATTTTATGTAACTAGGTTTAGGCATGAATTTGGGTTTAGTTTTATTTTCTGTTTGGTGTTAATTCCAGCCCACTTGTTTATGGGCTTAAGTGCTAGGTATTATTATAAATACCTTGTAAACGCTATTGATTACAGAGATTAGTTTTGAATTTCAGAATTTGAGTGTGCCTTCCTCTTAGGTTCCCTTTCGACTAGGCTTATCAAGGTCTTCTTCCTTATGGCGCCTCCTTTTTCACCATCCACCATTGCTATACCTTAGGTTCTCGAATTCTTATTCGTAGGGTCAAGGTCCAATACCTTTGGGTTCAAGTCTCTTGAGGCTTCGGGTCTAGGTTCCAAAAGGTGACGTTCATCCTCTTTACTTCTGTCCTGTTGTGTTTCAGGCCCCTTTAAATTTCACTCCACGTTTTCTCATGTCCGCGCATATCATATAGACTAGAAGATGATCCAAAATCTTTTAGTGAAGCCAAACAAAGTATTCACTCTTATAAATGGATTGAGGCCATGAAAGATGAGATGAAATCAATTGAGGACAATGACGTTTGGAATCTTGTCGAATTGTCTAAAAGAGCAAAACCGATTGGTTGTAAATGGATTTTCAAAACCAAGCGGGATTTGAAAGGCAATATCGAAAGATATAAAGCACGTCTAGTTGTCAAAGGTTTCACTCAAAAGGAAGGCATTAATTATAAAGAGGGTTTCTCTCCGGTTTCATCGAAAGACTCTTTCAGAATCATTATGGCACTTGTAGCTCATTATGATTTGGAGCTACATCAGATGGATGTAAAGACAGCTTTTCTCAATGGTGACATTGAAGAAACAATTTATATGGAGCAACCAGAAAATTTCGTGTCAAATTAATTGAAACATTTGGTGTGCAAATTAAAGAAATCCATTTATGGTTTAAAACAAGCATCCCGTCAATGGTATCGAAAATTTGATTAAGTGATCATCTCCTTTGGTTTTGAGGAGAACACTGTTGATCAATGTATATATCACAAGATCAGTGGGAGCAAGTTTATTCTTCTGGTGTTATATGTCGATGAAATCCTATTGGCAAGTAGCGAGATATAGGCCTATTGCATGAAACGAAGAGATTTCTTTCAACTAATTTTAAGATGAAAGATCTTGGTAATGCATCTTTTGTCTTAGGCATACAGATCCATCAAGATCGTTCTCGAGGAATACTTGGCTTATCACAAAAGGCTTATATTGATAAGGTGCTTAGCAGATTTGACATGAAAAATTGTGCATCAAGAGATATGCCCATTGCTAAGGGTGATAAATTCAGTTTGCTTCAAAGCCCAAGAAATAATATTGAAAAGGAAGAGATGCAGAAGATTCCTTATGCTTCAATAGTAGGGAGTCTCATGTATGCTTAAGTTTGTACGCGTCCGGATATTGCGTACATAGCTGGTATGCTTGGTAGATATTTAAGTAACCCTGAAATGGATCATTGGAAAGTAGTAAAGAGGGTTATGAGGTATTTACAGAGAACTAAAGATTACATGCTCACATATTGGAGGTCAGATCATTTAGAGATCATTGGGTATTTAGACTTCGATTTTGCTGGTTGCTTTGATAGCAGAAGATCCACTTCTGGTTATATTTTCATGTTAGCTGGTGTAAAGCAGTCACTCATAGCTTCTTCCACCATGGAAGTAGAGTTTATAGCTTGCTATGAGGCATTGAACCAGGCAATATGGTTGCAAAATTTTATCACTGGGCTATGCATTGTCGATGGTATTGAGAGGCCATTGAAGATTTATTGTGATAATAAAGCCGTAGAATTATACTATAAGAACAATAGAAGCTCATCCAAGTCAAAGTATATTGACATCAAGTTTCTTGTGGTTAAAGAGAGAGTTCAGAGTCTTCAGATATCTATTGAATATATCAATACGAACTCCATGATTGCGGATTCGCTTACTAAGGGTGTACCACCTAAGGTGTTTCATGAGCATGTAGCTCGTATGGGTGTGGTTCACTTTGATGATAAGCATGTATAGTGGGAGTTTATTTCATTTATATTCATTGGTTATTGAGACATTTTTTGTGACATCCTCGTCACTACCCAAATATCAACTAACTTTTTACTTCACATGCCATTTAACTAGACTTGTTTATCAATGTCATCCTTTCTTTCTTCTTATACGTCATGCTTTATTTCTTATAGCACGATATCCAATTTGCATGAATAAAACTTCTTATATGTATTTACACATGCGTCACATACATCAGGATCTCACATAACTTACATATCCTATATCCCCAAACTCCTAATATACATTAATGAAATGTTGTACTGTACAATAGTCTGAAGCACATAATACATGAGTATACCTTCAATAGTTATTGGGAAGCGTATCTCGAAGGTACACTATAAGGTCTCAAAAGTAAGCTCCTCTATTTGGAGCGGAATTCACTTCAGGTAATCTGTAAAAAAAAAAAAAGTTCGTAAAAGGGTGAGTTTACGCTCAGTAAGAAATAAATGTAAAAGAACGTACTATGCCACTATATGCAGTTTTCCTGCTTGGCTCTATAATGTCATGTAAAATCATTATAAAACATGTATCATATAATTTCTTCAAATATCATATACATCTAATATCAAATAAGTCAAATACTCTCAATTTCCTTTAATTCACTTGAAATCACATTTACAAATACAATTAACTTCAATTTCAAATAACTTCAAATACTTTCAAATACTTTCTTACGAAATCACTTGCAAATATTCAAATAACTCAAATATATTCATATACTTCAAATACTTTCATATGTATCAATTCACTTGGAATTGAACATACAAATAACCTTCAAATACTTATGGAGACATTTGACACCCAATAAAATCATGCACCAAATAAATCCCGTAAGGGATGCACATATAAAGTGGCGTACCCACGCATGGGCCAGGGATCCTCCCCTAAGCCAAAACATAAGAGACATATGGCCATTGTCTATAGACCACAGTGAACACTAGTCAGGTGACATCTGTGGCGACCGAGGCCTGACTTATGGTCCTCAGCCCAAATACACATAACACATAATCTTAGGGACTTGATCAGAGTCCCTTCAACACATATTGATAGTGCATAATCATTAAGTGGTTCATTGTCTCAAAACATTAGGTAGCAAACTACTTCTTAGAAAACAATTGCCTTCCAATAAACATTCTTATATACTTTAATGATAATTCAAATACATTTATATAAGTAATATAAAATTATTATTTTCAAAGGGGGCAGTTGACTGCTATTTTAGGGCAGTCGACTGCTATAGCATAAATAAATTTTATAAATTTATTTTCTTTTTGCATTTAAATTATTTAAAAATTTCAAATATACTTAGGGCAGTCGACTGGTCAAATAGGGCAGTCGACTGGTCCGCAAACAGAAACTTTTTCGAGAAAATGCAGTCGGCTGGCTCTTTGGCGGTCGACTGGTTTGCAAACAGAATGCTTCTGGAAAAATGGCAGTCGACTGCTATATAGGGCAGTCGGCTGCTTTAAATCGGTTTCGAAAAAATTTACGTCACGAATGTCTCTGAGCAGTCGGCTGCTATTTAGGGCAGTCGGCTGCCCCGAGCCAAATCGTAACTGGGCGAAAACCGTGATTTTAAACCTTCCTGCACTTAAAACAGCTTTTGTTTCAAACCACATATGCAACCAAAAAGGAACATAGTCTCCCTACGTCCGTTACACATATTCCTTACCCTCGATTCACTTCGAATATGCAAATCCCTTGGTTGCACCAATTCTTGCCTTTTTATTTCCTCAAAGCTGCATAATTCATAACAAATCAAACCTTTAAGAAACCTTTATAACTATACTCTACCAACTCAACTTAACTCCAAACCATAAATAGAATTGAGAAAATCAACTTCTATCCTTACCTTTGTTATTCATCAAAATTTCAGAATTTCATATCTCTTCACTTCCTTGGATTCAATCCACCAAACTTCAGATATAGCTTAAACTAGTGATGAGGAGTATTTTTAGTTAAATAAGCTTAACGATTTGATGAAAGGAGATGATGGTTTGTCAAGGAAACTATGGAGGAAACTTAAGGAATTCTGGAAATGAAGGAGAGGCAACGAGAGGGAGGGCTGGGAGTGTTGCTGCCGATTGGTGATGACTAAAGATGGTGACTCATGCCCTTTCATTTAATGCCATCCTTATCCCATAATCATCTCATCTCAGCCATGCTTCCTTTTTGACTATGCTTTTGACCCTTCTTTGACCATTTAATTCCTTTTTCTTCCATTCATATCAGCCACATCTCAATTAACTAACTAAAAATTCTGATATCTATTTTATCATCCAATTAAATCATTTCCTCTTAGCCATTAACCTTTTGACTCTTTAACTCTTTGACCATCATTATTTGACCATTCATTTAATTGGTCTCTTTTCTTCCATATAACACTTGGCTTTAATTACACTTAATTTTCTGATATTAATTCTTTTCTCATACTTTAAATATTTTCCTGATATCAAAATAATTTCTTTGACTAATTGACTATCAATTTCATTATTCCTTCATATGTCTCATACATCAGAACTTTACATTTATTTAATTATTTCAGCTGGAATTCTTCACAACTATAAGAAAATTACATGAAATTAGGGGATTTTACATTCTCCCCACCTTAGAGAATTTGGTCCTCCAAATTCAAATCAAGTTATGTATTAAACAGTTTCAGTTACTTCTCTTTCATTAAGCTCTCTAGCTTCTATGTAGTTTCTTTTATAATGTGATACTGCCAAGGAACTTTAACTAAATGAATCACCTTAGACCTCAATACCTTATATTTTCTGTCCAAAATTTGAACCGACTTCTCCACATAGCTCATACCTTCCCAAAATCTCTAATGGTTCTTATTCAATGACATGAGATGGATCTAGATTATACTTTCAAAGCATAGATACATTAAAAACATTGTGTACTCCTAATAGCTCTAGAGGTAATGCCAACCTATAGGTAACATCTCTCCCTTGGTCCAAGACCTCAAATGATCCAATGTAATAAGGATTAAGCTTACCTCTTTGGCCAAATCTCATAATTCCTTTGGATGGAGAATTTTCACAAACACTGAATCCCCAACCAAAAATTCAAGTGATCTCCGTTGAATATTTATATAACTCTTTTGTCAATTCTGAGTTGTCTCAAATCTTTGACAAATTAGTCTAACATCCTCAAAGACTTGCTCGACTAAATTTGGAGCTAATAATTCGTGCTCGTCTACTTCGTCCCACCAAATCGGAAATTGACACTTTCTATTCTTATAACATTTCATACAGTGTCATCCGGATACTTGTATAATAGCTATTATCATAAATAAACTCAGTCAATGGCAGATGGTCATCCCATGAGCCTTTAAAATACATAGCACCAACTCTCCAAATGTCCTCGAGCGTCTGAATGGTGCGTTCGGGCTAACCGTCAGTCTGCGGATGAAAAATTGTGCTAAAGTTTAGTTAAGATCCCATGGCTTCTTGGAATTATTCCCAAAAATGAGAAGTAAACCTGGAATCTCTATCAAGTGAAATGCTCACTGGAACTCCATGTAGTTTTAACAATTTCTTTTACATACAATTCTGCCAAAGCACTAAGTGTGTCCGTAGACTTCATAGTTAGGGAGTGAGCTAACTTCATAAATCTATTCATCAATTCTGACTTAATCATTATGCTAGTCATCATTCCCAATTTACCTTGAAGGCAAAACATTTAGCTTACGGCTTGTGATTTACTCAAGTAATTCATACTCTTTATCATCATATAAACCATTATTCCCTTCATACTTTCGGTTTAGAGCATGCGCCACTACAATGGCTCTCCCTAGGTGATATAAAATCTCACCTTCATAATCCTTTAGAAACTTGAACTATTCCTTCGGTCTCATATTCAATTCTCTTTAAGAGAATTAGTACTTCAGACAATTATGGTCTGTACAAATTTGAAATTTCTTACCATACAAATAATGCCTCTAAGTTTTCATATGATAATCGCACTTGCATTTCATACCATAATAAGCGATATTTATCATTAACAATTTCCAAACGAAACTTCTCTTCTATCTCAATCAGAATTATAGCCGTAATTTTATTCACAATGGCTATCTATAATTTCTTTCTTTTGCTCTCTAAATACCCATATACTGATCACATTTTAGACTATTAGCATAGTTCTTTTAATTCGTATCCAAAAATGTCCTCTTCTCATAGCATCAAACATACCTAATGAATGAACATCTTCATTCCCTTATGGCGTTCTAGGGATCCAATAGGAAGGATACTATAGTCGGCTAGGTAACCGAGTAGAGTATGGAAGGTACTTTAGAGTACCTGTCGTGTTCCGATCCCTAGATGCGACTATAGGGAATAATTACCGTCGTTGAGATAACTTATCTTTCTTATTAATTCATATTCTTTTCAGAGTAATGCTTTCATAGAATAAAACATTTAAGTAAAATCGTCATTCTCATTTAAACTCCTTTCACATATCACTATATACATCATAAAACTTCATACCAATAAGTACTTTAGAATTCCAACTATTGTTTCTTGTCGATTATTGTATTTCATTAAGTTCAGGACTTCTCTTTTCTACGTCCACGACATAAGTTAAAATCCTTCACAAAATCATACTTACTTTCTATTAACTTCATTTACAATAAGTCAGATAATGCAATATACTTTTACATTATACATCTTCAACATTTACATCATAGTTAACAAGTGTCTTTCCCTTCTCTTCAGCTGTGGCCATACGCTGGGGTTGGGTAGTCTCTTCCGATTCCTCGGGCACCCTTTGATTCATCTTAGGACAATTCTTAATCATATGTCCATGTTTACCACACCAATAACAAGCCCCAGTAATCCTGCGACATGCTTGTAACCCATGAAATTTCCCGCAATGCTTACACCTTTGTCTTGTATTCTTAGGTGAGCTAACGGTACTACTAGTTGAATATCGGAATCTATCATCATTTATCTTGATCCCAGTAGCTCTAGGATTCCCTGTACCATAATCATCATAATACTCCCAACTCAATATATATTCCACATAACCATTTAATTTAATTAATAATCATTTTCTCATAATTTACTTGCTTACCTATCGAAGCTCTTTCATATGGCCTACATCTCCCAGATGAGCATCTATCTCTCGAGGTTTTCCTTTCTGACTTCCGCTTTATCGGTTTCTTACCTTTACTTTGGGCTCGAAAATCAGTTTGATGAAGCTCATAGTCCTGCTCACACAACTGAGCCTTACGGACTGTCTCATTATAAGTAGTGATACCCAAGGTATACAACTTAGATCTGATAGGAGGTTTCAATCCTTCTATAAATATGTATATCTTATATCCTTCACTCTTGATGGTCTCTCGGTCGAATCCGCTTAGAGAAATAAACCTTGACTCATATTGATTTACTGACATTGTCCTTTGAGTCAATTTCAAAAATTCAATCTTCAATCTAGTCTGATCGGTGCATGGGATATACTGCTCAGTAAAGGCCTCTAAAAATCTATCCCACGTAACCTCAACATGTTGGGCTTCCAAAATGGCCCGAGTGGACTGCCACCAATACTCTGCATCATCCACTAACAGGTACGCAGCCAAACCTACCTTTTCCTTCATGGAACATAGCATATACTCGAAAGATCTAGTGACCACCTTCACCCAATTCACTGCGGCCAACGTGTCCTTATCCCCCTTAAACTTAGGCGGATCCAGCTTCTTATATTCCTTAATTAAGGTCATACTGCAATAAGTCGTGAGATCCCGCCTTTCAATAACTGGGACTTGTGGCGGTAACTCTGTCTGTACTGGTGGGGGCTGTACTATTAGGGTATCCTCTGGTACACTAGTGGCCATGTTCGGGAAGTTCATCATAAATTGCGTGAACATAATGACCATATTCTCCATATGCTTCTCCATTTTTGCTAGCCTAGTGTTCGGGCTATGTGGTGGAGATGGAGAAGAAGACTGTGTTGGGGGTGGTTCTACATGACCTCTTCCCCTTTCTCTACCAATACCCCTTCTACCTGAGCTCATTCTGTCGATAAAATCACAAAATTGATCTATTTAGCATAACTTTAACCAGTTATACTATGCATATGAACTCAGACAAGTACTGTACATTGGGGATATCTACTATTTCTAGCCTAATGACACCGACAAACATCAGTCTAAACTGCTCTGATACCAATCTGTGACATCCTCGTCACTACCCAAATATCAACTAACTTTTTACTTCACATGCCATTTAACTAGACTTGTTTATCAATGTCATCCTTTCTTTCTTCTTATACGTCATGCTTTATTTCTTATAGCACGATATCCAATTTGCATGAATAAAACTTCTTATATGTATTTACACATGCGTCACATACATCAGGATCTCACATAACTTACATATCCTATATCCCCAAACTTCCTAATATACATTAATGAAATGTTGTACTGTATAATAGTCTGAAGCACATAATACATGAGTATACCTTCAATAGTTATTGGGAAGCGTATCTCGAAGGTACACTATAAGGTCTCAAAAGTAAGCTCCTCTATTTGGAGCGAAATTCACTTCAGGTAATCTGTAAAAAAAAAAAAAGTTCGTAAAAGGGTGAGTTTACGCTCAGTAAGAAATAAATGTAAAAGAACGTACTATGCCACTATATGCAGTTTTCCTGCTTGGCTCTATAATGTCATGTAAAATCATTATAAAACATGTATCATATAATTTCTTCAAATATCATATACATCTAATATCAAATAAGTCAAATACTCTCAATTTCCTTTAATTCACTTGAAATCACATTTACAAATACAATTAACTTCAATTTCAAATAACTTCAAATACTTTCAAATACTTTCTTACGAAATCACCTGCAAATATTCAAATAACTCAAATATATTCATATACTTCAAATACTTTCATATGTATCAATTCACTTGGAATTGAACATACAAATAACCTTCAAATACTTATGGAGACATTTGACACCCAATAAAATCATGCACCAAATAAATCCCGTAAGGGATGCACATATAAAGTGGCGTACCCACGCATGGGCCAGGGATCCTCCCCTAAGCCAAAACATAAGAGACATATGGCCATTGTCTATAGACCACAGTGAACACTAGTCAGGTGACATCTGTGGCGACCGAGGCCTGACTTATGGTCCTCAGCCCAAATACACATAACACATAATCTTAGGGACTTGATCAGAGTCCCTTCAACACATATTGATAGTGCATAATCATTAAGTGGTTCATTGTCTCAAAACATTAGGTAGCAAACTACTTCTTAGAAAGCAATTGCCTTCCAATAAACATTCTTATATACTTTAATGATAATTCAAATACATTTATATAAGTAATATAAAATTATTATTTTCAAAGGGGGCAGTTGACTGCTATTTTAGGGCAGTTGACTGCTATTTTAGGGCAGTTGACTGCTATAGCATAAATAAATTTTATAAATTTATTTTCTTTTTGCATTTATATTATTTAAAAATTTCAAATATACTTAGGGCAGTCGACTGGTCCGCAAACAGAAACTTTTTCGAGAAAATGCAGTCGGTTGGCTCTTTGGCGGTCGACTGGTTTGCAAACAGAATGCTTCTGGAAAAATGGCAGTCGACTGCTATATAGGGCAGTCGGCTGCTTTAAATCGGTTTCGAAAAAATTTACATCACGAATGTCTCTGAGCAGTCGGCTGCTATTTAGGGCAGCCGGCTGCCCCGAGCCAAATCGTAACTGGGCGAAAACCGTGATTTTAAACCTTCCTGCACTTAAAACAGCTTTTGTTTCAAACCACATATGCAACCAAAAAGGAACATAGTCTCCCTACGTCCGTTACACATATTCCTTACCCTCGATTCACTTCGAATATGCAAATCCCTTGGTTGCACCAATTCTTGCCTTTTACTTCCTCAAAGCTGCATAATTCATAACAAATCAAACCTTTAAGAAACCTTTATAACTATACTCTACCAACTCAACTTAACTCCAAACCATAAATAGAATTGAGAAAATCAACTTCTATCCTTACCTTTGTTATTCATCAAAATTTCAGAATTTCATATCTCTTCACTTCCTTGGATTCAATCCACCAAACTTCAGATATAGCTTAAACTAGTGATGAGGAGTATTTTTAGTTAAATAAGCTTAACGATTTGATGAAAGGAGATGATGGTTTGTCAAGGCAACTATGGAGGAAACTTAAGGAATTCTGGAAATGAAGGAGAGGCAACGAGAGGGAGAGCTGGGAGTGTTGCTGCCGATTGGTGATGACTAAAGATGGTGACTCATGCCCTTTCATTTAATGCCATCCTTATCCCATAATCATCTCATCTCAGCCATGCTTCCTTTTTGACTATGCTTTTGACCCTTCTTTGACCATTTAATTCCTTTTTCTTCCATTCATATCAGCCACATCTCAATTAACTAACTAAAAATTCTGATATCTATTTTATCATCCAATTAAATCATTTCCTCTTAGCCCTTAACCTTTTGACTCTTTAACTCTTTGACCATCATTATTTGACCATTCATTTAATTGGTCTCTTTTCTTCCATATAACACTTGGCTTTAATTACACTTAATTTTCTGATATTAATTCTTTTCTCATACTTTAAATATTTTCCTGATATCAAAATAATTTCTTTGACTAATTGACTATCAATTTCATTATTCCTTCATATGTCTCATACATCAGAACTTTACATTTATTTAATTATTTCAGCTGGAATTCTTCACAACTATAAGAAAATTACATGAAATTAGGGGATTTCACATTTTTCTGATCAGAATAAAGTATTGTTGTTATTACTGAAACTCTGAAATAAAGTATTGTTCTTTCAATTGCAGTTGAGCATAAAGTTTTTGAAAGTAGGACCAGTTGGAAATAGGCATGTTTAAGGGGTCACGTTGCATGTAATTTCCATGCTACACATCTATACTTGATCTATGTTGTTGATTATATTAATATACGTGACCATTGATGGGTCTAGTTACGGAATATATGTAACGAAGATCACTTTGATCCTATGTTAGTATAATTGATGGACCAGATTGTTTAAAGATGTTGCCTTGTGAAGATAGCAAGTTTAGAGCTCTTAAATTTATTTTAAAATGTACAATTATCAGGTGACATATGTGGCCCAAGTGGGAGATTGTTTGGAAATTCTTTAGTGGGCCTACATATATCAATTAATTGTACATTACATGCTATCTAATGTATTTAGTACATTTAGAAGTGATCAAATAAAGTTTAAGTTATTGGACTTTAGCACATCTCAATAGTATAGGCTTTGCAATGTGTAGAGACCCAATATTTTATTTTATTTTATTTTCATGATGGGCCAAAATAAAATAAAATAAAATAAAATAAAATATACTTCAAGTATAAATAGGTTATGATCCCCAGTCTAAACATAACGTAATTCTCACAATCAAATCCCATCAATGAGTGAGATACAGACTCTCTCAAAAGTTTAGATGTGGAAGACTCTAACCCAAAGAAATCAATTCCAATGCAATCAGGTACGCTTTCATATTGCTTTTCTTAATGATTAAACATGAGATCCTGTGTGAATTTATTTGTATGAATTTTCCTACAAGTACTTCAACACTAAAGCAATTATAATGGCGGGATTGAGCTCTCACTCAGATCCAAGTCAGTTTTGCTGTATTTCAATTTAGTGTTAGTGACTTGGTGAGTATTTAGCTAATTTCAACATGTGGCATCAGAGCTAGACTCACCTGAAAGTCACTAACCACTTCTGTTTGAGAGAGAAGCCACTAAAGATCAATTTTGAGCTTTTCATTTTTGTGTTCCTTGAAACACATTTTGATTTAATGGATTTTTAGCTCTAAAAGGGATGTTTAATTTTTTTTGGGAACTTAAGGTAAAAAAATCACCAAAAAAAGAAGCCAAAACGGTTCTAAAATGGGTGTTTTTCGATCATGTCAAGTCAAAAGACCCGATTTTCTACACCTTACTGATCGGGTCGGGGCTAAAGGCTCAATTTTCTGCATCTCACTTGATTGGTTGCAAAAGAAAAATGCACTCAGTTCCATGAGTGGGGTGCATGCACGTGCCAGATGCCTCACAAGTGTTTGGCTTGTGTCATTCACACGCTAGAATTTATGCATGCGCCAAACAAAACGAAAATGGGCCTTTTCTATTTCTAGCCATTCCATTTCGACTCTTCTTCTTGGTGGTTTAGGCTCCTATTGTTTTAATTTGTTGGGCCATTTCCTTTTAAATCTAATTTGGGCTACTTTCTATTAGATGTATTAAAGGCCAATTTTGTTTTATTCTTGCTTGGCTATTTTGTTTGAAAACAAATAGGGTTTTTTTGTAGACCACTTTGGCGGGTTATTTTGGTTGGATTCTTTTTATTGGATATGGCCATTTAGTTGAAATTAATATTAGGCCTTATCGTTTAATTTAAATATGAGCCAGTGTGTTAAACTTAATTTTGGGTAATTAAAATTAATTAATTTTAGGACCATTTTGCCTAATTAATTTAGGGACTATGTTGATTAATTAATTTTATTTGGCTATTGAACTTGGATTAATTATTGGCCATTTTGCTCAATTAATTAATAAACCATTTTGGGTAATGGTTTAATTGGCCATTTTGATTAATTATTTATTAGGCCATTTGATTAATTAATCATAGGGCAATTTTGATTATTTGTTAAATTTATATAATTGTCATAATTAATCGTAAAGCCAAAAATTAAATGGGTATAAGTGAATTTGTTTGGAGGAATTAATTTTGGGGTAATTCGATTACCCATTTAATTCGTAATTGACTTAATTTTGAAATATACTTATGCCCATAAAAAGTTGTTGAAAAGCCTAATTAAGTAGTACGAATTAATTCGTTTGGCTATTCCGTTTGAGCCAATTTTTTGGATTTTGATCCACCCATTTAGTTAATAATTTATTTGAATACACTCTTTGAAATAACATTGCCTTATTATTTGAATATTTACATTATGTGGAATTAATAAATGTTAGACATGAAATTATTACATATGCTTTAGGAATTGCATATTGTGGGCGTAGTTAATTTTGGTCAATTAATTATGTGAATATTCTTAAAATTAAAAAATCATTATTGTATTGACTAGTACTTGCCTATCAGAAAAATGGCCATGAAGATTTTCTTACGATTATTCTGGTAATTTTAAAGAGATAATAATAAGGCAATGCATAGTGATAGTTGCATAATTTACCAAATCTCTAGAAATGGCAATTCTCACCCTGTCAGATTGCTTCTTGCTTTGAAGGATGCTCAGGAAGGAGAGGATTTCGATTTGGATATAACATGATTTTCCTACCTTATTGGTGGGCAATTATTCAGGTTTATATTCAACCAGTTTTATCTTATCCTCTATAACATATTGTGGGATAAACATACTATTGTTTGAGTGATCCCACTAACCTCCATTAATTTTGATTCTTTATGCAACTATCACCTATGAAGTCTCTAGCAAGATAAAATTTGACAGATGGTATGAATCACTTTCTACATTTATGGGCATATTGAACTTAGAAGTAGCTCTGGGAGTCGATTCATCTTCTATACCGACTATTGTGGGCTCCTTGAAGATAAGGTATGAATATGGATTCTTGGAACACTCAAATGAAAATTCTTTGATTATATAGGGTATATCATTAATTATCACATAAAAGAGAGTGTTTTGATCAATGATAATCACGTAGTATTTATGGATGCCATTTAGAAATAGTTCACAAAGATTAATGAATGTTGTAATAGGGGACTAGTTTCATATCTGGCAGATTTTGAATTGCTTCGTTCTAGGGTAGAGAATGGGAGATCTTTGAGGTTAGTAAATCTCATTTAGTGTACCCTAATGGAAAGAAAGAAGTTTAGCAGTTAAATATCAAAAGTGATATTGTCATCTAGGAGAATGAGATCTTTCGAGTTCATAGATCTCATTCGGCCTTTATGGTGACATATGCCAATATTGTTGCTAGAAGTAAATCATTAAGCTGTCTAAATATAAGGTCATTTAAAAAAGAAGAAATTTTTCAAGCCCATTTTCCATTTTGGTTCCACCAATACCTTTGGATATTGAAAATTAGAGGAATTCGGAGATGTGTGGCACTTCTGTCATAAACTATGGCATAAGAGGGTAGATTGTAAGAGTCTTCTAGATTGGGGTGTTTAAAAAGACATTCCATTAGCCTTTATTTTGGATCCAATTTAGGAGATATGCCTTTTAATCATTGGTGGTTGTATACCGGTGCTATTATTGATAAAGCTATAAGCAATCGGTACCAAATAAGGGAAATAGTTGTGAATATAGGCAATGGGATTAAAATTCATGATGAAAACATAAGAATTTTCGGATTGTTGTTACCTATTGGACAATTTTTAAACTACTATCAGTTTATACTTTTCATTCTAATAATAGAAAAGTATTTCTGTTTAGTAACAACTTGTTTATTGATTTTGGCATTCTAAGTGATGCATTATGTGCAGTAGACTTGTACCCCAATATTAGGCAAATTTTCTTCAGTTGTGAATGATGTGATTGTTGTATCTAATTATAGTGTAATGATTAAGAAATCTATCATGTTGTGGCATAAGAGTTAGGTACATTTTGATTTTTGCATATGTAGAGATTGCATTAAGTGAAATTTTATAAACTAATGTTAAGGATATGATTAGTAGATATTTAGATGATTAGGAATTGATACATATTGACATTTGTAGATGATTTCCACATATAGTATTTAGTGGATATAAGCATTTCATCACTTTTACTAAAGACTATTCAGGTTTAAGTCATGTGGAGTGAAAATTTGATCTTATAGAGGTTTTAAGCCTTCTAATTGATTCTATTGTGAAGCTATTGATCTATTGCGAAGCTTACTTCTAGTAAGTTACTTAAAACAATGATTGACAAAGGTGATGAATATCATGGTGGGTATAATAAAACTAGGCGAAATCCTATACAGATTTTTAGGTTAACTGCACTACAGGATTATGTGTTTTTGCCTAGTATATAGTGCTTGGAATAACGAAACAGAATAAGATTGCAGTAATAATCATTTATACATTCTAATATGGTATGATTTATGGTGATTTACTCCAAATTTTTGAAATTCAAGTGGGGTGATGTTATGAAAACTACAACTCACATTATAAGTTGAGATCCAAGCGAATCTAGTTCCTAAATTCATCCTAAGTTGCAGTTAAACATGAAGCCAAGTTTGTGCTGGGTTATAAAGTCAAGGTAAGGACCCAAAACCCATAGTAAAAAAAACTATCAACGGTAATTCTGTTGATTGTTGTACTGGCTAGAGAGATTCTAGATTTTGGTTTTCTGTCATTTGATTCTAGAATCATTAGTCTGATTATGTAATCTATTTAGAGAATGACTTAGAGAATAAGAGTTATGAACTTCACAAAGTCATTAAGGAAGTACATATTATTGTGCCAATCCCATATATGTGTTATCTTTTATGAAAGAAAGGCCACAACCGAAAATATCAACAGTTGATCCCAATACTATGTTTCTAAACCTGCACTTGAACTTACAAAGGAATATGAATATAAGATTCAGTTATCTTTTGATTCTGATGTTTGTCAAGAGGCTTTATTGATCCGAACTCTTCAAGTTAAATATTTTCCACGTAGGATTGATCGGCATTTATATTGTATAAAGACGCACGAGGTCTATTTAGATTGTCACATCATTGTAGACCAAAAGAAATTCTAGACTAGGTAAAAGATTTAAAGACAAATTTGGTAAACGTCTTTAAATAAAGAGAGGGATTTTGGTATATGGAAACCTTCTATCTTGTTTCCACTTAAGATTCTTTTAGAACTATGTTGGTAATTGGTAGCTTATTCTGATTAGGTGCTACATCATATGGACATTAAAATGTCTAAATGGACCAACATAAAAGTTTCTTATTCCTGAGATGGAACATAAAATTTGTGAACTTGAGTAGTTTGTTTGCAAATATTGAAAGTCATCTAGACTGTGATGCATAAAGTTAAATGAAATTATAACATTAAAGAGAACATATTTGATAAATCGATTCATTACAAGGTCAGTAGGATTAGTTATGTGTTTGTTGTGCTTTAAATTGTTTATATCAAATTGTTTATATCAAATAACAGCTAATAGTACTAACTTGTTATATAAGACAAATTTCATGTTATGTCATTTCAGGATAAAGAATCTATATGAGGCCCCTTTCTACTTTAGAGATTGAGATTCTTTGTGACAAATTTATAAGCATACTTTGTTGGCCTCGAAAAAAGCTACATTGATTGTGTTAAGTCGTTTACTATATATTATTATGCTATTAAGGTGCCATTTCGTGAAAAGTGACATACTGTTAAAATCTCTATATCCTCAAAGTAATAATGAAGGAGCTTATGTTGAATATTATGTATGCCTTATTGTGCATAATTACTATATGTTCAAGTCTATACACATTCTAATGTTGTGTATGTTATAGTTGTACTTCAAAGATGCTTGAGCGATCATGTAATAGAGAGTTAGAAGCTGTAATGAGAGTATTTGGATATCAACAAATATGATATTCTAGGTTTGGTCAGATATTCTAATGCTGATTTTGCATGCTATCCAGCTGATGGAAACTAATTTCTGGTTACACATTGTTATTTATGAGAAAGTGTGACATAAACACTTATAGCATCTTTGACTATGGAGGCTAAATATGTAAGATACTGTAAAGCTACATGATGGGCCATTTAAGCTGTATAATTTCATATCAGGTTTGGTTTCTATGGTTACCATTCTAAAGTTGCTGGAGATGTACTATAATAATACTACATTCCTTGCTTTTTTCTAAAAGAAAATGTGGGGAGTTCCTCATGCTACAAATATATAGATATCTTTCATCGATTTTTCAGAGAGAAAATAATGGAATCCATTGTTTGATTCAATGATAGAGCATATAATTAAAGTGCTCATTTTGGTTGATTCACTAAGAGTTTGGTTGTTTAAGTGTTTTGATGACATGACACTTATATGAGGCATTTAGAGCCTTTGCTGAATTAAGTTAGTGGGAGCTCTTTGTAGTAAAATTAGTTGTAACTGTGTTGATGGATACCTACTTACCATATATGTATATTCTGATTGTGGGCATTCTAATGATTTTGACATTTTGTTGGATGAGACTTTTTGTGCTAGTCTCATGTGCTTCTGTTGAAGAAATACATCATTTGGTTTAGATGCATAGACCTCACGGAAATGAATATTGATTTTGTTTTTGTATAATTTGCATTTCACACTACTATTCTGTAAAGCGTTTATGAGTTTACGCATTTGTATTTTATCGATACAATTTATTCTAATGCTAAAAAATGCTTATTGTTAGTGAAATATTTATAATCATTCGCATTTGTACTCTGTTGGTACAATGCATTATGAGGCCCCTAAATATTTTTTTGTTAGCGAGGTATTCATAAGTCTGCACATTATTACCCTATCGGATTATGTATAATAGGGCTTATGAATACTTCTGTGTTGTATGGTGACTTGGGTATATGGTCATTTTTGATATATTTTGGTTGTAACCTTTCTGTTGGTCCAGGTTCTATTATGATTGATGACTTAGCTGTCCAAATGGGAGATTGTTGGATTTATCTCATTTAGTGGACTGGCAAAGTCAGTTTTAACCTAGACCTAATTTTGATTAATGTCAAATTAATGAACATGTCATAATTTCGATAATAATATACCCAAGTTAAGTAGTATAATTCTGGTTAAGTGTGACCTTATATCATTTATATTATACATGTATTAAACCTATAAAGGTATGGGTTTATACATGAATCATATAAAGGAGGTTCCTACTCCTAACCAATATATATGAAGCTGGCCCATTGAGTTTCATAACTTCAAAGAAGGAATAAGAGCATCAACTTCAATCTCTCTCATTCTCCTTCTAAATCTCACTCATATTTTGAATGGCTAGAAATCCTGACCCAAAAGGATGAAGGGATAGAGTAAACATCTTTGATGCGAGGGATAGAGATGAGTATAATATCTAGATCTTCCCATAATCTCTCACGTTTAGCATCCTCTGACAAAGGCTTAAGACAAAGAGACTCTACTTTTAAGTTGCGATAACTTAGTCCTTCTCATGATTTAAGATTACTGCTTGACGACTCGTCTTCTTCTCTAATGAGCACATGACACAAAGATATTTTCCTTGAGGGTCCAAAAGCGAAAAGTGCTAAAACAAAGGAATGACCCTCTAAACTACCTAAGGAAGGAGTCGCCATCAAAGGAGAGCCTAACCTTGAGCAGAAATCGGTTGTATTATCACTATCGCTACCACCAGTACTACTTGCCTTACAACTTGATGATGCATTTTGTGAAGCTAAGATAGTGAAATGAAATTGAAAGGGAATAGAAATGAGCCTACAATACAAGTAAATCAATGAGTACGCAACTACATTATAAAGATTACATTCATGCAGAAACGGTAAAGCGATATGATTGCCAAGAATGCTACACTAAGTATATAGTCGAGTGTTATAGACATACTCTAAAAGTTAGACAATCTAGTTATAAAATTTCAACTATATCCTAAAGCACACAATGTGAAATATCAGCAACGAAAATCAACTAAGTTACAAGGCATGTAGCGAACTCCAAAATGAGTTAGGCAAACACAACATCAAAGGAAGAAATGACAATGGCATGTTTCAAATTCGACAACAAGAAAAAAAAGCACATATGATTCGGTTATATCAAGATTTACACTCGGCAACAATGAATAAACATACTACAAGCACAAGCACAACAATGAGAAGTAAAAATGTACGACATTTAGCAAAAACAAGTGAAAATCATCAAAGTCTCGACAATATATAAACAAACTTAATATCAATTATAGTACGCAAGAATGAGTAAAGATGAACTAAAGCATACAAGGAAAGTATATTTGGCTAAAACATGTAAACATATCCAAGTGTTGATGATTCCATTAATCAAAGGCATAATGATATGGCATGAAACACTAGAAAATTCAAAAATGAAAAAAAAAGCTAGTTATGTTACCTCAAATGAATATGGCGAGAAGCTTGCCTTGATGTGCCAAACTTTGAGGAGTAATGAAATAAGAAATAAAATAGCTAAGTGAAATGAAAATGCAAACTTTGAAAAGAACATAAGGAGAGTTTGACCAAGGGTACAACGATTGGAATTTTTGTCTAACATTCATTGAAAAGGAAAAGTTCAAGAGCAAGGAGGTAATGTACATGGAAATCCAAAACTTGAAGGGAAAATGGCATTCCCAAACTTGCCTTCTAAAACAAAACGAGAAAGGAGTAGAAAAGGAAAAAGCAAATGAGGAAAAAGATAAAAAAAAAGGATCACATGCTTTAGTTATGAGAAAAAAGTCAAAGTCAATAAAAACACAATCTTGGTTAAGGTGGACGACCAAGGAAAAAAAGTGGGAAAGTCCATGCCAAGTGTTCATAGTAAGACTATTTGATTAATTTTCCAAATTAAATTCAATTGTCCAAGTAATTTGCCGAATTAAATTCAATTGTCCAAGAATGCTAAATTGCAAATTGGGACCAACGCGGTCGAGTGTTATGAATTTGCCATGAAAAAAGCTCACATCTCATAGGATGATATTTTGTTGATTATAAATGTGCTAATATATTTGCTTTATTGATGTTTTATGCATAAAGGAGCTTGCTAATGTTTATTTTATGATTTAAGTATTAAATATCAAAGTTTGAAATAAATGAAGCTAAAAAGAGCAAAGTGCAGACTTTTCTGTTTAGTTTGAAAGATGTATGTTTTGGACCACTTTAATGACTTGGAATCAAGAAGATGTCAGTGGACTTCTCAAGGTTTTCAGAATGTATAAGATCATGAAATCGGAGTTCATTTGATAGGTCAAACATTTGGAGAAATATAGCATATAATTTCCGCCAATAATTACGATTTTTAGAAGAAATTCCAACAAAGTAAGGCCAAGATAAGATTTTATTAAGACAAGATAATGTCTAAATTTTTTATTGTGTCATAAATTTGTAATTATTTTTAAGACAATGTAATAAAATAAAGAAACTAGAGATAAGGTAGGAAAAGAGATGTATGGAGATAAGAGTTGTGATAAGAGTTGACTAGTCAACAACTAATGATTGTAACTCTTCACAACTTCCACTCTTTCTAGGATTCTTTAGGCCTATATAAAGAGCACATAGTTCTTCACAAAATCATCGCTTCTCCCCCTTAAGGGGGTGATCCCTTTCTCTCACTCTCTTCTCTTTTATAATGTTTTTGCTAGTAGTTTTTATAAAATTAATTTATTTTTATTTTTGAGTTGCTTTGCCTATTTCTCTTAATATTTTTCTTCTTTTCTTTTTATTCTTTTATTGCCAATTTCTTCCTTGGGATTTTAGAAAAATATTTTTCTTCTTTTCAAGCAAGATTTGTGATTTCTTCTTAGAATTTCTTAGGAAAACCAATTTCTTTATAGTTTTAATAGAGTTTTTGTTTTCCTTTTACTTAAACCGTTCTTCCCTTAGATTAGTAACCTTTATCAATTTCTTGGTTGATTTTATAATTATTTATCGAATTCTTGATTGATTTTATGTTTGATGTTTGCTTTCTTGTCTAATTTCTAATAGTGTTTGTGTTCTTGCTTAGTAGATTATAATCTTGATTATAGAGTTCTTGTTTGACATTATTAAAGATTGATTGTTTAATTGTTTCTTGCATGATTCTTGATATCTTTATAATATTAAATTTGAATTCTGTGATCATGTGTATGTCTAATGAGTAAGTTTTTAATTCAGTTATGAGGTAATTTAATTGTTCTTTGAATAAAGAATGTTGAGATATTCATGAGCATGTTTTACAATTGTTGATTAACTATCTAGATTCTCTTAGCATATTCTTATGATTGTTTGTTTGATTAGATAGGGTGCACACTATTTAGTTAAATTAAATAATCTACTGCCAGATTAAAAAAACATAAGTACGTAATAGCTTGTGAATTTAATCACTAGGGATAGAGGAGAATTAAGGTTTAAGTTAAATAAACCACGCTGGTTGAGTTTATTACTTAATGTTGACTCAGATCTTTCTAGATGTTAATACTACTATTAAATTTATCTATGGCATTGGTCTTAGGTAATTTTTGATAGTTAGGGATTAATTGAGATGCTGGTTCTTCAATTAACGATACAGTAAGAAAAGATATGTGTAATTAACGCTGGCTTGTTACACTACAATTGATTGTTTAATTAGTAGTGATATTTTGTAATCAATGATCAACATCTAAATCCAAGAATAATTAATTACCTTGTAGTTGAAGCATGTTATTATTTGTTTTAAGTAAGTTTTATTATTGCATTCTTTTACAAGTTTTTTTAGTTGCCTTAGATTTGTTGATAAAATCCCCAACTGTCTTTCTCTCCCTAAACAATAAATAGGTATTTAATTTTAATAATTAACTTGAATAAAACAATCTCTGTGAGATCGATCTTTGCTTACCCTGTCTATAGGTTTTAAGTAAAGTAATTTATTATTGACATCTGCGACAGTATCAATATTCAAACTGAAAACATCACTCAGAGATCACTAAAGGAACTAAGTCGTACAATGATCACTTAATCCAAAAGCCTTACTCAAGTAGATCCACATCTAAAATTCAAGAGAATTGAAGTAACTAAGTGTTTGAACATCTAAGTTTTCGGGAAAGCAATCAAACAAGGTGACTTGTCCCAATAAGATCATGCTCATGATTCATAGTGGCCAAGTATAGAGAGTAATCACATTTAGATGTGCTTAAACATTGTTCGACCATGAACATCTTCCTAGTCCAAAATCGGCTAAGGGTACAAGAGCCCGAGTATGTCCCATGAGTTTGGGTCATGCTATTTTCCTTAAGAAAAGATAGCCGAAATGTTCAAATATTGTAAAAAGAAGGGCCATAATAACTAAGTATTGAAAGAGGTCACCCAAACAAAGGGCTTTGTACATCTAAAAGGCGAGCATATCACTTTAAGTCTTAGCAAAAATGACTAAGTACTTAAGTAGTGCCTAAACAAGAAAGGGTATTCGACCAAAAGGATTTCTTATTGACTAAGATGTCTATGACTACAAATGGTACTCAATACACCACTTAAATTTGACAAAGACATCTAAGTGTCAAAGTTTCACACTCGACCAAGAAGGTGCACGCCATTCTAGTTTGAAAATATGGCTAACTATGAAGCTAGTGCCCAAACAAAGGGCTTTGTTTGGATAAGGGAACCACCAATTGCTCAAGCTTGAAAACTCCTAAGTTTCTAGGAAAATTTGGCTAAAAAGACATGTCCCGCCCATAGAAGTCTTCCATTTTACAAAAGAGCTAAGCATTGCCCAAAAGAGGGGCTTTGTTAGGACGAAAGAGAGTACGCGCCTATAACGATCCAGATATACAATAATATCACATTGATGGTTGGGCTGTGCGATGCCTTTATTTCCACAAATACACTTATCCATAATAGTTTGTAAAAATAAATTTGTTTAATTAATCAAATACGAATATTCACATAACTATAATTAATTCAATATTTATATCCCCTGTCTATCATCACCAAATAGTAGTACTGTACAAACAGTCTGAACATATAAAGAAAATAAGCATACCTTCAAGATCCACAAAATGCTGCCTCGGGGTAACTAATATGCAGCCAATATCCTCGGATGATATATCACGCTATCATTGAAAGTAATCTATGGAGGAGGAAAAATAAGGGGTGAGCAAAACGTGCTCAGTAAATGAATCGTTTGTAGAAACTGATATTATGAAATTCTATATGTACAAAACGTTTATTTTTCCTAATGGCACACTAAGCACAATAAAGGAAGGATACTATAGTCGGCTAAGGATCCAGATGGAGAATGAAAGGTATTTTGGAATACTTGTCGTGTCCCAAAACCTATAAGCGACTATAGATAAGTATTGATAATGAAATAAAACATTTTTTAATAACATTTCATAAATGGATTTCAAATAAATACTTTCATATAATTAAATTATTTAAATAAATAATCTAATATTCATATTTAATCACAATTAAAATATTAGATTAAGAAATCACAAAATCATATTTAAACACATTTCACATATATCGATAAAAGTTCCATAAACAGTATTGTACACAGTTTAGTACAGTAAATCTTTAAGAAACAATCACACATTTCATAGAAAATCACATCGATAAACACTTATGATTTAATAACATATTTCAGTAAATCGGTTTAATATCATAGTATAATGGTGGGGACCAGGCATCACCTAAGATATATCATGCTATAATCCCCGAAGGGTAAAATGATAATCACATGAGACATATGGCCATAGTCTATAAATGTACTCAGTCATACACTGATCAAGTGTCAACTGGGACACTGAAGATAGGATCAGCATCAACAGCTTAACACATAACACTCATTAACACATGAGCATGATACATGACCTATCAGTCTCAAAACAATATAAAAACAATATTAAGGCCATTATGGATTTTATTAAAATAAATTAAGTTTCCATATTTATCCATAAAGGAATATAATTTCACATAATATACAATTTCATAAAGCACTATGTAAAATATTCACATTTCAATAATAATTTTCATAAACACTCTATTTCACTATAAAACACATTTAAGAACACATCGGTAACTTTATTTCGATGAAATTCTTTTTCATGAATATTTAACTATTGGTTTTTTTGATAGATTAACATTTTATGAAAAATATTAAATAATTAATTTCCAAGGCTAGAAATCACACAATTATGTATTTAAAATATTTCATGATATTTTTAGATTATTTTCTAAGAAAATTCAGTAGCATAACGGCTACGATTTGCCTAGCCTTCTTGCATGTAAACACAATTCACAATCCAACCAAAACCACAATTTGCACAGTTTTCGAGGCAATTGAAAATCAAAATATTCTTATAAAATTATTCTTTTTGAAAACATGCATTCATAATATCTCTACGACCTACACACTTATCCCTTACCTGTCTAGTGTTATCGAGCTTCTCGCTAGCACCATACGTAAACTATTTCTCTCGGGCTGCAAAGCAATTTACCAAAAATATTAGCTCACTTAACATTTATTTTTAAGCTACTTTTCATATTTAATTGCAGCCACATTGTACACTGCAAATATTTATTCAATATAATTTCTATCGGTAGTAAAACCTAACTTTTCTGTTTTAAGTCCGATTTGAAATCCGATTGCATCGGTGGACTCCTTATAATTTCTACAGTCTAATGGCATATTAAACTCATCAAATGTAGCACCATAACCTACCCAAGTGACCTTGGCCAAATGGTACATTAAGCTTTTCCAATGGTTTTTCAACAACTTAAGCTCACATACTTGTTTATCCATGCTCACACATTAATTTGGAACCATTTTTATGCTAGAAACAATATGGTTTCCTTAGGTTCTTCTCAAGGCCGAAACCCCCATTAATGGTGAAATTTGATGTAGCTTGATTTGATTCAAACCAATGTCACCAACATGCTTAACACTCTTAGAAATGTTAAAATCTACCATTGAAATTAAAGGAAGCATAATGTATAATGAGAGACTCACCTTGGCCGAAACTTCCCTTCCTCTTTACCCCTTATTTTGTCACTTATTCAATGGAATTTTTTTATGGGTAGATAGAGCTTTATGATTAGAGTAACTTTGATGAAGAGAGTGAAGTGAAATGAGGTAAGCTTGGTTAGGTTTGGAAGCCTTTTCTTAAATTTTTCTTTCTTTCTTTCTATGGAGGACGTAAGAGCAAGGAGCAAGATGGAGGAATAGTAGCCGGCTAGCACATATGTAAGAACCCGCCAAGTAGCACTTTGATCCCATAGGATTCAAAAGGTGGCTCCCTCAGTGACCTTACGTCTCATGAGGTGGCGATCGCCCAACACTCATTTCACTTAACGTATTGTCCGCTTTAGCGGTCGCCCACCTCACAGCTTTATCCCAAGGGACTTAAAGAACTCAAGATAATTCACTCGAGCATGTTTTCACTGAGGTTCTATCCCAGGACCCTTAAGTACCTGTCTCTTACACTTATTATACCATTTGGACAAAGAGACAGGAACTTAAGGGTCCTGGGATCGAACTTCAGTGAAAACGCGCTCGAGGAAATTTTCCTGAGTTGTTCAAGCCCCTTGGGATAAAGCCGTGAGGTGGGCGACCGCCAAAGCGGACAATACGTTAAGTGAAATGAGTGTTGGGCGATCACCACCTCATGAGACGTAAGGTCGCCGAGAGAGCCACCTCTTGAATCCTACGAGACCAACGTGCTACTCAATGGGTCCTTACATAAAAACGCGCACGTTTTTATGTAAGGACCTGTCGAGTAGCATGTTGGTCTCGTAGGATTCAAGAGGTGGCTCCCTCAGTGACCTTACGTCTCATGAGGTGACGATCTCCCAACACTCATTTCACTTAACGTGTTGTCCGCTTTGGCGGTCGCCCACCTCATGGCTTTATCCCAAGGGGCTTGAAGAACTCAGGATAATTCCCTCGGGTGCGTTTTCACTGAGGTTTGATCCCAGGACCCTTAAGTACCTGTCTCTTACACTCATATACCATTTGGACAAGTTGTCCAAATGGTATATGAGTGTAAGAGACAGGTACTTAAGGGTCCTGGGATCGAACCTCAGTGAAAACATGCCCGAGGGAATTATCCTGAGTTCTTCAGGCCCCTTAGGATAAAGCCGTGAGGTGGGCGACCGCCAAAGCGGACAACACGTTAAGTGAAATGAGTGTTGGGCGATCGCCACCTCATGAGAAGTACGATCGCTGAGGGAGTCACCTCTTGAATCCTACGAGACCAAAGTGCTACTCAGCTGGTCCTTACAACATGGGAGTTAGAGCCTTCTAGAATAGGGTAAAATGACCAAAATGCCCTTGGTTATGAATTTTTTGGATAATTTTGCCCTTAGGCTTCCGTAATTTTTATAACTATGTAATTGCATTCCAAAAATTTGGATTTCATCACCAAAAATTCTTATTGGATGTATTTTGATGAATCATGGTGGTTTCATCGACGCGCGGTTCACCGAAAATGTGAAATTATGAAATTACCTCTATCAGGTCAATTGCGTAAATTTCTAATTTAACTACCGATTCGATAAATCTATTGACATAGCCTAGGACTTATTTTCATGTAGAATATCATGGTATTTTTACTTCATCCAAATTCCTTTTACTTTGGACACAATTCACGAAAATACCACCAGGCTATGTCCTTAATCGTCATTTTCAGATTTGTTGACACACTTCCCAAAAATAATATAAATAAGGGATTTTGATCTCAAAATTTTCACATTATGATTATTAAACCTTCCATACACTTGTTCTTCAATCTTGTATACAACTGGGCATTATAAATCAAGTGGGGCCCACATCACTATTTTACTTATAATTTACAAAATACACAAAAATTAGTTAAAACATAAATATCTACACATGTACAATAATAGTATAAATGGTTCTCACATTTTCTCACCACCTTTAGGAAATTCGATCATCCAAATTTAATCGAACCTATCACTAGAACAGCTCTGGGTACTTCTCCTACATCAAACTCTCTAATTCTCATGTCGCTTCCTCTTCAGAGTAGTACTGCTAGATTACTTTCACTAACGAGATCATCTTAGATCGCAATACCTTATACTTTTGATCCAGAATTTGAATAGGTCTCTCCACGTGACTCATATCTTCTATGATCTCCAGCGACTCGTATTGAATTATGTGGGATGGATCTGGATGGTACTTCTTAAGCATCAAGACATGGAATACATTATGCACCCCTGATAATTCTGGGGGTAGTGCTAGTCGGTACGCCACATCTCCCACACGATCTAAGATCTCGAAGTGTCCAATGTATCGAGGACTCAACTTTCCCTTATTACCGAATCTCATAATACCCTTACATTGGGAAACTTTCAAAAATACAAAATCACCTACCGAGAACTCAAGTGGTTGGCGTCGGGTGTTTGCATAATTCTTCTGTCGACTCTAAGCTGTCTTTAACCTTTCACAAATCAATCGCACATCTCTTGAAGCTTGCTCTTCTAGATCAGGAGCCAATAACTTTCGATCTCCCACTTCTTCCCATGCTATCGATGATATACATCTTTTGGTAGATAAAGCCTCGTACAGTGCCATAACAATGCTAGCCTGATAGCTATTATTATAGGCAAATTGTGCTAATGGCAAATGGTCATTCCAATAGCCCTTAAAATCCAATGCACATGCCCCTAACATATCCTCGAGCATTTTAATCATTTGTTCAGATTGACCGTCAGTTTGCAGATGAAAGGCAGTGCTAAAATTTAGTCGGGATCCCATCGCCTCCTGAAATCTCTCCCAAAAATGAGATATGAATCGAAAATCCCTATTCGAAGTAATGCTCACTGGAACATCATGTAGCCTCACAATTTCCCGCACATACAAATCGATCAGGACATTGAGGGAATCCGTAGATCTGATAGTGTAACGGTCTGTGACCTCATTTTTCTCATATTTCTATGCAACTTATCCGGTTGGGCTATCTGTGATACTTCACTTTGCAGTTTATGTTAAACAATTTTATAAAACATTGTTTATATTCCCTACATCCCTTATCTTAATTCATAAGCAAGTAGTACTGTATACATGTCTAAATACAAAAAATAAATGATCGTACCTCATATATCTCAGTTGGTCTGTCACATTGTCCCTTATGTGCAGCCGTAATCCACAAACATCAGGTCTCACAATCAGCAAGATCTGAAATGTTGAAAATGAGGGAGTGAGCAAACCACAGCTCAGTAAGAGAGTTATATGTCACACTTGATATTTAGCTACCTATATGTTGAAAACTTTTTCACATTCTTTAAAATCTTCCTAGCAAGTTCTAGGCTCACATGTAGGAAGGATACTACAGTCGGCTAGGGATCCAGATAGAGTAAGGCAGGTATTTTAAAATACCTGACTTGTTTCGAAACCTAGAAGCAACTGTAGAGAGTACTACATCCATTGTTCTCAAAACGATTTAGTTTTCGTTTTCCACAGAGTAAACCACTTATTTCACTTTACTTTGGTACATTTCAAAACACGTGACAGTTGAGTATTAAAACAGTGGTTTACTTCTGTTTCCTTCAGTACAGTTAAAACACGTGACAGTACAGTGGTTGTAAACATCCAAATCGTTGTATAAACAGTTCTGCAATTATTTCTATCTTAGAAATAATTTTCATGTTATTCTTTTAGAATAAACATTCATTTCTCTTTAATTCAGTAATCGTATCTTATAGTTCAGTGAAACCGTAATATTCAGTAAAACAATATTTAGATACGGTTCAGTCAGTAAATAGTAAACAATAGCTACCAATTCGGTAAACAGTATAAGGTAGCTTTCAGTTCAGTAAACAGTAAATGGTAGCTTTCTTTTCAGTAAAATAGTAATCAGTGGCTACCATTTTAGTAAAGAGTTAGCTGTTCAGTAAAACAGTGTTTTGGTACGGTTTTGCTCAGTAAACAGTAGATAGTGAACAGTACATTAATTCAGTACAGTAAATAGGATTCCAAAAATCCTTTCAGTAAACAGTAATCAGTTATGTGAGACTAGGCATCACCCTACAATTAAATCATGCTATATTCATCCAATAATGGACTAGTGATCATCCCCGAAGGGACACAGTAAACAGTATGTAGTGTGATCAATGGCCATAATCAATATGGTTTCCTCGGTGTACACTTGCTAGGTGACATCCGGGAGGCTAATGACTGGCGGGTCAATCAACCACGTGACAGTAACAGTATAAGTGTGATGCATGAAACTCGGGGCCTAAGTCTCAAAATAATGTAAATCGTACCATAGCTTTTATGGATTTTAAACATAGTAGTGTAAAACATTTCACAATTATCCATAAGGCTCACTTGTAAATATCATCACCTTTATGAAATCTATAAAATAAATAACATTTTCAAAATATTTCATAAAGGTATAAATCATGTTTTCCATACGGTGAAAACAGTTTATAAATCATCACTGTAAAATATAGAAGGGCAAAACTGTCATTTTTCCACCGTAAGCATATATGCACGCTTTTTCGTGCTTTCTATTGAGAACATGGTTTTCAAAATCATCAAAATTCAATTCAAATATTTTCATAATTTATGGAAAAATAAATTATTTATTTTCCAATTTCAATAAATCCGTCACCATGGTTTCTTCTAAAATCACGTGTAGAGACCTCTAATCTTGAAATCATAATTTTCCATCCTTTCTTAACCTTTTATGGAATTTATTTAGTTAATTATTTTCATAATTATAACCATAAAGGTTATTTATAAAATCAAGTGAATATTTAAGAAATATTTATAAAATATTCACTTCAGTCATTTTCAGTTTTCATCTCGTTTCATGTGAAATATCACCTACCGAGTGAATTTTCGGTGATTTTACTTTCACCACTCTCGAAAATATGAATATCTTATATTTAAATTTTCATATATTCATGTTTTATGAAAAATACTTGATTTCTCGACTATCGTGACTGAAAATCGTTTCTCGTGAAATCAAATCATTTATTATGATTTTCGGTGATTCTTCGGCAGTATAACAGCTGTCGATTGGCTAGCCTCCTACACAAAAAATACAGTTTAAAACCGCAATCGGTAAATCACCACAATTTTCAACTAATCATTATAAATCACATTTATAAAATTAAATGAATAATTTAAAACATGGCCGAATATCCTTATAAGCGGCACATGTCTCCCTTACCTGTCTCGTGTCGGTGACGGCCTCTCGAAGGTCGCGCCCGTATTCATCTCTCTTGATTCCAACGTCTCATTCATCGAGAACGATTCTGGAAACCAAATTCTAAATTTTAGAATTTCTCTCAATTTATTTAAATAAATAAATTATTTAAATAATTATCATAAATAATCTCCGGGATTTCTTACCGATTCCCGAGATTTTTGAAATTCTCGGGATTTTCTGTAATTTTCAAAATTTTCGAATTTCGAAAATTTTGTTTTTCTTTTCTTTTCTTTTTTCTTTTTCTTTTTCTTTTCTAGCCAGACTGGTTCAGACCGGTCAGCCCCCTCCACAGCCGGTTCTCCTCCGGCGACTAGTTCTCCGGCGGTTCGATGGCCCCTCAGTTTGTCGGCGTTAAGGCGAAGCTGCTGGTGGCCTTCGTTCAGCCTGGTTCGACGGCACAGCGGCGGATCTACTCGGTTTAGGTTCGGTTTCTTCTCCTCCTCTGTTCTTCCTCCTCCGCCGTTCTCCGCTTCACCGGTGGCCTCCTACCTTTTCCTTTTCCTCCTCCGTTGTGTGGCTGCAGTGGCAGTGCCCGATTCGGCCGGCACCACTACTTTCCTCTTTCTTTTTCCTTCTCGGCTTCCGCCGATCTCACCTCTGTTTCCTTCCGTTTCTGTTTTGGCCTTTCCTCTTTCGGTCACCGGCTTCCTCTCCTTTCTCCGCCGGTGCCGTCTTCCTCCCCTTTCTCCCTCACTTGGTCGGCTGACGGTGGTCGGTTGGCAGAATTGGGATGCTTCCCGATTCCTTTCCTTCTTTTCTTTTTCTTTTTATTCTTTATTTATTTTATTTACATTTAAATATATATATATACACTATATATTATACATATAATATATATTATATATATAATTGTACTATATATATTATATATATAAAATATATATATTTTGTGTATTAACAAATATATATATATACCTCATATATTTATATGTATTAAAGTTACATATTTTTAGTATAAGTATATTTATATACTGTAAAGTTACATAATATTTATATACTTATATAAATGATATAATAATACAATATATATTGTATTTACAATATATATGTATAACTTCAATGTAAATTTATATTTACCTTTTTCAAATATATATATATATACTTATATATACATACGATGTTATATTTATATACATATGTATTATTTAAATTTGTAAAATAGTATATATATATATATATATACCACGACATAATAATATATACTATGCATCACATTTAAATACAAATGTATTTATACAAAAATACATTTATATAATATATAATTATATAAATATATTTCATACTCTTTCCTCCTTTTCTTATTTAATTTGGATTTTAACTTAACCAAATTAAATTTTCTTCTCTCCATTATTTTTCCTAAATTCTCATCTTATTTTTATTTCCCATTCAAATTTTCTTGCACTCAATTTTCCTAATTCGTTCACTTCCTCAATTCTCGGGATTTTCACTGATCTTCTGATCTCATAATTTTATTTATTTCCAATATTACTGATTTCCAAGAATTGAAAAATTTACGGTTATCACATTCTCCCCATCTTAAGAAATTCGGTCCTCCGAATTTAACTTAAGTCTAAAGGTGGTACATTCCCTAACTTACGGCTTTTGTCCTTTAGATAAACTTTTACATAATACTGCCATCATACTTTTAACATCATGATTACTTTTAGACCACTACATACGGTTTTTCATCATATATCTATACTCCCGTAAGTTTATTTCTCAAATCGGGAGTTATTCATTTCCACCCTTTTCACATAAAAGTTCATGCACAGTATTTTTCATGTCAAAGCTGATCTATGTTGTTCATCATCCATTTTTCTCACTTAGTGCCAAGTCGATATAGTTTAAAAACTATGAGTTACACATGTCAATCAGTTGTATGTAATTGTTCCAGTAGCTTTTTCATCTCATGCATTTGCTCTCTCAATATATCTTCAAGCGTTTCTATATTACGCTATGATATTTACATCAGTATAGAGCGATGCTATCAGTACACTTGGGATCTCAAAGCCTTTGGCTACATCTCATTAGCATATGGCAACTCAGAGATTTCCATCACATGTAAGGCTCACTGGAACTGCACATGTACATTTCCACTGTTTCACACTCATACTTGACTATGGCACTAGAGAATCTATGAGTCCAATAATGGAAAGTGATTCTATTTGGATATTTAGTCTTTAATCACTTCCATATCATCATATTTCTTTTGAACTCTTTATTTTCCACAGTATTCATATTCACATTTCTTTTACCAAGGTTGTATTTCACTTGCAGACTTTAATACTAGCCATTTCCGGTTGTAACAAAATACTTGGTAATCATTTTCCATTTATATACTGGCAGTAAAATAACACGGGTCATTCATTTTACTCCTTTGAGTATCATTTATTTCAATTTTCATGTTTGGCTTGATTTTACATCTAGCCACGGTCATGTGATAACCAACACGAAGTACTTTTAGTCGTAATTTCGGGAACTACTTTACGTACCCTACTCATTATGCAACTTACTTTCTTATTTCATTTTCATCTTTTCACTCTCATCAATTTGGTCGATTTTCTCAAGTGGTATGGTACACTACTGTTAAAATATTTTAACCTCTTGTATACCATCTTTTCTTCACACTTATTCATTTACCGACTTTAACTTCTTCCATTATATTTCATCTATAGAGCAGCTAGTCCCAACACTCTTCTATAGATTGGCAGTAACATCTAGCTAGACTCATCACTTTCGTATCTCAATCATTATCTCTCTATCATAGACAGGTTCACTGTCATTCTGTCAATCTGAGATCATATTTCTCAGAAAGAGATACTGTGAGAACTCGTTAATTTATACTGTAGATGTACATTTATATGATTTAATTATCAATAAAGAAATTATTGATAATATTTTGAGGAATTAAAAATATAAGAATGGTGTCTTTCAAATAGAAAATTTGAAGTCTAGATGAAAAATATAAGTATGGGAAATTATTACATAAAAGATGGAATAAAAAGAAGATTAATTAGCTCTTACAAAATTTTGACTTGGAAAGTCGAATGTTGGGGGCGGCATGAAGAAATAAAAGATGTAACAGAAAAGAAGTGGAGTCTCGGTTGGAGAATGAGTAGTAGAAAAACAAGAGAAAAGAAAAGACAAAATAAATAATAAAGGAAGACAAGAGAAAGTCTTCCTCACGTTTTTTTCTAGGTCGGTAGAAAATATAGCACTAACTTCACTTCTTTGTTCATTTTCTATGTCCACCGAAGAGCAAATAATAACAAGACAAGAAAAGAAAAACAAAAAGGAAGTAGGCAACTAAGAAGGCTTTTAATGAAGGCTGCTAAAGTCCACTTAAAATAATTCTTCTGCTTTGTTTTTCTTCCTGTAGTGATCCTCATCTTCAACCCTCATCACCGAAACTTTTCCTCTGTATGGTATGTCGAGTAGCCTTCCTTCTCCATAGCAGAACCTCTGTGTTCTTCAGTAAATAAAACAAGTTTCTTTAGGAAAGTTAAACCTTGACTCAAGAACATCTGAAACCCCAAGAAACGTTAACCAAAAACCTCAAAAACAGAAGCTGACTTAAGTGGACAGATCTGCTCTTTGTATAGGTAACGTCCAACTCAGTTTTTAAGCTTCTGGTTCTTTGATTATGGCTGTAATGAGCAAGAATATGTTGGTTATAGCCTTTGTTTGAAGTAAACATATATGGAATGAAAACCCTAGTTCAGTTAGGAGGGTGTAGAATGAAAATAAGATGATGTTGATGATGATTTATGTGAAGATGGAAAGCAAGTTACTCATGAATCGAAAACAGAAATGAAACTTTAAAAGAAATAAAACAAACATACTTCTTAGTTTAAGTAGGATTCACGTGGAACAGGGGAAAATAAAAGAAAAGAAAAGAGGTGATCTTAGTCAACAAAAAAGGCTGAAAGAAAGAAAGTAAAATTATGCTTGTACAACCGAAAATAGAGATGAAGGATATGGCTGATGGTGTAACCGAAAAAGATGAAAAAACTGGGTGATTGAGCTAACTTTTGTTGACTTTTAAGTGTAAAAATAATATAAATTAAATAGTCTAAAATTATAATATATAGGGTAGTGCTATAATGATCAAGAAAAAGCTAGAATAGATTGAAGAAGAGGTGCTGTACGTGGGAGAGAAGACTAAGGATGATAAAGACAACCAGATATGAAAAATAAAAGAGAAGGGTAAAGGTTGAGTTTGGGTTCACTACAAATGCGTGAATGCTAGATTTTTAACAATCTAAGATGTACTATATGATAGCTATAATATAGATATAAAGTAGAAACTTAGTAGACTGAAAATAAACAAGGAAGACAAACCTTGGCTGGATATTATGTACCGGCAATAAAAGGAAAGAAATATGAAGAAAAGGTTAGGTTTAAGTTGACCAAATGGTATGAGTATAGGTTATAAAATATATATATTTTAAATGGAGGAAAATACTGATGAGTGTCGTCAATCACCAAAAATAAATTTTCCTAACTCTACTATGTAGATAGCGGAGCAAGGGTCGAACCCACAGAGACTGAATTTTTTAAGTTAATTATTAAATTAAAAATCTAATCTTAGGGTTTAGAGAAAGAAGAAGTTTGGGGGTTTTGGAGACTATTCTAAAATAAAGAAAACAAGAATTATTAAGTATCAAAGACAAATAGCAAAAAGCTTCAGTTACGAGGCAATAAATCATTCTTGGATTTTGATGTTGATCATTGATTACAAAATATTATTGTCAATTAAATAGTCAACCGTAGCATTACAACAAGCTCTGTTACACCATCTTTCCTTACTGAGTCGTTAGTTAAAACAAGCTCTTTAACTAATCTCTAACTACTTAACCTACCTAGAACAAGCTCTCTAGATATAAGTTGTAGCAGCATTAACAACAAGAAAGATATGGGTTGACATTAGATAACAAACACATAAGCTCGGTTTATTTAATCTAAACCTTAATTCTCCTCCATCCCTAGTGATTAACTCCACAAGCAATTACGGACTTAAGTTTTTAATCTGGCGGTAGATTATTTAATTTAACTAAATAGTGTGCACCCTATCTAATCAAAAAAACAATCATTATAATGTGCTCAGAGAATCTTAGATATTTAATCAACAATTATAAAATAGGTTCAAGAATCTCACAACATGCTTTTCCCAAGAATAATCAATTTACCTCATAACTGAATAAGAAAACTACTCACTAGACATATTCAAGATCATAAAATTCAAGTTTAATATTATAAAGAAGACAATTATCATGCAATAAACAATTAAACTATCAATCTTTAAATAATATCAAACAAGAAATCTATAATCAAGATTATGATCTAATAAGATTTTAACAAAAAAAGAAATCACAAAATCTAAAAAAATAAAAAGAAAATAATTTTATAAAACAATAATAAGAAATCAGCAACTAATTAAAAATAAAGAAAAATAAAATTTTTATTAAAAACCCTAAACAAAATCCTACAAGACTAAAAGAGAGAAGAGGGATAAGAGAGGATGTGAGGGATGTGTTTATGAGAGCCTTGTGCTCTTTATATAGGCCTAAGGAAGAGTTTAAAAGACTTTCCTAAGCAATGTGGGATTCAGATAAGAGTTTACTTGGAAAACAAGTAATTTGACTAGTCAAACTCTTACCTTTATCTCATCATCTTTTTAAATTATTTTCTAAATAAAATTCCTAAGGCCTATTTTTATTAATTAATTACAGATCTAAGACAAAATTAAATTAATAAATTATCTTCTCTCAACAAAATCTGGTCTTGAACTTGCTTTCTTGGAATTTCTTCTCAATCTCGTTTTTCTGCCCAGAATTTTGTACTGATTTTGTCTAGACGTTTGACCCATCAAATGATCTCCAATTTTTGCGATCTTGGACATTCTGGAAACCCTGAGAAGTCCTCTACAACTTCCATGAAGCCCACTTCTTGAGATCAGGTCGTTAAATTTGTCAAAAATGTCAATCTTTCAAGCTGGACAGAAAACACTGCACTTTGCTCTTTTTATCTTCTTTTTATTCCAACTTTGATATTTAATACCTAAAACATAAAATAAACATTAGTAAGCTCTTTTAGGCTTAAAACATCAATAAAGAAAATATATTAGCACATATAAAATTCACAAAATATCATCCTATCAAATACCTACATATAACCAAGGTCATTCGGCCAAAAGAAAAGACAATGAGAATAACGTGAATGAGATGGAAAATGGGAGAAAATTAGTCAACTAAAGTGGCTGGAAAATATACAAGAGTGTATATACAAATAACAAGAAGACATGATCATAAGCCAAAAAGGCTTATGTATGGAAAATGATATTCGGCCATGCAAGCTTTAATGGAAATGTTGACTTGGTAAAGTGGCTAAAAATGCCAAAAACAGAAAATGGAAAAGGAATGAAATATTCATTAGCATGAGAAATTTTAAGAAATTCTAATATTTTAAGTAATGGGAATTTAACTAAGAATTAGACAAGTGAAGGAATTTTATACCGAAAATTAATTATATTAAATTGTGACTTGGCAGTTTATAATTCGGTGAGAAAGGAAGCATATTGGTGCAACTTAAGGCATTTCTCTATAGTGTACTGAGGTAAGGGATGTAATTTAAAGTTGTGATGGTGTCCCTTACTCTCATCTCAATTTATAAAGAAATGTTTAAAGCATGAATTTTGTTCCGAAATTTATTTCCATAGTCTTTTGATATTTAACTAAACGAACTTTATAACTTCTAAGCATATTTTTCCATAATGTTTTAAGTATGACAGTAAATAAGTATGTTTTCCGAAACTGTGATTGGGTGGTAAATCCCTGGCTAACATGACCCAGGCACTCCCGATCCTTACTATTTTGTACCAAATGTATGATTTAAGAAGTTACATAAGTAAGTAAGATTTGAGACTAAGGCCTTTCTATAGTTTATGTTATTGCCTGTTATGCTTGCCATATTGTGCATGTTTCCATCCCTTGTGGCATATGTTTAGCCCACGTCATGCATGTTCTCGCCCACATTGTGCATGTTTCGATCCCTTGTGGGTATGTTGGTCCTTCGTGGTGCATGTTCGCTATACGACCTTGATCAGGTCTACAGCCCATACCATGGCCATAGGTATTCCGTTCCCTCTTCAGAGGATGAAGTGTCATGACCCGCATAGTGGCTATATGATTCTGCCTAGTCTCCAAGAACTGTATGATAAGTTTTATTAATTATGATGTTAAGTTTCTAAAGTATGATGCATGTGTGAACAAGTATGAATTTTAGATATATATATATATATTAAAGAATTCATAGAATGATTTAAAGTATGAAAGCATTATTATGGCACTTATTTTCTGCATATATCGATGCTATGACTATTTTAAATGCATTTCTTATGGGACTTTTCAAAATCTCACCCCATCTATCCTACCAGATTATCTGCAGTGATCATCTCTTTACCTGTTGCGTATATGACATAAGCTGAGGGATACGTCTCTCCTCAGGTTATTTTTGTACACACGTAAGGTATACTCTTATTTTGATACCAGACATCCGGTATAGCACAAATATTTGTATATAAATAATATTTTTGGGATGTAGTCGATATTGTATGAACATAAATGTTATTCTGAGGGATAGGTCAATATGATATAATGAAATATTTTATGAAAATATTGTGATGATTCTGTGGTTGGAAAATTGTGATGATGTACTGGCTGGAAATATAAACTGCGTTTTCATGCAGGAGGTTAGGATAGTTACAGCTATTATGCTGTCGAAATTAAAAAAAAAATGTAAGTAACCTACACTGACAGGAATGCAACCTAAGTAAAAAATTAAGATTTCATCTATAAAAATGAAAAAGTTAGCCCAAAACTTCCACGTTTCCGGGGTGCGACAGATACTGTTTAGCCAAGTCTCTTATTTGCCAATCTTAACACAAATCCACAGTCTTTAAGAGTGTAAAGGATCATACCACAATGCTGTTCATATTCCATTTGTATCTTTAACTATTTCAATACCTCATCACTTTATTTTGATGTGGATGCCTCATTCATTAGGCTTATATACCTCATAAGGCAACTCATTAACCTTGTAACCACAATAGGAACTCATAAGTGTTTTATTGAGTTCTAATCATCATCTTATGAACATCGGTCTCCAACTTTTCTCTAATGACGCTTTACACCGAGGCTAGTCTTATGAACTCCTCATATATCTTTGATTAGATCAATAAAGCGTCCATTTCCATGTAGATGAATACTTGTTCTTCAGAAGAACTTCATTAATTAGTAAACACTTACTATATCCTTTTAATTCATCTACTTGTCAAAGTCATCTATGCTTCTCTCATCTGTTCTTATACAGATAATTTCATTAATCTCAATTTACATTATCTGTATTTCCATCAATCGCACTTATACACGTGAATTTCATTATTCACTCATTTTCCAGAGTTATTTTCTTAAGCCTTTCGGATTCTTTCTATATTCTCCGATATAAGCTTAGAATTGGGTTTGTATATCCCTCGAGTCAGTGTTATCTCGATTTCTTCAATCTATATAACTCTGAAAATTCATCGGGAATCACATCTGATACTTTCTTTAATCACACTTCTCTCATCATTTTGGACATTTCATCTTCATGTCCTATCAATTTTTCATTGTATATCCTCAAGGCAGAGACATTTGATATTCAAATCATTTTGATACATACTCTACCTTAATTTCATTATTTATTCATACTCTAAAGCTTTACGAATCTCAATCTAGTACGCTGTATTAAGTACAACAATTATCAACACATTTTACAGCTAACCGATTTATTATTACTATAATTTACTTTAGGATCAAGTTCATTTAATACGTTCAGGTTTAACTCCCTTGAGCATGTTATCCACGAGGTTCGAACCCTGGCACCCTTACGTGTCTAGTTCCTTACACTCGTGTTACCATTGAATTAATCGTAAGAGTCCCTCCCGTTTCAAATCGACCATCGGCGAGCATCCCCTAGGCGATCATTTCACCCTAGGTTTACCTTTACAAGTGAGTCGGTGATCACATAGTTCGCCCACACCTCACACTATATTGTCCACTGTGGGTCACCCATCATTGGGTCGCCCATCTGAGTTTTGTCTTAAGGGTCCTAATGAACTCAGGTTAGCTGTCATCTTCTGTTTATCATTTTACTGTTCTTGTGCATTTTCTCCAACTTACAATACTCCATATAGTACATCATTTGGCAATGCATATCTCAAATGCTCCGGTTCTATAATTAATTTATTCTTTTAACACCTCCGAATTAGTATAAATGTATCGAACCTCAATCAATCGTACTGCTATGGATTTCATCAATTGTAATATTCACTTTCTCAGTCATTTTCTGCAATCATTTCACTTTTCATAATATCTAACGATCCTATAATAAACATCCAAGTTTATACACTCATAATTCAGGCCCTTACAATCAATAACCGGACCAATCATCATGTAACATTCCACTATAGACTCATTGGATAGCATCATGTAAGGCCCCGGCCCATCCGCCGTCTGCCTGTACACATGTGTACTATCCTCTTTGAGAATGCCCAGCCCTTTCATTGGGTCATTCCTCAAGGTTTTATCATGAGGCCCAGCCCGTTCACTAGGTCACTCACAATTTGCGTCCATAATCCAAGTGTAAGTGGAATCAATAATCGGGATTGCTATATTCATATTACATCCTCTATGGCATCAACAACCCCATTATTATCAATAGATTTGAGATCAAATTGCTTTTCTTTCTGTTCAGCAATTTGTCCACTATAGGGCATTTTCGTCATTTCGACATTTATTACTTTCTCCTTAGTATATATTTAAATCAATGATCTTATTATCTATGTGCTGATAGTATCCTTTGTCATACTATTATCAGCAGTTTCAGATCTTGTTCAATTTCGACAGAGAAGTCCACTAAAATTCATAATTGGATTATTTTGCTTGCAATACAGCTTACATCATCAACTTCTCTGTCAAATCAATCAATTCCAACTTTTGTTGGTCTATTATGACTTCCAGTAAAATTTTGGAGGTAAGGGTATTTGGTCATTTTGGTCAAAATTTTCTCTCTTTTTAAAATACCTTTAATCGGTGATCTTAAGGTCTATTTAATGATGATACTTCATTCTCCTCCTTTATATCATCACTTTCAAGTCTCAGCTCGATCCGGACAAAAACTATTGGTGGCGCCCTCACCGAGTCCTTTCGGTTCCTTACTGAACAAGCCTTCATTTAGATTATAAGATCACCACTTTCTGGTAAAATTCTGAGCCTATTTTTCTCTTTAACATTCTCAATTTATAATTTCTCACTCCCTTCAATTTATTTTACTCAATTTGCAATCATTTATTTTCTCTATGTATTCAGACTACATAGTACTACCGGGATGTAACATGTTCTGATATGTTTTCTATCCAAAAGTATCAACAGACATTAGGCCAACCATGCTCTGATACCATTAAATCTGTAACGGTCTGTGACCACACTTTTCACGTATTTCTATGCAACTTATCTGGTTGGGCTGTTTGTGATACTTTACTTTGCAGTTTATGTTAAACAATTTTATAAAACATTGTTTATATTACGTACATCCCCTATATTAATTCATAAGCAAGTAGTACTGTATACATGTCTAAATATAGAAAATAAATGATCGTACCTCATATATCTCAGTTGGTCTGTCACATTGTCCCTTATGTGCAGCCGTAATCCACAAACATCAGGTCTCACAATCACAAGATCTAAAATGTTGAAAATGAGGGAGTGAGCAAACCACAGCTAAGTAACAGAGTTATATGTCACACTTGATATTCAGCTACCTATATGCTAAAAAACTTTTTCACTTTCTTTAAAATCTTTCTAGCAGGCTCTAGGCTCACATGTATGAAGGATACTACAGTCGGCTAGGGATCCAGATAAAGTAAGGCAGGTATTTTAAAATACCTGACTTGTTTCAGAACCTAGAAGCAACTGTAGAGAGTACTACATCTATTGTTCTCAAAACGATTTAGTTTTCGTTTTCCACAAAGTAAACCACTTATTTCACTTTACTTCGGTACGTTTCAAAACACGTGACAGTTCAGTATTAAAACGGTGGTTTACTTCTGTTTCCTTCAGTACAGTTAAAACACGTGACAATACAGTGGTTGTAAATATCCAAATCGTTGTATAAACAGTTCTACAATTATTTCTGTCTTAGAAATAATTTTCATGTTGTTCTTTTAGAATAAACATTCATTTCTCTTTAATTCAGTAATTGTATCTTACAGTTCAGTGAAACCATAATATTCAGTAAAACAATATTTAGATACGGTTCAGTCAGTAAACAGTAAACAATAGCTACCAATTCGGTGAATAGTATACGGTAGCTTTCAGTTCAGTAAACAGTAAATGGTAGCTTTCTTTTTAGTAAAACAGTAATCAGTGGCTACCATTTCGGTAAACAGTCAACTGTTTAGTAAAACAGTGTTTTGGTACGGTTTTGCTCATTAAACAGTAGACAGTGAACAGTACAGTAATTCAGTACTGTAAACAGTACAGTACAATAAATAGGATTCCAAAAATCCTTTCAGTAAACAGTAATCAGTTATGTGAGACTAGGCATCACTCTACAATTAAATCATGCTATCTTCGTCCAATAATGGACCAATGATCATCCCCGAAGGGACACTGTAAACAATATGTGGTGTGATCTATGGCCATGATCAATATAGTGTCCTCCGTGTACACTTGCTAGGTGACATCCAAGACACTGATGACTGGTGGGTCAATCAGCCATGTGATAGTAACAGTATAAGTGTGATGCATGAAACTCGGGGCCTAAGTCTCAAAATAGTGTAAACCGTACCATAGCCTTTATGGATTTTAAACATAGTAGTGTAAAACATTTCACAATTATCCATAAGGCTCACATGTAAATATCATCACCTTTATGAAATCTATAAAATAAATAACATTTTCAAAATATTTCATAAAGGTATAAATCATATTTTCCATACGGTGAAAACAGTTTATAAATCATCACTATAAAATATAGAAGGGCAAAACTGTCTTTTTTCCACCGTAAGCATGTATGCATGCTTTTCTGTGCTTTCTATCGAAAACATGGTTTTCAAAATCATCAGAATTGAATTCAAATATTTTCACAATTTATGGAAAAATAAATTATTTATTTTCCAATTTCAATAAATCTGTCACCATGTTTTCTTCTAAAATCACGTGTAGAGACCTCTAGTCTCGAAATCATAATTTTCCATCCTTTCTTAACCTTTTATAGAATTTATTTAGTTAATTATTTTCATAATTAAAACCATAAAGGTTATTTATAAAATCAAGTGAATATTTAAGAAATATTTATAAAATATTCACTTCAGTCCTTTTCAGTTTTCATCTCGTTTCACGGAAATTCACCTACCGGGTGAATTTTCGGTGATTTCACTTTCACCACTCTCGAAAATATGAATATTTTATATTTAAATTTCCATATATTCATGTTTTATGAAAAATACTTGATTTCTCAATTTTCGTGATTGAAAATCGTTTCTCGTGAAATCAAATCATTTATTATGATTTTCGGTGATTCTTCGGCAGGACAACGGCTGCCGATTGGCTAGCCTCCTGCACAAAAAATACAGTTTAAAACCTTAACCGGTAAATCACCACAATTATTAACCAATCATTATAAATCATATTTATAAAATTAAATGCATAATTTAAAACATGGCTGAATATCCTTACAGGCGGCACATGACTCCCTTACCTGTTTCGTGTCGGCGATTGCCTCTCGAAGGTCATGCCCGTATTCATCTCCCTCGGTTCCATCGTCTCATTTATCGAGAATGATTTTGGAAACCAAATTCTAAATTTTAGAATTTTTCTCAATTTATTTAAATAAATTATTTAAATAATTATCATAAATAATCTCCGAGATTTCTTACCGACTCCCAAGATTTCTGAAATTCCCGGGATTTCTCGTAATTTTTAAAATTTTCAAATTTCGAAAATTTCTCTTTTTCTCTTTTCTTTTCTTTTCTTTTTCTTTTTCTTTTTCCTTTTTCTTTTCTTTTTTCTTTTTTCTTTTTCTTTTTCTTTTTCTTTTCTTTTTTCTTTTTCTTTTTCTTTTTCTTTTCTGGCCAGATCGGTCAGCCCCCTCCACGGCCGGTTCTCCTCAGACTGCCAGTTCTCCGGCGGTTCGATGGCTCCTCAGCTGGCCGATGTCAAGGCGAAGCTGCTGGTGGCTTCCGTTCAGCCTGGTTCGGCGGCACGGCGGCGGATCTACTCGGTTTAGGTTCGGTTTCTTCTCATCCTCCGTTCTTTTTCCTCCGCCGTTCTCCGCTTCATCGGTGGCCTCCTACCTTTTCCTCTTCCTCTGCCGGTTGTGTGGTTGTAGTGGCGGTGGTCGATTTGGCCGGCACCACCACTTTCCTTTTTCTTTTTCCTTCTCGGCTTCCGCCGATCTCGCCTTTGTTTCCTTCCGTTTCTGTTTCGACCTTTCCTCTTTCGGTCACCAGCTTCCTCTCCTCTCTCCGCCAGTGCCGTCTTCCTCCCCTTTCTCCCTCACTTGGCCAGCCGACGGTGGTCGCCTGGCAGAATCGGGATGCTTCCCAATTCTTTTCCTTCTTTTCTTTTTATTTTTATTATTTATTTATTTACATATAAATATATATATACTATATATTATACATATAATATATATTATATATATAAAATATATATATTTTGTGTATTAACATATATATATATATATGTCTCATATATTTATATGTATTAAAGTTACATATTTTTAGTATACATATATTTATATACTGTAAAGTTACATAACATTTATATACTTATATAAATGATATAATAATACAATATATATATATATATATTGTATTTACAATATATATGTATAACTTCAATGTAAATTTATATTTACCTTTTTCAAATATATATATATATATACTTATATATACATACGATGTTATATTTATATACGTATGTATTATTTAAATTTGTAAAATAGTATATATATACCATGACATAATAATATATACTATGCATCACATTTAAATACATATGTATTTATATAAAAATACATTAATATAATATATAATTATATAAATATATTTCATACTCTTTCCTCCTTTTCTTTTTTAATTTGGATTTTAACTTAACCAAATTAAATTTTCTTCTCTCCATTATTTTTCCAAAATTCTCATCTTATTTTTATTTCCCATTCAATTTTCTTTCACTCAATTTTCCTAATCCGTTCACTTCCTCAATTCTAGAGATTTTCATTGATCTTCCGATCTCATAATTTTATTTATTTCCAATATTACTGATTTCCAAGAATTGGAAAATTTACGGTTATCACAGATAGGGAGAAAGTGGGCGGACTTCATCAATCTATCCACTATCATCCATATAGCGTCATGATTCTGTTGGGTGCTTCACAAACCCATAATAAAGTCCATGGTAATGTGCTCCCACTTCCACATCGGGATCAGTAGAGGGTTCAACATCCTTGCAAGCTTTTGATGCTCGATCTTAACCCGATGGCACGTGAGACATCTAGCAATGAACTCCGCGATGTCTCGCTTCATCTTAGGCCACCAATACACTCTTCGTAGGTTCTGGTACATCTTAGTGCTGCCTGGATGCAGAGTGTACCTGGAGGTGTGGGCCTTAGTTGAAATCAAATCTCTGAGTTGCTTATCACTGGGAACACATATTCTGCCTCTGAACCTCAGTATGCCATCATTGCCAATCCCAAAATCTAACTGTTCACCCATCTGCACTTGATTGGCAACCTTTACACTGTAACTATCTGTCCTTTGAGCATTCCTGATCATATCCATCAAATCCGACTCAATTCTGAAGCTGGCCATGAAACCATATCTCTCAGAGGATATCACATTCAAATTGAGGCTTGAGAACTATTCCAATAACTCATGCTTCCTGACCATCATGTAGGATACCGTGCCTATGTGCTTTCGACTCAGAGCATCTGTCACCATGTTAGCTTTCCCCGAGTGGTACAAGATCTCACAGTCGTAGTCCTTTAACAGCTTCATCCACCTTCGCTATCTCATAGTTAATTCCCGCTGCGAGAACAAGTATTTCAAGCTCTTATGATCTGTGTATATCTAGAATCTCTCCCTATAAAGATAGTGCTATCATATTTTCAGTGCAAACACCACGACGGCTAATTCCAGATAGTGAGTCGGATAGTTCTTCTCATGCTCTTTAAGCTGTCTAGAACTGTAGGCTATCACCCGACCATTCTGCATCAAAACACATCCTAAACCTAAAGTGGAAGCATCGTATACACTAAAAATCCACCAGATCAGCTGGGAAGGGCAAGCACAAGAGCTGTAGTAAGTCTTCGCTTCAACTCTTAAAAGCTGTGCTCACACATATCTGACCACTCGAACATAATATCCTTACAAGTGAGTCGTGTCGGTGGAGCGGTGTCACAGCCCGTGACCCTATTTTTCACCTTATTCTATACATCTTATATGGTTGGCTGTCTGCGATACTTTACTTTTACTTTTACATATAAACAATTTCATATTAAATGATAATATGAATTACATCCCCTATCTTAATTCACAAGAAAGTAGTACCGTAAATAAGTCTAAATACAGAAAATAAATGATCATACCTTATTAATTAAATCGACCAGTCGCATCGTCCCCAAATGCGCAGTCGAAAATCCTTTTACTGCTAGACTCTCGGTCTTCGAAAACCTGAAATGTTAAAATTAAGGGGTGAGTAAACCACGGCTCAGTAAGGGAATTATATGCCTCACTTGATATTCAGCTTTCTATATGCTGAAAAATTTTTTTCGATTTTTCCTATGGGCTCTAGGCTCGCATGTAGGAAAGATACTACAGTCGGCTAGGGATCCGGATGGAGTAAGGTAGGTATTTTGAAATACCTATCTTGTCCCGGAACCTAGAAGCAACTGTAGGGAGTAATATTCTTTCTTGTTTTGAAATTCAAATCCTTTCCTTTTTATTTCGTAACATTTTCATATTCTTTTTCCAAATAATGCTTTTATGAAATAAAGCATTTAAATAAAATAACTAATATTCATATTTTCTTTGAAAAGAATATTAGCTAAATCGTCATCATTTCCCTTTAAAACTCATTTCATGTTTTACTGTACAATCATAATTAGTACAGTACTTTAAAATAGCAAAAATAAGCTATTAAACCTTTTTCGTATAACATATTAATCATTTAAATCTAATATTCAATTTTAAATTTAAATAAGAATATTAGATTTACTTTCCTCCTTTTCCTTTTTTAAAACATATAACATATTCATGTCACATATAGTCTAATATTCAATTTAAAATCATAATAAGAATATTAGACTTATAAACTCTTTTTCCTTTTGAAAACATATCACATGTTCATAATACATATCATATGAAAATCATCTCATAGTACTAAAATCAGTACTGAAATAAGCATTTTATAAAAATGCTATAAATCTCTTTCATTTAACTTGTCACATATCATGTAAAACATTTACATTTTACATATCACATATCACATATCATATAAAACATTTTCATATATGGAGACTTAGGCACGCACGCCCAGCCCGTCCACTGGGTCGTCACTCATATCATGCTATAGACCCCGAAGGGTATGAATAATCATGTCAGATCTATGGCCATAGTCTATAATTGTCCTCGGCGGATCACTGATCAGGTGTCGGCCGGGACTACATATCACATATCACATATTACATATCACATGTTACATATCACATATCACATATCAGCATGATAGGATGCCATCTAGTCTCAAAACCGTATTTTTCATCATCAGAAAACCTTTATGAAATTTATAAAATATATAATTTCATCATTTAAAACCATAAAGGTTATAAAACCATTTAGTGAATATTTAAGAAATATATATAAAAATATTCACTTTATTTCCTTTCATTTTTCATCTCGTATTACGTGTAACTTACATATCAAGAGAATTTTTCAGTGATTTCATTATCACCATTCTCGGAGAGGATTTTCGGTGATTTCATTATCACCATTTTCGAAAACATGAATAAATGTAAAACCACTTTCATTTTATTCATGTTTTTATGAAAATATTTCTTTTCTCGATTTTCGCGTTTGAAAATCATTTCTCGTGACATAAAATCATTTATTATATTTTCAGTAATTTTTCGAGAATTTTTCGATAATTTTTCGGCAGTATAACGGCTGCCGATTGGCTAGCCTCCTACACGGAAAATACAGTTTATAATTTCAAGCCAGTACTTCATTCCAAATTCCAACCAATCATTTATCATAATAATTTCATAAAATATTTTCATAAAATATTTCGTAATTAAAACATGCATACTGAATATCCCTACAGTGCTGCACATGCATCCCTTACCTTTTTCGGGTCGGCGACTTCCTCTTACCGGTCGCGCCCGTACTCCATCTCCCGATTCCTCATCTCGATCACCGAGAATAATTTCTGGAATTTAAATTCTAAATATTAGAATTTTCTCAAATTTTTTAAATAAATAATTTATTTAAATAATTATCATTAATAATTTCTCGGATTTCTTACCGATTCCTAAGATTTTCGAGCTTCCGAGAATTTTTCGAATTCCCGAAAATTTTCCTTTTTCTCTCTCTTTCTTCTTTTCCTCTTTTCTTTCTTCCTTTTTCTCTTTTCTTTTCTTACTGTTTCTTTTCTTTTTCTTTTTCTTTTTCTTTTTCTTTTTCTTTTTCTTTTCCTTTTTTCCTCTTCCTTCCCGTCAGACCGGTTTAGCTCCCTTCCTCGCCGGCGGCCGGTTCTCTGGCGGTTCAAGGGTTCCACAGCTGGCCGACGGCACGGCGAATCTGATGGTGGTCTCCGTTCGGCCTGGATCGGCGGCACGGCGGCAGATCGAGTCGATTTTCCTTCGGTGTCTTTCGCCTCTTCGCCGGCCTTCCTCCGCCGTTCACCGCGCCTCCGGTGGCATCCATCCTCTTCCTTTCCCTCTGGTGGTGCTTCGGTGGCAGTGGCGGTGGCCAATTCCGCCGGCACCGCCGTCTGCCATTTTTCCTTTTCTCTTCCCCGTTCGTCGATTTCGATTCTGTTTTTTCTCTTCTCTCCTTTCCTTTTTCCGTCACCGGTCACCTTCCTCTTCTTTCTCCTTCGCCGGCAACGTCCTCCCTCTTCCATTTCCCTCGCTCAACCGGCGGTGGCAGCTGTTGCTGCTGGCGGTTTCTGTTTTTGTTTTTCCTCTGTTTGTAACAGAGGAGAAATAACAATAGGGAATCGGGTTACCCCGATTCCCATTTTCTATTTTAAATTTTTTTTTATAAATCTATATAAATATAAACATACATTATATTATATACATAATTATATATATAGTTATATATATAATTTTGTTACTAATAACATATATATATTTAACAATATATATGTACACTTTAATTAAAATTAACATGTATATATTTCATATATATTTATTTATATACATAATTGTATAAAAATATACACATGTATTTATTTAATAAAATTATATTTATATATTTAAAATAATAAATATATGAACATACTCATTTTATTCCCTATAATTTGGATCTCTTAATATCTAAATAATTTCCCATTTTCATTTCTTATTTCCAATTTAATTTTTTTTCCTTTTTATATCTTATTTAATTTGGATTTCCATTTATCCAAATTAAATTTCCTCTTTTCATTATTTTCCATAATTTCATCCTTCTCCTTATTTACAATTTATCCAAATTTAAATTCCTCAATTTCCTCACTTCCTTAATTTCCGGAATTTCAACGATATTCCATCTCGTAAATAAATTTTATTTATTTACTTTAATTTATTTATTTCCTCTTATCTATTTTCTTCAATATTAATTTCCAATAATTGGAAAATTTGCGGTTATCATAAGCGACTAGCCTGGAGAGTCCCTCGACAAACCGACGATAATATCCAGCTAGACCCAAAAAGCTTCGTATCTCCGTTACTGCCTTAGGCCTTTCCCACTGCACAATGGCCTCGATCTTGGATGGATCAACTGACACCCCGTCCTTAGATACCACATGTCCCAAGAAAGTAATGTGATCTAGCCAGAATTCACACTTATTGAACTTGGCTTATTGCTTTCGGTCCCTGAGGGTCTGCAGAACTATATACAGGTGCCGCTCGTACTCCTCCATAGACCTAGATTTTACCGATCAACTACCGTTCAATTAGCAAACTGGTTATCATCCCATAATGCTTAGAAGGTGTAACATTTAGGTTGAGGTTTGCAAACTACTCTAGCAACTCATACTCTCGGACTATCATATATGACATCATTCCCATATGTTCCTGCTTAGAGCATTTACCACCACATTGGCATTTCCCAAGTGGTACAGGATCTCACAATCGTAATCCTTCAAAAGCTTGACCGACATTCGCTGTTTCATATTCAACTCTCTTTGTGAGAATAAGTACTTTAGACTCTTATGGTCTATGAATACTTGAAACCTCTCTTCATACAGGTAGTCCCGCCAAATCTTCAGAGAAAATAGCACTTTAGCTAAGTCCAGGTCATGAGTCGGGTAGTTCTTCTCATGGTCCTTTAGTTAGTGTGAACCATAAACAACTACCTTACCATGTTGCATCAATATGCAACCCAAACCCTATGCGGAGGCATAACTATATATGGAGAAACCTCCTGAACTATCAGGAATGGTAAGATGGGTGTTGTCATTAGACTACGCTTCAACTCTTGGAAACTACGTTCACAGGCATCATCCTAGTCAAACTTTACCTCTTTGCGTGTTACGTGCGTCAAGGGAGCAGCAAACCTCGAAAAACCCTCAACAAACCGTCGATAATATCCGGCTAAACCCAATAAATCTAGATCTCTATCACTATTTACAACCTCTCCCACTGTACAATAGACTCAATCTTTGATAGATCAATCGAAACCCCATTTTTACTAACTATGTGACCTAAAAAGGAGATTTGATCCAGCCAAAAATCACATTTACTTAACTTAGCATAGAGTTTCCAGTCTTTAGGGTCTGAAGGACTATTTGAAGAAGCTGCTTATGTTCTTCCCGAGACTTTGAATACACTAAGATATCATCGATAAAGACAATAACAAATTTATCCAAGTATAACTTGAACACCTCATTCATCAAGTTCATAAAAGCTGTGGGCGCATTGGTGAGACTGAATGGCATAACCAGAATTCATAGTGACCATATTGAGTCTTGAATGTCTCTTAGGGACATCCTCACTCTACATCTTCAATTGATGATATCCCCGATCTCAAGTTTATTTTGGAGAAACATGTACACCCCAGAGCTATTTTGGAGAAACATGTACACCCCAAAGCTGATCAAAGAGATCATCAATCCTCGGAAGAGGATACTTATTCTTGATAGCAACTCTATTCAGCCATCAGTAGTTAATACAAAACCTCAAGCTGCCATCTTTCTTCTGGACAAATAATACAGGAGCACCCTACGGGGATATGCTAGGTCATATAAACCCCTTGTCCAATAGCTCTTGAAGTTGCTTGTTCAAGTCCTCGAGTTCCATTAAAGCCATCCGATAGGGAGGCCTAGAGATCGGCTCGGTTCAGGACGTTTCCGTTCTATGTCCATCACATAAGCTATAAACCCTTCACATGTCAAATATATTCAATTAAATTCACTTTCAAACAAGCCAATTAACAAATATACTCTTACATTAAACACTAGTAAAATTTACAACATAGCTAACGGAAGAAGAGAAGGTTATAGTTTTAGCATAACAATCCAAAATAACATGATTTCTAGCTAACCAATCCGTCCCTAATATAACATCAAATCCATACATATTTAATAAGATTAGGTCAGCTATCGATTCCCTCTCTCCTACCCGTAGCTTACAATTTTGATACACTATGTCGATTATTTGGGATTTTCTAAATCGTGTATTTATTTGTAATAAGTGCCCTAGGGGTTCTGGTTCAACAGGCAATCTCATAGCAATCATGGGAGATACAAATGAATACACAGAGCCTAGATCAATTAATGCAGTGACATTTATATAATAAAGATAAATCTTACCTTTAATCACTTCGAAAGAAGTAGTGTCAGCGGATTCCTTATCGATAGCAAAGACCTTACCTTAAGTAACGACTTTCTTTCCCTTATCTGTTGTCTTGCCTTATGTTGAGGCTGAGTGGTCTTCTTCGATTCCTTGGGTGCCTTCTGAATCATCTTTGGACAATCTTTAATTCAATGCCCCTTCTCTCCACACCAAAAGTAGGCATAAGTCATCACATAACATGGCTGTGATCCATGGCATCTCCCGTAATGCTCACACTTCTTCATCAAGTCTTTCTATAAGCTAATGGTGCTGCCTCCTGAGGACTAAGACTTTTCATTAGCTATCTTAATCCCTGTGGCCTTCGAAATCCCTTCTTTTTTCTTGACGCTCTTAAATGGATATCTATCCCCTAAGGCTCTATCATCTAACTTTCGTTTCGCCTTATCCTTTCCTTTACCCTTTCACTGAAAGTTTGCCTGGTAAATTCATAGTCTTACTCACACAGATGAGCCTAACAGACTGCCTCATCATAAGTGGTGATATCCATCGGATAAGGCTTAGACTTGATGGATGGCCTTAATCCCTTTATGAACCTGTATATTTTATGCTCCTTACTTCGAAGAACTTCTAGATAAAATTTGCTTAGAGTGGTGAATTTTGACTCATACCGATCAACTGACATGTTCCCTTGAGTCAAATTCAAGAACTCCACCTTTAACTTTTTCTGAGCAGTGCGTGGGATGTACTGCTTGTTAAATGCCTCCAAAAATATATCACATGTGACCTCTGGATACCTAACCTCCAATGTGGTCTGAGTGGACTGCCACCTATGCTTTGCATCGTCCACTAATAAATATGTCGCCAGGCCCACTTTTTTTTTCCAGAGTAGGTCATATACTTAAATAACTTGGCATTTGCCTTGGCCTAATTTTCTGCCACTAATAGGCCCCTGTCACCCTTAAATTTGGGTGGGTCCAGCTTCTTAAACTCTTTTAATAGACTAACATTGAAATAAGCTATGGGAACCTGCCTCTTAAGAACTGGAGTTAGCTGTGGAGGCTCTGGATGGACTAGTGGGGGTGATATTGGAGGAATAGGAGGCACGGGAGGAGCAAGAGGTGCTGGAGGTACAGGTGGTGATATAAGTGGAGCCAGCGGTGTGTTCATGGCCACATTTGGAAAGTTAGCCATGAACTGATTAAATAATGTCATCATAGCTTCCAGATTCTGCTCGAGTCTCAATAGTCAAGTATTAGGACTATTTGGAGGAGATGGAGGATGGATGTGTTCGGGAGGTGTCTTATTTCGTCTCCCTTGAGCACTCCTTCTATGATGACTCATTTTGCCAACACCACAGCAAAATCAAACAAATTTAGTATAACTTTGAATAGTTATACCACACATATATATATTTAGACAAGTACAGTACTCGAGGATGTAAATTGTTTCTAACCTAATGACACTGACAAACATCAAACTAACCCTGCTCTGATACTAATTCTATAACGTCCGGTTTAACTCAAATGCCAACTAACTTTTCTTCCACTTATAATAGGTTACACCATTTTTCAGGTCATTTTCCTCTTTTACCTATGCCATATACTTTACCACATCAATTCTATATTATCAAATTCATTACCATCTTGCTAAGGTATTGTACAACATTAGCCTAAAATTATTTATTTTACATATAGTTGTTCACATAAGTCGAGATAGAAATAACTTAATATTCCTTTCGCATATATATCTTATCGTTCCTACTAGTAGTTTACATACCCAATATGATCTAATATTTATTATACTACTGTACAATAGCTTGAAATATATAACATAACACAATATATCTTCTAGGGAATAGAAGTGTGTCTCAAATGAATACTGTAGATCTAAAATATAAGCTCCTCTAAAAATAAGCGGAATGTTCTGCAAATAATCTGAGAGGAAAAATAGGGGAGGTGAGTTTACGCTCAGTAAGAAAGCATATATAAAAGCGCATACTATGCCACTATATGCAAGTTTCCTCCTTAGCTTTGTCATGTCACGTAAAATCACTAGTAACACTGATGATTTAGAAGGAAGAAATTTCTATTGCCGACTAGGATTACCATGCTGAGTATGGAAAGATGCTTTAAAGCACCTCACTTATCCTGAGTCCTACGTTCAACTATTGGAGTTAATTGAATATTCTCAAATATAAATTGTGCTTCATAAGATTGAAATATTTCTTTATAAATTCAATATAAAACAAATATAAAGGGTATAAGTCCATCAAGTATCATATAAACACATAATCAAATCTTGCTTTCTCACTTACATATATTCAAGATTGATCAAACACTTGGTTGTAAATTTAAATCACCTAAGTCAGTGATACAATAAGCTTTTGATAATTTAGTGGAGATGGTTAACATCCAATAGAATCATGCATAGAGGATATCCCATAAGAGATGCACATAAGAAATGGCGTACCCAACGCATGGGCTAGGGATCCACCCTAAGCCAAGCACATAAAAGCAGACAAATGGCCATCGTCAATAATCCACAATGTGTACTAGTGTGAGACCCGATTTTATAATACTGTACATCATATTTTTGTAAATCCTTGATAGTGGAAATAAATTAATTAGTGAAATTAAATAAATATTTAATTTGAATTTCCACTTAGAAATTGGAATAATTGGATTTATAATTTATAATATGGGGTATAGGAGGTGAAATAAATATTTCATGATGAAGTGGAGGTATAGAAAGAAATAAAAAAAATAAATCTGAAATTTATACATGGAAGTGATATTTCCATAGTATAATATGTAAATATGTGAATTATAAGAGAGGAAAAATTATTATTGTACAAGTGATTAAACTTGAAAGAATGGAGCATATAAAAGAGATGAGAAATCTAAGCAAACCGTGTATCAATTTTCTGCTGTTATGATACACAGTAGGATACTAATTTTCCTTGGAAGTTTTGTGATGTAAAATTTATAGATGATGATAGATAAAGAAGGGAGTTATTAAGTGGATATTTGGCTGAAAATTATTGGATGAAGTATGCCTCAAGAGAGGCAAAATGAAGCAAGAAATGTGCAGCCAAAGGAGATAGCAGTACGCCACTTTTCTACTGGCCATTTTGTTACATGGCTGGAAATTTTTCTAAAGAAGAATAAAATACAAATTATGCTATAAAATATAATATAAAAGAAGAGAAAAGACAAGGGAAAGATTGTATTTGAAAATATGCTTAATTCCCATTGGTTGGAATACACAAGAAAAGGAGGAAGAATTGGATATTCACGTCACTTGTTGTTGTCTTGGTACCGACTTTCAGCTGGAAATTGTAAAGGATTTTGACTAGAAAATTCATAGAATAAAATGCCAAATAAGTAATATAAAACGGAACATGAGTTAATGAATTACCATGTGAATAATTTTCATTGGATGAAAATTACAAAAGGAGATGGAACTTGGTCAAAAACCGGACAGCAAAAGAAAGCCTTACCATCGTTCCTTTGCTACAGTTTTCTTCAACAATTAATGCATGTTAAGGCATAAAATGATGAGGGAAAAGAGATAAGAAGTTAAGTGGCAACTTCCTATTGGCTATCTTGAATAAATTGAAGAAAATTTGAAACAAAACTTCAGCAAATTTATCCCATCCTTGCCGACTTACTCTGCTGCACTTTATTTTCTATTTTGGTTTCACGTGTTACTCTGTTTGCAGCAGTTTCTCACATGAATTTCTTAGCAAAACTCCATACTTATGCTACTTAATCATCTAATCTTCTTCATAAAACTTACCTTCACCTTAAAACCTTCTAAGAAAATAAGGAAGAAGGAGGGTTGACGTGAAAGAAAGAACGGAAAATGGAGCCACAACCATTCGGCCAAGGCTAAGAGCATGTTGAAAATTGATGTTTTCCTTTGATTCCAAACTTGATTTCTAGTATTTGCAAGGTGTAGAAAAATATTATGAAGTTAGTTTTCCATAATATTTGGTCAATGAAAATCTGTCATTTTTGGAGAATTTAGGTGGAATTGTGATCTCATGGAAGACATGCAATTCTTGCATGAAAATAGTAGGAAATAATAGCTTGAGATGGAATAAGATGAACGGAGAGCAAAAATTCATGAAATGGTTGAAGATCAAAAATTTGCCAATTAAGAAAAAGTTTCGGTCAACTTGAGAACCTAGAGGAGGCTTGCATTTTCTTACATGGAAATGATAGGAAATAATAGTTTAATATGAAAGAAAGATGATAGAAAGGTTAGGTAAAAAAAATAAAAGAAAAGTCATGGAAGTGTGCCTTGAAGGGGGTTTCGGCCATGGGCTAATTGAGCATGAATTCATGCTGAATTTTATAGTTTAAAAATAGAAAATGAATATAGAAATTTAAAGAAGAAGACTGGTGAAATCAGAACCGAAAAAGAAACTATAATGAGGAAGTTGAGCTTTAGCATCAGTATAAATTATACTGATTGTGCATATATTATGACATTAGTGGTTGCATTTTATGAATACTAGTGGCTTAAAATTAAAAGGAAAAATATTAATAATTTTTTATAAAATTATTTTGCAACTAGAGTTGATGAAATTCGGTAAACATAACCGGGAAGCTCAGCTTCATAAGACTGGTAAAGGGGGAGTGTGTGAGTTGTAGTGATATAATGAGTTACATGTTTTCTTGAGTTAAATGTTATGAGCATATTGAATGCAAGAATTGGTTTGAAAACATGCAAAATCTATGGTTGCAAAGCTGTTTTATATACCGTAACTGTGTGCAGGAGGTTAGGAGTCCGTAGCTGTTATGCTGTCGGAAAATTTCCTAAAACATTCTAAAATATTATAAAATATTTTAGAAGCATGAAATGATTTAAATGAAAAATTTTGATTATAATTTCCATCAATTTTTCATAAGTTGAAATTTATGAGAGTTATGAAAAAAATTAAATATTCATGTTTATATTTTATTAAAGTGAAAATTTGAATTATTTTATATGATATTAAATATTCAAATTGAATATTTATTTATTTTCTCACTTGATACATGAATATTTACTGATGGATTTACTGTATGTGAAAATGGGGAATAAAATACCTTTTTGAAAAATAATTCTTTAAATAAATGATGAAATTTACAAAATATTCCTTAAAGGTATTTTTGAGAAATAAATTGATTTTTGAGACTTTAAACCCCGAGATTCATGCTTTACTGTTATACTATTACTGTCACGTGGTTGATTGACCCGTCCGTCATCAGCGGTCCCGGAGGCACCTGGCAAGTGTACACCGAGGACCACCTATAGATTATGGCCATAGATCTAACTATATACTATTATTGTGTTCCTTTGGGAACGATTACTGTGTCCCTAGTAGACGATTATAGCATGATACCATGTAGGGTAATGCCGAGTCTCAACTTACTGTTTACTGATACAGCACTGTGAATCACTGATTTATGCCTACTAAAACTGTGAACTACTGTTTATTACTACTGAAGTGTGATTCATTGTTTAGTGCTTTATCGAACTGATTACTGTTTACTGAATTGAAAGCTACTGTTTATTGTTTACTGAATTGGTTGCTTCTGATTACTGTTTACTGAACTGAAAGCTACTGTTTACCGTTTACTGAACTGATAGCTACTGATTACTGTTTACTGAACTGAAAGCTACTGTTTACTGTTTACTGAACTGGTAGCTACTGATTACTGTTTACTGAAAAGAAACCTACTGATTTCAGTTTACTGAAATGAATTGTTTAGAATACCGTTTATTGAATTGAAAGGAAATTACTGTTATCGAGAAATAATATTTTGAAAATTATTTCTTAAATAGAAATAATTATTGAACTGTTATCCAGTAATTTGGATATTTATAAGTTATTATACTGAAAACATTGTTTATTATAACTACTATTTTACCACTGTACTATCACGTGTTTTGAAATTGGTGTACTGAAGTGATATAATAAAATGGTTTATACCATTTTTATAATTATGAGAAAAGAGAAGGAAATTGTTTTGAAATAAAACAATTTATTTATTACTCTCTATAGTTGCTTTGGGTTTTCGGGATAAGACAGGTATTTCAAAATACCTTCCATGCTCCATCTGGATTTCTCGGTCGACTATAGTATCCTTCCTTTACCATGTTTAGTACACCGTTACGAAATAAATGTTTTAAGGCATATAATTTTCATTATATCAAGCAGCATACGACTCCTTTACTGAGCATGTGGTTCGTTCACTCCTTACTTTCAAATTTTCCAGATTAATCAAGAGGATTATTTGATGGCCTCCTCGGATAATTATAGCTGCGAGTAACCCACTGGGACAAAAAGCATTGAAATTTAAAGGTACAGTCACTTCTTTTATATATTCAGACACTTGTATACAGTACTACATTATTGTAAAATAGAAACAGGGGATGTAATATATAAGGAATATTTTAAATTTCATATTCTGAATTTACTAAATAAATAAATGTTTGCCATTTATAATTGTTACTGATCACGTGTTAAAGGTATCACGACAGCCCAACGGGTAAAATTATGAAAAATATGAGCAAATATTGAGTAATAATGTACACTCGGACTGTTACAACCAGCCAGGTGACAACTGTGGTGCTGAGGACTTGACAAGGTCTTACAACCAAATACACATAATTCACATAAGCATGTAAGTATGCATGATCACGACAAGAGCTAACAATCTTAAAACATTTATTATAAAAAAACCATTGCTTTTAAAACCATCAATATCTGTCAAATCCTTTTTTGAAATACATTAGTTATAAACTAATACATTTATACTAAATATTCACATCAAATCAATATTTCAAAGAAGGCAATTCACTGCTGTGCACTTGCTTCAATTAATTAATTTATTTTCTAAAATTAATTTTGGAATATTTAAAAGTCAAATACATAAAGGAGCAGTCAATTGGTCATTTGGGCAGTTTACTGGTTTTGAAACAGAATGCTTTTGGATAAAATGCAGTTGATTGGCCCATGTGGCAGTCTATTCGTGCACAAACAAAATGTTTCTGGGAAAAAAGCAATCGACTAGCCTTTATGGTAGTCAGGTGGTTTTGAAACAGAATGCTACAGAATAAAGGCAGTCGACTTATCTTTATGGCAGTTAGGTGGTTTTGAAACAAAATGCTATGGAATAAAGGCAGTCAACTTATCTTTAAGGCAATTGGCTGGTTTTAAGCCGGTCATAGAAAGAGGCAGCCGACTGGTTTAAGTCAATTTCAGAAATAAGTACGTCGTGTCTATGTTTAAGCAGTCAGCTACACTGCAGGGCAGTCGATTGCTCCTAGACAAAATCAACACTGAGAGTTAAACTAAATTTCATATTTCCTGCACTTATAAAACAATTTTAACCATCAAACCATAATGCAAGCATAGTCAACTGCTATACAGGACAGTTGACTGGTTTAAGTCAGTCTCAGAAATAAGTATGTTGTGTCTGTGTCTGAGCAGTCAGCTACCCTATAGGGCAGTGGCTGCTCCTAAACAAAATCAACACTAGGAGTTAAACCGAATTTCAAACTTCCTGCGTTTATAATACAGTTTAAACCATTAAACCATAATACAAGCATAGTCTCTCTACAACATTTTACATATGTCCCTTACCTCAAATGCCACAATAATACAGTAACTTGCAGCACCAATAATCCTCCTTACTACTGATAACTCTATGAAAATAGAGTTATTTTAGTATTTTATTGATTATTAATTATTTAATTTCCCTGTTATTTTATTAATTATTCCCCTAATTTTATTAAATTCCTCATGTTTTGCAGAAAAATCAGGTTACCATCAGTTAAGAATCAAGGGAGAAGATGTTTCGAAGACAGCATTTAGAACTAGATACAAGCACTACGAGTTCCTTGTGATGCCTTTTGGATTGACCAATGCTCCGCTGCCTTCATGAGTCTGATAAATGAGGTGTTAGACCTTACTTGGATCAGTTTGTGATAGTTTTTATCGATGACATCTTAGTTTACTCACGGACTAAGGAAGATCATGAGTAGCAGTTGAAATTGGTTCTTCAAGTTCTTCAGGAAAGAAAACTGTATGCCAAGTTGAGCAAATGTGACTTCTGGTTAGACCATATTGCTTTCTTTAGGCATATTATGTCTAAAGACGAGGTGTCAGTATATTCATCTAAAATAGAGGCAATTGTGAAGTGGGAGAGACCCAAGTCAGTGACTAAAATCCACAATTTTCTAGGGTTCACGGGATACTATAGAAGGTTTGTGGGAGGATTTTCTAGAATTGTTGCTCCCTTGACCTGTCTTATTCAGAAATGGTACACTTTGTGTGGTCTGACGCATGTGAGAATAGTTTTCAAGAGCTAAAGTAACGGTTGACCTTCTTACTTATTTTGACCATTCTTAGTGGTTCCGGAGGATTTGCCATGTATAGCGATGCCTCTCATCTAGGCCTAGGTTGTGTTCTCATGCAACATGGAAAAGTGGTAACCCATGGGTTTAGACAGTTGAAAGATCATGGGAAAAATTACTCGACACACTATTTGAAGTTAGCTGTAGTAGTGTTTTTCTTGAAGATATGGCACCATTATCTCTGTGGAGAGACATTTCGAATCTTTATGACCACAAGAGTCTGAAGTATCTTTTCTCACAAAAAGAGCTAAACATGCACCAACGTTGCTGGATGGAGTTACATAAAGACTATGATTGTGACATACTTTACCATCCAAGGCAAATGTTGTAGCTGATGCACTGAGCAGAAAGAGTTCAGTAATGGTCTCGGTGATGATGGTATAAGAGTGGTAGATACTAGACCAATTTAAAAAGATGAATTTGAAAGTGAAATATGCTATCGAAGGATGTGTAGTTGCGAGTATAAGGAAAGAGCTAAGTTTGATTGAATTGATTAGACAGACACAGAAGGGAGACCCCCGAATTACAGTAATTGTATGTAAAAATGAAGGAAATCAAGATATGGGATTTGATTTCAGAATTGGCAATGATGGGTTACTCAATATAAAGGTCGAATCTATGTGCTTGCAGATAAAGGACTAAAGAAACTTATTCTTGCAAAAGCTCACAACTCTAAGTATGCTATGCATCCTGCAGTACAAAGATGTATCAAGACTTGCATAGTTTGTACTATTTGGTTGGAATGAAAAAGGACATCATGAAATTTGTTGCAAGATGTCTAACCTGTCAATAGGCGGAAGTCAAACATCAGAAGAGGGCAAGTTTACTATAGTCTCTGTCAGCTTTAAATTGACAAGTATTTTGAAATGACAAAACTCAAGTAAGATTAAGAATGATTTTTCCAAAGTAAATTTGCTTTGAATGAACTCAATGATAGAAAATATTTTAAACAAAGTTTTGGTCTGTGATTTCTGTTGACTCTACCGAGAGGGGGGGTGAATCGGTTTTTCTAGTTATTTCTAATTTTCCTAACTCTTAATGCACAATCAAAGTCAAATAAGCAACAATGAAATAAATGCAGTAAATACGAGTAAGGGAAAGAGAAGCAAACACAAGTTTTATAGAGGTTCGGCCAATCTCTTGCCTACGTCCTCTCTCATTGAACTCCTTGTCAAGGTTTTGATTCGCCTCTTCCTTGAGAATGCTTACAAACCACTTGAAGGTGTGGCAAGACCTCTTACAATTTCTCTTGAGATTGTAGAAATCTCCTTCTAATCCTCTACCCTTGTAGTATTCCCACACTCAACAATATCAGACTTTACAAGGATAGCTCACCCCTTTGAATAACAAAATTTTTAGTGAATGGGTGAAGAACACAAATGAATCTCACAAAATAGAGTTATACAATGAACAATTTCAGATTTGAATTTCTCTCTTGAAGCTTGAGGATTTTTCAGTGCTTGTTCTACCTCCAAACTTCATAAATACCTCTATTTATATCCCACCAAACGGATAGAACAGTTGGTGAAGCATTTAATGCAAATCCTCCCGTTGAAACCCTCAAAAACTAGCCGTTACTGTCAGGTCTCGTGCAAAGGGATCGATCCTGCTACAGTGGGGATCGATCCCTTTTCTCCAGAATGTTTTCCAACTTTTTCCCAGATGGTTCAAGAGCATTCTGCCAATTTGGGATCGATCCCTCTACAGTGGGGATCGATCCCTTTTGTCCAGTAGACCATCCTGCACTTATTTTGCTGCAAAGTTTATGGCTTTTATGATTTTAAGTCAGTTCAAAATCTTCTAACACTTTTCTAAGAGTATTTACTGACTTTTTCAATTGAAGTTACAATACAAGACTTTGTAAAAATAGTTTCAATCATAGAGTTCATTCAAAGCAAATTTACTTGTATAAAAATCATTTCTAAGCTTGCTTGAGTTTTGTCATTTTCAAAATACTTGTCAATTTAAAGCTAACAATCTCCCCCTTTTTGATATGACAAAACTTAAGGTAAATTTGCTTATATGTTTGAAAATTGAGGTTACTTGATTTTTGAAAAACATTACTCCCCCTCAATATTTGCTCCCCCTCAATTTAATACAAGTTTACCACATTAATTCTCCCCCTTTTTGTCATAGCAAATGATTAATCAAAAATGGTTAGTAGTATAAGGAAATTTAAAGCAATAAGGATATACCAAAAAGAAGCAGAATAAGTAATAGCATTGGCAATGAAATAAAGAGACACAAAGATCAACCCAATGGCATGAACGCACAATTAACGTCAGAACAAGACATCGTCTTTAACATAGAACCATTAGAAAGCATAACTAGCAATGTCATTAACATAGTCATAAGAGGTTCAAAACATATCACATCAGTGCAGAGATCTAAGAAAGTTCAGACAACAAAACACTAATGCCGACAGAACACAGCAAAGGATAAAACACCAAGGCCATAAGCATAGCAAGGTAAAAGCGCATCCCATACGACAAGCACAATCAGCGCCGAGGAAACGTCTTGTAGTACTGGTCCATGAAATCCTCGTGCTGCATACGAACATCTTGGATTTCATCATACATGGTAGCTTGAGTGTCCTCGATCTGATCAAGTCGCTGAGTGACGGCCTGCTGGAAATCTTGCTGAGAGGTGTGCATTTGCTGAAGCATTAGCATGATCTGGTCGAGAGAAACTGATGTGGAGCCGGAAGGGGCAGAAGATGTAGCTGCTACAGGTGCGTCGTCTCCGTCTCCTCCTTCTTCTCCGACTCCTTCCGGAGCATGTTCGGGAGGTTCAGCCTGTCCATGACCCTTGACCCATTCAATTGTATCTCCCCGTTGACGTTGATACCACCCAAGGTTATGGAGAGTGGCGAGATTGATCGTGGTGCTGGGATCCGGAAGTACACCAACCTCACATGAACAGTCAACGCCTTCAGAGAGTAAGTAGTAGGCGAGAGGCTGAGGGAAGACAATGGTGTGGACCTTGCCACGAACAATCTTCACCCAATCATGAAGGATAAAGTGTAGGAGGTCTGGTTGTATGCCGTCAGGTTCATGAATATGATGAAGCCAAAAACGATCAAGCTTGCGAAGGTGAGAATATCGGGTGCCAAGAGGGCGGAGATTCCATGAGATGATGATATGGAGGAGGCGTGCGAAGACAGGAAGGTCACTTGCACGATTATCGGTAACGGGGAACGCTAAGGGGACTTCGATATTTTCATAGATAGTACCTCTGTCACAAAGTCTAAAAGCAAGGGAAAGGGATTGTGTGGTCAGTTCAACATTTTTACCCATGACATAAGAGCGAATCCCGACAACCGTACATTCATCATTTGGATCATAGATGATTTTGGCATTGGAAAAGAAGGCACGAATGATGTTTGTCGGGACCGGAGTATTGATTTTGAGGAACTGGGTCCAACCATATTCATTAAACTTGGCGAGGTAAGGAAAATGAATGGACTCGAGGAAGTCGAAATCAATAGGATGCCAATGCTTAATGGGCATATTGGCAAATTCGGCTAGAAATTTGGTTTTCTCATTAGCATGGCGAAAGCACCGGTTAAAGGTGGTTGGTATGGAGGATGAGGAAGAGGAAGCATGGGTTTTGCGTTTTTGAGCAGTGTGCTTAATCTTAGGAGCCATATGGAGAAGGAAAAAGATAGGAAATTTCGTGGAGGACTTTTATCGAACAGGTGGTGTGCACAAGTTTGAGGAACTATGGATGAGTGTGTGGGAGAGATGTGATCGAACCAACAGCAGAGAGCCACAACCCAAGATGCATTTAACAAGTATAACAAGGAAATTCGGATGAAAAATGACAGATAGTCTAAGTATTAACTTGAGAAAAATACAAGTGCCAAAGGAGTTGAACACCTAGATGGAGAAGAAATTGATGCAAGATATGCACATGGGTAGGCAAGACATGATAAAAGAAACTAGAAATGCAAGAAAAATTTAATGAAAAATGTTAGAAAAACTTACAATTGAAATGTTGGGTGAATAGTAACCATGGTGTGGAAGAATAAAGGAAATGAAGAAAGGAAGAGATTTGGTCAGGACATGAGGAGGGGAAATGAAAAAGAGAAGAAAATGAGAAAGATTGGTGAAAGAATGGAGTGAATTGGTGTAGAAAAGAGTGAGAACTAGTAGTTTTGGTTGAGAGGAAATGAGGAACGGCGTGAAGAGGTGAAGAAGAAGGTGAATAGTTGGAAAGGGAAGAGGGCCCGACGGTTTAAAGAAAGCGCGAATTCAAATCTGTCACGAGGGGATCGATCCCCTACTGTAGAGGGATCGATCCCTTTTAGGCAGATTGCTCCCATCACCCAGAATTTTGGCCAACAGACTGGGAAATCAATCCTATTCGAGAGGAATTGTTTCCTTAGTCACTTGCCTCGTTTATGATGCATAAAAATGATTTGAAAACAATGGAACTCATGCATTTTTACCATCTTAAAATCAAAATTGATTGTTTTTACTTAAAATGCAGAACATGAGATTGAAAACTGCAGAAAAGGTGCAGAAAATTGCATAAGTGTGCAGGACCAAGAAGTGGGCATGGCTGTGATTGTGTTACAACATTAGAAATGTGTTTTGGCAAATGAAAGAAGTTTATCTTGATCAAAACACATAACACTCAACAGTTTATCATGAACATGAACAGTAACTCAGTAAGTTAAGGTCATGAATTGCAAGTGGGAATTACATTCTTCAAATTGCTATCTTGTAATCATCACAAACCAACTTAACACATGCATGCAACATCAAATTACTTCAAGGAGCAGTCATTATGCCTAATTCACCTCTAAGAGTGCAAAATCTCTCCTTGTCCAAGGGTTTTGTGAAGATATCAGCTAATTGATGCAAAGTGTCTACATACTCCAGAATTATGTCCCCTTTTTGCACATGATCTCGTATAAAATGATGTCTAATCTCAATGTGCTTAGTTCGAGAGTGTTGAATGGGATTTTTTGTAAGATTGATAGCACTAGTGTTGTCACACTTAATGGGAACTTGGTTCATTTCTATTCCATAGTCTCTCATTTGTTGCTTAATCCACAAAATTTGAGCACAGCAACTACCGGAAGCCTCAGTTGTGGATTGAGCTACGCTATTTTGTTTCTTAGAGAACCATGAAATAAGCCTACTTCCTAAGAATTGGCATGTTCCCGATGTGCTTTTCCTATCCACTTTGCATCCACCAAAATCCGCATCGGAATATGCATGGAGATCAAGTGTAGAATCTTTAGGATACCAAAGTCCTAAGGAGGAAGTGTCTTTGAGGTATCTAAGGATTCCTTTTACTGCTTGTAGGTGTGATTCTCTAGGTGATGACTGAAATCTAGCACACAAGCATACACTAAACATTATATCGGGTCTACTAGCAGTTAAATATAGTAATGAGCCAATCATAGACCTATATAGTTTAGTGTCTACACATTTCCCTCCTTCATCCTTATCAAGCTTAATGCTAGTGCTCATAGGTGTAGAGAAAGGTTTAGACTCATCCATTCCAAATCTTTTGAGCAAGTCTTTAGTGTACTTAGCTTGATTTATGAAAATACCTTCTTTACATTGTTTAACTTGAAGTCCTAGAAAGAAGGTTAATTCTCCCATCATACTCATTTCAAATTCACCTTGCATTAGCTTTGAGAAATTTTTGCACAATGACTCATTTGTAGATCCAAAAATGATATCATCTACATAAATTTGAACTACTAATAAGTCATGACCCTTAGATTGAATAAACAAGGTTGTGTCTACCTTTCCTCTTGTAAAACCTTTTTCGATTAAAAACTTTGAAAGTCTTTCATACCAAGCTCTAGGAGCTTGTTTTAATCCATATAAGGCTTTTGAAAGTTTGAAAACATGATTAGGAAATTTTGGATTTTCAAAACCGGGAGGTTGCTCAACATAAACTTCTTCATTTATATAACCATTTAAAAAGGCACTTTTCACATCCATTTGATATAACTTAAAATCCTTGTAGCATGCAAAGGCAAGTAGCATTCTAATGGCTTCTAACCTAGCTACCGGAGCATAGGTCTCATCATAGTCTATCCCTTCTTCTTGTCTATAACCTTGAGCCACTAACCTAGCCTTGTTTCTAATAATAATGCTATTTTCATCCATCTTATTCTTGAATATCCATTTAGTTCCAATGATGGGATAATCCTTAGGTCTTTCTACTAGGATCCACACTTTGCTTCTCTCAAATTGATTTAATTCTTCTTGCATGGCCATAATCCAATTTTCATCATTCAAGGCCTCATCCACTTTCTTTGGCTCAAATTGTGACACAAAGGCTACATGTTGGCATATGTTTCTATAAGTTGACCTAGTCCTAACTCCAATGGTTGGATCTCCAACAATATCATTATCTTTCACATATCCTAGTTCTCTAGGACATCTAGATTCCTTCTCAATTGTTTCTTGTTCCATGGACTCCTCATTTTTGTTAATATTAAGATCTTCTAATTGATTTCTAACATCCTTATCTTGAGATGGATCAATTATAGGTTCATCAAAAATCTCTACTTCATCATCAAGATTGGTTTTACTAGAAATATTTGATTCATCAAAGATTACATGTATTGACTCTTCTACAACAAGTGTTCTTTTATTAAAAACTCTATAAGCCTTAGAATTTAAAGAATAACCAAGAAAAATACCTTCATCACTTTTAGCATCAAATTTTCCTAGGTTATCTTTACCATTGTTCAAAACAAAACATTTACATCCAAATGGGTGAAAATAACTTATGTTAGGCCTTTTTCCTTTATAAAGCTCATAGGGAGTTTTCTTTAAAATAGGCCTTACCATAGCTCTATTTATAACATTGCAAGAGGTGTTTATTGCTTCAGCCCAAAAATATTTAGGTAAATTGTTTTCACAAAGCATGGTTCTAGCCATTTCTTCTAATGTTCTATTTCTCCTTTCAACTACCCCATTTTGTTGAGGAGTTCTAGGAGCTGAAAAATTATGGCTAATGCCATTTTCATTGCAAAATATATCAAAACCAATATTTTCAAATTCTTTTCCATGGTCACTCCTAATACTTGAAATAGAATAACCCTTTTCATTTTGAACAAGTTTTGAGAAAACAATGAATTTATCTAAGGCCTCATTTTTAACACTTAAAAAGAACACCCAAGTAAACCTAGTGTAATCATCAACTATTACAAATCCATAGTGTTTACCTCCTAAACTAGTTGTCCTAGTTGGTCCAAAGAGATCTAAGTGAAGAAGTTGAAGTGATCTAGAGGTAGTGACACACTTCTTAGATTTAAATGAATTTCTTTTGTGTTTTCCTCTTACACATGCTTCACAAACTTTATCATTTTCAAATTGAAGCTTAGGTAATCCTACAACTAGGTCTCTTTTGGCTAACTTAGACAAAACATGCATGCTAGCATGACCTAGTCTTCTATGCCATAACCAAGGTTCATCTTCTCTAGTAGCCATAAAGCATACATTTTTGCTATTAAGCTCATTTAAATTCACAATATAAATATTTCCTTGTCTATGTCCAATAAACACAATTTGATTAGATTTGGCATTAACAACATTGCAACACAAATCATTAAACATAACTTTAAATCCCTTATCACACAATTGACTAATACTAAGCAAGTTATGTTTCAAGCCTCTAACATACAAAACATTCTCAATAGTTGAGGAAGAGTTACCAATGGAGCCAGTTCCTTCAATTTGTCCTTTGGAGTTGTCTCCAAATGTGACTTCTCCACCACTTTTATGCTTTAGGAACTTGAATTGACTCTTGTCACCCGTCATGTGTCTTGAGCATCCACTATCAAGGTACCAATGCTCCTTGGACTTAGCCTTGTAGCAATACTCTTCCTCCTACAAACACATCAAGCTTTCACCTTAGGTACCCAAATTTTCTTGGGTCCTTGAGAGTTAGTACTTATAAGTTTAGATCCTTTAGGGATCCATTTCATCTTTATTGACTCATCACTTGAATTTAAAACATGTTTAGGTACCCAAATTTTGACAGCCATTTTTCCTCTTATCATGGTCTTCCTAGAGGTGCATGCTTGTGAAGAGTGTCCTAGTTTATTACACAATGTGCACAAAACAAATTCTCTATCTTTAACTAGGAAGTTTTTAAGATGAGTCTCTTTGTTAGATGCATTATAACCTAACCCTTCTCTATCAAAGAATGCTCTTTGAGTCTCTAGCATTTGATCAAGTTTTTGTTGACCCATATAAAATCTAGAAAAGGAGTTTTGCAAATTAATGTTCTTTCTATTTAATTCTTCTATTTCTAGATTTGCATTCTCTAATTTCTTTTCACATTCTAATTTAACATTCACAAGCATTTCATTTTCCTTTTTCAACTTAGAAATCATTTTCTTATATTTCAAATTCATGCATTCAAATTCATTGGCTAACTCATCAAATGCATCTTGCAATTCATCAAAAGTATATTCATTAATATCTAACAAGTTAGAAGTTACCTTCTCATCTTCAAAAGCCATGAAACAAAGGTTGGCTACTTCATCTTCCACATTCTCTTCATCGGAGCAATCACTATCACTCCAAGTAGCCACCATTGCCGTCTTCTTTTGTTTCTTCTCATTTTGCTTTCTATACAAAGGACAATCAAATTTAATATGACCAGGTTTTTTGCATTCATAACAAATAATTTGGTCCTTTTCTTTCCTACTAGTTTCTCCTCTATTAAAGTCTCTCCTAGGGGGTCTCCTAGAGTTACCACTAGTTCTCATCCTCATGAATTTATTAAACCTCTTAGCAAACATGGCCATTTCTAGGTCCTCATCATCACCACTCTCATCATGATCTTTTGATTCCTCAATAGTGGTGGATTTTAAAGCTACTCCAACTTTCTTAGGAGGATCTTGATTTCTCTTGATTTTCATCTCATAGGTGAGTAGAGATCCCATAAGTTCATTTAATGAGAGTGTATGAGGATCCTTGGATTCCTCAATAGCAGTGACTTTAGCCTCCCATGTTTTAGGTAAGCTATTGAGTACCTTTTTCACCATTTCTACATTAGAATATGTCTTGCCTAAGGCTTTAAGACCATTTATGATGTCAGTAAACCTAGTAAACATGTCACTAATTGATTCCTCATTCTTCATTCTAAATAATTCATAGTCTTGTGTGAGCATGCCTACTTTGGTTTCTTTGACTTGTGTGGTTCCCTCATGTGTGATAGCTAGTTTATCCCAAACTTGTTTAGCATTCTCACATTGTGACACTCGATTATACTCATTTGGTCCTAATGCACAAAAGAGTGTGTGCATTGCTTTAGCATTAAGTTGTGCCATCCTAATATCATTAGTATCCCATTCATCTTCTTTCTTAGGCACATCCGTCCCATCTACTTTCTTAATAGGGATAAGGGGACCTTTAACAATAATTCTCCATACTTCATAATCATTGGCTTGAATAAATAGCATCATTCTAGTCTTCCAATAAGCATAGTTTTCACCATTAAAGAGTGGAGGTCTAACCGTAGAGTGTCCCTCTCCTACCAAGGGTGTAGACAAACTAGTTTGAGCCATTAGTGATCGTTTATACTCGATAGATGTTAATCTAAGTTAATCTCGAGCCCAAGCTCTGATACCAATTGTTGACTCTACTGAGAGGGGGGGTGAATCGGTTTTTCTAGTTATTTCTAATTTTCCTAACTCTTAATGCACAATCAAAGTCAAATAAGCAACAATGAAATAAATGCAGTAAATACGAGTAAGGGAAAGAGAAGCAAACACAAGTTTTATAGAGGTTCGGCCAATCTCTTGCCTACGTCCTCTCTCCTTGAACTCCTTGTCAAGGTTTTGATTCGCCTCTTCCTTGAGAATGCTTACAAACCACTTGAAGGTGTGGCAAGACCTCTTACAATTTCTCTTGAGATTGTAGAAATCTCCTTCTAATCCTCTACCCTTGTAGTATTCCCACACTCAACAATATCAGACTTTACAAGGATAGCTCACCCCTTTGAATAACAAAATTTTTAGTGAATGGGTGAAGAACACAAATGAATCTCACAAAATAGAGTTATACAATTAACAATTTCAGATTTGAATTTCTCTCTTGAAGCTTGAGGATTTTTCAGTGCTTGTTCTACCTCCAAACTTCATAAATACCTCTATTTATATCCCACCAAACGGATAGAACAGTTGGTGAAGCATTTAATGCAAATCCTCCCGTTGAAACCCTCAAAAACTAGCCGTTACTGTCAGGTCTCGTGCAAAGGGATCGATCCTGCTACAGTGGGGATCGATCCCTTTTCTCCAGAATGTTTTCCAACTTTTTCCCGGATGGTTCAAGAGCATTCTGCCAATTTGGGATCGATCCCTCTACAGTGGGGATCGATCCCTTTTGTCCAGTAGACCATCCTGCACTTATTTTGCTGCAAAGTTTATGGCTTTTATGATTTTAAGTCAGTTCAAAATCTTCTAACACTTTTCTAAGAGTATTTACTGACTTTTTCAATTGAAGTTACAATACAAGACTTTGTAAAAATAGTTTCAATCATTGAGTTCATTCAAAGCAAATTTACTTGTATAAAAATCATTTCTAAGCTTGCTTGAGTTTTGTCATTTTCAAATTACTTGTCAATTTAAAGCTAACAATTTCAATTGAAAAAGTCAGTAAATATTCTTAGAAAAGTGTTAGAAGGTTTTAAACTGACTTAGAATCACAAAAGCCATCAATTTGTATCAATTTGCAGCAAAATAGGTTCAGGAAATTATGAGGGATCTATCCCCCCAGTAAAGGGATCGATCCCTAACTGACAAAATCCTTGGAAGAGGTCCAGAGAAGGATAGGAAAGCATTCTGGAGAAAAGGGATCGATCCCCCTAGTAAAGGGATCGATCCCTTTGCACGAAACTGAGCCCAACGGCTAGTTTCTGAGGGTTTCAATGGGAGAAATTGCATTAAATGCTTCATCAACCATTCCAATCAGTTGGTGGGATATAAATAGAGGTATTTATGAAGTTTGGAGGTAGAACAAGCACTCAGAAAATCCTCAAGCTTCAAGAGAGAAAATCCAATATGAAAATTCTTATTGTGTAACTCCATTTGTGAGATTTATTGTTATTCATCACCCATTTTACTGAAAGTTCTATTATTGAAAGGGGTGAGCTATCTTTGTAAGGTCTGCTATTGTAGAGTGTGGGTAGTATTACAAGGGGAGAGGCTTGGAAGGTGATTTCTAAGTCCTCAAGAAATATTGTAAGAGGTATCACCACACCTTGAAGTGGTTTGTAAAGATTCTCAAGGAAGAGCTGAATCAAAACCTTGACAAGAGGATCAAGGAGAGAGGGCGTAGGCAAGAGATTGGCCGAACCTCTATAAATTTGTGTTTGCTTCTCTTTCCTTTACTCTTTTACTGCACTTATTTCATTGTTGTTTCATTAGTCTTAATTGTGCATTAAGAGTTAGATAAATCTTAAATAAGTAGAAAAACCGATTCACCCCCTCTCGGTAGAGCCAACAATTGGAATCAGAGCTTGGGCTCGAGAATCGATTAGGAGTAATTTTCTTCGAGTAAAAACGATCTAGATGGCTCAAACTAGTGTATCTACACCTTTGGTAAGAGAGGGACACTCTACGATTAGGCATTCATTCTTTAATGGTGAAAACTATGCCTATTAGAAGACTAGAATGATGCTATTTATTCAAGCCAATGATTATGAAGTACAAAGGATTATAGTTAAAGGTCCCCTTGTTCCTATTAAGAAAGTGGATGGGGAAGATGTGCTAAAGAAAGAAGATGAATGGGACATAAACGATTTTAGAATGGCACAATTGAATGCTGAGGCAATGCACACACTATTTTGTGCATTAGGATCAAATGAGTACAATAAAGTTTCACAATGTGAAAATGCTAAGCAAATTTGGGATAAGCTAGCTGTTACTCATGAGGGAACAACACAAGTTAAAGAAACTAAGGTAGGCATGCTCACTCAAGATTATGAACTATTCAAAATGAAGAATGATGAATCCATTAGTGACATGTTTACTAGGTTCACTGACATTATAAATGGTCTTAAAGCCTTGGGAAAAACATATTCTAATGTAGAAATGGTGAAAAAGATACTCAATAGCTTACCTAAATCATGGGAAGCTAAAGTCACTGCTATTGAGGAATCCAAAGATCCTCATACACTCTCATTAGATTAACTTATGGGATCTTTACTTACTTATGAGATGAAAATTAAGAGAAATCAAGATCCCCCAAAAAGAGTTGGAGTAGCTCTAAAATCCACCACAATTGAGGAATCAAAAGATGATCATGATGAAAGTGGTGATGATGAGGATTTAGAAATGGCCATGTTCGCCAAGAGATTCAATAAATTCATGAGAATGAGAGCTAGTGGAAACTCTAGGAGACCCCCTAAGAGAGAGTTCAATAGAGGAGAAACTAGTAAGAAAGAAAAGGACCAAATTATTTGTTATGAATGCAAAAAACCTGGTCATATTAAATTTGATTGTCCTTTTTATAGAAAGCAAAATGAGAAGAAACCAAAGAAGAAGGCAATGGTGGCTACATGGAGTGATAGTGATTGCTCCGATGAAGAGAATGCGGAAGATGAAGTAGCCAACCTTTGCTTTATGGCTTTTGAAGATGAGAAGGTAACATCTAACTCATTAGATACTAATGAATACATTGCAAGATGCATTTGATGAGTTAGCAAATGAATTTGAATGCATGAATTTAAAATATAAGAAAATGATCTCTAAGTTGAAAAAGGAAAATAAATGCTTGTGAATGTTAAAATTGAATATGAGAAGAAATTAGAAAATGCAAATATAGAAATAGAGGAATTAAATAAGAAAAACACTAATTTGCAAAATTCCTTTTCTAGATTTTTCATGGGTCAACAAAAACTTGATCATATGCTAGAGACTCAAAGAGCATTCTTTGATAGAGAAGGGTTAGGCTATAATGCATCAAACAAAGAGACTCATCTAAAAAATTTCCTAGTTATAGATAGAAAATTTGTTTTGTGCACATTATGTAATAAACTAGGACATTCTTCACAAGCATGCACCTCTAGGAAGACCATGATTAGAGGAAAAATGGCTGTCAAGATTTGCGTGCCTAAACATGTTTTAAATTCAAGTGATGAGTCCTTAAAAATGAAATGGATCCCTAAAGGCTCAAAAATTATTAGTACTAACTCTCAAGGACCCAAGAAAATTTGGGTACCTAAGATGAAAGCTTGATGTGTTTGTATGTAGGAGGAAGAGTATTGCTACAAGGCTAAGTCCAAGGAGCATTGGTACCTTGATAGTGGATGCTCAAGACACATGACGGGTGACATGTAAGATCCGATTTTTTTCGTACTGTACATGTATGGACATGTAAATTTTAATTAAGCAATAAATTATTTTGTACATTTTTACATATATTAAATAAAAATTTATGTGGACCCCACTTAGATTTCGATGTTCAGATGATGATATGAGTGAGAAGGTATATTTTGGAGGTTGAATTAAGGATTGAAAATTGTGAGGATAAAAATATCATGAGACTTGAACGACTCATCAGTAGTGTTTCGATTTTAAATTTTATCGGAGTATCCAAATGGTAAACTGTAAAATTCTTTGGAAAGTTAACTTAATTATCTTTCCAAACATATAAGCCTCATATTCTAGTTCCTCATGGATCAATACTAGAAATTTTATAAACTTACTCCATGAGCAGTAGATACTACTAACCGACTCAACCGACCTATCTATAAAGATTCGCCTATAGCGGTTGGTAGGAAATTCCGATTAAGGTGAATCAAAATCCATTAGAAAGCTAACTTAAATACCGTTTTATCAATGTAAGGCTTGTATTTTAATTCATTATAGATTAACCACAAGAAATTTCTATATTCACGTCACATGTATGGAGTTCAGCATTGAGCAATTAGAAAAGAGTCAGATATAAGTTTTGATAGGGAACTCCGATTGAGGTGATTCAAATTGCGTTGAAAAGTTAACTCGAAGATCTTTCCGGCCATGTATGGTTCATATTTTTATACATTGTAAATTGATCTCGGTAAATTTTTAAAGTTGATTATAAATGCAGTAAAATAATCAAAAAAATGAAACTAAAGTTTTGAAGATGATATATATATGTATATAAAATATAGTATATGCCAAAGATATGTTTATATATATAAAATTGTAAATATATAATTATAGTATATTTATATAAAAAAAAAAAAAGGGAAGAAAACGCAACAAGCTTCACGTGGAAGCTTGCTGCTGAATGAAACCAAATGAAGACGGAAAAATAAGATAAAAAGAAGAGAAAGTGGGGAATTAAATGAGGGGGCTACATGCTGTAATTTTATTGGATGAATATTAATAAAAGAGGACTTAAAGTCAGCTAGTTCAGCCATTTTCTCCAGCAAACCGACTTAGCCTCCCCTGTCTTTCTGCTACTCACGATTCCACTCCATTTCTTTGCAATTCCTCTCGTTTCTTCTACGCCAACTCCTCTCTATATTGTAGAACCTCACCAAATCAACACCAAATCACTAAGCCTTTGGAATAAAAATTATTCCTTACTATATGAGCTTCTTAAACCTGGATTTAGTGGCTGAAATTTCAGCAATTAGAAGCTAGAAAAATCAGGCTGACAGTGGCGGTTCAAGGTAAGAAATTATGGGTTGATGTTTTCTTTAGTTTTAGTTAGGCTTTTGTATGGTATTATGCATGGGAAGTATATTGGAAACTTAAATTGAAATAAAATTATGTTGTGGCAGTAAAATGATGTTCGGTTGGAAGAAATAAATGGAGAAATTCTAGGTATTTTAATGTTGTTGGGAAGGAATTTGAAGAACATGAAAAAATGGAAATGACATAAAACTTGAAATTTGTGATGAAGTGTAGAATTTTGATTGGTAAGAAAACACATAATTAACCAGAAGAAAGTGTTGTTTAGGAACAGGGCAGTCACGTTCGGGAGTGATTTTGTTGAGATCAACATGTTGGATAAAACTCTTAAATGAATCAGTAGTGTTGTAAAGATTGAAGTGAACATAAGAGGAGGAACCATGACGGTAAGCTGAATTTCAGCTTATGGAAATGAAGCAGAAATTGATGGTGGTGTGAATGATAAATAATTTTTGTTGTAGTATAGTTTCACGTGGATGATGGTGCTGTGGTGAAATTTTAATGTTTGATGAAAATATAAAAAGATGTGAGAGTAATTATAAGACAATAAGAGAGAAAAGAAAAGAAAACAGAACAGGAAAGGAAAGAACGGAAAATAGAAAGGTTAAAAAGAGGAAAGAAAAGAAAGGAAAAGAAAAAGAAAAAGAAAAGGAAAAAAGGAAGAAGAAAAGAGGTAGAAAAGAATTAATTAATAATATTATTATTATTATTATTAATTATTAAATAATTGTGAAAAAATTTCTAAATGTAGAAATTAATTTCAGAAATTATTCTCGGCGAACGAGAGGATGGAATCGGAAGAGATGGAGTATGGGCGCAACCGATAACGCGAAAGTTGCCAACCTGAAAAAGATAAGGGATGCATGTGCAGTACTATAAGGATATTCAATCTGCATGATTTTAATTATAAAATATTTTATAAATTATTTCATGAAATTATTGCGAAGAATGATTGGTTGGAAAATTGTGGTGAATTACCGATTGAGATTTTAAACTGTATTTTTCGTGCAGGAGGCTAGCCGATCGGCAGCTGTTATACTGCCGAAAAATTATCAAAATTATCGAAAAAATTTTGGAAAATTTCATAAAATCATAATAAATGATTTTATTTCACGAGAAATGATTTTTAACCACGAAAATCAAGAAAATGAATATTTTTCACAAAAACATGAATAAAAAGAAGTGATTTTAAAATATTAATTTTTTCGAGAATGGTGATAATGAAATCACCGAAAATTTTCTTCGAGGATGGTGATTATGAAATCACCGAAAATTCTCTTGATATGTAAATTACACGTAATAAGAGATGGAAAATGAAAAGAGATAAAGTGAATATTTATATATATATTTTTATAAATATTCACTAAATGGTTTTCTAACCTTTATGGTTTCAAATTAAGAAATTATATATTTTTATAAATTCCATAAAGGTTTACTGATGATGAAAAATACGGTTTTGAGACTAGTTGGCATCCTATCATGCTAATATGTGATATGTGACATGTAATATGTGATATGTGATATGTGATTTGTAGTCCCGGCCGACACCTGATCAGTGATCCGCTGAGGACAATTATAGACTATGGTCATAGATCTGACATGATGATTTTATACCCTTCGGGGTCTATAGCATGATATGAGTAACGACCCAGTGGACGGGCTGGGCGTGCGTGCCTAAGTCTCCATATATAAGAAATGTTTTATATGATATGTTATATGTTAAATGTAAATGTTTTACATGATATGTGATACATGAAATGAAAATGCTTTATATGATATGTAATACGTGAAATGGAAATGATTTACAGCATTTTACATAATGCTTATTTCAGTACTGATTTTAGTATTACGAGATGATTTTCATATGACATGTGATATGAACATGTAATATGTTTTCAAAAGGAAAAAGAGTTTATAAGTCTAATATTCTTACTATGATTTTAAATTGAATATTAGACTATATGTGATATGAATATGTGATTTGTTTTAAAAAGGAAAAAGGAGGAAAATAAATATAATATTCTTATTTTAAACTTTAAATTGAATATTAGATTTAAATGATTTATATGTTATATGAAAATGAATTTATAGCTTATTTTGCTATTTAAAGTACTGTACTAATTGTGATTGTACAGTAAAATATGAAATGAGTTTAAATGAGAATGATGATGATTTAACTAATATTTTTTTCAAAGAATATATGAATATTAGTTTCTTTATTTAAATGCTTTATTTCATAAGAGCATTATTTTGAAAGGAATATGAAAATGATATGGAATAAAAAGGAAAAAGGATTTAAATTTTAAACGAAAAGAAATTTATTACTCTCTACAGTTGCTTCTAGGTTCCGGGACAAGATAGGTATTTCAAAATACCTACCTTACTCCATCCGGATCTCTAGCTGACTGTAGTATCCTTCCTACATGCGAGCCTAGAGCCCATAGGAAAAATGAAAAAGTTTTTCAGCATATAGATAGCTGAGTATCAAGTGATGCATATAATTCCCTTACTGAGCCGTGGTTTGCTCACCCTTTAATATTAACATTTCAGGTTTTCGAAGACTGAGAGTCTGACACCTAAAGGATTTCGGCTGCGCATTTGGGGACGATGCGACAGCTTGATTTATTTAATAAGGTATGATCATTATTTTCTGTATTTAGACTTATCTATAGTACTACTTCCTTATGAATTAAGATAGGGGATGTAATTCATATTATAATTTAATATGAAATTGTGTATATGTAAAAGAAAAATAAAGTATCGCAGACAGCCCAACCATATAAGATGTGTAGAATAAGATGAAAAATAGGGTCACGGGCTGTGACATGACAAGAGCCAATTCAAGTTCCTAAAGCATAAAAGTGGTGGAGAAGTCACATTTGGAGACAACTCCAAAGGACAAATTGAAGGAATTGGCTCCATTGGTAACTCTTCCTCAACTATTGAGAATGTTTTGTATGTTAGAGGCTTAAAACATAATTTGCTTAGTATTAGCCAATTGTGTGATCAAGGATTTAAAGTTGTGTTTGATGATTTGTGTTGCAATGTTGTTAATGCTAAAACTAATCAAATTGTTTTTATTTGACATAGACAAGGAAATATTTATATTGTTAACTTAAATGAGCTTAATAGCAAAAATGTATGTTTTATGGCCACTAGAGGAAATGAACCTTGGTTATGGCATAAAAGACTAGGCCATGCTAGCATGCATGTTTTGTCTAAGTTAGCCAAAAAAGACTTAGTAGTAGGATTACCTAAACTTCAATTTGAAAATGATAAAGTTTGTGAGGCATGTGTAAGAGGAAAACACAAAAGAATTTCGTTTAAACCTAAGAAATGTGTTACAACATCTAGATCACTTCAACTCCTCCACCTAGATCTATTTGGACCAACTAGAATCACTAGCTTAGGAGGAAAACACTATGGTTTTGTCATAGTTGATGATTACACTAGGTTCACTTGGGTGTTCTTTTTAAGTGTTAAAAATGAAGCCTTAGGTAAATTCATTATTTTCTCAAAACTTGTTCAAAATGAAAAAGGTTACTCTATTACTAGTATTAGGAGTGACCATGGAAAAGAATTTGAAAATCTTGGTTTTGATGCATTTTGCAATGAAAGAGGTATAAGCCATAATTTTTCAGCTCCTAGAACTTCTCAACAAAATGGGGTAGTTGAAAGGAGAAATAGAACCTTAGAAGAAATGGCTAGAACCATGCTTTGTGAAAATAACTTACCTAAATATTTTTGGGCTGAAGCAATAAATACTGCTTGCTATGTTATAAATAGAGCTATGGTAAGGCCTATTTTGAAGAAAACTCCCTATGAGCTTTATAAAGGAAAAAGGCCTAACATAAGCTATTTTTACCCATTTGGATGTAAATGTTTTGTTTTGAACAATGGTAAGGATAACCTAGGAAAATTTGATGCAAAAAGTGATGAAGGTATTTTTCTTGGTTATTCTTTAAATTCTAAGGCTTATAGAGTTTTCAATAAAAGAACACTTGTAATAGAAGAGTCAATACATGTAATCTTTGATGAATCAAATATCACTAGTAGAACCAATCTTGATGATGAAGTAGAGATCTTTGATGAACCTATAGTTGATCCATCCAAAGATAAGGATGTTAGAGAACAATTAGAAGATCTTAATATTAACAAAAATGAGGAGTCCATGGAACAAGAAATAATTGAGAAAGAATCTAGGTGTCCTAGAGAACTTGGATATGTGAAGGATAATGATATTGTTGGAGATCTAAACATTGGAATTATAATTAGGTCAACATGTAGCCTTTGTGTCACAATTTGAGCCAAAGAATGTGGATGAGGCCTTGAAAGATGGAAATTGGATTATGGTCATGCAAGAGGAATTAAATCAATTTGAGAGAAGCAAAGTGTGGACATTAGTGGAAAGACCTAAAGATTATCCCATCATTGGAACCAAATGGCTATTCAAGAATAAGATGGATGAGAATAGCATTATTGTTAGAAACAAGGCTAGGTTAGTGGCTCAAGGATATAGACAAGAAGAAGTGATAGACTATGATGAAACTTATGCTCCGGTAGCTAGATTAGAAGCCATTAGGATGCTACTTGCTTTTGCATGCTATAAGAATTTTAAGTTATATCAAATGGATGTAAAAAGTGCTTTCTTAAATGGTTATATAAATGAAGGGGTTTATGTTGAGCAACCTCCTGGTTTTGAAAATCCAAAGGTCCCTAACCATGTTTTCAAACTATCAAAAGCCTTATATGGATTAAAACAAGCTCCTAGAGCTTGGTGTGAAAGACTTTCAAAGTTTTTAATCGAAAAAGGTTTTACAAGAGGAAAGGTAGACACAACCTTGTTTATTCAATCTAAGGGTAATGACTTATTAGTAGTTCAAATTTATGTAGATGATATCATTTTTGGATCTACAAATGAGTCATTGTGTAAGGACTTTTCAAAGTTAATGCAAGGTGAATTTGAAATGAGTATGATGGGAGAGTTAACCTTCTTTTTAGGACTTCAAGTTAAACAATGCAAAGAAGGTATTTTCATAAATCAAGCTAAGTACACTAAAGATTTGCTTAAAAGATTTGGAATGGATGAGTCTAAACCTTACTCTACACCTATGAGCACAAATATCAAGCTTGATAAGGATGAAGGAGGAAAGTGTGTAGACACTAAACTATATAGGTCTATGATTGGTTCATTGCTATACTTAACTGCTAGTAGACCCGATATAATGTTTAGTATATGCTTGTGTGCTAGATTTCAGTCATCTCCTAGAGAATCACACTTACAAGCAGTAAAAAGAATCCTTAGATACCTTAAAGACACTTCTTCCTTAGGACTTTGGTATCCTAAAGATTCTCCACTTGATCTCCATGCTTATTCCGATGCAGATTTTGGTGGATGCAAAGTGGATAGGAAAAGCACATCAGGAACATGTCAATTCTTAGGAAGTAGGCTTATTTCATGGTTCTCTAAGAAACAAAATAACGTAGCTCAATCCACAACCGAGGCTGAATATATAGCTTTCGAAAGTTGCTGTGCTCAAGTTTTGTGGATTAAACAACAAATGAGAGACTATGGAATAGAAATGAGCCAAGTTCCCATCAACTGCGACAACACTAGTGCTATCAATCTTACAAAAAATCCCATCCAACACTCTAGAACCAAGCACATTGAGATTAGACATCATTTTATACGAGATCATGTGCAAAAAGGTGACATAATTCTAGAGTATGTAGATACATTGCATCAAGTAGCCGATATCTTCACAAAACCATTGGACAAGGAGAGATTTTCCATTCTTAGAGGTGAATTAGGTATTATGAATGCTCCTTGAATTGATTTAATATTGAATGAATGAATTAAGTTGGTTTGTGAAGATTACAAGAAAGAAATTCAAAGACTATAATTACCACTTGCAATTCATGACCTTAACTTACCATGTTACTGTTCATGTTCTTAGCTTTTTGAGATTGAATAGTTGAACTTTGTATGTTTTAATCATGTTAAACTCTCTTCATTCGCCAAAACCCATTTGTGATGTTTAAGACACTATCTCAGTCATGGTCACTGATTGTTCAAAATTGTTCTGCATTGTTTCTGCATGCTTATGCAATTTTCTGCACTTTTCTGCAATTTTTTGCACTTTTTCTGCAATTTTCAACTCCCATCTCATGCATCCCCAGTGGCAACAACCAGATTTTGATTTTCAAATAGTCAAAATGCATAAGTTCCATTGTTTTCAAATCATTTTTATGCATCACAAATGAGGCAAGTGACTAAGGAGACAATTCTTCCAAAATAGGATTGATTTCCAGGTCTTTTAAGCCCAAAAATCTGGGTTTTGCTATGAGGGATCGATCCATTTCACCATGGGATCGATCCCATAGCATTAGAATGGGCAGGACATGTATTTTGCCAAAAAGGGATCGATCCCATCCTTAAAGGGATCGATCTCCTAGGGCCAGAATCCACAACTGGCCCTTGTTAAAATCGAGATTTCCTCTCTTAGCCACTATTCATCTTCCCCATCTACAGAAACCCTTCCTCCTCCTCCATTCCTCTTCACAAAATCTTCAAGATCTACTCCGTTTCTTCACCAAATCGCTTCATTTCTTCACCATTCTTCATCTTTTCTTCATCTCTTTCACTTCTCACCATCTTTTCACACCCAAACCTCAGGAATCTCGATTTCCTCTCTTCCTTCTTGTGTTTGTCACTACTCACACCTTACATCTAATTGTAAGTGTTCTTCACTAATTTTCATCAATTTTTCTTGCATTTCAAGTTTATTTTATCATATCTTATTAACCGATTTCAAGTTTATGCATCAATTTTCAATTTATCTTATTTTTCATCTCACATACAACACATGTTTTCTATCTAACTTCTAGGGTTCATAAGTCAGAATCATTTGAATATGTCAGCATCATTTCTTCATCAAACTTATTGCTTGCATATTGATCTGTGGTATTTTGTTGTTGGATAGGTTTACATTTCCCTACACACCCATCCATAGTTTAACAAACCTGTGCCCATCACCTGTTCGGTGAAATTACTAAACGAAAGTTTCTTCACTTCTTGACCTCACTCTTCAATTCCAATGGCTCCTAAAATCAAACATGCCTCCACGAGGAAAAGAACTCGTCCTTCTTCCTCCTCCTCTTCTGTTCCAACCACTTTCAATCGATGCTTTCGCAATGCGAAAGAGAAAAACCGTTACAATACCCAATTTGCCAATATGCGTATTAAACATTGTCGTCCAATTGACTTCGGTTTCTTGGAATCGATTAACTTTCCCTACTTGGCCAAATTTTGAAGCCTTCCATTGGACACACTTTCTCAAAATCAACACTCCGGCTCCTTTGAACATCATCGGAACATTCTTTTCAAATGCCAAAGTTATCTATTCTCCAAATGACCCATGCAAAGTGGTGGGAATTCAATCTTTTGTTATGGGTAGAGATGTTGAAATCACCAAATATTCTCTCTCGCATGCCTTTCGCATTCCGGAGCATGGTCTTGTGCACGAAAATGTCAACGTCCCATTAGAATTTAATGTAGTCAATGATCGTGTGGGTGACCCTCCCATCTTCGTAAGACTTCTTCACATTATCATCTCTTGGAATCTTCGCCCACTAGGGACCAATATTCTCAACTCTGGCCACTTGATCACTTCTAGCTCCATCACATTCATTCCCCTGACGGTGAGCAGCCAGACCTTGTCCATTTCATTCTCCAAGATTGGGTGAAGCTTGTTCTTGGCAAGGTCCACACGATTGTCTTCCCACAGCCACTTGCATATTATCTACTCGATCACGACATTGATTGTTCATATGACGCTAGTGTCCTTCCCGAACCCGGTACCACCATCAACCTTGCTACTCTACATAATCTTGGATGGTATTGTCGTCAACAAGGTGATATTGTAGTATGGGAAAAGGCTTATGGTGCTCTTGGATCTCCCGAGCATGCTAGTGAAGAGGACGGTCCTGCTCTTGAGAGGAAGCCCTTGCTTCTTCCTCCGCACCATCGGGGTACGCATCTAATGACCAGATCATGTTCACGCTTCAACATCTCCAGCAGACCTTCACTCAGCGCTTTGATCAGCTCGATGATCAATTTGGTCAACTCAATGTTCGTCTCGACAATGTGGAAGAGACACAGGCTACTTTGTACGATGCAGTCCAAGATATTCATATGCAGCAAGAGGATTTCATGGACCAATATCACAAGATGTTTCCTAGGCGTTGATTGTGATTGTAGTGAGGGCTGAGCATTTAGCTTATTATGATCTTCTACTATGACTGGTGTTTAAGATGTATTTAGCATTATGTTTATTGTGAGGGTTATGAGGGTGTTTGTTGTGTGTTTTGATGTTAGACTCTTTGCAATCTTTGTTTCTCTGGCATGCCTTATGATTTATATATATATGACTGACTTTGGCTTGATCTATATTTCTATTGGCTTGGTTTCTCACTTTGCTTAGTCTTTTCCGTCATTATTGCTTTAAATTGACTTATCCATCTGTCCATTTCTCTTTATGTCATCCTATTTGCTTTAATTCTTGATATGACAAAAAGGGGGAGAATTCATGGGATAAATTTTTCATGCATAAATTGAGGGGGAGCAAAATATTTTTCCATGTATAAATTGAGGGGGAGCAAAGCAAAATGATTTTCAGGCAAAATATTCTTCCATGTATAAATTGAGGGGGAGCCAAGGAAAATGAGTTTCATGATGTCAAAATGGTAAGCAAATCTATCTTAAGCAAATTTACCTTAAGTTTTGTCATATCAAAAAGGGGGAGATTGTTAGCTTTAAATTGACAAGTATTTTGAAATGACAAAACTCAAGTAAGATTAAGAATGATTTTTCCAAAGTAAATTTGCTTTGAATGAACTCAATGATAGAAAATATTTTAAACAAAGTTTTGGTTTGTGATTTTAATTGGAAAAGTTAGTAAATATTCTTAGAAAAGTGTTAGAAGGTTTTGAACTGACTTAGAATCACAAAAGCCATCAATTTGTATCAATTTGCAACAAAATAGGTGCAGGAAATTATGAGGGATCGATCCCCCCAGTAAAGGGATCGATCCCTAACTGACAAAATCCTTGGAAGAGGTCCAGAGAAGGATAGGAAAGCATTCTGGAGAAAAGGGATCGATCCCGCCAGTAAAGGGATCGATCCCTTTGCACGAAACTGAGCCCAACGGCTAGTTTCTGAGGGTTTCAACGGGAGGAATTGCATTAAATGCTTCACCAACCATTCCAATCAGTTGGTGGGATATAAATAGAGGTATTTATGAAGTTTGGAGGTAGAACAAGTACTCAGAAAAATCCTCAAGCTTCAAGAGAGAAAATCCAATCTGAAAATTCTTATTGTGTAACTCCATTTGTGAGATTTCTTGTTATGCATCATCCATTTTACTGAAAGTTTTGTTATTCAAAGGGGTGAGCTATCCTTTTAAGGTCAGCTATTGTGGAGTGTGGGTAGTATTACAAGGCGAGAGGCTTGGAAGGTGATTTCTAAGTCCTCAATAAATATTGTAAGAGGTATCACCACACCTTGAAGTGGTTTGTAAAGATTCTTAAGGAAGAGCTGAATCAAAACCTTGACAAGAGGATCAAAAAGAGAGCACGTAGGCAAGAGATTGGCCGAACCTCTATAAATTTGTGTTTGCTTCTCTTTCCCTTACTCTTTTACTGCACTTATTTCATTGTTGTTTCATTAGTCTTAATAGTGCATTAAGAGTTAGATAAATCTTAAATAAGTAGAAAAACCGATTCACCCCTCTCTCGGTAGAGCCAACAGTCTCTAACAATCCTGACTTGGCAATGGGAACACATTACCATGCATTTCGTGCTAGGTCTTTCAAAGACTAGGAGACAACATAATGCGGTTTAGGTAATTGTTGACCACCTCACCAAGTCAACTCACTTCCTAGTTATTAAAGTTACTTACTCTCTTAGCACATTAGCATACCTATATGTCCGAGAGATAGTCAGACTTCATGGAGTTCCAGTTAGTATTGTAACAAACAAAGATTCCAGATTTACATCTCTATTTTGGGAAAGGTTTCAAGAGGCTATAGGAACATAGTTACATCTCAGTACGACTTGCCATTCGCAAACTAATGGACACTTCGAGAGAACCAATCAAACTCTCGAAGACATGTTGAGAGCTTGTGCTATGGACTTCAAGGGTTCTTGAGATGACCATTTGCGTTTAACCGAGTTCACTTACAGTGACAACTTCCACTCGAGTATCGACATGGAGCCGTATAAAGCCTTATATTGATAAAAGTGTAGATCTCTGATTGGTTGGGAAGATGTTGGTGATCGAAAGGTATTTGCCCCAGAATTAGTGGAACAAGCCTTCGAAAGTGTAAAATTGATTTATGAGAGATTGAAAATTACTCAGAGTAGGTAGAAGTCCTATGTGGATAAACAGAGGAAACCTTTAGAGTCTCAGTTGGTGATTCAGTGTTTTTGAAGGTCTTTCTATCCAATAGAATTATGAGATTCGGTAAAAAGGGTAAATTGAGTCCAAGGTTTGTTGGACCTTTTGAGATACTGGAGAAGGTTGGTATTGTTGCATACAGATTGGCTTTACCTCCTCAACTATCGAATGTACACAATGTATTCCATGTTTTGATGTTATAGAAGTACTAACTGGAACCTTCTTATGTCATTGAGTATCAGAAGATAGATATCTGAGACGACATGACATACGAAGAGAAAGTTGTCCTAATCGTAGATTGAAAAGAAAAGGTGTTACAGTCGAAAACAATCTCTCTAGTCAAAGTATCGTGGTAGCAACACTCTGAACAAGAAGCCATGTGGGAATTCGAAAGCCAAATGAGGGAGAAATATCTTCACCTCTTTTGAGATGACCTCACTTAAATTTGAGGAACAATTTTTCTAAGGTAAGGAGGATGTGACAATCCCTTAGTCTATTACCTTATGTAATTACCTTTGTTGAATTTTCAATTATATTAAATTTGTCCTTGTTATTTTGGGACAAATTTGGACAATAAAGGCTTCCAGATAATCTTGGTGGAAATTGGTGAAATTCTAGAACAAGTTGTAAAAAGGTAAATTTTGATTCCAAGACTTAATTCTATTTTTATATATTCTGAAAATAGGAATAATGGAGTTTGGGATAGATTCAAATTTCGCTGAAAAGATAATGTAGATACCTTTGTGATCATGTATGGCATGCCGTTAGATTTCTTGTAGATCAATATAGTTAATTGTCAAAAGTTAGGCTAAAATATCAGGTAATTAGAAGGTTTATTGAATGAAATGATAAAGCCTAGTGTGACTAAAAGAAATTCCTAAAGACCTAAATGGAATGGGAATAAGATTTTATAGGGGTCAAAATATAATTAAGTTGTAATGCCTAGTTGGAAATTAAAACAATTAGTTAAAGGGAAGCTAATAGTGAAATTTCTTTCTCCTTGGTATTCATTAAATAGTGAACTCCCAACCCAGAACAGTAGCAAATAGCCCACTAACTAAATAAAAAGAGATCATTTCTTTTTCTCCTACCCTATACAGCCACACTCAAAGAACCCATTCTATTCTCTTAATTTGATTAACTTTTAGAAATTAAAGGAAGAGGAGAATCGAGAACTTTATTGCTCTTTAACCGATTTGACTTCCTCTTACACATTACCCTGCCTAATGTGCTAGAAACAAATAGAACTTTGGGAATTTTTTGGCAACAGCACAGAATGGATTAGAGAGTGAGACTTACACTTTTGAATAGGAAATTAAGTTAGCTTACATACAAAATTGACAGTGTGTTAATTGGAATCCGATATTTTCAGTTATGAACAAAACAATATCAATATATCAGAAAGTTCTTGCAAACAGTGACCTACTCATACAAAGAAGTTGTGAAACTTTGGTGTGCAATGTTAGATGATATAATCGAACCTTGAATGAGTAGGTAAATTGCCTAAAACTACTGTATGGATACAATATTGGTAAACCTTGATAATTGTTGTATATAGGTGCCACACCTATATAGGCTATTTGACTTGGCACTAATTTAAATTGAACAGGATGATTCGGCCAAGTGCATAGGGAGACTAGGAGCTAGTGAGCTAAGATTTGCATGTCAAGGAGCCTTGCTTGCGCACCTATACTTCTTAGTATAGTAAGTGGAAATATAAAGCTATATAGTTAAAATTGTTTTGCTTTACTTGCTTGAATGACATCTTGTTTTGAGTTAATTTCATTTGTATGAGTACATTTGGATGATTTGGAATTCATGTGCTTAGGCTGCTTGTGGTTTATTAAATCCATATTTTTTGTTTACACATGTATTTATTTGTTTTAATATATTTATATGAAGATGATAGATTTACTTTTAAAAAAGGGTTTGTTTAAAGATTTTACCATATATATATATATATTATGAGTTTGAGTTTTATAGTTGGACTGCAAACTAATCTTTCAATTTATAAAGGTGTGGAAAGATGGATTTTTAAGAAAACCAAGCACTACTTTGAATGACTATTGTATGTACTCTAATCTTCCATATGTGTTATGGTATATTGTGCTATTGGTTATGTGAGACTAGGCTACTAAACGTTTGATTGAGCACCACTTATGCTTCATTGTTGCTTGAGGCATTTTGAATTGTCCCGTATACTATGCTAGGACAATTGTTAGTTTCATCTGATTAATGGGTTGGCTTTCTTAGCCTATGACCATAGGTAGTGCCCTTCGAAAAGTTTGTACATTGATAGCTACAGTGTGATCTAGTGGATTTGGACTCCTAGATGTTTGAGCAGAAGGCTTATGTTTTCTCTGAAATCTACATTTGGTATTGGCTTTGGATTAACCACACTTGCTTGCATTCTATTTTGAGTTTTGAAATGAGCTAAAAGCACTTGCTTATTTTCTGATATTACTTTGTAAATGTATACTCTAAGCATGCAGGGTTTGAATATGGTTTGAAATTTGGATGTCATAATTGTCTTTATTATATTTCTCTTACTGAGTTGACAGCTTACCCCTCGTATCCTCCTCTTGCAGATTAAGATTCAATGCTGAACTCTGCGAGTGGACAGTTTTGTTCCTTAGGGCTTTTGAGTATACTTGGAGGTATACTTTGTTATGGACACATATATTTTCTGGACACGACATTTTGTGTGCTACAATCTATACATGTATACAGCATGTGGTCAGAGACATCTTCTAAGTTAGTACAAGTTATGTAGAACTTTAATGAATGGTTGTTATTGGATAAATGAGAGAACCCCTAATGGAACTCTCTATCAAAATCATGTTGAATCATATAGTTAATTATATTTATTTAAGTAAGCTTGTATCACTTACGCAGAATGTGCTGGGACCTAGATTTGAATTGATATAGTTGTATGCCAACAACTTAAATGTCTTGGAATCGTTCGGACTTACGGCACAGACACAAACGTGGTATGGATTCAGAAAAGAGAAAAATTAGCTGAATTTTTTCTACTGCTTAGCCTTAATAGGATGTGACAGATTAGCACCCATACAACACCCATCCTAAAATGGTACCAACTAGTCTTAGGTTATCTTTACAATTTGCCTCGTGTTTATATTAATTTCGATATGCTTATGTATTGGAAATATTTCCAAGAATTTTCCATCAATTTGGCTCCAACCTTAGAAATCTCCCTCACTTCAAAATGTTCAAGGAATCTTAATTTACTTTCTTGAATTCTATCGGTAGATTGTTTAAATATTTCTTCAAGATTTTATTTTTCTAATTTTGCCTTTAATATTGACTCCATATTAATTTCTATATTTCCTAAATCTTATTTTACCTTATTTTTATCTATATATTTTTTTACTTATTTATTTAGAAAATAAATATGAATTATAGTTTGTTGAGGATTCTCTTAAAAGTGTTTCATTAATTTGGCTTGGCATAGAAGAAATCTTTTGACCTAGAATTTTTCACAGAGTCTCAATTGACTTTCTTGAAGTTTCATCATTGGCATAATTCATCTTTATTTCTTATCTTTATTGTTTTATTTATTTGTCTTTAATCTAAGCTATTTCATTTTATTTATTTAATCTTTATCTAATTTATTTTTTCATATTTATATTTATTTATCTATATTTATTTTATTTCATTTATATTTAATTTAATAAAACTAATCATAGATTATAATTTATTAAAAATTCATTCAAAAGTAATCCATCAATTTTGCTCAACTTAAGAAAAATTTCTCACTTAGAAATTTTCAAGTAGTCTTAATTGACTTTTTCAGAATTTTATCATTGGTATGATTCATATATGTTTCTTATTTTTCTTATTTTATTTATTAGCTTTTATTATAAGCTATATTTTTTATTTATATCTTTTGCCTAATTTATATTTACATAATTTTTAATCTATATTTATCTATATTTTGTTTATATCTATTTTTAAAAAATTAAATATAAATTATAATTTATTGAAAATTCTCTCAAAAGTATCCCATCAATTCTTGCTTATAAATTAAATTAAATTTCAATCAATGAAAATATTGCATCTGATACACACATTACTCCCTTGATTAACCTTCAATTTTTCTTTGATTTTTTTTATATCTTTTCCAAAAGATTTAAATAAGTATTCAATTTTCAAGATTTCATTCTAAAACCAAATTCCAATTGAATCTCATTTGTATTTTTTCTTGATTTTTTATTGACTTTCAATATTTCTCCAAAGTTTCCAAATCCAAATTTTCATTCATTTTCAAAATTCATATTTAAAGCGTAGTCAACACTTCGAGACTAAATATACCTATATATAATATAATTTGAGATCCAATATTTTAAAAGATCAAATTAACTTTCGAAATCAAATTTTCAAATGTAATCATTTGAGAATTAATATTAAATTAAAATTTGATCTTACCAAAAATGTGTCTGGACAAAAATAGTATCTGCAAAGTAGTGAGAGAAGAAAAGAACGCATACATAGAAGCAAACCATGTTATAGGATCGATTTTTGTAGCAATTAAAACCTTGTTTTTATGTGAAAGCACAACCTAATTTATCAAAGTCAAAATGATTAAACAAAAACCTAATGTATAATCATAAGAGTAGAAATATGTATGCCCTGATAGCTTTTTTTTTTTCATATAAAAAAAATTGTTAAAAGTATTTAAAAAGAAATCTTTGAAAAAATAAAAGAAAAGAATAAATGAAATTGCAACCCATATAAATAATAAAAATTATGTTTGTACCTAAAAAATAATCAAAAATATTTTGACCCAATTAAATATTTTTTATTATAAAAAATCCAAAACCTATTTACTTAACAAATTGAACTATTTTATTAATGTTAACAATAATGTAATGAGAAGTGAAGAAAAATAAATTTTAAATTGAAAAAAAATTGATAATTAAAAAATTAGCATATTTGGTGGAAAAAAAAGCACGTGTTTTTTTTTCTCATTGACTAAGTTTATTATCAATTTAGGACAAATCACAAAGTCCAGGTCATTAAAGAACTCAAGCTTGTTATTCTTGTTAGCTCACTACTAATCAAGGGGGTAAATCAATTTTGAGTTTCTTGATTAGTTTTTCTTCCTAGTTTGAATTCTTCGTACACTAACTAATCTATATCTAAATATGCAACAAGTAAAATGAAAAAAAGTAAACAGTGTAAAAGTGGAAGAAAGACAATACACAATCAATTTTATAGAGGTTCGACACCCTACCTCTGTCCTCTATGTTGAGACCTTCCCAAGGATTTTTGCCAAATTCACTATTGATGATGGATTAGAACTTTCTTCCTTTTGTAGGTTCAATGAGACAACCTTCCTTTCTCCTAGGCTTAAGGATAACAATACAAGCTCTCCCTTTCATAGGATCAAGGAGAAAATTTAACAGCTCAGACGTGTCTAATTATGTACATTTATTTGCAGAAGCATATTTATGAACTAAGTTTTTCCTTAACTCGTATGGTTTGTCGACGCGTTGTGTAAGCCTTGACTAGTTCGGCAAACTCGCTTTAATTGATTTCCAATATAGAATTATTAACTTTGGGTCCTAGTCTAATTTTCCTTGTGATATGTGCCATTATATTTTATGAAGATCATGGTTCTCTAAAATTTTAATTTAACATATTCAACTATTATCATGGCACAACCTTAAATTATCAATTCAAATATATCCCTTAGAGTACCTCAAATATAAATCTAGCATAATACATGTAAATTAAACTTGATTACATCACAAGGAATTCTACAGGACTAATAATTACAACCAAAAGTCCTTAACTTTTATCTCGTTTAACAACCATGTGTACAAAATGTTTGAAATATAAACATATAACATTAAAGCTATGCCTCAAGGTGACCAAACATAGGCTTTAGAGGACTTACCCAAATCTAACCAACCCATAAAATCTCAAGTCCAAGACCCTAACTGATATACTCTAATAAAGGAGGTAACAAAATTTAGTGAGCTAATGCCTAGTAAGGAACATATATGAAGGAGAGTTAGGCTCATATCGTATTAATTATGTATGTAGGATGCATAAACAGATCCGAGCATTACATGAAATATACCATGTATACATGTTATGTATTCTAATTAGACAAATGATAAACAATTTTGAGTTAGGGCTTTAGGGGTATCAATTAAAAGTATGCTTTAAAGCACCTCAATTCCATGAGCCCTAAAACCTAAATGAGATAGTCCAAACATATACAAAAGGTACAAATGTCCAAATGCATATGCCATGCATAGAATTGAATGCTCAAAGTCATAATTTAGAATTTAGATTTCAAAGTTTCGTTTATATGAACTTTTGTTTTAAAAACAATGCAAATCCGAGAACAGTTACTAAAGGAACATGTTCTAAAACAATATAAAGCCCAAAATTGTTTACTAAAGAGACATGCTTTATGGACAATGGAAAGTCCAAAATTGTTTCTTGGATAAACACGCTCTAAAGACGATGCAAGTTCCAAAAATTGTTTCTTGAAGAGACATGTTTTGAAATCGTTTGTTAAAGAGATTAGGCATAGATCCCCAAAGTCATCAATATATATAATCCATTGTAGCTATCAATGGTCTATCTCCTAATCAGGGTGCTACTTATGGCTATAGATCCAAACTTCCTTAGTTCCATTGATCAGGTGAAACTGGGACCTACCTAACATTGCCAGACAAGCCTAAATGCCTAGAAGAGTCTAAATAGGCATAATTATAAATATATATGTACTAAATGTCGAATAGGCATAATCAATAGGGTGCCTTTTGTCTTTAAAATTAAAATCATATGCAATATCCTTTCAAATCAAGTAAGAAAGCCCTCATAATAAAAGATTTCTGAATGTATTGTTCCTTAAATCAATGCATGATCAAAAGCCAAAGGATCGTAATGAACATGTCCATGTGTTACATCATGGCATGTGTTAAAATATCAAAGTTCATGGCTATTTAAACATTTCAAATAGTTCATATATGTTAGAAAGATTTCAATGCATCAATTTTAAATCAATACATGAATCTGAAATTTCATAAGTCTCATGCTTTGCATTAATGGACCAAAATGCACCAAGGCATCATTCAATGAGTTCCAAGTTCTATAGAATGCACGCTTAGGCCAAATGCACTCAGGTATGTCTTCAAAAGTTTCAAGTTCCAAATCGTGAATACCTAGGTGAAAAGGTATCAAGCCATGGTCATAAACTATTTTTATTTCCACATAGGCTATTATGCCTCATTAGCATCATTTTAGTGTCACCAAACCACATAGGCAATTATACTTTCACTAACTTCATTTCAACAAGATTAGAGGGTATAACATGAGGACTACTCATGAGATCACCCATCCCATTACTACTCTCTTCCAAGCACGCTTAACTATTAAAAGCATTATGATGGGATCTAGTATATTAGTGCTAGTATAATGGAACATCAATATTACACACGCACCACAAGGGCTACTATTCCTTCATTAGTTTTAGTAGGTTACAAATACATATACAATGCCAAAATTTCATAACACATGCACAATTCAATAGTATAACAGCTTTGTTTTCAATCAATATATCAAAACAACACTTACATAAGTAATGACACAAAATCCTTAAGATAGCTAATTTCGATAAGCACACTTACCAAGGCCAAATACACCATCTCAATACTTACCATGTCTTTCCTTTTAATTCTTCAAGATACAATCAAAATTAACATAATTCACCACCTTACACAATATGATACTAACTAAGTTTTAGCTATGTCACTTACAAAGGAATAGTTTGGATGGGGAGTGAGATTAGTTCCGATGATGTTGTAAAAGATAGAATGACCATTAAGGATATATCTTTTTTAGTAAAATAATTAAAAAAATGAAAATAAGAGTAAAATGACAGTTTTACCCTACTTTATTTTTTGTCTTTTAGTCCATGTAGCACATGAGTCGCACAACACTAGTGGCAACTAGTGTGCCAAACAAGCTCTAAATCATTAAAGCTTAGCACTTAACCATATAAACATGCTTAGTCGAAATCACTAAGCACCGCCTTTTTGGTTCCCTCTACACACATGAGTGCGTTTAAAGTTTGTGTTAGTAATTTAAACACATAATCAAACATAAGTAAACCAAGTCATCAATTATTTTACACCAAAATGCTTTGGCCAAATATCCTAGTCACCACCTTATGAATTTCTTACAAACTAAAAATGCATTATGGCTTAGAATGATCATAAAAACCATATAGAAATTTATCAAATAAAATTAAACAATTCCTTATCCCTTTCCAAGCTTTGGTTGACCTTACCCTTCACTTATGCTCCAAAATTTGCGTCTTGCAACTATCACTCAAACTAAGAAAGAACTAATATTTCTAACTCCTTAAGGCATGGAAATCAAGCTAGGTTTAGATGGTTGCAAGTTTTCTTCTTCTCCTTCTTCCTTTCCCTTTCTACTTTCTTTTTTCTTTCTCTTTCCTTCTTTTTCTTTGTTTTCTCCTTTCTTTCTACGTGGCCGATGCTTCTCTCTTTCACACTTAGGCTTATGCTTGTTTGTATCTACTTAAGATATTTTCTTAAGTTAATGATAGAAATCTTAGCTTAAGCTTAACATTTTTCATATTTATCTACAATTATTATTATTGCACTTAAACACATGGAATCCACTTAATTAATTTAATCCATAATTTATTATATTTTGAATATTATATTCATGGATTTCGAAGACAACACTTTTTCCTTCTTGTGCTTGGAGGTTCGATCATGGTTTTAAAAATGGGAAGAATTTTCTTTAACTTTGTCCATCAAGGGTTGACTAGTCAATTAGGGGTTTGACTTGGTCAACTCTAATTTAGGATTTGACTAATCATGTTTAGAATTTAACTGGTCTTATTGGTCATTATTGGTCTTTTTTTCCACGTAGGCAAATTCATTGAATTTCAGTTATACTCTTGACCCGAGAGTAGTCTTGATCTCTTACAAATGTTTTCTTACTTCGATAAATTATCTTCGTCACTATAGATTATTTTGAATTAATGCCAGCTACCCAAGATTCTAAATTTGAAGAGCATTTACAAACTGAAAAAAAATTTAGCCACATGAGCTAGAATGCCTTACTAGAAGTTTATCGTGCTTGGACTAAGGAAATTCCATGATGAGTGACCTTTTGGGAAATCTACTTACACTCTGACATGAAGATTCGAAATGTCATTATTCTAATATCAATTATATATTAACCATTAAGTAGCTTACATAGCACTTAAAGAAATTTTGGTTATCATTGAAAACATGCACCTTCCCTTTTCAAGGCTTAAGGAAGCAACATTTACACTGACTCTTTCTCTGGCTCAAAGAGCTAACCTTACAAGTACTCCTTTTTCTAATTTTAAGAGTAAACCATAGATCTAGCGAAACCTCACTTGCAAATTTAGCTCTCTAGGGAACTTTTCCCTTTTACAAGGCTAGTATGTGCTTCCATATGATGTTCTAATGCATCTACAAGACAGTGCGAAAACAATTTGGTTCACCACAGGAATTACAATTAATTCAAGTGATGAAGACTATGGACTCTTTGTCTCTTTCCTTCTTTCTCTTTGAATGAAAATTGGATATTAGTATAACTATGGATTTGGAAATTTGGCTCTCTCTTTTTCAACTCTTAACTTTTTCCTTAAATAGCTTCACTTAAGTTTTTGGTAGTTAAAGTTGTAATTTTGAGAATCTTCTCGTTTGGACTTAGAATTCAACTGTTGGGGTTTGCCAGACTTAAAGGTATCAATACATTCTTCTGGTGTATCGATACTTCATGAGGATAACCTACACAATACAAAACATATGTATCAAAACTAATATGAACCATATTAGTATTAGAATAGAGCATGAAGCTTCTGTTTCACGGTTAAGGTAGGGTATCGACACATCATCAATCTTGCCAATGCTTAAACATATTGTATTGATAAATATTCAAAGTGCAACAATACTGAAACTAGCAAACATACATTATTGGCATACATTGTAGGATATTATCTCAATTAAACATGTAAGGATAAGATATTACTTTTAGAACATGCATACTTGACTCTTCATTCATCAACCATGATTATACAAGATCTATACTAGTAATACTTTCATGCTTAAAGTTATATTCTTCATAAGTTCAAAATAAGTAATATCAAAGTCGTAAGTATTTCAATGTTAACAATCTCCCCTATTTTGATATGACAAAACGTAATATGTACAAGTTTTAACTTTTCCCCTTCACTTTGCCCTAGCAAAACCTTTTGTTGGGGCGATCTTCCATACTTAGCCATTTTAGACTCAAATAGTGAATGTCTCACTATGCTTGGACAAAGCCCCTTGTTAGGGTGATCTTCCATACTTAGACATTTTTTAGGCTTGGATAATGGATGTTTGAACTTGCTCTAATAAGGCCTTTTGTTCGAGTGACTTTCCATACATGGTTGTTCTTTAGGACGTAGATGATGGATGTTCAAACTTGCCCTAACTATAACGTCTTGAATTAGAAAATCCCTAACTAAATTTTTCCTTTTTGATACTATTTTTCTTATTCAATTATTCGGTATTAATCGGTTTGCGTTCGATGTCAATGTAAGTTCAGTTTACATTTCTCATTACTGTTTAAATCTCGATACTATTAACTTAATTAATGTACTAATAATTAAATAAGAATTTAGAATAAAACATATAACATAATACTTATTATGCTGTTTATAGCTATTCAATATAAATTTACATCCCATTAATTTATTATATGTACATGTCATTATTTACATCCCATTATAAATACAGCTACTGTGCATTAGCTAGTCTAAATATAAATATAAAATTCTAAAGTACCGATTACTGGATACTTCATACTTCTAGAAGTTTTCCTTTACTAACTTGATGTAGTGGTTGTCAAGCACATTCTAATAAGCTATCTGGAATGGTGAGTAAGGGGGTGAGCTTTAGGAAAGCTCAGTAAGAAACGTATATAAAAGTTACACTATATGCAGTTAAACATAATAAACTTATTTAATGAAACAGTATTATCTTTTAATAAAACACTATGGAACTTTTTCTAAATCATGAAAATTTCTTATTTAATGCAATATAGTAATTCTTTTAAAATCATTAAAATACAATAAATGCATGTCATTTTTCAATTAATGCAATAAACAATTCAGTATCGATAAACCGTTCGGTATCAATAAACGGTTGAGTATTAATTAACAATTCAGTATCAATAAACAGTTCAATATCAGTAGAGACAGTCACATCCAATAGAATCATGCACGATACAAATAACTAGTAACGAATGGCCATCATCAATCACTCACAGTTCGCACTGGTCAAGTACTCACTGCGTAAACGTGTGGGTTTGACCAATAATCCCACAGTCATAAACCTAGGACTTGATTAGAGTCACAGTCATATCAATAAACCCGCGGACCGGAATCTTATAGTCATAGTCAATAAACCTACAGACCGGAGTCTTGCAGTCATAATCAATAAATCTACGGACCTGACAAGGTCTCGCAGTCATATAACTGTATGCATGATCACTATGATATGACTGTCTGAAAACATTTCATATAAATCAAATCATGTAAATCATTTCATGTAATTCAGTTCATGTAAATCATGTCATGTAATTCATCTCGTGTAAATCAAGTTCATATGAATCATTTCATGTATTTATCGATTCATGTAAATCATTCCATGCAATTCAATTTAGGTAAATCATTTCATATAAGTCAATTCGTGTAAATTGTTTCATGAAATTCAATTCATGTAAAGCATTTCATGTAATTCCAAATCATGTAAAGCATTTCATGTAAAACAATTCATGTAACCTATTTCTTGTAAATCAATTTGTATAAATCATTTCATGAAATGCGATTCGTGTGAATCATTTCATATAATTCAATTCATGTAAATCGTTTCTCGTAAAATCAATCCATGTAATTCATTCATGTAATAAAATTCATATAATTAATTCATATGCAACTTTCACATATGTCTTTTACCTCTATTCCGCGTGATATAAAAATTCGATAGCTCTATTTGCGTGTCTTTATTTGTGATAACCGCAAATTTTTGAATTTTTATATTATTTATTCGAAAATTTAAGTTTAAATGTGAAAGATAAATTAAAGTAAATAAAGGAATTATTTACAAGATGGAATATTGTTGGAAATTCCGTAAATAATGAAGTTAAGGAATTGATAAATTATATGGAGGAAATTTAATTTGGATAAATGAAAATCCAAATTAAATAAGAAAATGAGAAAAGAAAATAGAAAATATATTTATATAATTATATATTATATAAATATATAAATGTTATGTAAATTATATAAAAATATAAATAAATATATAGATATATAACATATATATACACATATATATACTAACTATGTATTTTGTAAATACATATATATAGTACTGTACTATATATAATAATAATATTATGTGTATTATATATATAATATAAATGTAATATATGTTATATTATAAGTATAATATATATTATATAGTATAGATAAAAAGAAAAAAGAAAAAAAAAGAAACACAAAACGAAAGGAAAGGAATCGGGAGGCATCTCGATTTTGCTTCTCGAGTGGCAGCCGGCCACCGCTGCCGGCTAAAAAGAAAGAGAGAGGAAGGGAGAGACGATGTCGCCGACGAAGAAAGGAAGGCAAGAGGACGACCGGCGAAGGAAAATCGGAAGGAAAACAAAAGCGGAAACGCGACGGAGGCCGGGAAGAAAAAGAAAATGGATCTGGCGGTGCCGGCCAAACTAGCCACTGCCACTGCCACTGCCACCGAAGCATCACCGGAGGGAGAGGAAGAGGATGGAGGCCACCGTTGGGGCGGAGAACGGCGGAGGAAGGCCGGCGAAGAGGCGGAAGACACCGAAGGAAAATCGACTTGATCCGCCGCCGTGCCGACGATCCAGGGCAAACGGAGGGCACCACTAGCTTCGCCGTGCCGTCGGCCAGCTGAGGAGCCAGTGAATCGCCAGAGAACCGGCCGCTGACAAGGAACCGGCGAGGAGGGACACTGAGCGGTTTGACGGGAAAGGAAAAGAAAAAGAAAAGAAAAGGAAAAAGAAAAAGAAAAGAAAAGAAAGAAAGAAAAAAAAAGAAAAGAAAAAGAAAAAGGAAAACAAAGAAAGAAAAGAGGAAAAAGAAGAAAGAGAAAAAAAGAGAATTTCGGAAATTACGGGAAATCCCGAGAATTCGAAAATCCGAGAATTACAAGAATCGAAAATTCCCTCGATGACCAAGCCGATGGAATTGGGTGAGGTGAACACAGGAGCGACAAACGAGGCGGTCGCCGACCCGAAACAGGTAAGGGATGCATGTGCAGCAATGTAAGGATATTCAGTCTGCATGATTTTAATTATGAAATATTTTATGAAAATATTGCGATGAATGATTGGTTGGAAATTTGTGGTGATGCACTGGCTGGATTTTAAATTGTATTTTTCGTGCAGGAGACTAGCCAATCGGCAGCCGTTATACTGCCGAAAAATTATCGAAAATTATTGAAAATTTCTAGAAAATTTCATAAAATCATAATAAATGATTTTATTTCACGAGAAATGATTTCCCACCACGAAAATCGAGAAAATGAATATTTTTCATAAAAGCATGAATAAAATGAAAGTGATTATTAAATATTCATGTTTTCGGAATTGGTGATAATGAGATCACCGAAAATTTTCTCGATATATGAATTATATGTGATATGAAATGGAAAATGAAAAAGGGATAAAGAGAATATTTTATAAAAGTTTTCTAAATATTCTCTCGATATATGAATTATACATAATATGAAATGAAAGATGAAAAAGGGAAAAGTGAATATTTTATAAATATTTTCTTAAATATTCACTTGATTTATTATAAAACCTTTATGGTTGTAATTATGAAATTATTATTTTTATAAATTCCATAAAGGTTTTCAGATGATGAAAAATATGGTTTTGAGACTAGTTGGCATCCTATCATGCTGATATGTGATATGTGACATGTGATATGTGATATGTAGTCCCGGCCGACACCTGATTAGTGATCCGCCGAGGACATTTATAGACTATGGCCATAGATCTGACATGATTATTCATACCCTTCGGGGTCTATAGCATGATATGAGTGACGACCCAGTGGACGGGCTGGGCATGTGTGCCTAAGTCTCCATATATGAAAATGTTTTATATGATATGTGATATGTGAAATGTAAATGTTTTACATGATATGTGACAAGTTAAATGAAAATGATTTACATCATTTTACATAATGCTTATTTCAGTACTGATTTTAGTACTACGAGATGATTTTCATATGATATGTGATATGAACATGTAATATGTTTTCAAAAGGAAGAAGAGTTTATAAGTCTAATATTCTTACTATGATTTGAAATTGAATATTAGACTATATGTGACATGAATATGTGATATGTTTTCCAAAAAGGAAAGAGGGGGAAAAATAAATCTAATATTCTTACTTTGAAATTTAAATTGAATATTAGATTTAAATGATATATATGTTATACGAAAATGATTTAATAGCTGATTTTGCTATTTAAAGTACTATATTAATTATGGTTGTACAGTAAAACATGAAATGAGTTTCAAATGAGAATGATGAGAATTTAACTAATATTCTTTTCAAATGATATATGAATATTAGTTACTTTATTTAAATGCTTTATTTTATAAAAGCATTATTTTGGAGAGAATATGAAAATGTTATGAAATGAAAAGGTAAAAGGATATAAATTTCAAACGAAAAGAAATTTATTATTCTCTACAGTTGCTTCTAGGTTTCGAGACAAGATAGGTATTTCAAAATATCTACCTTACTCCATCCGGATCTCTAGCCGACTGTAGTATCTTTCCTACATGCGAGCCTAGAGCCCATAGGAAAAATGAAAAAGATTTTCAGCATATAGGAAGCTGAATATCAAGTATGCATATAATTCCCTTACTGAGCCGTGGTTTGCTCACCCCTTAATATTAACATTTCAGGTTTTCGAGGACTAAGAGTCTGACATCTAAAGGACTTCGGCTGTGCATTTGGGGACGATGTGACAGCTCGACTTATGACATGAGGTACGATCATTTATTTTCTGTATTTAGACATTTTCACAGTACTATTTTCTCATGAAGTAAGATAGGGGATGTAATTCATATTATAATTTAATATGAAATTGTTTATATGTAAAAGAAAAAGTAAAGTATCGTAGACAGCCCAACCAAATAAGACGTATAGAATAAGGTGAAAAATAGGGTCACGGGCTGTGACAGATTTAATGGTATCAGAGCACGGTTGGCCTGATGTTTGTCGATACTTTTGAAAAAAAAATGTGTCGAAAAAGATTAACATCCCCTGTAGTACTGTGTAGTCTAAATACATAGAGAAAATAAATGATTGCAAATTGAATTAAGTGTTTAGAAGGGGGTGAGAATTATGAACTAAAGATGTCAAAAAGGAAAAATGGCTCAGGAATGTTAACTGAAGTGGTGATCTTATAATCTAAATGAAGGTCGGTTCGTAAGGAACAGAAATAGACTCGGTGAGGGCCCCACCAGTACTTTTCTGTCCGGATCGAACTGACACCTGAAAGTGATGATATAAAGGAGGTGAATAAAATATCATCATTAAATAGACCTTAAGATCACCGATTGAAGGTATTTTGAAGAGAGAGAAAATTTTTGGCCAAAAATGACCAAAATACCCCTGCCTCTAAAATTTTACCGGGAGTTAAAATAGACCAACAGAAGTTGGAATTGATTGATCTGACAGAGAAATTGATGATGTAAAGCTGAATTACAAGCAAAATAATCCAATTGTGGATTTTAATGAACTTCTCTGTCGAAATCGAATAAGACCTAAATTCCTGGTATAAGTATCGGAAAAGGATACTATTAGCATATGGAGGATAAGGCCTTTGGTTTAAAGGTATACTGAGGAGAAAGAAATAAATGTCAAAATGACGAAAACGCCCCTATGTTGGGATATGTGCTGAATAGTGATGAAACCAAATGATTTCAAATTCCTTGATGATAATGGAATTATTAATGGCATAAAGGATGTCATAAGGATATACCGATCCCTATTACTGATTCCACTTACACTTCAATTATGGACGCAAATTACGAGTGACCTAGTCAACGGGCTAGGCCTCATGACGAAACCTCGAGAGGTGACCCAGTGAAAGGGCTGGGCATTCTCAAGGAGGTTAGTACACATGTGTATAGGCGGACGGCGGACGGCGGACGGGCCGGGGCCTTATATGATGCGATCTAATAAGAGTGTATAGTGGAAGGTCATAAGATGATCGGCCCGGTTATTGATGATAAGGGCCTGAATTATGAGGTACTGAATTGGATATTATTACGGGATCGTTGGATATTATGAAAGTGAAATGAATACAGAAACCGATTGAGAAAGTGAATACTACAGGTAATGAAATCCATAGCAGTACGGTTGATTGAGGTTCTATACATATATACTGTTTTTGAGGTATTAAATGAATAATTAATTATAAAACCGGAGCATTATGAGATATGCCTTGCAAATTGATGTACTGTATGGAGTATTGTGAATTGGAGTATATGCACAAGAATAGTAAAGTGATAAAAGAAGATGACAGCTAACCTAAGTTCTTTAGGACCCTTGAGACAAAGTGAGACGGGCGACCCAATAATGGGCGACCTGTAATGGATAATATGATGTGAGATGTGGGTGAACTACGTGGTCGCCGACTCACTTATAAGGGTAAACCTGGGCGAAAGGATCGCCTAGGGGATGCTCGCCGACGGCCGATTCGAACGGGCGGGACTCTTACAATTAGCTCAGTGGTAATACGAGTGTAAGGAACTAGGTACGTACGGGTACCAGGGTTCAAACCTCGTGGATAATATGCTCAAGGGAGTTAAACCTGAATTTATTAAATGAACTTGATTCCAAAGTAAATTAAGTGGTAATAAATTAGTTAGCTATAACATTTGTTGATAACTGTTGTACTTACTACAGCTTACTGGAATGAGATTCGTAAGGCTGTAATGTGATAACTGCAAATTTTCTATCTTTGGAAATTAATATTAAAGAAAATAGACGAGGAAATAAATAAATTAAAGTAAATAAATAAAATTTATTTACGAGATGCGAATATCATTGAAATTCCCGAAATTAAAGAAAGGAAGGAATTTAAATTTTGGATAAAATGAAAATGAAAATAAAAATAAAGTCGAAGTTATGGAAAATAAGGAAAGGAGGAATTTAATTTGGATAAATGAAAATCCAAATTTAATAGGAAATGAAAAGGAGAAAATAATTGGATATTAAGAAATCAAATTTAACGGAATAAAATGCGTATAAGAATATATTTATATAATTAGATTATATAAATATATTTGCAGATATTTTTATATAAATACATATGTATGTATTTGAAATATAGTATATATATATTATAAATGAATATATACTATTTTATATTAAACAAATAAATGTGTATATTTTTATACACAATTATGTATATAAATAAATATAAATAATATATATATGAAATATATATTATTTTATGTTAAAGTGATGTGTATAGATACATATATATATATAAATGAGTTATATAAATATGTATATATATAATTATATATATATATATATAAAAGAAATAAAAAAAAATTTTAACAGAAAAGGGATCGGGATCCCGTTTCTGTCTCAAAACCCAGTGTATAAACACAGAGGGAAGACGTGAGAGGGAGGCTGGCCACCGTCGGCCGGTCGGCCAAAGGAAGAAGAAGAAGACGTCGCCGGCGAGAGGAAGAAGAGGAGGAGGCAACCGACGACGGGAAAGGACGGAAAGAAGAAGCGAAGCAGAGAGGAACCCGAGAGAAAGAGAAAAGTGGAACGGCGGTGCCGGCCCGTTCAGGCACCGCCACCGCTACCAGCACCACCGCCGAAGGGAGATGAAGGCGAGAGGAGCCACCGGTGGTGAAGGAAACGGCGGAGGTGGGAAGAAATAGGGAAGAAAGGAGCCGAAACCCACCCTCCTAGGTCTGGCATCGTCGCTGGCGATGGGGACGAACGGAGGCCAGATCCGGCTTCGTGGCAACCCAAGGATGCTGTGGAGTGGCTGAACCGCCGGCGATGGTGGCCGCTGGTGGTCGAACTGGCGAGATGAGTTGAACCGGTCTGAACCGGTCCGATCCGGTTCAGACCAGAAAAGAGGAAAAGGAGGAGAAAAAGAAAAGAAAAGAAAAAGAAAGAAAGAAAAAAAAGGAAGAAAGAAAGGAGAAAAAGAAGAAAGAGAGAAAAAGAAAATTTTTGGAATTCGGACAAATTCTCGGAAACTCGGGAATCGGTAAGAAATCCGAGAAATTTTTAATGATAATTATTTAAATAATTTATTTATTTAAATAATTTGAGAAAATTCTAAAATTTAGAATTTAAATTTCAAAAATTATTCTCGGCAATCGAGATGAGGAATCGGGAGATGAAGTACGGGCGCGACCGGTAAGAGGAAGTCGCCGACCCGAAAAAGGTAAGGGATGCATGTGCAGCACTGTAGGGATATTCAGTCTGCATGTTTTAATTACGAAATATTTTATGAAAATATTTTATGAAATTATTATGATGAGTGATTGGTTGGAATTTGGAATGAAGTACTGGCTGGAAATTATAAACTGTATTTTCCGTGCAGGAGGCTAGCCAATCGGCAGCCGTTATACTGCCGAAAAATTATCGAAAAATTTTTGAAAATTACTGAAAATCATAATAAATGATTTTATGTCACGAGAAATGATTTTCATCCACAAAAAAACCGAGAAAATGAATATTTTCATAAAAACATGAATAAAATAAAAATGATTTTAAATTATTCATGTTTTTGAGAATGGTGATAATGAAATCACCGAAAATTCTCTTAATATGTAAAATACATGTAATACGAGACGAAAAATGAAAAGAAGTAAAGTGAATATTTTTATGAATATTTTCATAATTATTTCTTAAATATTCACTAAATAGTTTTATAACCTTTATGATTTTAAATTATGAAATTATATATTTTATAAATTTCATAAAGGTTATTTTATGATGAAAACTTGGTTTTGAGACTAGTTAACCCTCTATCATGCCGACATGTGATATGTAATACGTGATATGTGATATGTAACATGTGATATGTGATATGTAGTCCCGGCCGACACCTGATCAGTGATCCGTCGAGGACAATTATAGACTATGGCCATAGATCTGACATGATTATGCATACCCTTCGGGGTCTATAGCATGATACGAGTAACGACCCAGTGGATGGGCTGGGCGTGTGTGCCTAAGTTTCCACATATGATATGTTTTAAATGAAAATGTTTTACATGATACGTGAATGTGAAATGTAAATGTTTTACATGATATGTGATACGTAAAATGTAAATGATTTACAGCATTCTACAAAATGCTTATTTCAGTACTGATTTTAGTACTACGAGATGATTTTCATATGATATGTAATATGAACATGTGATACGTTTTCAAAAGGAAAAAGAGTTTATAAGTCTAATATTCTTACTATGATTTTAAATTGAATATTAGACTATATGTGACATGAATATGTGATATGTTTTCAAAAGGAAAAAGGAGGGAAATAAATCTAATATTCTTATTTTAATTTTTAAATTGAATATTAGGTTTAAATGATATATATGTTATACGAAAAAGATTTAATAGCTGATTTTGCTATTTAAAGTACTGTACTAATTATGGTTGTACAGTAAAACATGAAATGAGTTTTAAATGAGAATGATGAGAATTTAACTAATATTCTTTTCAAAGAAAATATGAATATTAGTTATTTTACTTAAATGCTTTATTTCATAAAAGCATTATTTTGAAAAAGATTATGAAAAAATTACGAAATAAAAAGGAAAGGATTTGAATTTCAAAACAAGAAAGAATATTACTCTCTACAGTTGCTTCTAGGTTCCGGAACAAGATAGGTATTTCAAAATACCTACCTTACTCTATCCGGATCCCTAGCCGACTATAGTATCCTTCCTAAACGTGAGCCTAGAGCCCATAGGAAAAATAAAAAAGTTTTTCAGCATATAGGAAGCTGAATATCAAGTATGCATATAATTCCCTTACTGAGCCGTGGTTTGCTCACCCCTTAATTTTAACATTTCAGGTTTTCGAAGACCGAGAGTCTAGCAGTAAAAGGATTTTCGACTGCGCATTTGGGGACGATGCGACAAGTCGATTTAATTAATAAGGTATGATCATTTATTTTCTGTATTTAGACTTATTTACGATACTACTTCCTTGTGAATTAAGATAGGGGATGTAATTCATATTATCATTTAATATGAAATTGTTTATATGTAAAAGTAAAAGTAAAGTATCGCAGACAGCCCAACCATATAAGATGTATAGAATAAGGTGAAAAATAGGGTCACGGGCTGTGACATGTAAAGTATGAGTAAATAATGAAATCAAGGTAGAGTATGAGTCGAAATGAATCGAATAGTAAATGTCTCTGCCTTGAGAATATACAGTCTAAATGATAGGACACGAGGATGAATGTCCGAATTAATAAGAAATATGTGATTAAAGAAAGTATCGGATTTGATTTCCGATAGAACTTCCAAAGTTATGTAAATTGGAGGAATCGAGATAACATTGACTCGATTTTGAATATGAAATCTGATTCTAAGCTTATATCGGAGAACGTAAAGAAAATCCGAAAGCTTAAGAAATCCACTCTGAAAAATGTGAGAATAATGAAATGCACGTGTAAGTTATCTGTATAAGTGTAAGTGAGAGAAGCACTGATGATATTGAGATGTAGATGAAATAAAGTGATATAGTAAATGTTTACTATCTAATAAAGTTCTCATGAAGAACAAGTATTCATCTACATGAAAATAGACGCTTTATTGATCTGATCACAGATATACGATGAGTTAATAAGACGAACCTCAGTATAAAGCGTCCTTAGATAAAAGATTGGAGACTAATGTCCGTAAGATGATGATTAGAACTCGGAGTGAATTTTACGAGTTCCTGTTGAGGTTACGAGATTAATGATTTACCTTGTGAGGTATATAAGCCTAATGAATGAGGCATCCATATGAGGATAAGTGATGAGATATTGATATAGTTTAAGACATCAATGGATAATGAGCAGCATTATGGTATAACCCTTAAACTCTTAAAGACTGTAATTTATAAGTTAAGATAGGCAACTAAGAGATGTGACTAGACAGTGTCTCTTTCTGAGATAGATAATCTCGAAATGACAGATGACAATGAACCTGTCGATGATATAGAGATAATGATTGAGATACGAAAGTAATGAGTCTAGCTAAATATTATTGCCAATCTATAGAAGAGTTCTGGGTTAGCTACTCTATAGATGTGACTGCTAATTAAAGAAGTTAAAGTGGATGAGTACATATAAAGATGGCATACAAGATGTTAAAAGAGGTAATAGTGGAATATGTTATTACTAAAGAAAAGTGATTGAAATGATGATGAAGGAAAGGATGAATATGTAATAAGAGGATAAGTACATGATGAAAAGGGAACACAAATATGAAGTAGTTCCCGAAGTTAAAAGCTAACAGTGATTTTGTGGTTATCACATGATTATGGTTGGATATAAGATCGAGCCAAACTCGATAAAGGAAAGGTAATCATACTCCAAGGAGTAAAGAAATGATCTACATTTTACTGCCAGTAATGTAAAGGGAAAAATGATAAATATATATACCACTTCGAAATGATGGAAATAGTGGAATTATATGTATAATGAGATGATTAAATTGATAATTATAGATTCAGTGATGAAGCTAAATAATGAGAAGATTAAATTAAAATTTGATGATGCCATGATGGAATCTAAATTATCAAAAGAGTATATTCTCCGGTATATTCTAAAACCTAAGTGATATAGAGTATACCATAAGAATAAGAAATGTAATGATGAGATTACATGGAAGTAGATATGGGGAGGAAATAATTGTCTCCTGATTAAATTATGGTACAAGATGGTGAATGGTAAAGTCTGCAAATGAACTGCAGCATTTGATGAAATAAATATGAAAAGAATATTGGAGATAATAATGAAGAATCTATAAGAGATATGATAATATGGAAGTGATTATAGACTGATAGTCTAATGAAATCACTTCTCCTTTATCAAACTCTTAGATTCTATAAGAGGAAGTCGCCGACCCGGAAAAGGTAAGGGATGCATGTGCAGCACTGTAGGGATATTCAGTCTGCATGTTTTAATTACGAAATATTTTATGAAAATATTTTATGAAATTATTATGATGAGTGATTGGTTGGAATTTGGAAGGAAGTACTGGCTGGAAATTATAAACTGTATTTTTCGTGCTGGAGGCTAGCCAATCGGCAGCCGTTATACTGCCGAAAAATTATCGAAAAATTTCTGAAAATTACTGAAAATCATAATAAATGATTTTATGTCACGAGAAATGATTTTCATCCACAAAAAAAAACTGAGAAAATGAATATTTTCATAAAAACATGAATAAAATAAAAATGATTTTAAATTATTCATGTTTTCGAGAATGGTGATAATGAAATCACCGAAAATTCTCTTAATATGTAAAATACATGTAATACGAGACGAAAAATGAAAAGAAGTAAAGTGAATATTTTTATGAATATTTTCATAATTATTTCTTAAATATTCACTAAATAGTTTTATAACCTTTATGATTTTAAATTATGAAATTATATATTTTATAAATTTCATAAAGGTTATTTTATGATGAAAACTTGGTTTTGAGACTAGTTGGCCCTCTATCATGCCGACATGTGATATGTAATACGTGATATGTGATATATAACATGTGATATGTGATATGTAGTCCCGGCCGACACCTGATCAGTGATCCGCCGAGGACAATTATAGACTATGGCCATAGATCTGACATGATTATTCATACCCTTCGGGGTCTATAGCATGATACGAGTAACGACCCAGTGGACGGGCTGGGCGTGTGTGCCTAAGTTTCCACATATGATATGTTTTAAATGAAAATGTTTTACATGATACGTGAATGTGAAATGTAAATGTTTTACATGATATGTGATACGTAAAATGTAAATGATTTACAACATTCTACAAAATGCTTATTTCAGTACTGATTTTAGTACTACGAGATGATTTTCATATGATATGTAATATGAACATGTGATACGTTTTCAAAAGGAAAAAGAGTTTATAAGTCTAATATTCTTACTATGATTTTAAATTGAATATTAGACTATATGTGACATGAATATGTGATATGTTTTCAAAAGGAAAAAGGAGGGAAATAAATCTAATATTCTTATTTTAATTTTTAAATTGAATATTAGATTTAAATGATATATATGTTATACGAAAAAGATTTAATAGCTGATTTTGCTATTTAAAGTACTGTACTAATTATGGTTGTACAGTAAAACATGAAATGAGTTTTAAATGAGAATGATGAGAATTTAACTAATATTCTTTTCAAAGAAAATATGAATATTAGTTATTTTACTTAAATGCTTTATTTCATAAAAGTATTATTTTGAAAAAGAATATGAAAAAATTACGAAATAAAAAGGAAAGGATTTGAATTTCAAAACAAGAAAGAATATTACTCTCTACAGTTGCTTCTAGGTTCCGGGACAAGATAGGTATTTCAAAATACCTACCTTACTCCATCCGGATCCATAGCTGACTGTAGTATCCTTCCTAAACGTGAGCCTAGAGCCCATAGGAAAAATGAAAAAGTTTTTCAGCATATAGGAAGCTGAATATCAAGTATGCATATAATTCCCTTACTGAGCCGTGGTTTGCTCACCCCTTAATTTTAACATTTCAGGTTTTCGAAGACCGAGAGTCTAGCAGTAAAAGGATTTTCGACTACGCATTTGGGGACGATGCGACAGGTCGATTTAATTAATAAGGTATGATCATTTATTTTCTGTATTTAGACTTATTTACGATACTACTTCCTTGTGAATTAAGATAGGGGATGTAATTCATATTATCATTTAATATGAAATTGTTTATATGTAAAAGTAAAAGTAAAGTATCGCAGACAGCCCCACCATATAAGATGTATAGAATAAGGTGAAAAATAGGGTCACGGGGTGTGACATGTAAAGTATGAGTAAATAATGAAATCAAGGTAGAGTATGAGTCGAAATGAATCGAATAGTAAATGTCTCTGCCTTGAGAATATACAGTCTAAATGATAGGACATGAGGATAAATGTCCGAATTAATAAGAAATATGTGATTAAAGAAAGTATCGGATTTGATTTCCGATAGAACTTCCAAAGTTATGTAAATTGGAGGAATCGAGATAACATTGACTCGATTTTGAATATGAAATCTGATTCTAAGCTTATATCGGAGAACGTAAAGAAAATCCGAAAGCTTAAGAAATCCACTCTGAAAAATGTGAGAATAATGAAATGCACGTGTAAGTTATCTGTATAAGTGTAAGTGAGAGAAGCACTGATGATATTGAGATGTAGATGAAATAAAGTGATATAGTAAATGTTTACTATCTAATAAAGTTCTCATGAAGAACAAGTATTCATCTACATGAAAATAGACGCTTTATTGATCTGATCACAGATATACGATGAGTTAATAAGACGAACCTCAGTATAAAGCGTCCTTAGATAAAAGATTGGAGACTAATGTCCGTAAGATGATGATTAGAACTCGGAGTGAATTTTACGAGTTCCTGTTGAGGTTACGAGATTAATGATTTACCTTGTGAGGTATATAAGCCTAATGAATGAGGCATCCATATGAGGATAAGTGATGAGATATTGATATAGTTTAAGACATCAATGGATAATGAGCAGCATTATGGTATAACCCTTAAACTCTTAAAGACTGTAATTTATAAGTTAAGATAGGCAACTAAGAGATGTGGCTAGACAGTGTCTCTTTCTGAGATAGATAATCTCGAAATGACAGATGACAGTGAACCTGTCGATGATATAGAGATAATGATTGAGATACGAAAGTAATGAGTCTAGCTAAATATTATTGCCAATCTATAGAAGAGTTTTGGGTTAGCTACTCTATAGATGTGACTGCTAATTAAAGAAGTTAAAGTGGATGAGTAAATATAAAGATGGCATACAAGATGTTAAAAGAGGTAATAGTGGAATATGTTATTACTAAAGAAAAGTGATTGAAATGATGATGAAGGAAAGGATGAATATGTAATAAGAGGATAAGTACATGATGAAAAGGGAACACAAATATGAAGTAGTTCCCGAAGTTAAAAGCTAACAGTGATTTTGTGGTTATCACATGATTATGGTTGGATATAAGATCGAGCCAAACTCGATAAAGGAAAGGTAATCATACTCCAAGGAGTAAAGAAATATCTACATTTTACTGCCAGTAATGTAAAGGGAAAAATGATAAATATATATACCACTTCGAAATGATGGAAATAGTGGAATTATATGTATAATGAGATGATTAAATTGATAATTATAGATTCAGTGATGAAGCTAAATAATGAGAAGATTAAATTAAAATTTGATGATGCCATGATGGAATCTAAATTATCAAAAGAGTATATTCTCCGGTATATTCTAAAACCTAAGTGATATAGAGTATACCATAAGAATAAGAAATGTAATGATGAGATTACATGGAAGTAGATATGGGGAGGAAATAATTGTCTCCTGATTAAATTATGGTAAAAGATGGTGAATGGTAAAGTCTGCAAATGAACTGCAGCATTTGATGAAATAAATATGAAAAGAATATTGGAGATAATAATGAAGAATCTATAAGAGATATGATAATATGGAAGTGATTATAGACTGATAGTCTAATGAAATCACTTCTCCTTTATCAAACTCTTAGATTCTATAGTGCCATAGTCGAAATATGATTATAAAAGGATGAGAATGTATGTGAAGTTCCAGTGAGCACTAGATGTGATGGGAATCTCTGAGCAGCTATATGTTATGGGAAATAGCAAAAGGCTCTGAGATTCCAAATTTATAGACAGCACTGCTCCGTACATGATGTAAAAAAAAATGTTGAGCTTAATACGAAAACGCTCGATGATATGTTGAGTGAGCGGATGCATGAGATATGAAAGCTACTGGACCATTACATACTATTGATTTAAATCGGTAAACGATAATTATCGAAATGTATCGACTTGGCACCAAATAAGGAAGATGGATGATGAATAATATGAATCATATGTGAGATGGAAAGGAGTAGAAATGGATAACTCTCAATTGATAAGAAATTTAAGGGAGTATAAATATATGATGAGTAATGATATATAGTGGTGTTAAAGGCGATTATGATCTTAAAGGTATACTGGCAGTATAATATGGAAGATGATCAAAAGGTCAAAAATGATAAGTATACAAGACGATACCACCTTTAAATTAAGTTAAATTCGGAGGACCGAATTTCTTAAGGTGGGGAGAATGTGATAACCGCAAATTTTTGAATTTTTATATTATTTATTCGGAAATTTAAGTTTAAATGCGAAAGATAAATTAAAGTAAATAAAGGAATTATTTACAAGATGGAATATTGTTGGAAATTCCGTAAATAATGAAGTTAAGGAATTGATAAAATTATATGGAGGAAATTTAATTTGGATAAATGAAAATCCAAATTAAATAAGAAAATGAGAAAAGAAAATAGAAAATATATTTATATAATTATATATTATATAAATATATAAATGTTATGTAAATTATATACAAATATAAATAAATATATAGATATATACACATATATATACTAACTATGTATTTTGTAAATACATATATATAGTACTATACTATATATATAATAATAATATTATGTGTATTATATATATAATATAAATATAATATATGTTATATTATAAGTATAATATATATTATATAGTATAGATAAAAAAAAGAAAAAAAAAAGAAACACAAAACAGAAGGAAAGGAATCGGGAAGCATCCCGATTTTGCTTCTCGAGTGGCAGCCGGCCACCGCTGCCGGCGAGAAAGAAAGAGAGAGGAAGGGAGAGACGATGTCGCCAGCGAAGAAAGGAAGGGAAGAGGACGACCGGCGAAGGAAAATCGGAAGGAAAACAGAAGCGGAAACACGACGGAGGCCGGGAAGAAAAAGAAAATGGATCTGGAGGTGCCGGCCAAACCAGCCATTGCCACTGCCACCGAAGCATCACCGGAGGGAGAGGAAGAGGATGGAGGCCACCGTTGGGGTGGAGAACGGCGGAGGAAGGCCGGCGAAGAGGCGGAAGACACCGAAGGAAAATCGACTTGATCCGCCGCCGTGCCGACGATCCAGGGCAAACGGAGGGCACCGGTAGCTTCGCCGTGCCGTCGGCTAGCTGAGGAGCCAGTGAACCGCCGGAGAACCGGCCGCCGGCAAGGAACCGGCGAGGAGGACACTGACCGGTCTGACGGGAAAGGAAAAGAAAAAGAAAAGAAAAGGAAAAAAGAAAAAGAAAAGAAAAGAAAGAAAGAAAAAAAAAGAAAAGAAAAAGAAAAAAGGAAAAGAAAGAAAGAAAAGAGAAAAAAGAAGAAAGAGAAAAAAAGAGAATTTCAGAAATTACGGAAAATCCCGAGAATTCGAAAAATCGAGAATTACGGGAATCGAAAATTTCCTCGATGACCGAGCCGATGGAATCGAGTGAGGTGAACACGGGCGCGACAAACGAGGCGGTCGCCGACCCGAAACAGGTAAGGGATGCATGTGCAGCACTGTAAGGATATTCAGTCTGCATGATTTTAATTATGAAATATTTTATGAAAATATTTTATGAAAATATTGCGATGAATGATTGGTTGGAAATTTGTGGTGATGCACTGGCTGGATTTTAAACTGTATTTTTCGTGCAGGAGGCTAGCCAATCGGCAGCCGTTATACTACCGAAAAATTATCGAAAATTATTGAAAATTTCTAGAAAATTTCATAAAATCATAATAAATGATTTTATTTCACGAGAAATGATTGCCCACTACGAAAATCGCGAAAATGAATATTTTTCATAAAAACATGAATAAAATGAAAGTGATTATTAAATATTCATGTTTTCGGAATTGGTGATAATGAGATCAACGAAAATTTTCTCGATATATGAATTATATGTGATATGAAATGGAAAATGAAAAAGGGATAAAGAGAATATTTTATAAAAGTTTTGTAAATATTCTCTCGATATATGAATTATACGTAATATGAAATGAAAGATGAAAAAGGGAAAAGTGAATATTTTATAAATATTTTCTTAAATATTCACTTGATTTATTATAAAACCTTTATGGTTGTAATTATGAAATTATTATTTTTATAAATTCCATAAAGGTTTTCAGATGATGAAAAATATGGTTTTGAGACTAGTTGGCATCCTATCATGCTGATATGTGATATGTGACATGTAATATGTGATATGTGATATGTGATATGTAGTCCCTGCCGACACCTGATCAGTGATCCGTCGAGGACATTTATAGACTATGGCCATGATCTGACATGATTATTCATACCCTTCGGGGTTTATAGCATGATATGAGTGACGACCTAGTGGACGGGCTGGGCGTGCGTGCCTAAGTCTCCATATATGAAAATGTTTTATATGATATGTGATATGTGAAATGTAAATGTTTTACATGATATGTGACAAGTTAAATGAAAATGATTTACATCATTTTACATAATGCTTATTTCAGTACTGATTTTAGTACTACGAGATGATTTTCATATGATATGTGATATGAACATGTAATATGTTTTCAAAAGGAAGAAGAGTTTATAAGTCTAATATTCTTACTATGATTTGAAATTGAATATTAGACTATATGTGACATGAATATGTGATATGTTTTCCAAAAAGGAAAGATGGGGAAAAATAAATCTAATATTCTTACTTTGAAATTTAAATTGAATATTAGATTTAAATGATATATATGTTATACGAAAATGATTTAATAGCTGATTTTGCTATTTAAAGTACTGTACTAATTATGGTTGTACAGTAAAACATGAAATGAGTTTCAAATGAGAATGATGAGAATTTAACTAATATTCTTTTCGAATGATATATGAATATTAGTTACTTTATTTAAATGCTTTATTTTATAAAAGCATTATTTTGGAGAGAATATGAAAATGTTATGAAATGAAAAGGTAAAGGGATATAAATTTCAAACGAAAAGAAATTTATTATTCTCTACAGTTGCTTCTAGGTTCCGGGACAAGATAGGTATTTCAAAATACCTACCTTACTCCATCCGGATCTCTAGCCGACTGTAGTATCTTTCCTACATGCGAGCCTAGAGCCCATAGGAAAAATGAAAAGATTTTCAGCATATAGGAAGCTGAATATCAAGTATGCATATAATTCCCTTACTGAGCCGTAGTTTGCTCACCCCTTAATATTAACATTTCAGGTTTTCGAGGACTAAGAGTCTGACATCTAAAGGACTTTGGCTGTGCATTTGGGGACGATGCGACAGCTCGACTTATGACATGAGGTACGATCATTTATTTTTTGTATTTAGACATTTTCACAGTACTATTTTCTCATGAAGTAAGATAGGGGATGTAATTCATATTATAATTTAATATGAAATTGTTTATATGTAAAAGAAAAAGTAAAGTATCGCAGACAGCCCAACCAAATAAGACGTATAGAATAAGGTGAAAAATAGGGTCACGGGCAGTGACATTATTTCTTGTACCTCATATTGCATAATAAACCTAAATTATATTCAAAATCCCATATTACAAATTCTAATTCTAATAAATATTCCATCATTTACTATTTTCTATTTATCACTCTCAACAATTAATTTATTTTATTTTCTATTAAAAACCAAAATATATTATATTATAACTTAAATCTCAGTCTTTCTTTAATTCCCATGTCATCCATAATTTAAATTTGTATATTAAATTCTCATATATCCCTATAATACATATTTTATAGATTAAATTGGAAAACCTTCCCAATTCACCAATAATTTATATTTTAACTCAATAATTATTCTATAAATCAATTACTCTATTAATCCTATTTTTTCTATGGATCACTTTTTTTCTTTTTTTCTTGTTTTTCTCTCTGCTGAATTGGTCAGAATCAGTTCAGCCCAGCTTCGTCAACAGCGTGTGATGTGATGGCAATGGCAGCGTGAAGTTGAAGGCAATGTCGGCACAGGCGATGGCTGCTAGTGTAGGTGATGGCTACCGGTGATGCTGGTAGCTCCTTCTCTTTTTTTTTGGTCACTGGCCTTCTATATTTTCCCTCCTGTTTCAGCCATATCTGCCCTTTTCGGATTTGTCTCCACCTAGTTCGATCGACTGCCAACGATTCCGCCTCTTCCTCTTCTCTTTTTTTTCTTTCTCTTTCTTTTCTTTTTCTTTCCTTCTCCTCCCCTCTCCTTCACCGTTGCCTACCCTTCCTCTCTTCCTTCTTCACGCCGGTAACAGTTCGGGCCTTTGATCAATCGGCCCTTTTTCTCTTCTCTCTTTTCTTCTTCCTTTCTTTCTTTCTTTCCGATCTGCTCTTCCTCACTCAATCACCGTCGTCGATCAGCCTTCTCCCTTTTCTCTCACCAGCGATGGTTCCTTCTCCCCATCTCTCTCTCTCTCTCTCTCTTTCCTTCTTTCCTTTCTTTTTTTTCTTTGGTTAAGTCTGCACATGAAGACTAAGTCGGCAAGCTTCCATTTTTTTCTTTTATTTATTTATTTATTTATAAATATGTTTCTATATAATATAAAATTATATTATAATTATCTTTTATATTAATAATTATATATATATATATTCTTAACATACACTATATATGTTATTGACTCTACCGATAGGGGGGGTGAATCGGTTTTTCTAGTTATTTCTAATTTTCCTAACTCTTAATGCACAATCAAAGTCAAATAAGCAACAATGAAATAAATGCAGTAAATAAGAGTAAGGGAAAGAGAAGCAAACACAAGTTTTATAGAGGTTCGGCCAATCTCTTGCCTATGTCCTCTCGCCTTGAACTCCTTGTCAAGGTTTTGATTCGCCTCTTCCTTGAGAATGCTTACAAACCACTTGAAGGTGTGGCAAGACCTCTTACAATTTCTCTTGAGATTGTAGAAATCTCCTTCTAATCCTCTACCCTTGTAGTATTCCCACACTCAACAATATCAGACTTTACAAGGATAGCTCACCCCTTTGAATAACAAAATTTTTAGTGAATGGGTGAAGAACACAAATGAATCTCACAAAATAGAGTTATACAATGAACAATTTCAGATTTGAATTTCTCTCTTGAAGCTTGAGGATTTTTCAGTGCTTGTTCTGCCTCCAAACTTCATAAATACCTCTATTTATATCCCACCAAACGGATAGAACAGTTGGTGAAGCATTTAATGCAAATCCTCCCGTTGAAACCCTCAAAAACTAGCAGTTACTGTCAGGTCTCGTGCAAAGGGATCGATCCTGCTACAGTGGGGATCGATCCCTTTTCTCCAGAGTGTTTTCCAACTTTTTCCCGGATGGTTCAAGAGCATTCTGCCAATTTGGGATCGATCCCTCTACAGTGGGGATCGATCCCTTTTGTCCAGTAGACCATCCTGCACTTATTTTGCTGCAAAGTTTATGGCTTTTATGATTTTAAGTCAGTTCAAAATCTTCTAACACTTTTCTAAGAGTATTTACTGACTTTTTCAATTGAAGTTACAATACAAGACTTTGTAAAAATAGTTTCAATCATTGAGTTCATTCAAAGCAAATTTACTTGTATAAAAATCATTTCTAAGCTTGCTTGAGTTTTGTCATTTTCAAAATACTTGTCAATTTAAAGCTAACATATGTGTATATATATTAAAACATATTTATATATATATAATTTATATTTGCTATATATAATACTTAAAACATATATTTTCCTATTTTATTATTTATTCTTATATATATATACACACACACACACACACACACACACACACTTAAATAAAATAATCTTTACCATTTATATATATATATATATATATATATTTATATATACCTATGTATATATATTATAATATATATTTATTTCTTAATAAATATATATACACATCTACATATATACATTTATTTAATTATTAGAAGTGATGAACAATCTATATCGATTTACTATAATTCTCTATTTCTTTAGAATTTAAATTCCTTCATACCTAAAATAAAGTTATTTATTTATTTTTTAAACTTGTCTAATAACGTTAGAAATTAAATTTACAGATCCCTAATTCCAAAAATGGGAGAATCCTCAATTATCACACTTAGTTAGAAAAGTAGCCTTGATATCACTTTCCTTTGCATGGAAGCTCACGCCTTTTCTTACTTTCTTTGCAATATCTTTGCCTTTATCTAGATTCTTTAACCTTTGTTGTGAATCATTTTGCTTTTTCAACCTCAATTGGTCCTTATAAATCTCCTTAGAACTCAAGGGTGCAAGTGTGAATTTCTTACCATCCATGGCAAATGAATAACGGTTTATGAATCTATCATGTATGACACATCTATCAAATTGCCATGGTCTTCCCAAAAGCAAATGGCCAGCATGCATAGGCACAACATCACACAACACTTTATCTTGTACCTTCCAATGAAAAATGGCACCAATACTTGCTTTGTCACATTTACTTCTCCATAATTATTGAGACATTGAAGTTTGTGTGGTTTGGGATGTTTTGTAGTGAGCAAACTCAATTTGTCAACCAAATAAGTGCTAGCAACATTAGTGTATCTACTACCATCAATAATCAAAAAGCATACCTTATTGTTGACACGACATCTAGTATGGAAAATATTTTCTTGTTGCACTTCATCTTCATCCTTAACTTGGGCACTTAATGCACGATGAGCTACAAGTGTGTGTGTAACAATCAACAGTACAGTAAATAACATATTTTATACATAATTTACGGTTGGACTGTCTGTGATGCCTTTAACACATTATCATTAACAGTAATAAATGATAAACATTTATTTATTTAATAATTTCGAAATATAAAATTTTTTCAATATTCCGTGCACTTTACATCCCTTGTTCCTATTTTACAATAAAGTAGTACTGTATACATGTGTCTGGATATATAAAAGAAGTGATGGTATCTTTAAAATTTAACGCACTTTGCCCCAACGTGCTTACTCGCAGCTCTATTTATCCGAGGAAGGTCTCAAATAATCCTTTCAACAATCTGAGGAGTTGAAAGATAAGGGAGTGAGCGAACCACCTGCTCAATAAAGGAGTCGTATGCTGCTTGATACAATGAAGTCTATATATTGGAAAATATTTATTTTTTTCCATAAATCTAAATGGAATAAACCATTTATTTCCCTTCACTTTAGTAACAGTTCAAAACACATGACAGTACAGTCGTAAAACAATACAGTGAACAATAGCTATAAAACTGTAGAACAGTAACCAGTCTTTTTAGTACAGTAGCTTATAAATATCCAAATCGCTAAATAAACAGTTCAATAATTATTTCGATTTTAGAAATAATTTTCAAAATATTCTTTCTCGATAAATAGTAAATTCCTTTCAGTTCAGTAAACAGTAATTCATAGTACAGTTCAGTAAACAGTATTCAGTAAAATCCATTTCAGTAAATAGTATCAGTGGGTTGAGACTAGGCATCACCCTAAATCATATCATGCTATCATCCCCTAAGGGACACAGTAATCATCCCCAAAGGGACACAGTAATAGTATACAGTTAGATCTATGGCCATAATCTATAGAAGGTCCTTGGGTACACTTGCCAAGTGACTCTGGGACCGCTGATGACTTGGCGAGTCAATCAACCACGTGACATAACAGTAATTAGTAAGCATGAAATTGGGGCCTAAGTCTCAAAACAGTATAAAATTGTATCATTGCCTTTATTGATTTTATTCAAAATAATTTGAAATATTTCATGATTATCCATAAGACTCACAATTTCATATATTTCCTCTTTTCATGAATTTCCATCATTTTCACATTTTCCAAAATCATCTCAAACATTTTATTCACCATCTCATCACCTTTATTGAATTTATAAAATAAATAAAATCATCACTTAATTCCATAAAGGTATAAAATCATTCATTTTCTCATAAAAATACCTTTAAGGAAATCAAATGAATTAAATCATTTATTTAAATAATTATTTCCAAAAAGGTATTTATTTTCCATTTCCAAATACAAGGAAAACAGTCTATAAATATTCATGTATTTAGTGATAAATCTCATAAATATTCTTTTTTGAATAATTAATAGTAAAAGAATATATTTCATTCTCACTTTAAATAAAAATCCATAACATGAATACTTACTTTAGAATTTTTCAACAATTTCCACTTTATGGAAAATTTATGAAAATGATTTCCAAAATTCATGATTTATTCCATTTATGCATCTAAAATATTTCATGATATTTTAGAATAATTTTGATAATTTTTCGTCAGCATAATAGCTACGAATTCTTAGCCTCCTGCACGGAATTTAACAGTATATAAACCAGCTTTCAACCACAATTTTGCATGATTTCGAAGCAAATCAAGTTTCCAATAATTTCATAAAATTAAACTTGATAAATCATGCAATTCATCATATACATACAACTCACACACTTGCCCCTTACCTGTGTTACGAAACTGACCTTCTCGGTTGTGCCTATCGAATTTCGTAATTCTCGGCTGCAAAATATTTTTTATGAAAAATTATCAATATTTTTCCTCTTAATTTTAAGCCACTAACTTTCATAAAATGCAGCCACTAATAGTATAATACATGCACAACCAGTATAAATTATACTGTGCTAAAACTAAACTTTCTTGTTTTAATACCTTTTTCGGTTCCGATTTCACCAACCTTCCTCTTTCAATTTCTATAATCATTTTCTATCATAAACCATAAATTTCAGCATATTTCCATGCCCAACATGCTATGGCCGAAACCTCAATTTGGCCATTTTCTTGGCTTTGCTTCCATTTTTCTACTTTAACCTTTCTATCATTCTTATCTCATATTAAATTATCATTTCATACCATTTTCATGCAAAATATGCATGTCCTCCATAAGTTCATAAACCCACCGTAACTTACCAAAATTGGTAGATTTTTATTGAACCAAATTTATAAATTTCCAATAGCATACTTGAAATCTATACCTTCTTTCTTATCTAGCACATCATTTTAGAATAATTCAAGACATCAAAATTTTTGACTTCCAACACTTGACCAAATATCCACTTCCATGGCAAATTTCTATCTAGCCAAGATTATGGAAATTTAACTTCATAACCTTCTTCTACACCTTAAACTAAACTAAAACACAACTTTAGATTTAATTAAAACAATAAAACATTAAATCTCCTCATCTTAAACGAACCAACAACTCAATTTCTGTGTTGTTTCCTTTCTAGTCAGCCCTCCTTCCTTGGTCTTTTGATGGTTTTAAGGTGGATGTAAGGTCTATGGAGAAGTTAGATGATTAAATAGAAGGAGGATGGAGTTTTGCTAAGAAATTCATGGAAGAACGGAAGCAAAACAGAGCAAGAACATGCAGTCAAAAAACAGAAAGTCGAGAAGCTAAAGAGTAAATTGGTAAGGCTGAAGAAATTTGCAAAAGTTTCTGTTCTATCTAGTCATCTTTTCCTCATGTTAACCAATAGCAATTTGCCACATAATTTACTCTTACATTTCTTTCATCATTTCTTCTTTAATTGAGGTTACACGTTGTAACGACCCGTTACCACATTTTCACCTTATTTTACACAATTTATTCGGTTGGGTTGTCTGTGATATTCATTTTACACTTGATGTTAAATAATTTAATAAAATATTGTTAACGTTATACACATCCCCTATCTTATTTACAAATATGTAGTACTGTAGACATGTCTAAATACAGAAAATAAATGATCGTACCTCATATATCTTAGTCAATCTGTCACATTGTCCATTATGTGCAGCCGTAATCTACAAATATTGGATCTCACCATCATCCAAACCTGAAATGTTAAAATTGGGGAGTGAGCAAACCACGACTCAGTAAGAGAATTATATGTCACACTTGATATTCAGCTACCTATATGCTGAAAATAATTTTTCGTTTTCTTCAAAATCTTCCTAGCTGGCTCTAGGCACACATGTAGGAAGGATACTACAGTCGGCTAGGGATCCAAATAGAGTAAGGCAGGTATTTTAAAATACCTGACTTGTTCTAGAATCTAGAAGCACCTGTAGAGAGTACTAATTCTGTTATTTTCAAAATGATAAACTTTTCGTTTTTCCACAGAGTAAACCACTTATTTCTTTTCACATTCAGTATACTTTAAAACACGTGACAGTTCAGTAGTAAAACAGTGTGGTTTACTTCTCTCCTCTTCAGTACAATAAAACAAGTGACAGTACAGTGATTTGTAAATATCCAATCATGGGATAGTTACTTCTTCGATTATTTCTTTCTTAGAAATAATTCTTATGTTATTCTTTTAGAATAAACATTTATTTCTCTTTTCAAATTAGTAACCGTATCGTACAGTTCAGTAAAACAGTATATTCAGTATTTAGTAAAACTGTGATAACATAAATTTTTCCATTTATTGGAAATTAGAAATATTGAAAATAAATATTAGAGAAATTAAATAAGGGGAAATAAATAAAATTTGCGAGAAACGGGATATTGGTGAAAATCCTGAGAAACGAGGAAGTGATGAATAAGGAAATTCGTGTGAAGGAAATTAAATGAAAATAAAGATAAAAATAATAGAGAGGAAAAGAATTAAATTGGATAAATTAAAATCCAAATCTAATTAAGAAAATAAGAGAATAAAATGAAATATATTTATATAATTACAAATTATATAAATGTATTTTATATAAATACATATGTATTTAAAAATACTATATAATATATTTTAATATACGTTGGTATATATATATATAATATATATAAATATATACTATTTCATGAATTTAAATAATACATATGTATATAAACATAATATTTCATGTATATATAAATATATACAAATATATACATACATATAGAAGAAAGGTAAATGTGATTTTATATTAAAGTTTATATGTATAAATATTTTATTATAGCATTTATATAATTTATATATATAAATGTTACTTAATTTTAAGTATATATATAAATATACACATATATACTAGACATGTATTTTGTAATGTACAATATGTATTTTGTATATAATATATATTGTATAATATTATGTATGAAATAATGTATGTATAACATATAATATATATTATATGTATAAAACATATGGTATAATATATAGTATATAGTATACTAAAAATAGAAAGAAGACAAAAACCAAAAGAGGAAATAAAACAGAAAACCAAAGAAAAGGAAAAAAGAGAAATCGGTGAGGAAATCCTGACCCTCCCCGGGCAGACCGCCGGTGGCGGAGGTGCCACCGCCGGTGAGGGAGAATGGAGAGGATGTCGTCGCCGGCCAAAGGAGAAGTCAAGGAAACCACCGGCAGCGGAAGAAAGAGAGAAACGGAGGCAGAAAACGCGGCGAAAGCCGCGGAAAGAGAAAAACCAGATCTGGCGGTGCCGGCCGATCCAGGCACCGCCACTACCACCGAAGCTTCATCGGAGGAAGAGGAAGCCGATGGAGGCCACCGTGCCGCCGATCCAGGGCAAACAGAAGGCACCAGCAAGTTCGTCGTGTAGCCGGCCAGCTGAGGGACGCTTGAACCGCCGGAGAACCGACCGCCGGCGAGGAACCGGCGAGGACAGGAGCTGGACCGGTCTGACCGGGAAAGGAAGAAGAAAAAAGAAAAGAAAAAGAAAAGAAAAAGAAAAGAAAAAGGAAAAAGAAAAAGAAAAAGAAAAAGAAAAGAAAGAAAGAAAAGAAAAAGAGGAAAAAGGAGAATTTCGAGAATTCGAAAAATTCCCAGAAATTCGACAACCTGGGATTTTTCAAAGTTCGGTAAGAAATCTTCCTGAGATTTAATTTTCAGAAAAAAATTAAATAAATTATGAAAAATTCTAAAAAATTAGAATTTTAATTCCAGAAATTATTTTCAGCAATCGGGATAAGGAATCGGGAGAAATGGAGTGCGGGCGCGATCGATAAGCAGAAGTCGCCGACCCGGAAAAAGGTAAGGGATGCATGTGCAGCACTGTAAGGATACTCAGTCTGCATATTTTAAATTGAAATATTTTATGCAAATATTTTATGAAAATTATTATGATGCATGATTTGCTGAAAATAATTTGGGAAGAAGTACTGGCTGAAAGATTTAAAACTGTATTTTTCCATGTAGGAGGTTAGTAAATCGGCAGCCGTTATGCTGCCGAAAATTTTAGAAAAACTTTATAAAATCAAATTAAATGATTTTATTTCCGAAAGTCGATATTAAATCACGAAACATGAGGAAATTACTAAATCTCATAAAACATGAATATAATGAGATAGAATTTTAAAATATTCATGTATTCGGTAATGGTGATAATGAAACCACTGAAAATTCTCGGAATAAATAAATTACACGTAATACGAGACAGAAGATGAAGTGAAATACAGTGAATATTTTTATGAATATTTTTATAAATATTCACTAAAAGAATTTTAACCCTTATGGATTTAACTTATGGAATTATATATTTATATAAATTCCATAAAGGTTTATATTATGATCAAAAAATAAGGTTTTGAGACTCGTCAGCATCTTATCATGCTGATACATGATATGTGATAAGTTTAGTCTCGGTCGACACTTGATCAGTGACCCACCGAGGACTATATAGATTATGGTCCTAGATTTGACCGGTTTATTTCTTTACTCTCTGGGGTTATAGTATGATAAGATTGATTTCCATCTTAGACTCCATAAATGATAGGTGACATGTTAAAAAGGAAAGCGTTTTACATGATGTGGAATAGGTCAAATGGAAAATGTGAAATATGATGCGTGACATGTGAAAAGAATATGTTTATATGATATGAGGAGAAAATCAATTGATTTATAGCATTTTTACAAAATGCTCATTTCGGTACTGATCATAGTACTGTGGGATGACTTTCCTAAGACATGTGATTTGAGTACTAAATATACATACCGCTCCCGATGTTGAGTCAACCTAATCAGCACCTAGTTATATTTGTCGAAAGCTAGGAAAACTAAAGGCCAAACCGAGCAAAGACTCAATTTCCGAACCGTGGGAGCCACCTCTAGAGTCCTTCGGGAACTAAGTGCTACACGAGTTTCGATGTGTTAATAAGAAATTTCCGAACCGTGGGAGCCACCTCTAGAGTCCTTCGGGAACTAAGTGCTACACGAGTTTCGATGTGTTAATAAGAAATTTCTGTACCGTGGGAGCCACCTCTAGAGTCCTTCGGGAACTAAGTGCTACACGAGTTTCGATGTGTTAATAAGAAATTTCTGTACCGTGGGAGCCACCTCTAGAGTCCTTCGGGAACTAAGTGCTACACGAGTTTCGATATGACACTTAACTCCATTATTAGTTAGAATGGATGTCGTAACTGAATCAGTGAATTGGGGCTTACGCCTAAAGTGATTAAGAAATCGGTTATGTTGGAATAAATTTTAATAGCTTATTTTGCTCTTTAAAGTACGGTACTAATTAAGAGAGTACACTAAAACTTGAAATGAGTTTTAAAGAAATAAGATGATGATTTAACTAATATTCTTTTCAAGGAATATACGGATACTAATCATTTTATTTAAATGCTTTATTTCATAAAAGCATCATATTGAAAAGAATATGAAAAGGTTATGAAAATTAAAAAGGAAAAGGATTTATTAATTCAAATGAACTGAAAATTTCTCTCTACAGTTGCTTCTAGGTTCCGTAACAAGTATGGTATTCTAAAATACCTACCTTGCTCCATTCGGATCCCTAGCCGACTATAGTATCCTTCCTACATGCGAGCCTAGAGCCCATAGGAAAAATGAAAAAGATTTTCAGCATATAGGAAGCTGAGTATCAAGTGAGGCATATAATTCTCTTACTGAGCCGTGGTTTTGCTCACCCCTTAATTTTCAACATTTCAAGTTTTGACGAATGCGAGTTCAGTGGATTGTGGATCCTGGCTGTACACGAAGGACAATGTGTCAGACCGACTGATTATTTGAGGTATGATAATTTATTCTCTGTATTTAGACACGTCAACAGTACTACTTATCTGATTAGTTACGATAGGGGATGTGTATAATATAACAATATTATGTAAAATTGTTTAACAGTCAGTACAAGTGAAGTATCGCAGACAGCCTAACCGGTTAAGTTGTATATAAGAAGATGATAAAATGTGGTCACAGGTCGTGACAGATTTAATGGTATCAGAGCAATGGTTGGCCTGATGTCTGTGGAAACTTTTGGAAGGAAAAGAGTTAAACATCCCCGGTAGTACTATGTCGTCTGAATACATAGGGAAAATAAATGATTGTAAATAGAGTAAAATGATTTAAAGGGAGTGAGAAAGTATAAACTAAGAATGTTAAAAAAGAAAATAGGCTCAGAAATTACCGAATTATTGGTGATTCTTCTAGTCTAAATGAAGGCCTGTTCGGTAAGGAACAGAAATGGACTCGGTGAGGGCCCCATTAGTACCTTTCTGTCCGAATCAAACTGAGACCTGAAAGTGATGGTATAAAGTAGGGGAATGAAATATCATCATTAAATAGACTTTAAGATCACCGATTGAGGGTAATTTTAAGAGAGAGAACATTTTTAGCCGAAAATGACCAAAAAACCCCTACCCTCAAAATTTTACCGGGAGTCAAAATAGATCACCAGAAGTTGGAATTGATCGATTTGACAGAGAAATTAATGTTATAAAGCTGAATTACAAGTAAATTAATCCCATTGTGGATTTTAGTGAACTTCTCTATCGAAAATCGAATGAGATCTAACTTGCTGTTATAAGTATCAGAAAGGATACTATCAACACATAGATGATCAGTTCATTGATTTGAATGTATATTGAGGAGATAGAAATAAATGTCGAAATGACGAAAATGCCCCTATATTGGGCGATGTTCGGAATAGTGTTAAAACCGAGCTGAATTGGAATCCATTGATAGTAATGGAATTATTAATGGCATAGAAGATGTCATATGAATCTAACGATCCCTGTTACTGATTCCACTAACACTTAGATTACGGACGTGAAAGAAAAACCCCGAGTGGACTGTGGGCCATAGGGGATAACCATACGATTGAGTGAGGCGGCCAGGGCCCCCCCACGAGTGGACTTTGGGCCATAGTGGTAAATCCTAGGCTTTACAATAAAACAATCCGTGAGGGACTAAGTGCCACGTCTGTGTGACGGGGGCCACCTCTAGAACCCAGAGCGGACAGTACGTATGAGTAAGATACTGGGGTAGTAAATCCTTGGTTAACGGAGATCCAGGCACTCCCGGTCCTTACAATAAAACGAGTACGGATGAGTGAAGTGGCTCGGTAAATCCCTGAAAGAAACGGTAAATTCGGGGCTTCACAATAAAACGGTATGATGCGATCCAAAGAGTGTAGTGGAATGTCATCAGATGTTTGGCCTGGTTATTGACTGAAAGGGTCTAAAAATTAAGAGTGTATTAAACGGGATCATTAAATACTATGAAAAATGAAATGATTTTAAGATCAATTGCATTGTGTTTTATGAACTACGAATGATTTGCAAGAGACTTTAGAAATTTGATATCGTTATGCTATCGAATTTTCGTAAGAATATTGATTTTTGCGATTTCAGCTAAAAAGGTAAGAAACTTCTTAAGGATAGAACTTTCTTAAGGAATTCAGTCTTGAAAATATTAAGTTGCCTGATTTTAGCATAATCATGAATATTTAAATTAAATTTTACCTTATGGAAATTACCAAACTTTAGTGTTTTAGAAATATTTATAAAAAAAAAGTTGTGAAATTTCAGATTTCTGAAATTCCTTGCATTTTAATTGGTTTCGGAACCTTTATGAGTTTTGCAAATGCTCTTTCGAACTAAGACTTATGAAACTCTGCATTAACATGAACTATCTAAAGAATTCAATTTTTATTGAAAGCTTATTAAATTTCATGATTTTAAAGTCTTGTGATTTTCCGTCTTAAATTTGGTTTTACGAATTTATTATAAATCATGGCACTAAAAATCTAATTTTTTTTCTTTATATATATGTTGTTGGAAATTACTAAGTTTTTAAATAATTGGAAAATAATTACGATTTTCTACGATGATCTGCTTTATGAACTTTTATCAATATCTGTATGATTTGACTTACGGATTTGAACTCCAAACTATGAAACTTTTGTTTTGAGACATTGGCTAACCATCATCCAGCAGTGTCTCGCTGCAGCGTGACCTTTGGGGCCTGCAGTATCTGGCTATAGCGTGACCTTCGGGGCCTATAGTATCTGGCTGTAGTGTGACCTTCGGGGCCTACAATATTTGTATCTGATATGAATTTTGTGCACTATGTTGCTGTGTGATTTGATCTAGTCCGCAGTGGCCACAGATGACACCTGATCAGTGTTCACTGTAGACCACTTGGACTATGGCCATACGCCTATCTGTTATTATCCTTATAGGATATCTTTGCTGCTTGATGTATACCGAGTTACTGCCATGTCTCCACTTTCTGTTATTTCTGATTTCTGAATTATTTGATTTTCGAACTCTGAAATATGTGCTACAGAATGAAGTACTGTGTGGAGTACTGTAAGCTAGAGAATAATTATAAGAACAGAGAAGTGATAAAAAGAAGATGACAGCGAACCTAAAATTCTTCAGGACCCTTGAGACAGAACTGTGATGGGCGACTCAATGATGGGCGACCTGTAGTGGATCATGTGTTATGAGATACAGGCGAACTATGTCATCGCCGACTCACTAGTAAGGGTAAACCTAGGGCAAAAGGAATCGCCTAGGGAATGCTTGCCAACGGTCGATACGAACAGGCGGGACTCTTACAAGAAGCTTAGTGATAACACGAGTGTAAGGAACTAGGTACGTAAGGGTGCCAAGGTTCGAACCTCGTGGATAATATACTCAAGGGAAATTAAGCCTGAATTCAGTAAATGGAAATGGTTTTAAAGTGAATAACTGAATTGAAACGAGTACCTGTAAAGTATGACTAGGTAATAAAATCAAGGTAGAGTATGTATCAAAATGATTTGAATATTGAATGTCTCTGCCTTGAGAATACACTATGAAATGATGGGACACAATGATGAAGGTCCAAAATGATAAAAGAAGTGTGGTTAAAGAAACTACCAGATGAGAATCCAGATAAATTTAAGAGTAACATAGATTGAGAAATCAGGTTAATGTTGACTCATTCGTGGATATGAAATTTATTCTTAAGCTTGTATCGAAGAATATAGAAGAAATCCGACAAGCTTAAGAAAATAATTTTTGGAAATTATTATGGATGATGAAATTCACAAGTATCGATGTAAATGAAGGAAATACAAATGATATGATTTGAGGATGAATTAAATGATGTATTAAAATTTTTGGTTATACACTAAAATTCTTATGAAGAACAAATAAATATTATATGGAAGTGATGCCTTAAATATGATTTAATCGGAGATGTATAAGGAGCTTATAAGAGCAATCTTTGTAAAAGGCATAATCAGATGAAAAGTTGAAGAACGATGGTCACAAGGTGATAAGAAATGTACGATTAAAGAAAATATCAGATTTGATTTTCGATAGAACTTCCAGAGTTATATAAATTAGAGGAATCGAGATAACATTGACTCGATTTTGAATATGAAGTTAAATTCTAAGTTTATATCGGAGGATATGGAAAGAATCCGAAAAGCTTAAGAAAATAATTCTGAAAATTGTGTGGATAATGAAATTCATGTGTAAAGGTCTGAATGACGAAAATACAGATAATGAAAAATTGAGAATAATGAAACTGTCTGTATAAGCGTAAATGAGAGAAATACAAATGATATTGAGATGTAGATGAATTAAAAATGATGTATTAATTTCCTACCATTGATAAAGTTCTGGTGAAGAACAAGTATTCATCTACATGAAAATAGACGCTTTCTTGATCTGATTTGAGATATGTGAGGAACTAATAAGACTAGCCTCAGTATAAAGCGTCATTAGATAAAAGATTGAAGATTGATGTCCATAAGGTGACGATTTGAACTCGGAGTGAATTTTACGAGTTTCGATTGAAGTTACAAGGGTAATGAGTTGCCTTGTAAAGTAGATAAGCTTAAAGAATGAGGCATCCTTACATGAGTAAATTGATGAAATACTGATAGAGTCTAAAGTATAAATGGAACATGAGCAGCATTGTGATATAATCCTTAAACTCTTAAAGGCTGTGGAATTGTGCTAAGATTAACAACTAAGAAATTTGGCTAGACAGTATCTCCTCTTGAGATATATGATCTTGAGACGACAGGGTGACAGTGAACCTGTCTATGATATAGAGATAATGATTGAGATACGAAAGTAATGAGTCTAGCTAAATACTATTGTCAGCTTATAAAAGAGTGATGAGACTAGCTGCTCTATAGATAAGATCTAATTAAAGAAATTAAAGTCGGCAGATGTATAAGTGTAAAGAATAGATGGTATGCGAGATTTTAAAAGATCTTAGCTGTATAGTACCATATCAATTGAGAAAACCGACAAAAAGGGATGCGAGTAAGAATATGAAAACGAAAGTGAAAGTGGAATAAGGAAATAAACTGCATGATGAAAAGGGAACATCAATATGAAACAGTTCCCGAAGTTAAGACTGAGGGTGATTTGTGTTGGTTATCACATAATTGTGGCAAGATGTAAAAGTAAGCCAACTTTGATAAGTACAATTAATGATACTCAAAGGAGTAAGATAACTGATATGTTTACTGCTAGTATATAAATAAGAAATGTTTGTACATATAACCACCTCGAAATGATAGAGATGGTGGAATTGTATAGATAATGTGGTGCTTAAATGGATAATTTGAGGATTCAATCACAGAATCTAAATTATGAAAAGAGATTTAAAGACCATACTACATGAAGAGAATATGATTGTCTCATGAATTATGATTGTGAGAGATGATCTATAGTAAAATCGGCAAATGAGATGCAGCCAAGGTGGAATAACTGTGAAAAGGAATATTGTGGACAATAAAAAGTCCAAAAGAGAAATGATGATATGGAACTGATTAAAGACTGATGATCTAAATAGAATCACTTTTCATTATCAGACATCTAGATTCTCTAGTGCCTTGGTCGAAGTATAAGTGTTAAACGGTGTGAATGTGTATGTACAGTTCCAGTGAGCCTTACATGTGATGGGAGTCTCTGTGTTGCCATATGCTAATGAGAGATAGCAAAAGGCTTTGAGATCCCAAGTGTATTGATAGCACCGCTCCATACTGATATATACATTTATATATATGAGCGTGAGATGTAACCGCTCCATGATATTGAGAGAGCGTATGCACGAGATGTGAAAGCTACTGGGACACTTACATGTAATTGATTGACATGAGTACATGATAGTACCAAATTATGTCGACTCGGCACTAAGTGAGAAGAATGGATGATGAACAGAGATCAGCTGTAATATTAAAAATATTATGTATAGCTCTTACGTGAAAAGAGTAAAAGTGAATAACTCTCGATTTGAGAAAAGAAATTACATGAGCATAGACATATATGATGAAAGACAGCATGTAGTGGTCTCAAGTACTCTTGATGTTGGAAGTGTACTGGCAGTATTAATTGGAGGATGAGCTAGAGGTCAGAAATCGTAAGTGTACGACATGTACCACCTTTGGACTTAAGTTAAATTTGGAGGACCGAATTTCTTAAGGTGGGGAGGATGTGATAACCGTAAATTTTTTCATTTATTGGAAATTAGAAATATTGAAAATAAATATTAGAGAAATTAAATAAGGGTAAATAAATAAAATTTGCGAGAAACGGGATATTGATGAACATCCTGAGAAACGAGGAAGTGATGAATAAGGAAATTCGTGTGAAGGAAATTAAATGAAAATAAAGATAAAAATAATAGAGACGAAAAGAATTAAATTGGATAAATTAAAATCCAAATCTAATTAAGAAAATAAGAGAATAAAATGAAATATATTTATATAATTACAAATTATATAAATGTATTTTATATAAATACATATGTATTTAAAAATACTATATAATATATTTTAATATACGTTGGTATATATATATAGAAATATATACTATTTCATGAATTTAAATAATACATATGTATAGAAACATAATATTTCATGTATATATAAATATATACATATATATACATACATATAGAAGAAAGGTAAATGTGATTTTATATTAAAGTTTATATGTATAAATATTTTATTATAGCATTTATATAATTTATATATATAAATGTTACTTAATTTTAAGTATATATATAAATATACACATATATACTAGACATGTATTTTGTAATATACAATATGTATTTTGTATATAATATATATTGTATAATATTATGTATGAAATAATGTATGTATAACATATAATATATATTATATGTATAAAACATATGGTATAATATATAGTATATAGTATACTAAAAATAGAAAGAAGACAAAAACCAAAAGAGGAAATAAAACAGAAAACCAAAGAAAAGGAAAAAAGAGAAATCGGGGAGGAAATCCCGACCCTCCCAGGGCAGACCGTCGGTGGCGGAGGTGCCACCGCCGGTGAGGAAGAATGGAGAGGATGTCGTCGCCGGCCAAAGGAGAAGTCAAGGAAACCACCGGCGGCGGAAGAAATAGAGAAACGGAGGCAAAAAACGTGGCGGAAGCCGCGGAAAGAGAAAAACCAGATCTGGCGGTGCCGGCCGATCCAGGCACCGCCACTACCACCGAAGCTTCACCGGAGGAAGAGGAAGTCGATGGAGGCCACCGGAGGTGCAATGGACGGCGGAGGAACGCCGGCGAAGAGAAAGAAGAAATCGAGGCAAAACCGCCTCGATTCGCCGCCGTGCCGCTGATCCAGGGCAAACGGAGGGCACCGGCAAGTTCGTCGTGTAGCCGGCCAGCTGAGGGACGCCTGAACCGCCGGAGAACCGGCCGCCGGTGAGGAACCGGCGAGGACAGGAGCTGGACCGGTCTGAACCGGTCTGACCGGGAAAGGAAGAAGAAAAAAGAAAAGAAAAAGAAAAGAAAAAGAAAAGAAAAAGGAAAAGGAAAAAGAAAAAGAAAAAGAAAAAGAAAAAGCAAAAGAAAAGAAAGAAAGAAAAGAAAAAGAGGAAAAAGGAGAATTTCGGGAATTCGAAAAATTCCCGGAAATTCGACAACGCGGGATTTTTCAAAGTTCGGTAAGAAATCTTCCTGAGATTTAATTTTCAGAAAAAAATTAAATAAATTATGAAAAATTCTAAAAAATTAGAATTTTAATTCCAGAAATTATTTTCAGCAATCGGGATAAGGAATCGGGAGAAATGGAGCTCGGGCGCGATCCATAAGCGGAAGTCGCCGACCCGGAAAAAGGTAAGGGATGCATGTGCAGCACTGTAAGGATACTCAGTCTGCATATTTTAAATTGAAATATTTTATGCAAATATTTTATGAAAATTATTATGATACATGATTTGCTGAAAATAATTTGGGAAGAAGTACTGGCTGAAAGATTTAAAACTGTATTTTTTCGTGCAGGAGGTTAGTAAATCGGCAGCCGTTATGCTGCCGAAAATTTTAGAAAAACTTTATAAAATCAAATTAAATGATTTTATTTCCGAAAGTCGATATTAAATCACGAAACATGAGGAAATTACTAAATCTTATAAAACATGAATATAATGAGATAGAATTTTAAAATATTCATGTATTCGGTAATGGTGATAATGAAACCACTGAAAATTCTCGGAATAAATAAATTACACGTAATACGAGACAGAAGATGAAGTGAAATACAGTGAATATTTTTATGAATATTTTTATAAATATTCACTAAAAGAATTTTAACCCTTATGGATTTAAATTATGGAATTATATATTTATATAAATTCCATAAAGGTTTATATTATGATCAAAAAATACGGTTTTGAGACTCGTCAGCATCTTATCATGCTGATACATGATATGTGATAAGTTTAGTCCCGGTCGACACTTGATCAGTGACCCACCGAGGACTATATAGATTATGGTCATAGATTTGACCGGTTTATTTATTTACTCTCTGGGGTTATAGTATGATAAGATTGATGTCTATCTTAGACTCCATAAATGATAGGTGACATGTTAAAAAGGAAAGCATTTTACATGATGTGGAATAGGTGAAATGGAAAATGTGAAATATGATACGTGACATGTGAAAAGAATATGTTTATATGATATGAGGAGAAAATCAATTGATTTATAGCATTTTTACAAAATGCTCATTTCGGTACTGATCATAGTACTGTGGGATGACTTTCCTAAGACATGTGATTTGAGTACTAAATATACATACCGCTCCCGATGTTGAGTCAACCTAATCAGCACCTAGTTATATTTGTCGAAAGCTAGGAAAACTAAAGGCCAAACCGAGCAAAGACTCAATTTCCGAACCGTGGGAGCCACCTCTAGAGTCCTTCGGGAACTAAGTGCTACACGAGTTTCGATGTGTTAATAAGAAATTTCCGAACCGTGGGAGCCACCTCTAGAGTCCTTCGGGAACTAAGTGCTACACGAGTTTCGATGTGTTAATAAGAAATTTTTGTACCGTGGGAGCCACCTCTAAAGTCCTTCGGGAACTAAGTGCTACACGAGTTTTGATATGTTAATAAGAAATTTCTGTACCGTGGGAGCCACCTCTAGAGTCCTTCGGGAACTAAGTGCTACACGAGTTTCGATGTGTTAATAAGAAATTTCTGTACCGTGGGAGCCACCTCTAGAGTCCTTCGGGAACTAAGTGCTACACGAGTTTCGATATGACACTTAACTCCATTATTAGTTAGAATGGATGTCGTAACTGAATCAGTGAATTGGGGCTTACGCCTAAAGTGATTAAGAAATCGGTTATGTTGGAATAAATTTTAATAGCTTATTTTGCTCTTTAAAGTACGGTACTAATTAAGAGAGTACACTAAAACATGAAATGAGTTTTAAAGAAATAAGATGATGATTTAACTAATATTCTTTTCAAGGAATATACGGATACTAATCATTTTATTTAAATGCTTTATTTCATAAAAGCATCATATTGAAAAGAATATGAAAAGGTTATGAAAATTAAAAAGGAAAAGGATTTATTGATTCAAATGAACTGAAAATTTCTCTCTACAGTTGCTTCTAGGTTCCGTAACAAGTATGGTATTCTAAAATACCTACCTTACTCCATTCGGATCCCTAGCCGACTGTAGTATCCTTCCTACATGCTAGCCTAGAGCCCATAGGAAAAATGAAAAAGATTTTCAGCATATAGGAAGCTGAGTATCAAGTGAGGCATATAATTCTCTTACTGAGCCGTGGTTTTGCTCACCCCTTAATTTTCAACATTTCAGGTTTTGACGAATGCGAGTTCAGTGGATTGTGGATCCTGGCTGTACACGAAGGACAATGTGTCAGACCGACTGATTATTTGAGGTATGATCATTTATTCTCTGTATTTAGACACGTCAACAGTACTACTTATCTGATTAGTTACGATAGGGGATGTGTATAATATAACAATATTATGTAAAATTGTTTAACAGTCAGTACAAGTGAAGTATCGCAGACAGCCCAACCGGTTAAGTTGTGTATAAGAAGATGATAAAATGTGGTCATGGGTCGTGACAAAAACAGTATCTCGATACGGTTCAATAAGTAACAGTAAACAGTAGCTACCAATTCAGTAAATAGTATACGGCAGCTTTCAGTTCAGTAAATAATAAATAGTAGCTTTCAGTTTAGTAAAACAGTAATCAGTGGCTACCATTTCAATATACAGTACAGTTCTGTTAACAGTAAATAGTAGCTTTTTCTTCAGTAAAACAGTAATTAGTGGCTACCATTTCAGAAAAATAGTACAGTTCAGTAAACAGTGTTTTGGTACGGTTTTTCATCAGTAAACAGTAAACAGTACAGTATAGTAAATAGGATTCTGTGAATCATTTCAGTAAACAGTAAACAATAATCAGTATGTGAGACTAGGCATCACCCTACAATTAAATCATGTTATCTCGTCCACTAGGGACACAGTAACAGTAATAAGATCTATGGCCATGATCTATAATATGTCCTCGGTGTACGCTTGCTAGGCGACAATCCAGGATGCCGATGACTAGCTGGTCAATCAGCCACGTGACAGTAACAGTATATGTGATGCATGAAGCTTGGGGCCTAAGTCTCAAAACAATGTAAACCGTACCATAGCCTTTATGGATTTTAAACACGATAAATCAAATTATTTCACACATATCCATAAGGCTCATATGTAAATATCATCACCTTTATGAAATTTATAAAATAATTAACATTTTTCAAAACATTTCATAAAGGTATAAATCATGTTTTCCATACGGTGAAAACAGTCTGCAAAATCATCACTGTAAAAATAGAAGGGCAAAACTGTCCTTTTCCACTATAAAACACATATGCACGCTTTCCCGTGCTTTTTATCCAAAACATGGTTTTCAAAGAAATCGGGATTCAAATCAAATATTTTCATAATTTATGTAAAAATAAATTATTTACTTTCCAAATTCAAAATCCCTTAACCATGTTTTCTTCTTGAAACACGTGTAGAGACCTCTAATCTCGAAATCATGGTTTTCCATCATTTCTTAACCTTTATGGAATTTTCATAATTATTTCTTTCCATAATTAAAACCATAAAGGTTTTATATGAAATCAAGTGAATATTTAAGAATATTTATAAAAATATTCACTTCAGTCTCTTTTCCATTTTCATCTCGTTTCACGTGAAATATCACCTGCCGGGTGAATTTTCGGTGATTTCCTTTTCACCATTCTCGAAAGCATGAATATTTGAAAATTAAATATCACTATATTCCTGTTTTATGAAATTTATTTAATTTCTCGATTTTCGTACTTGAAAATCGATTCACGTGAAATCAAATCTTTTATTTTGGTTTTCGGTGATTTTCGATAAATTTCAGTAATTTTCGATAATTTTTCGGCAGTATAACGGTTGCCGATTTGGCTTGCCTCCTGCATGAAAAATATAGTTTATATTTCTCAACTGTTATTTCACCACAAATTGAAACCGATAAATCACCACAATTTTCAAAACTAATCATTATAAATTGCATTTATAAATTAAATGCATAATTTAAAACATGGCCGAATATCCTTACAGGCGACACATGTCTCCCTTACCTGTTTCAGGTCGGCGACTGCCTCTCGAAGGTCGCGCCCGTGTTCACCTAGCCCGATTTCATCGGCTCGGTCATCGAGGGAATTTTCTGGAAATGAAATTCTAAAATTTAGAATTTTTCCATAATTATTTAAATAAATAAATTATTTAAATAATTTATCACTTTCCGGGATTTCTTACCAATTCCCGTAATTCCTGGGTTTTCGAATTCTCGAGATTTCCTGTAATTTTTGAAATTCTCCTTTTTTCCTCTCTTTTTCTTCTTTTCCTTTTTTTCTTCCTTTTTCTCTTTTCTTTCCTTTCTCTTTCTTTTCTTTTTTTCTTTTTTTCCTTTTTCTTTTTCCTTTTTCTTTCCTTTTTCTTTTCCTTTCCCGTCAGACCGGTCAGTGTCCCTCCTCTCCGGTTCCTCGCCGATAGCCGGTTCTCCGGCGGTTCGGCGGCTCCTCAGCTGGCCAGCGTTGAGACGAACTTGCCGGTGGCCTCAGTTTGGCCTGGATCGGCGGCACGGCGACGGATCTACTCGATTTTGCCTCGGTTTCTTCTTCTCCTCCGTCGGCCTTTCTCCTCCGTCGTTGGCCTCACCAGTGGCTCCCTTTTCCTTCCTCTCACCTCCGACGAGGTTCGAGTGGCGATGGCGGTGGCGGTGGCGGTGGAGGTGGCGGTGGCCAAATCGGCCGGCACCGCCAATTTCTCTTCTTCTTCTCTTTCGATTTTCTCCGTCGATTTTCCTTTCCGTTTTTGTTTCCATCGTCTTCCATCACCAGTCATCTCCTCCTTTCCTTGGCTCATCGGCCAACGTCCTCTCTCCCTTCTCCTTTCTTCCCTTCTCCGGCGATAGTGGCCGGTGCCACTCAGGGGAGCATCGGGAGGTTTCCCGATGTTTCCTTCTGTTTCTTTTTTTTTTATTTTTGTTATATATTATATTTATAATTTACTTTATAAATATAATATTAATATTATATTATATAGTACATACTATATAATATTTTATAGATATATATATATATTATATATCAACACATATATATTTAATATATATCTACATACTTTTAACTTAAATTACATTTATATATTTTGATATAAATGAAATAATACTATATATATTTATTTATAATATATATTTTCTTCCTCATTTTCTTATTTAATTTAGATTTTCCATTATCCAAATTAAATTTCCTCTTTTATTATTTTTCGAATTTCCAAATATTCTTATTTCCAATTTAACTTCCTTCACTCGGATTTCCACTATCCGTTCCTTTCTCAATTCTCGGGATTTTCACCAATATCTCGTTCTCACAATTTTATTTATTTATTTCGACTTCTCTATTTGCTTTAATATTAATTTCCAATAAATGAAAAATTTACGGTTATCACATTCTCCCAACCTTAAGAAATTCGGTCCTCCGAATTTAACTTAAGTCCAAAGGTGGTACATGCCGTATACTTACGACTTCTGACTTCTAGGTCATCCTCCAAGTAATACTGCCAGTACACTTTCAACATCAAGAGTACTTTAGACCACTACATGCTGTCTTTCATCATATATATCTACACTCCCGTAAGTTCATTCATCAAATTGGGAGTCATTCATTTCATTCCTCTTTTCACATAAGAGTCTATTCACATTATTTTCATATTATAGCTGATCTATGCTGTTCATCATCCATTTTTCTCACTTAGTGCCAAGTTGATATAGTTTAAAACTATCAATTACACATGTCAGTCAGTTATATGTAATTGTCCCAGTAGCTTATACATCTCATGCACACGCTCACTCAATGTATCTTCAAGCGTTTCAATATTACGCTAAGATATTTACATCAGCACGGAGCGATGCTATCAGTACACTTGGGATCTCGAAGCCTTTTGCTATTTCTCATTAAGCATATGGCAACTCAGAGATTCCAAGCACATGTACTGCTCACTGGAACTATATACATACTTTCACTATCTCACACTAATACTTCGACTAAGGCACTAGAGAATATCAGAGTCTGATAATGGAAAGTGATTCTATTTAAATCATCAGTCTTTAATCACTTCCATATCATTATATCTCTTTTGGACTCTTTATTATTCACAGTATTCATTTTCTCTTTTATTTCATTAAGGCTGCATCTCACTTGCGGACTTTACTATTGATCATCTTTTACAATCATAGCTCATGAGATAATCATGTTCTCTTCATGTAGTATGGTCATTCGATTATTGAATCCTCAATTATCCATTTAATCACCACATTATCCATATAGTTCCACCATTTATCATTTCAAGGTGGTTATGTGTATGTATAACACTTTTCTATTTAGATACTGGCAGTAAACATATCAATTATCTTACTCCTTTGAGTACCATTTATTTCACTGATCAAATTTGGCTTGATTTTACATCTAACCACTGTCATGTGATAACCAACACGAGTCACTTTTCAGTCTTAATTTCAGGAACTATTTCATGTTCCCTACTCATTATGCAATTTATTTCCTTATTCCACTTTCATTTTCATTTTCATATTCCCACTTATCCATTTACTGAAGCTAATTTCTTTCATTATATCCCATTAGTAGAGCAGCTAATCCCATAACTCTTTTATATATTGGCATTAGTATCTAGCTAGACTCATTATTTTCGTATCTCAATTCTTATCTCTCTATCATAGACAGATTCACTGTCATTCTGTTATCTCGAGATCATATATCTCAAAAAGAGATACTGTCTAGCCAAGTCTCTTAGTTGCCAATCTTAACTTATAAATTACAATCTTTAAGAGTCCGTCAGGTCATATAACCAAGTTGCTCATATTCCATTTATGTCTTAACTATTTCGGCATCTCACCACTTTATCTTTGTATGAATGCCTCAGTCATTAGGCTTATGTATATATCATAAGGTATTTCATTAACCTTGTAAACCTCAATGGGCACTCGTAAAATTCACTCCAAGTACTAATCAAAATCTTATGGATATTAGTCTCCAATCTTTTATCAAATGACGCTTTATACTAAGGCTAGTCTTATAAACTCCTCATATCTCTGATTAGATCCATAAAGCGTCCATTTTTATGTAGATGAATACTCGTTCTTCACAAGAACTTATTAGATGGTAAACATTTACTATATCACTTTCATTCATCTACATATCGAGGTCATCTGTATTTCTCTCGTTTACACTTATACAGACAACTTCATTATTCTCAATTTCACTATTTGTGTTTTCGTCATTTAGACCTTTACACATGAATTCCATTATTCACACAGTTTCTAGAGTTATTTTTTTAAGCTTTTTGGATTCTTTCTATATTCTCCGATATAAGCTTAGAATTAAATTTCATATCCACAATCGAGTCAATGTTAGCTCGATTTTTCCAATCTATACAACTCTGAAAATTTTATCGGGAATCATATCCGATATTTTCTTTAATCACACATTTCTTATCATCTTGGACATTTCATCCTTGTGTCCTTTCATTTACACTGTGTATTCCCAAGGTAGAGACATTTGAAGGAAACCGAAACAAACATGCAGCGAAATTTAAATCATTTGGCCTCCACCAGGATCGATTCGGAGAGTTGCCTGATTAGGGTTTCGAGATTTTACCTAACGTTTTTCTCTGATTTCTGTCGTTGGTCGAGTCACAAGCAACAACTTTTCGTTCCTGCCTCTATGGTATCCACACGAACGGATCTCACGACTCTTGAACGTCTCACGATCAGAAGCCTTAAGGAGCGTTTTTGATTCTTTATAACCAAACTGCTAGCTTCGATTAAAAGAAAACTTTTCTGTTTTCTAATTGTGCGGCTGTGTTTTAGAAAATACAAAACCTCCTTTTATAGGCAGTAAATTTTACCCTAAAATTTACTGTCAAACAGAACTCTAATCCTACTTAGAATAGGACTAGTTATATCTTTAATCCAATTCAGAATAGGATTAATTAATCTCCTCATTGATCCGTTCTAAGTGTGCGACCCAATAGGTTCTCAAAACAATGGCAATGACAAAATTGTCACAGGCAATGAGCAGTATCTAGCAACACATCATTGCTACCCATGTAACGAGAATATCAATGACTCGACATAACCTTACTCGTGATAGATGTTACCGTGTAGTCTAATCCCTTTATCCTTTGATGTCTTGATTAGACACAAGTCATGGAATGTGTCACACTTGTATAGTCTAATCAGCGTTTCTTGATTCCTGAGTAGACTAATTAAACAAATAAAATCAATATCTCATATTGACTTATTCGAGCACGGCCATGCATTTCTTAGTCTCACTCTATCAAAGGGCCCAAGACATCACTCTTGTTATATAAGAGGGATAAATCCTATCTTGATCACTCAACATCCCTCTACATAGATCAAGGCATACCCAATTACTACCTTTATAGTCTGTTGGCTCTTATAGGCGATACCGAGAGGGGGGTGAATCGGTTTTTTACTAGCTATAAGCTCGTTTTTCGGTTTCTCTAAATTCTCTAGCCTATATTAATAATTTCTAAGTTCTCTAGGCTAGGCAAGCATGCAATCCAAGTTTAATGCAATAAACACAATATAATTGCAATTAATTAAAGAGAGTAGGGAAAGAGAGATTTACACAATCGATTTATAGAGGTTCGGCAACCTTGCCTACGTCCTCTACCTTGAGACGCTCCCAAGGATTTTCTCCAAATCCACTATCTTGAATTTGTGATTACAATCCCTCTTTTCAAGGCTCAAGAGTAACCTCCCTCTTTTTCTAGGCTCAAGAGAAACCTCTCTCTTTTTCTTTGGCTAAAGAGTAACCTCCCTCTTTTTCAAGGCTTAAGAGAAACCTCCCCTTTTTACAAGGATTGAATTCGTTTTACAAATGAGTAATCAAAGAGAGCCTCTAGATAGGCAAGTGATTACAGAAATTAAGCACAAGGAAAAACCCTATACAAGATTTGTGCTAAGCACTACAAGGAATAAGAGAATGATAGATGATGGAAACTTTGTAGCTCTTGATTTGTTGTTTGAGGCTTGTAGATTTGAGGAATATGAGATTTGAAGTTGCTGAGTGGTTCCTCTTGCTTTCTTTAGCTTCTAAGCCTCTATTTATAGTCCCTTGGATGTATTCTAGCCGTTGGGTGGAGCCAAAACTTGAATATGACCGTTGTCTCACAAAAACTAGCCGTTATAGCACTTTTTTGTCGCGACGGATCGATCCCATGCCCAAAGGGATCGATCCCTTTAGTCCAGAGTCTTAATTCTTGGCTTGAGGGACCTTGGAAGCCATTCTGCCAAAAAGGGATCGATCCCTTTTGAAAAGGGATCCATCCCTTTGATCAGGAGATCCATCCCTTCAGAAAAGGGATCCATCCCTTCAGAAAAGGGATCCATCCCTTTGATCAGGGGATCCATCCCTTACAATATTCATTTGTGTTTTCTAGGTCTTTAGGCATTAAAAACATTCTAAAACCAATTTTGAGTATTTTTAAATATGACATGATTTTGAGAACATGAATTTGAGTCCAAAAATTTTATCAAGTAATTTTCTCAAAATATATTCAATAATTTCATAAGAAAATTACTTAAACCAATAATTAAAAAATGTTTTCTAAATTGATTAAAGCCAATAAAGATATTCAATTAAATCATGGTTTTATATTTGATAAAAGCACTTAATATGGTTTATGAAAATCATAATTGATGAAGCAAATTTACAATATGAATCAAGCATTTAAGATTACTTAAGTTTTTGTCATTTCAAAATATATACGTCAATTTAAAGCTAACATAGTCCATCCTGTTACGAATGACATCTAGCAGCATTAAAGTATGCGATTCTCTATGTTGGGATCTCTGATGATCTCAAGTCAAAGGATCACATACACCATCATCACTATAAGAATCGCTTATGACACTCATATAACAATCCATGTAGCATTCTCACGGGGGTCGATCCAGTACATAGTTCTCTAACATGTACCTATGTGATGACTTGATATCCTATATCGATGACAATGGTCATCAGTCAACCACATACTAGTCTTATCGTATCATTGTTATCCTTGTTCACAATAATACTTGACTAGGGATATTTTAAGAATAGTGTGTTATTACTATTCTAAGGACATTATCATATAAGATTACATTACGCAGTTATAAAACAAATATAATAATGAACTATAATAAATAAAATGTCATGATACATAAATAATGCCAAAGTCAATCATCTAATGAATGGTTCTAAGGGCATAATCCAACAATCTCCCACTTGCACTAAGACCATTCACTCATGTATCTAATACCTAGTGACCTAGTGTGATGATCATGTCTCTGCTGCGTCAAAGGCTTCGTCAGTGGGTTGGCGATGTTATCGTCAGTTGGTACTTTGCATATCCACACATATCCTCTCTTGATGATATCTCGAATGAGATGGAAGCGCCGTAGTATATGTTTGGATCGTTGGTGAGATCTAGGCTCCTTAGCTTGTGCGATGGCTCCATTGTTGTCACAATAGAGCTCAATCGGATCTATAATGCTAGGAACAACTTCAAGCTCAGTAATGAACTTCCTGATCCAAACAGCCTCCTTAGCAGCTTCAGAGGCAACTATATACTCAACCTCTATTGTAGAATCGGCCACTGTCGCCTGCTTTGAACTCTTCCAGCTCACAGCACCACCATTAAGGCAAAACACATAACCAGATTGCGATCTAAAGTCATCTTTATCAATTTGGAAGCTAGCATCAGTGTAACCTGTTACAATGAGCTCTTCCTCACCTCCATATATCAAGAATGTATCCTTAGTCTTTCTCAAGTACTTAAGAATATTCTTGACAGTGATCCAGTGACGTTCACCAGGATCAACTTGATATCTACTCATCATGCTCAAGGCATACGAGACATCGGGACGTGTGCATAACATGGCATACATAATGGATCCAATAGCAGATGCTTATGGAACTTTACTCATACGTTCTCTCTCTTCTTGTGTTGTAGGACACTGTTCTTTTGAGAGAGTAATGCCATGTGTCATAGGCAAGAATCCTTTCTTGGAATCCTGCATGCTAAACCTCTTTAGCACTTTATCTATGTATGCACTTTGACTTAGGCCAATTAATTTCCTTGATCTATCTCTATAGATCCTTATACCCAGTACATAGGTAGCTTGCCCAAGTCCTTCATTGAAAAGCAATTCCCTAACCAAGTCTTTACAGACTGAAGGGTAGGGATGTCATTCCCAATGAGTAGTATGTCATCTACATACAACACCAGGAAGACAATAGTGCTCCCACTGACCTTTCTTGTAGACACAAGGTTCATCTTCGTTCTTGATGAAACCAAACTCTTGATTGCATCATCAAAACGAAGATTCCAACTTCGAGAAGCTTGCTTTAGTCCATAAATAGACCGTTGCAGCTTACAAACCTTTCCAGCATTTTTTGGATCAACAAAACCCTCAGGTTGTGTCATGTACACATCCTCGAGTAGCTTTCCATTAAGAAAAGCGGTCTTGACGTCCATTTGCCAGATTTCATAATCATGGTATGCAGCTATCGCAAGCAAGATCCTAATGGATTTGATCATCGCGACTGGTGAAAAAGTTTCATCATAGTCAATACCATGAATTTGTTTAAAACCTTTAGCAACCAATCGCCCTTTATAGGTATGAACATTTCCTTCCATGTCGGTTTTCTTCTTAAAAACCCATTTACACCCTATAGGTTTTACCCTTTCGGGTAAGTCAACTAAGGTCCAAACTTGGTTGGCATACATGGATTCCATCTCAGATCTCATGGCTTTAAGCCATTTCTCAGAGTCTGGCCCTGTTATAGCCTCTTGATAGGTAGTAGGCTCATCTTGGTCCATGAACAAAACATCACCGTTCTGAGTCATTAGAAATCCATATTTCTGTGGCTCACGATGTGTTCTAACTAATCTAAGCAAGGCTTGTGTCTCTTGAGCAGGCGGTTGCTCCACAACAGCTTGTGGTTCTGGTTCCACAACAGCTTGTGGTGCTTGCTCAGGCTCCATCTCAACATCGGGTGCGCTATCTTGTAGCTCTTGAATTTCTTCAAGTTCTACTTTTCTCCCACTAGTTCTTCTAGAAATGAATTCTCTTTCTAGAAAGACACCTGTTCGAGCTACAAACACTTTACGCTCAGTGGGATTGTAAAAATAATATCCTTTAGTTAGTTTAGGATATCCCACAAAATAGCACTTATCAGATTTAGGTGCAAGTTTGTTAGAGACTTGACGTCTTACATAAGCCTCACAACCCCAAATCTTCATAAAAGACAGACTGGGACGTTTACCAGTCCATATCTCATATGGTGTCTTTGGAACCGATTTAGATGGAACACGGTTCAGTGTAGAAGCAGTTGTTTCTAATGCATGTCCCCAAAAGGATTCTGGAAGATCTGTATGACTCATCATTGATCGAACCATATCTAATAAAGTTCGGTTTCTCCTTTCAGATACACCATTCCATTGTGGTGTACCTGGAGGAGTGAGTTGTGAGACAATCCCACACTCTTTAAGATATTCATAAAATTCTTGGCTTAAGTATTCACCACCTCGATCTGATCGAAGTGCCTTAATGCTCTTGCCAAGTTGGTTTTGTACTTCATTCTTGAATTCTTTGAACTTTTCAAAAGATTCTGACTTGTGTCTCATAAGATACAAATAGCCATATCTACTGAAATCATCAGTAAATGTAATAAAGTACATAAACCCACCTCTGGCCTGTGTGTTTAAAGGTCCACATACATCTGTATGTACTAAGCCCAATAAATCACTTACCCTTTCACTATGTCCTTTGAAAGGGGCTTTAGTCATCTTACCCATCAAACAAGATTCACATGTCTCATACGATTCAAAATCAAATGAGTCCAAAATTCCATCTTTATGGAGTTTGGAAATGCGATTCTCATTTATGTGTCCCAAGCGACAATGCCAGAGATATGTTGGATTTTGATCATTAGATTTAATCCTTTTAGCATTTATGTTATAAATAGGCATATCAAGATTTAGAATGTAAAGACCATTAATTAGTTGTGCACTACCATAAAAGATATCATTTAAATAAATGGAGCACCAGTTGTCCTTTATTATAAATGAAAAACCCTTCTTGTCCAAACAAGAAATAGAAATAATGTTGTTAGTGATGGAAGGCACATAATAACAATCATCTAATTCTAAAACAAGCCCTGTGGGCAATGTCAAAATATAAGTTCCTACAGCTAATGCAGCAACCCTTGCTCCATTTCCCACTCGTAGGTCGACCTCGCCCTTAGTCAACGATCTACTCCTTTTGAGTTCCTGCACATTTACACAAATGTGAGAACCACATCCAGTATTTAATACCTATGATGAAGAAGTAGATAGATTAACTTCTATAACATAAATACCTGAAGTGGAAGTCTCACTTCTTCTCTTCTTCTTTAGCTCTTCCAAGTATTTGTTGCAGTTCCTCTTCCAATGTCCAGTCTCACCGCAATGGAAGCATTTTCCTTCTTTGGCAACCCCACCTTTAGGCTTCAGTGCAATATCATTGGGCTTGAACTTGCCATTGGCTTTATTACCTTTTTTCTTGCCCTTTGCATTAGCCCTGCCCTTAGCTTTCTTAACTATTAAGACATCTTTGGGCTTGGCCTTTTTCATGTTGGATTTAGCTATTTTCAACATGCTAAGTAACTGTGGCAGAGTCTTGTCAATTTCATTCATGTTGAAATTAACAACAAACTGACTGTAGCTATCTAGCAACGATTGTAGAATCACATCAGTGGCCAACTCTTGGCCCAAAGGAAATCTCAATCTTTCAAGGTTTTCAATGTACCCAATCATCTTGAGCACATGAGTACCAACGGGAGTCCCCTCTGCCATCCTACACTGAAACAATGCCTTAGAGACATTGTACCTTTCTTGCCTAGCTTCCTCTTAATAGAGTTGCTTGAGATGCTCGATCATATCGAATGCATCCATTTCCTCATGTTGCTTTTGAAGCTCAGGATTCATGGAGGCAAGCATAAGGCAACTAACATCCAATGCATCATCTTGATGCTTCTTATAAGCATCTCTTTCTGCCTTTGGAGCATTAGCGGGTGGTTCCTCAGATAAGGGAATCTCAAGGACATACAACTTCTTTTCTTGCTTGAGGACTATCCTCAGGTTCCTGTACCAATCCAGGAAGTTTGTCCCATTCAACTTGTCCTTCTCAAGGACAGATCGTAGTGAAAGTGTGTTATTTGTGTCTGATGCCATGATAATCTACAACAGAAATATGCAAAATATAAGTATCATGAATGCATTCATTTAATTAAATATTTATTAAATGATGCTCCCACTATTTTTATCGAATCAACAACCCTCACTATTAATTCGAAAAAATTATCACATAATTTCTCTAGTGGGCCAAGATCCATATTTCATCTTATCTAGAGTTAGCTTTGGCTAATCGCCCAAGATTTGGCTATTTAGGTAGGCAACACTTACCAATTACATCTCATGTAACTCTTGGATAGTTGGGTGAACAACACTTGTTCTAATTCATCTCATGAATGGAAGCCCAACTTTATGCCTCTAAATTCCCAATCCTATTGAGGAAATCTAGTTAAGTCAACCCAATTTATAGCCTTTGGATATCACTATTATCCCATCACGTCTTACTAAGATAGATATGATATTCTGCTTTGGCAAACATAACAAAATCGATTCTAGTCTTGACGAGTGCTATTCATTGGTAGGCATCTATTATTGACTTAATTTAATTTGAGGGATTTTCCTAGTTTATTGAATAAGATCTCACCAATTTTACTTTTCTAAAATTATCATATGATTTTCATATCATAAACGTACAAAATAAACCATGCATCTCATGCAATTAAGCAATAAAATAAACGTGACATAGTTATAGCCCAACTAAACGGATTTCCCAAGCCAATGAGAAACCCTAAGGGTTAACCTAAGGGTAATAGCATCTTCTCCAAATGCCTCTTTGGTCATCCTTTGCATGGTTGTCAGCTCCATTAGTGTTGATCACCATCAACTCATACTTAGCTAAATTCTAACCCTATACTACGTTACAATTACATAGTTTAAAAGAAACCTCGAGTTACATTCGAGGGGAGTAAGATGAGAAAAGAATGTACAACTAGAATTTCAAGAACAAGGCACGACACGCAGGTCGTATTTATTAAAATTTACAACCACCAAAATACAATCATATTAAGCTAGGGCTATACTATGCATCATGCTCAAACAACAACCACCGTGTTATACAAACAAGTGTAATGCAATTTCAACTTTTAGTTTTATTAATGAGGCACATTTGAAAAGAATTATGACCCGACTGCGGGGTTCCCAGGGGCAGCCTTGGACATTGCCAACGCCCCTTATCCGGAAGTGTCCTAATCTTATCAGGATGTTCCAGCCAGTATCTCATACTGACTATAATTTTAGTCGCATTAGAACACTTTTGACATTATTCTGTTTCTTCCATAACATTTATGCAGAACAGAAATCGCCATTAATAATTCGCATCACAGATTATATCTCACATATAAGTTGAATCGAAATTGATATACATCATATATATAATTTCAACAATTCGATTTCTAGCCTCTGAATATATCATATACAATCTAATCCGTATCAATCTCATGAAAACGATTGCATGTAATCATAAACAGAAAGTAACCAAAGATCATGCTCTTATCAAAACTAATCAGGGACTCCGAATCTGGCTTGGATACCAGTGAAGGAAACCGAAACAAACATGCAGCGGAATTTAAATCATTCGGCCTCCAACAGGATCGATTCGGAGAGTTGCCTGATTAGGGTTTCGAGATTTTACCTAACGTTTTTCTCTGATTTCTGTCGTTGGTCGAGTCACAAGCAACAACTTTTCGTTCCTGCCTCTATGGTATCCACATGAACGGATCTCACGACTCTTGAACGTCTCACGATCAGAAGCCTTAAGGAGCGTTTTTGATTCTTTATAACCGAACTGCTAGCTTCGATTAAAAGAAAACTTTTCTGTTTTCTAATTGTGCGGCTGTGTTTTAGAAAATACAAAACCTCCTTTTATAGGCAGTAAATTTTACCCTAAAATTTACTGTCAAACAGAACTCTAATCCTACTTAGAATAGGATTAGTTATATCTTTAATCCAATTCAGAATAGGATTAATTAATCTCCTCATTGATCCGTTCTAAGTGTGCGACCCAATAGGTTCTCAAAACAATGGCAATGACAAAATTGTCACAGGCAATGAGCAGTATCTAGCAACACATCATTGCTACCCATGTAACGAGAATATCAATGACTCGACATAACCTTACTCGTGATAGATGTTACCTTGTAGTCTAATCTCTTTATCCTTTGATGTCTTGATTAGACACAAGTCATGGAATGTGTCACACTTGTATAGTCTAATCAGCGTTTCTTGATTCCTGAGTAGACTAATTAAACAAATAAAATCAATATCTCATATTGACTTATTCGAGCACGGCCATGCATTTCTTAGTCTCACTCTATCAAAGGGCCCAAGACATCACTCTTGTTATATAAGAGGGATAAATCCTATCTTGATCACTCAACATCCCTCTACATAGATCAAGGCATACCCAATTACTACCTTTATAGTCCATCCTGTTACGAATGACATCTAGCAGCATTAAAGTATGTGATTCTCTATGTTGGGATCTCTGATGATCTCAAGTCAAAGGATCACATACACCATCATCACTATGAGAATCGCTTATGACACTCATATAACAATCCATGTAGCATTCTCACGGAGGGTCGATCCAGTACATAGTTCTCTAACATGTACCTATGTGATGACTTGATATCCTATATCGATGACAATGGTCATCAGTCAACCACATACTAGTCTTATCGTATCATTGTTATCCTTGTTCACAATAATACTTGACTAGGGATATTTTAAGAATAGTGTGTTATTACTATTCTAAGGACATTATCATATAAGATTACATTACGCAGTTATAAAAAAAATATAATAATGAACTATAATAAATAAAATGTCATGATACATAAATAATGCCAAAGTCAATCATCTAATGAATGGTTCTAAGGGCATAATCCAACAACATTCGATATTCAAATCATTTTGAATTATTCTCCACCTTAATTCACTTATTTATGTATATCTCACAGCATTACTAATCTCAATCTAGTAAGCTGTGGTATGTACAACAGTTATCAACACATGTTATAGCTAACCAATTTATTATCATTGTAATTTACTTTAAAATCAATTTCATTTAATAAATTCAGGTTTAATTCACTTGAGTATATTATCTGCGAGGTTTGAACCCTGGTACCCATACGTACTTAGTTCTTTACACTCATGTTACCATTGAAATAATTGTAAGAGCCCCGCCCGTTCGTATCGGCCGTCGGCGAGCATCCCCTAAGCGATCCTTTCAACCCAGGTTTACCCTTACAAGTGAATCGGCGATAACATAGTTCGCCCGCACCTCACAACACATGATCCACTACGAGTCGCCCATCATTGGGTCGCCCATCACAATTCTGTCTCAAGGGTCCTGAAGAACTTAGATTAGCTGTCATCTTCTTCTGTTTATCACTTACCGTTCTTATATATATTCTCCAATTTATAGTACTCCATACAGTACATCAATTTGCAATGCATAACTCAAATGCTCCAGTTTCATAAATAAATATTCATTTAATACCTCAAAAACAGTATAAATGTATAGAACCGTAATTAACCATACTGCTATGGATTTCATCATCTGTACTATTTACTTTCTCAATCAATTTCTGTTTTCATTTCACTTTCCATAATATCTACGATCCTGTAATAGTTATCTGAGTTGATACACTCATAATTCAAGCCCTTTCAATCAATAATCGAGCCAATCATCTTATGGCATTCCACTACACTTTTTATCGGATAGCATCATATAAGGCCTCGACCCATCCGCCGTCCACCTTTACACATGTGTACTATCCCTTTTGAGAATGCCCAGCTCGTTCACTAGGTCACCTCTAAAGGTTTTATCATGAGGCCTAGCCCGTTCACTAGGTCGCTCACAGTTCGCTTCCGTAATCTAAGTTTCAGTGGAATCAGTAATAGGGATCGATATATCCATATGACATCCTCTATGCCATTAATAACTCCATTATCATCAATGGATTCAAGATCTACTTAGTTTTATCACAATTCAGACTTTGCCCAACATATGGGCATTTTCGTCATTTCGACATTTATTTCTTTATCCTCATATTCATTTAAATCATTGATCTCCTCATCCATAGAATGATGATATCCATTCTCACACTATATCATCATTTTAAAATCTTGTCTGATTTAGACAGAAAATCCAGATAAGACTGATATATAGATCATTTGCATTAAATGCATCCTTACCCCATCAATTTCTCTGTCAAATCAGTCAATTCTAACTTCTGTTGGTCTATTTTAACTCCAGGTAAAATTTTAGGTGTAGGGGTATTTTGGTCATTTTTGGTCAAAAATTTTCTCTCTCTTCAAATTACCCTCAATCGGTGATCTTAAAGTCTATTTAATGATGATATTTCATTCCCCTCATTTATATCATCACTTTCAGGTCTCAGTTCGATTCGAACAAAAAAGTACTGGTAGGGCCCGCACTGACTCCATTTCTGTTCCTTACCGAATCGACCTTCATTTAGATTATAAGATCACCACTTTCCGGTAACTCCGAGCCTTTTTTCTTCTTTAACATTGTCAATTTACACTTTCTCACTCCCTTTAAACCATTTTACTTAATTCACAATCATTTATTTTCTCTATGTATTCAGACAACACAGTACTACCGGGGATGTTTAACACTTTTCCTTTCAAAAGTATCCACAGACATCAGGCCAACCATGCTCTGATACCATTAAATCTGTAACGACCCGTTACCACATTTTTTCACCTTATTTTACACAATTTATCCGGTTAGGCTGTCTGTGATACTTCACTTTACACTTGATGTTAAACAATTTAATAAAATATTGTTAACGTTATACACATCCCCTATCTTATTTACAAATATGTAGTACTGTAGACATGTCTAAATACAAAAAATAAATGATCGTACCTCATATATCTTAGTCGATCTGTCACATTGTCCATTATGTGCAGCCGTAATCTACAAATATTAGATCTCACCATCATCCAAACCTGAAATGTTAAAATTGGGGAGTGAGCAAACCACGGCTCAGTAAGAGAGTTATATGTCACATTTGATATTCAGCTGCCTATATGCTGAAAATATTTTTTCGTTTTCTTCAAAATCTTCCTAGCTGGCTCTAGGCACATATGTAGGAAGGATACTACAGTCGGCTAGGGATCTAGATAAAGTAAGGCATGTATTTTAAAATACCTGACTTGTTCCAGAATCTAGAAACAACTTTAGAGAGTACTAATTCTGTTGTTTTCAAAATGATAAACTTTTCGTTTTTCCACAGAGTAAACCACTTATTTCTTTTCACATTCAGTATACTTCAAAACACGTGACAGTTCAGTAGTAAAATAGTGGTTTACTTCTCTCCTCTTCAATACAATAAAACACGTGACAGTACAGTGATTTGTAAATATCCAATCATGGGATAGTTACTTCTTCGATTATTTCTTTCTTAGAAATAATTATTATGTTATTCTTTTAGAATAAACATTTATTTCTCTTTTCAAATTAGTAACTGTATTGTACAGTTCAGTAAAATAGTATATTCAGTATTTAGTAAAACAGTATCTCGATACAGTTCAGTAAGTAACAGTAAACAGTAGCTACCAATTCAGTAAATAGTAAACGGCAGTTTTCAGTTTAGTAAACAGTAAATGGTAGCTTTCAGTTCAGTAAAACAGTAATCAGTGGCTACCATTTCAATATACAGTACAGTTCTGTTAATAGTAAATAGTACCTTTTTCTTCAGTAAAACAGTAATTAGCGGCTACCATTTCAGTAAACAGTACAGTTCAGTAAACAGTGTTTTAGTACGATTTTTCATCAGTAAACAGTAATCAGTACAGTAATTCAGTACAATAAACAGTACAGTACAGTAAATAGGATTCTGTGAATCCTTTCAGTAAACAGTAATCAGTATGTGAGACTAGGCATCACCCTACAATTAAATCATGCTATCTCGTCCACTAGGGACACAGTAACAGTAATAAGATCTATGGCAATGATCTATAATATGTCCTCGGTATACGCTTGCTAGGCGATAATCCAGGATGCTGATGACTAGCTGGTCAATCAGCCATGTGACAGTAACAGTATATGTGATGCATGAAGCTCGAGGCCTAAGTCTCAAAACAATGTAAACCGTACTATAGCCTTTATGGATTTTAAATACGATAAATCAAATTATTTCACACATATCCATAAGGCTCACATGTAAATATCATCACCTTTATGAAATTTATAAAATAATTAACATTTTTCAAAACATTTCATAAAGGTATAAATCATGTTTTCCATACGGTGAAACAGTCTGCAAAATCATCACTGTAAAAATAGAAGGGCAAAACTATCCTTTTCCACCGTAAAACACATATGCACGCTTTCCCGTGCTTTTTATCCAAAACATGGTTTTCAAAGAAATCGGGATTCAAATCAAATATTTTCATAATTTATGCAAAAATAAATAATTTACTTTCCAAATTCAAAATCCGTTAACCATGTTTTCTTCCAGAAACACGTGTAGAGACCTCTAATCTCGAAATCATGGTTTTCCATCATTTCTTAACCTTTATGGAATTTTCATAATTATTTGTTTCCATAATTAAAACCATAAAGGTTTTATATGAAATCAAGTGAATATTTAAGAATATTTATAAAAATATTCACTTAAGTCTCTTTTTCATTTTCATCTCATTTCACGTGAAATATCACCTGCCGGGTGAATTTTCGGTGATTTCTTTTCACCATTCTCGAAAACATGAATATTTTAAAATTAAATATCACTATATTCATGTTTTATGAAATTTATTTAATTTCTCGATTTTCGTACCCGAAAATCGATTCACATGAAATCAAATCTTTTATTTTGGTTTTCGGTGATTTTCGGTAAATTTCAGTAATTTTTTTATTTTTTTTGGCAGTATAACGGCTGCCGATTTGGCTTGCCTTCTGCACGAAAAATACAGTTTATATTTCTCAACTGGTATTTCACCATAAATTGAAACCGATAAATCACCACAATTTTCAAAACTAATCATTATAAATTGCATTTATAAATTAAATGCATAATTTAAAACATGGCCGAATATCTTTACAGGTGGCACATGTCTCCCTTACCTGTTTCGGGTCGGCGACTGCCTCTCGAAGGCCGCGCCCGTGTTCACCTAGCCCGATTTCATTGGCTCGGTCATCGAGGGAATTTTCTGGAAATTAAATTCTAAAATTTAGAATTTTTCCATAATTATTTAAATAAATATATTATTTAAATAATTTATCACTTTCCGGGATTTCTTACTGATTCCCGTAATTCCCGGGTTTTCGAATTCTCGAGATTTCTCGTAATTTTTGAAATTCTCTTTTTTTCCTCTTTTTTTCTTCTTTTCCTCTTTTTCTTCCTTTTCTTCTTTTCTTTCCTTTCTCTTTCTTTTCTTTTTTTCTTTTTTCCCTTTTTCTTTTTCCTTTTTCTTTTTTTTCTTTTCCTTTCCCGTCAGACCGGTCAGTGTCCCTCCTCCCCAGTTCCTTGCCGACGGCCGGTTCTCCTGCGGTTCGGCGGCTCCTCAGCTGGCTGGCGTTGAGACGAACTTGTCGATGGCCTCAGCTCGGCCTGGATCTGCGGCACGGCGACGGATCTACTCGGTTTCTTCTCCTCTTCCGTCGGCCTTCCTTCGTCGTCGTTGGCCTCACCGGTGGCTCCCTTTTCCTTCTTCTCACCTCCGCCGAGGTTCGAGTGGCGGTGGCAGCGGCCAAATCGACCGGCACCGCCGATTTCTCTTCTTCCTCTGCTTCGGTTTTCTCTGTCAGTTTTCCTTTGTTTCCATTTTTGTTTCCGTCGCCGGTCATCTCCTCCTTTCCTCGGCTCGCCGGCCAACATCCTCTCTCCCTTCTCCTCTCTTCCCTTCTCCGGCGACAGTGGCCGGTGCCACTCGGGGGAGCATCAGGAGGTTTCCCGATGTTTCCTTCTTTTTCTTTTTTTTATATTTTTGTTATATATTATATTTATAATTTACTTTATAAATATAATATTAATATTATATTATATAGTACATACTATATAATATTTTATAGATATATATTATATATCAACACATATATTTAATATATATATCTACATACTTTTAACTTAAATTACATTTATATATTTTGATATAAATGAAATAATACTATATATATTGTATTTACAATATATATTTTCTTCCTCATTTTCTTATTTAATTTGGATTTTTCATTATCCAAATTAAATTTTCTCTTTTATTATTTTCCGAATTTCCAAATATTCTTATTTCCAATTTAACTTCCTTCACTCGAATTTCCACCATCCGTTCCTTTCTCAATTCTCGGGATTTTCACCAATATCCCGTTCTCACAATTTTATTTATTTATTTCGACTTCTCTATTTGCTTTAATATTAATTTCCAATAAATGAAAAATTTACGGTTATCACACACGTGCAACAAAAAAGGCAGCAAGGAGAAGTGGCGGTGAAGACCATTTTTCTAGCTACACGTTTTTGACTTGTTTTGCCCTCTTTTTAAAGGCTTCTACTAATAGAATTTAACCATCTTTCCAAATACAAGATTTTCCCTCCATTAAACATCATTTGGTGGCAATATTTATATCATGAAAATTGCAATTCACTTTCCTTTAGATGGATCCAGCTGGACAGCTTAACAGTAGCAAGGAAGTGGCGTATGAGACCTATTTTTGCTGATCGGTTTTGCCTTGTTTTACCTCACTTTTATATATTTCAACCAATCACAAATTTTCACATGTCCAGCTAATCCATTTTCTTTCTTTTAAATAAGATTTGTTTGACCATAAAATTGCATCTAAATTTTGCTTTAGATGAATGAAACCGTGTAGTACAACAACAGCAAGAGGAGAGGCAGTGAAACTGCATTTCTATTCAGTTTTCACTCATTTTCTCCCCTTTTTGTGAGCTCCAACCAATAACAATTCACCATGTTCAAAAATAAAATTCCCTTCCATTTACATATCATTTACTTGTATTTTATGCTATTAAAATTGCATTTGAATTTTTTCCCAATTTTCTGATTTGTTTCCTTTATTTATTCTATATCTTCAATTCATCATTTAATATTTATATCACCTCATATACACCATATTATAATTCATAGTTCCAATAAATCGAAAATCCAAAGTAGAAATCCAAATTAAATATTTATTTAATTTTCCTCAATAATTTATTTCCATTATTAAGGATTTACAAAAATTATGCTGTACAATATAATAAAACCGGGTCTCACAGTGTGAGATTTATTTTCTCTATTCTTTCTTCACCTATGGAATATGCTAAATTAGAATAGTGAGCAAGTTACAATAATTAACTTGCGTGTGTTTTGTAGGTATCCAAGAAACTATCAAATGGGTCCCACAAGATAATCCGTAATTTGGATGGTCTCTGAAGTGCCGAAATATGAATCTTGGGCTCAAAATACCTAACTGGTAAGAAGCCCACTCCTCAAAATTCTTTATTTAAGCATACCTAGGTTTTCGTGAAACAAATTAAAAAATGAAGATTTTTTCCTTAAGCTAAGAGAACTTTTTTGAATAACGGTCAAACTAGTTTGACTTTTAGTCCAAAGACTGTTATAGTCAAACCTTTGCATGAAGATGCCCTAGGCTATTTCAAGCCATAGGGTGAATCTTCCGAAAATGTCAAAAATTACGTGATTGTACTATTATGGGTATTTTGGTAATTTTACCCCTATGGCCGCCCAACTTAAGCCCCTAAAGTCAAAGATTTGACTTCTTCTATTATTAAGAGATTATAATTATAAAAATTAAAATTTGAATTTAAAATATTAAAAGAATAGTTATCGCATATGCGTAAATAATGAGATGTTAAAGCGGTAGTTTGGTCTTTCCACAAGGGCTGATATTTTAATGGTTAAATAATATAAAAATAAGATATTATTAAGTTATCTTCAACCTTGCTAAAGCCGACTACCATTGCTTTCCATTTCTCTAAGTTTTCTTCCTCTTCCACTTAGTAAACCACTTCTTTTCTTCACCTAATCACCTAGGCTTCTTAACCAAAATTATTCCTCATCTAAAGGGTCGTCTAAACCCAAAATTTGAGAGGTTGAAACTAAGATATAGAGGGGTATTTGGCTGCTACAATTTCAGTTCTTGTGGGAGGTAAGAGAAGAAGTAATTTCTTTTAATCCTATATATCATTTGTGATTATATCAAGTTAGCAGAGCATGTTTATGGCCTTGAAATTAAACAAATCTAGATGTAGAGTTTCCATATAGGTTTAGTCAGGAGAGGGTTAGTATAGCAACTTAATATTTTGAAGGGTGTAGGATTGTTTAAGTGTTAAAGGAAGTACTAGCGAAGTTAGATTTAAAAGGAAACGTGAAATGATTATGGTTGCTATTGTTTTGCAGTTTTGAGGTAGTTGTCGACCCTAAAAGGTATTTACACGCAAGTGCACGTGGTCTCAAGTAATACGAAGGTGAGTCCGAAATATCGTCCCACAGAGACTGGTAGTGCGAAGCTTAGCTAAATACTAGATACTATTATCTATGGTATATCCTAGCAAATTATGAAAGTTTGTTTACTTGGGTTTGATCTACAAAGGCTAACAAAGCAAAATAAAATAAAATAAAAGTAATTGAAATTAAAAAGCAAATAAGAAATACTTACAGTAGAAATGATGAAAGTAAAATAACTGCAAAAGAAAAGAAACAAAAATGCAAATAAGTAAAATGGAAGGGTAAAAATGTAATTTCCTAACTATATCGGTCTAAAATGCAAATAATGAAAATATGCATGAAAATCCTAAAATGAAAATAAAAATGCATGAACATGTAAAAAAAAAAATCAAAACTAATGCAATTGAAAGAAAAATGAATTAATGCATGAAGTTCCTAAACTAATACATGGAAATGCCTAAGTGAATGAACTTGAAATTAAATTAAACTTTACCTAATCAAAGAACTATATGAATACTACGCTATGACACCTAAAATGTACCTAAAACAATACCTAAATGCATAGAACTAATGTGAATATAAAGCCTGGACAGAATTGAAATTTAATGCTAAATGAACCTAAAAATGCTACTAAATGCTTATGAAGAAATTATCTAACTTAACCTACACTTAGACCACTAATTATATGAACCTAAAATGGACTAAATATGATGAAACTACCCCTAGAAGACTCCTAAAACAGCAGCTGATCTATCCCAGCAGTAATGCCTAAGTGGCCTAAAACAGTGCAGTAATATGCTGGAAAAAATTTAGAAAAAATGCTATGAAATGCTATCTAAATAATCCCCAAAATTATCCCTAATTTGTATGACCTAAACCTAACTTAACCTTAATAAAATATAGCCTAATCTAGTCCAAAACAGCCAAGGAAACTGACCAAACAGATTTCACAAAACTGATCAGGAAATTGCAAATAACATGAATACATGAGAAGAAATGACTAAGCATACTATGCCAATTAAATTCTAAAAATTTCCTAAAAATAATATGACCCTAATATGACAAAAAGCTACTGGAAATGCACTGAAAACAACTTAAAATCAGCCCCTAAAAATTCTTACAAGTCACGCCAAAAACTGAGCAGAAAGAAACAAGTGCATAACATCAATACTGCTAACCTATGCCATTCAACACACATGTAATAAATATGATTCTTAAACTAACGAAATGCATGCACAACTACAAGACACTTAAAAAGACCATGAACATACTCCAAAACAGTAGCCAAACTCACTCAGAATCAAAATAACAGAAACTGAAAACGTGAAAAGCAAAAATAAACCAAGAGAGGCCATTCACGTCAACTTCATCGCACTACTCCATTGTGAGATTTTTTTTTTCTTAAAAGAAACACTTAAAACCAAAAATATAACATTAAAGTAGACATACGAAACAGTAAAAAAAATATAAACTACAGAAATAATGCTGGAAAACAGTAAATAAAATATCACTAAAGAAAAGTGTAGACAAAGTTCTAGAACAAGAACTATGGAGGTATTGTTTCAACCTTTTTAATTCCCATTCTCATATAACCTCATCAATAACCAAAATATAACAAAAAGAAATAGTAGAAGAAGGTATCATTGCAAGAAATATAAATGAACACTAAGATTAAAAGAGAACTTGAAAGAACTTTACTGAACTTAAATGAAATATCAACAAAGTAAGTAACTTGCATAAAAAAGGAAAGAGCTTGAAAAAACGTGAAAGATGATGGCTGCTTCTAAATTTCTTAAGACTTAAAAATGCTGGAAAGTAAATAAAAATTAAACCCTAGGCAGCCCCCCTTTTTGTTAGGTCTCATAAAGTTGCTTATATAGTCATTTAACCTAGGGATACAATGGTAATTCCTATCCTAGATGAGTTGGCATTAATTGCCACTTGTCTTCATGTCCTTGGCCCTTCAAAGTAGATATTTCCATGTCATTTAAATGCTCACATCAGCCATGGACATCTCATCCCTTCTAGCACCTTCCTTTTTGTCTTCTAATCCACATAAGCATACAAGGTGGCAAAGGCATGTGTTTTCCATGTGTTGGCATGTGTCTTTTGTTTTTATCCACTAAGAGTGAGTAGGATGATGACATGTGGCATGCTAGATGTCAAAAGATGAGAGAGAAAATGAAGAGTCATGCTCCCTTGTCTTGTAGTGGTCCAGTCTCCTTTCTTGCCCATTTTCAGTCTATTTTCTACCGAAAAGACTGAAATTCATCTAAAATTTATTTTTCTGCAAAACATGAGGAATTTAATAAAATTAGGGGAATAATTAATAAAATAACAGGGAAATTAAATAATTATTAATCAATAAAATACTAAAATAACTCTATTTTCATAGAGTTATCACACCCCCAAACTTGAGCTTTTGCTTGTCCTCAAGCGAAACATAAGTAGGAAATGACAAGTACGAAGCATACTTATTTTTCTCAATCATCCTCAAAGGTAAAGTACAAATTCCAATCTCAAAGACTCACAATCATAGATCAAACACTAGGTATCATTCAATCATAAGTCTTAACCCAAATTGGAATCCTCGTATGTGTGTGTGTGTAATGTCAATCTCACTTCAAAGTACACAATTCGGATTAGTTTGTGCAAACATAAAGATGCAAAGTCAATGACAAGTGATCACTTCCATATGTTTGCTTTTCACTTCTCTCTCCACTAATGTAGTCACACTTAACCAAGAATCAATAGGTCTTATTAAGCTTGTAATGTAAGGCTAGGGCTAAGGTATGATAAAGGGAATTTAGGCTCAACCCCTAATCATGCATTACTCACTAGGATCTATGATGTTTAGAGCTCTAACCAAACCCCCCAAACTTAGTTCCTTTGCTATACACTTTATTTTCTTTCTTTTTTTTTTTTTGCTTTTTTTTTTACTTTCTTCTCTTTTTTTTTAATTAATTTTTTTTCTTCTTTTTTTTATATATATATTTTTTTTCTAGACCCATGTGTACATAGCTCTAATGATTTCCTAGTTAGTCACATGCTTTTGGGGTAAAAGGGTAGGAGAATATATATATATTTTTGGCTAAGGGATAGTAATTATGTAGGTGTATATACAAAGAAAAGCGAATTTGGCTCAAAGGGGTGACTAAGGATAAAATATGTACAAGGTTAGTTAAAAGGCTCAAACGATCCAAGGATGGCCTAAATCACTTTCCTAATCAAGTGTGATCTAATAATTTCGCCTTAAGAGAAGATCAAGGAAATTCTAGAATGTGATACACAAAATCAAATGAACCAATACGATCCTATGTCCACATAAGCCTTCTCTAAATATGCATACAATTCCATGATTATGACATGTGCATAAAAGTGAGGATATCACAATCAGAATCAAGACAAATTCAAGAATTCAACTTCATGCTTTCACCACAATCATGCTTCTTAGTCAATCAGAATTAGACCAAATCATGGGGTAATATCATAGGATTATGAGAAAACAACATGCTAAGTACTGAAATCATCTCAAAACAATTCATTTAAGCCCAAATTTTCAAAATTTTTGAAATATTTTTCAATTTTTGCAAATTTTTTTTTGAAAATGCTCAAGTTAAACCCCTCCCCCAAACTTAAAGTGCATAGTGTCCTCAATGTGCAGATAAAATGAAGAAATGAAGAACAGAATAGGAAACTCCCTTAATATCCCATGGATGATCATTGTGAAGCTCAAAGAAGGTTGCTGCTATAGAGAGTACCTATAAAAGCAAACAAAGAAAAACAAGCATCACACAGAAAAAAGAACTGTACAAAAATGAAAAGAAAAGAACAGAAAATAACAATGAAATCATGAAGCTGGGCTAAGTTTATAGTCCTCAGCAAGACTTTCAATCACTCTGCATCAATCTGGATCTGGAGCAATAGTAAGGGGACTAGGATCAGCTAATACAGTGACCGAATCTTGCCTATCATATCCTCCCCCCAAATAAAACTTAAGCCTCTGCCCATTAACCTTAAAAGGCTGCCTAATGGTCTCATCCATGATCTCTACTGCCCCGTGTGGAAAGACTTGTGTAATGGTGAAAGGCCCTGACCACCTAGACTTAAGCTTGCCTGGAAACAACTTCAAGCGTGAATTAAATAACAGAACCTGCTGCCCTGGCTCAAAATGTTTCTCCTTGAGCTTTCTATCATGCCACAACTTAGTCTTTTCCTTATAGAGCTTGGCATTCTCATACGCTTGTAACCTGAATTCATCTAACTCATTTAACTACAGTAGCCTCTTCTCACCAGCTACTTTAAGATCAAAGTTCAGGTTCTTAATAGCCCAGTAAGCTCTATGTTCTAACTCTACAGGTAAATGGCAAGCCTTTCCATAGACCAATTTATATGGTGACATCCCTATAGGTGTTTTGAATGCAGTCCTATAGGCCCATAATGCATCGTCTATCCTAAGAGACCAATCTTTCCTATTGGGATTCACAGTCTTTTCCAAAATTCCCTTAATCTCCCTATTGGAAATCTCTACTTGGCCACTAGTCTAAGGGTGATAAGCAGTAGCTACCTTATGCTTGACCCCATACTTCTTTAAAAGTGCCTCTAGAGTTCTATTGCAAAAATGGGATCCTTCATCACTAATGCTTGCCCTAGGTGTACCAAATCTAGAAAAGATATTTTTCCTAAGAAACTTCATCACTACCCGAGAATCATTAGTAGGTACTGCTATTGCTTCAACCCACTTAGAAACATAATCTACTGCCAGCAGAATGTACAGATTCCCATAAGAAGGAATAAAGGGTCCCATAAAGTCAATGCCCCATACATCAAATAGTTCCACTTCTAAAATGTTTGTCAGAGGCATCTCATTTCTTCTAAATATATTGCCTGTCCTCTGACACCTATCATACCTTGAAGCAAATAAGTGGGCATCCTTAAATAGGGTAGGCCAATAGTATCCACACTGAAGTACCTTGGCAGCTGTCCTACTACCACCAAAATGTCCCCCATACTCTAAAGAATGACAATGTCTAAGTATACTTTCTATCTCCTCACTAGGGACACACCTCCTCAAAATGTGATCTTTACACTGCTTGTACAAATAAGGCTCGTCCCAAACATAACTCTTGACATCATTATACCATGGTAAACTCAAATGACCATAAGCAAATAACTGCTCATCTGGGAAGGATTCATTAATCTCTGTCCTATCCTCCACTACTCTACTCTCTAACCTTGAAAGATGATCAGCCACCTGGTTTTCTGTGCCTTTCTTATCCCTAATCTCTAAATCAAACTCCTGAAGAAGGAGGATCCATCTAATTAACCTAGGCTTAGCATCTTTCTTAGCAATAAGGTATTTAATAGCAGAGTGATCAGTGTATACCACCACTTTAGTCCCTATGAGATAGGAGCGAAACTTATCAAATGCAAACACTACTGCTAGCAACTCCTTCTCAGTGGTGGCATAGTTTAGTTGAGCATCAGTCAGAGTCTTACTTGCATAATAGATGGCATGGAAGACCTTTCCTTTCCTCTGTCCAAGGACTGCACCCACAGCATAATCGCTTGCATCACACATAAGCTGAAATGAAAGATTCCAATCCGGGGCGACAATAACTGGGGCAGTCACTAACTTTTCTTTTAAGGTCTTAAATGCCTCTAAACAATGCTCATCAAAATTAAACTTTGCATCCTTCTCAAGAAGATTACATAAAGGCTTAGAGATCTGAGAGAAGTCCTTAATGAATCTCCTATAGAAGCCTGCATGTCCTAAGAAGCTTCGGATGCCCTTAACAGAAGAAGGGGGAGGTAGTTTCTCAATGGCTCAATCTTAGCTTTATCTACCTCAATCCCTTTAGAAGAGATCTTATGCCCTAGCACTATTCCTTCTTTTACCATAAAATGGCACTTCTCCCAATTAAGCACTAGGTTAGTCTCTTCACACCTTTTCAACACCAAAGAAAGATTATGTAAACATAAATCAAAGCTATCCCCAAATACTGAAAAATCATCCATAAAAACCTCAAGAAAATTCTCCACCATATCGGAGAAAATAGCCATCATACATCTCTGAAAAGTAGCAGGTGCATTACATAGTCCAAATGGCATTCTCCTAAAAGCAAAGGTCCCATAGGGACAGGTGAAAGTGGTCTTTTCTTGGTCCTTTGGGGCTATAGCTATCTGATTGTATCCTGAGTACCCATCCAGCAAGCAATAAAACTCATGACCAGCTAGCCTATCCAACATTTGGTCAATGAAAGGCAAAGGGAAGTGGTCTTTTCTGGTGGCTTTGTTTAACTTCCTATAATCCATACATACTCGCCAACCAGTGACAGTCCTAGTGGGGATGAGTTCATTGTTCTCATTTTCTATAACGGTCATCCCTCCCTTTTCAGGGACACACTGAATTGGACTCACCCAGGCACTATATGAGATGGGGTATATAATTCCTGCATCTAACCACTTAATTATCTCTTTCTTGACCACTTCTTTCATTACCGGATTCAGTCTACGCTGGTGCTCTATGGAAGACCTATACCCCTCCTCTAGAAGTATCTTGTGCATACAAATTGAGGGACTAATACCCTTTATATTAGAAATGGACCATCCTATGGCCTTCTGATGCTCTCTCAATACCTTTAACAACTTCTCCTCCTGATCAAAAGTAAGAGCAGTAGAAATAATGACTGGTCGAGTAGAGGACTCACCTAGATAAGCATAGCTAAGGTGTGGAGGTAAAGGTTTCAGCTCTAAAGCTGGAGGGTCACTAATAGATGGATGAATATCTAAAGATGGGGAGGATGCTATGTCAATAGCCTCAAATTGAGCTAACTCCATCAGTGGGGAAGCCTCTAATAATTGCAAAGCCTCAAGTACATCATCATCCTCCTCCTCATACTCCTCTAAATGAACAGACTTAACTAAGGAAGCCTCTAAAGGGTTCACAGGGTGTGATCTAGAAAACTCCTTAATAATGTCTCTGTCCACTACATCCATACGGAAACAATCTTGAGAGTCATCAGGATACTTCATAGATTTAAAGACATTAAATGTAACCTCCTGATCCTGAACTCTCATAGTAAGCTCCCCTTTTTGCATATCAATAAGGGTCCTACCAGTAGCTAGAAAAGGTCTGCCTAGAATGATGGGAACTTCCCTATCTTCCTCCATGTCAAGCACTATAAAATCAGCAAGGAAGATAAACTTATCCACCTTCACTAAGACATCCTCAATGATCCCTTTTGGATACTTAATGGATCTGTCTGCTAACTGTAGGGTCACTGTAGTAGGCTTTGCAGCACCTACTCCTAGCTTTTGGTATATAGACCATGGCATCAAGTTAATACTAGCTCCTAGATCACATAAGGCTCTACTAAAGAACTGATCACCTATGGTGCAAGGAATGGTAAAGCTACCTGGATCTTTGAGCTTAGGGGGTAATCTCCTCTGAATAATGGCACTACATCCATCTGTCAATGCTACAGTCTCATAATCCTCCAATCTCCGCTTCTTCAAAAGGATATCCTTCATGAATTTCACATAGCTAGGCATCTGCTCCAAAGCATCAGCAAATGGGATGTTAATGTGAAGCTTCTTAAACACCTCAAGGAATTTGGAGAATTGCTTATCTAACTTTTGATTTTGAAAGCGCTGAGGAAAAGGTATCGGTGGCATAACAGGAGGAGGAGTGCTAACAGGTGTAGAACTGGAGGGTGAAGAACTAGATGAAGAAGAAGAAGTGTCAGCCTGAAGCTTCCCTGCAATTGTATCATCCTTTACCTGCTCTTTCCTAGCTGCCTCACTAGAACCTAGGGGCTCTGCCACTACAGGCTCAACAGGAGTGGACCTAGCATGTGAATCAACTAACTCTCTACCACTCCTTAAGGTCACTGCCTTAACATGCTCTTTACCTTCCCTTCGTACAGGATTAGCTTCAGTGTTACTAGGAAGGGTTCCTTGTGGACGTTGGTTGAGAGCATTAGCTATCTGTCCAACCTGGATTTCCAAGTTCTTGATGGAAGCAGCTTGATTTTGCAGGATAGTTGTAAACATATCCTCGAGTGAGGGTTTCTTCTCAGTTGCAGGTGCAGGAATGTGCTGGGGCTGAATAGGTGGTGGTGGTGGTGGTTGATGGTGAGACTGATAAGGTGGATGAGAAGCATGAGGTGGTAACTGATGCTGGTGTGGTGGCATATGAGTGGGTGGAGGTTGAAAACCTGGGGGTCCTAAAGGTCTGGAAGTGGATGATTGCCCCTGATTTTGACTCCAAGAGAAATTAGGGTGATTCCTCCAACTTGGATTGTAAGTGCTCAAAAATGGGTTGTTCTGCTGCCTCTGGGGTGGGGCAACATACTGAACAGACTCTAGATTTAGTGGGCACTTATCTATCGAATGCGTGCCACCACATAGATTACATAGATTGAAAGGACTTTGTACTGAAAGGACAGGATTAGGTCTAGGAGAGGACTGGGTACTAAGGGACTCTACCTTCTTTGTTAATGTGGTAATTTGTGAAGTCAAGGTAGAAAGAGCATCAAGCTCATAGATACCAGCTGTTTTCCTAGGTGCATGTTGCTCAGCTGACCACTGATAATTATTAGTGGCCATCTTGTCCAAAAGATTATAAGCTTCCTCCTCCGTTTTGCACATAAGTGCTCCTCCTGCCGCAGCATCGATGATCGTCCTATTCTGGCTAGTTAGACTGTTGTAGAAGGTCTGCACTTGAAGCCATAGGAGTAGGCCATGGTGAGGACACTTCCTAAGTAGGTCCTTGTATCTCTCCCAAGCATCATATAAAGACTCAGTGTCGAATTGGGTAAAGGAGGAGATATCATTCCTAAGTTTGGCCATCTTAGAAGGAGGAAAGAATTTGGCTAGGAACTGTTGGGCTAGCTCATCCCATGTAATGATAGATCCTGGGGGTAAGGAGGTTAACCAACTCTTCGCTCTATCCCTAAGAGAAAAGGGAAATAACCTAAGCCTAATCGCATCTTCAGAAACCCCATTGTGCTTGAAGGTGTCACATATCTCAAGGAAATTGCCCAAGTGTGCATGTGGATCATCATGTGGCAACCCACTGAACTGCACCGATGTCTGGATCATCTGAATGATGGCTGGCTTGATCTCAAAGTTATTCGCAGGAATTGCTGGCCTCCTAATACCAGTGTAATATCCCCCTATAGTTGGGACAGCATAATCCCCTATTGTCCTAAGCTCTCTATTATCTGCCATTGGATATTGCAACGGAGCAATTTGTTTTCTGGATTCCCTTCTAATTTTCCTAAGTGTTTTCTCAATTTCAATGAATCCTAAACCATGAAATCTAATTCAATTCCCTATTCATAAATGTAAATTTCATGATTTTATCATTTCTGAATCATTTCCAGTAATTCTACAAATTCACCCCATGTACAGGTGCATAGAAGCATAATGGTTAACTGACCTCTATGTACAAAATGTTTCATATCTAAATACAAGAATGTCCGATTTGTGCAAAATCAAAACCATATTAATCCTAGCTCATTTACCTTTCTAGAAGTGTAAGGCTTAAAACCAAATTCAATATAGGCAATTTTCTATGATTTTTCAAAGTTAACACAAAGCAGTTAGCACATTGCAGTGAGTGTCCTGTATTCATTTATACGTATCTGAAGCTACAGAACTCCAAATCTAGAAATTCCAAAAATGAATTAATTTTAACTCAAAAGACTATCTACCAATTTATTCAAAATTTGTCTCAATGCATAACCCCTAAACTAAACATTTTAATCTTAGATCCAAAACAAGCACTCAAACAGTACATGCAGTTATCACCAATTCACTCATACCACTTCATTCCATTTCAAATCATCAAAATTCCACATTCATACTCAATAAACAAACATTGTTAAGCTAGAACCTTACCCTACTTATCAAATTCTAGCAGCCTAACTTCTTTAAAACTTACAGTTTCTTTCCAGTAGTACCCCCATCTTTGCATGCAAGACTAAATCGATTTCCCCCCACACTCCTTAACACAAAGGCTCCATCCTTCAACCAAAATTTTCTTTCTTCCAACCCAAAACCTCTTCAAACCCTAGCTGACTTGAAGATTTTTCCTTCAAAATCGAAACTAATAGAGATGAGGGGAGGAAGCAATAGTGGACTGTGTGAGAAGAGAGGAAGGTAAATTAGTTAAAAAGCAAGGAAGTTCCCGATTCTCCTCTTCCTTTAATTTCTAAAACTTAATCAAATTAAGAGAATAGAATGAGTTCTTTGGGTACTGACTGTATAAGGTAGGAGAAGAAGAAATGAAATCATTTTATTTAGCTAGTTGTGAGAATCGCATATCTGGTACCGTTATACGTATAAGACTTCTTACCATTATTTAATTCTTGTGTATTTGCAGGTATAAAAGGAAACAGTGTGGTAGGTCCCACAGACCTTACAGTGCCTGGATGGATAGGAGACTTGGTACACTCGGTAAAGAGAGCAAAATAAGCGTATGGTAAGAATCTAGAACCCAAAATCCTTTATTTAAGTTGTTTTAGGAAGTGTGCCAACAAATTAGAAAACGACGATTAAAGACATAGGCTGGTTGAACTTTCGTAAATAATGGTCAAACTAAATTGACTTTTGACCAACTGATTGAAGTATGATAATCTACGTGTAAAAAAGTTCTTGGCCATGTCACTAGATAGACTAAATTAGGGGAAAAAATAATAAATTTACGCAACTGACCCAGTGGGGTATTTTCATAACGTCCCAAAGGCATTTTCGTAAATTATGCCCAAACTAAGATGAATTGGGCCCAAGTAAAAATGCCATGATATTCTACATGAAAATTTGAATAAGATGGTGACAAAAGATTTATCAAATTGGTGGTTTAATCGAAAATTTTCGTTGGTAGTCCACTAGGGGTAAAATCATAATTTCATGCAATCGATGTACCGCACGTCAATGAAACCACTTCTAATCATCAAAATACATTTAATAAGATTATTTGGTGATGGAATCTGAAATTTTGGAGTCTAATTACATAGTTTTTACGATTACGAAAGCTTAAGGGCAAAATTATATGAAATTTACATAACCAATGGCATTTTGGTAATTTTACCCCTATCTAGAATATTCTCAAATATTCTTTCTTTCTTAAGCCAGCCACCCCACTCATCTTCAACCTCACCCAACGTCCACCATTAGAGAAGAAAGAAGAAGAAAAACAAAATCATATTAAAACACCATTATTTCACCAACCTTATTTCTAGCAAAATTGATCTACATCTTGAGCTCTATCAAACCCAGCCAAAAACACCTTGAATAAGTGACTATATAAGGAGAAAAGGGAAGAGGAAGTTTCGGTCAAGGTAACACTTCTTCCATACATTGTATTTTGTTTAATTTCAAAGGTAGATTTTGGTAGATTCAAGTGTGTACAACATGATTCTAGCTTTAGATTTGATTGAATTGAGCTAAATAAAACTTTGCAACGAAAGGGGGGCTTCAACCAAGCTATGAACGTGAGGAATCCATGTAGTTCTTTGCATGAAAATGGTGGAAAATGATGAGATAAACATGATTAAGCATGAAATAAAAGCTAGATTGCTGAAAAACACTAAGATATGCATAAGGGACCATTTGGCCAAGCCTCTTTGGACAGGGTAGAGGGCTGCATTTGATAAGTTTAATGTGCAAAAGTAATGTAGAAATTAAGAGAAGATCATTGGTGAAATCGGATCTGAAATCAGAGTTAAAACGGTAAAGTTGTGCTTTACTACCGGTGAAAATTACATTGGTTAGACATAAACAGTGTACAATGTGGCTGATTTAGTGATGAATAATAGCTCAAAAATTATAGGAAAATTAATGAAAATTATTGGTGAAATTGTTTTGGAGCCAGGATAAACGGATTACATATGGTGCTATCAAGAAGTTCGGTAACACAAGACAGGTAAGGGATGAGTATGGATGTTGTAGGGATATAGCGAATGCATAATTTTTATGGATTTAATTTTATGAAATTAATTGGTATTGAATTGCCTTGAAATCATGCAAATATGTGGTTTACAGCTGGTATAAAAACTGTGTTTAAGTGCAGAAAGGTTAGGGTAATCGCAACAGTTATGCTATCGAAATTTCCTCCAGAATTTTCTAAAATATTAGGAAATATTTTATGAGCATGAATTGAGTGAGATTATGTGCTTTGGAATTTATTTCCAATATTTTCCATAAATTGAAATTTTACCGAAAAATATTATTTAAATATTCATGTAATTAAATTTTATTAAAGTGAGATTACCAATACGTTCCTTGAAATAATTCACAATAAATTAGAACGTTTATAAATTTTCTCATTGAAACATGAATATTTTATTAATTGTTTTACTGTACTATTAAATGTGAATATAAATACCTTTTTGGAAATTTTATTAATTTTAATAGTATTTATTTTATTTCCTTAAAGCTATTTGCACTGTAAATAAAACATTTTGAGACTGTTAGGCCTCATATCATGCTTACTGTTTACTGTACTGTTACTGTGTGAAGCTGTTAAAACTGATCCTATCTTCAGCGTCCCAATTGACACCTGATCAATGTACGACCGATGACATTGATAGACTATGGCCATAAATCTTACTGTTTACTGTTACTGTTCCCTACGGGGATTATAACATGATATACCGAGGGTGATTCCTAGTCTCCACCTACTGTTAACAATTTACTAAACTGTGAATTACTGTTAATTGTTTACGAAATCTGTGATTTACTATTTACTATTTACTGAATTGAAAGCGTTTTATGAAAATTATTACTGATTAAGAAATGATTATTGAACTGTTACTGTATTGTGAAACTCAAATGTTTACTGTATTGAACTGTTTCTATACTGTTTACTAAACTATTAACACACCAATACTGGACAGTTTTGTTGTTACTGCAAAGGGTACTATACCGAACTGTTATTGAAGTGTTTACTGAACTGTTAATGTTTTAAAATGAACATTTTATTGTCTCTAAACCTAATGGTTTATTGAAATCACTACTGTTTATTGAACTATTACTGTTTACTGAAAGCTATTACTATTACCAAATTGTTACAACTGGATGTGTGTACCAAATAAATAACTGTTAAAGTGAAACTGTTTACTAAACCAATTAGTCACTGTTTTACTGAAGTGTTTACTGTTGTTAAATCTTATTTCCACTATATTCCATACTATCATGGTACGGTCACTGAACTGTTTTTATAACTGTTACCACTGTTTAATTAAACTGTTTACTATCCTGTTTCTACTATTGTTATTGTAAGTGTTTTCAAGTGTTTACAGAAGTGTTTAATTAAATGGTTTTATTACCATTTATTTATTGAAAACCTTATTAAATTATTTTACATCGAAAATTTAACAGTTACTCCTTATAGTCGCTTTTGGCTTTCCGGGACAAGATAAGTATTTCAAAATACCTTCCATGCTCCATCCGGTTGCCTGGTCGACTATAGTATCCTTCCCATTACTGTGCCTAGTGAACTGTTAGGAATAATAAATGTTTTTAAGCATATATATTTCGTTATATCATTCTTGCATACGATTCCTTTACTGAGCACATTTCGCTCACCCTTTTATTTTCCATTCAACAGGATAGTATAAAGATTGAGAGGTATATATTCTAGGAATATCAGCTATGTTTTGGGTTTTCGAGACTATATTATATTGATCTGGAAGGTACTTGGATTTTTTTATATATTTAGATGTATTGTATAGTACTACTTAAATTGTATAGTAGGACAGGAGATGTAAAGTGTAAGATATTTTGTAAAATTACATATTCCAATTTTATAAATTAATTACAGTTTACTGTTTATTACTGTCATAGCCCGTGACCCTATTTTTCACCTTATTCTATACATCTTATATGGTTGGGCTGTCTGCGATACTTTACTTTTAATTTTACATATAAACAATTTCATATTAAATGATAATATGAATTACATCCCCTATCTTAATTCACAAGGAAGTAGTATCGTAAATAAGTCTAAATACAGAAAATAAATGATCATACCTCATTAATTAAATCGACCTGTCGCATCGTCCCCAAATGCGCAGTCGAAAATCCTTTTACTGCTAGACTCTCGGTCTTCGAAAACCTAAAATGTTAAAATTAAGGGGTGAGCAAACCACGGCTCAGTAAGGGAATTATATTCCTCACTTGATACTCAGCTTCCTATATGCAAAAAAAACTTTTTCATTTTTCCTATGGGCTCTAGGCTCACATGTAGGAAGGATACTACAGTCGGCTAGGGATCCGGATGGAGTAAGGTAGGTATTTTGAAATACCTATCTTGTCCCGGAACCTAGAAACAACTGTAGAGAATAATTTCCTTTTCGTTTGGAAATTTAATCCTTTTTACCTTTTTATTCCATAACATTTTCATATTCTTTTCAAAATAATGCTTTTATAAAATAAAGCATTTAAATAAAGTAACTAATATTCAGATATTCTTTGAAAAGAATATTAGTTAAATTCTCCTCATTCTCATTTAAAACTCATTTCATGTTTTACTGTGCAACCATAACTAGTACAGTACTTTAAATAGCAAAATCGGCTATTAAATCCTTTTCGTATAACATATATATCATTTAAATCTAATATTCAATTTAAAAATTAAAATAAGAATATTAGATTTATTTTCCTCCTCTTTCCTTTTTTTTTTGAAAACATAGCACATATTCATGTCACATATAGTCTAATATTCAATTTAAAATCATAGTAAGAATATTAGATAGACCTGCTTATTGGGCCGGGTTGGCTCGACCCGGTTCGCAACCGGATCGGGTCAATCCGGCCCAAAATCCGACCGGTATTGTACTGGTTCGGAACCGGCCCGACCCGGTATGTTACCGGGCTGGGCCGGTTTTAGTTTATTAAAAAAGGGCCCGGCCCGTTAAGAACCGGGCTCGTTAAGGGCCCGGTTCATAACCGAACCGGTTCGAACCGATCCGGTTAAAAAAAAAACAAAAACTGCAGTTGCACTGCAGTGCAACTGCAGCATGCAGACTCGCAGAGGCCGTTGCCCATCAATCTTTCTTTTCTTTTTTTTTTATTTTTTTTATTTTAATTAAATTAAAAAAAAATAAAAAGAGGCTAGTGCGCAGTGGCAGCCTAGCCTCTTGCAGTTGCACTGCAGTAGTGCAGTGCAACTGTCTGTGTTTGATGGGCAACGGCCAAAACAATCCCTTTTTTTTATTTTTTTTATTTTTTTATTCTAATTTTTTTCCTATAAATACCTCTATAATCTTCTATTTTCATTTAGATTTCTTCTATTTTCTCTCAAATCTACTATCTATATTCATCTACTCTTATTCTCTTCACTCACATACTCTCTCAATATTCACTCAAACTCTCTCAAATTCACTTAAATTCCCTTATTCCAAATTTATAATATCATCATTTCCTTTCTAAATTTCATTTTTCTTTTTATTTTATAATTTTACAAATTTTACTTTTAATTTTCAAATTCTAATATATTATATATATTCCTTATTCCAAATTTATAATATCATCATTTTCTTTATAAATTTCATTTTTCTTTTTATTTTATAATTTTGCAAATTTTACTTTTAATTTTCAAGTTTCAATTTTCAAATTCCAATATATTATATATATCATACATCTATTTTTTTATTTTTAAGATATATTTATTTTCAAAAAAAAATATAAAAATGTCAAATTTCTTTCGTCGTTCATGCTCTGTTTCTCGACCTTTTGGTTCCACTGAAATTCCTAATTTGGGTGACGAATCATTTAATGAAATCGAACCCGATATTCATCCGGAGGAGGAGCTTCCTTTGGCGGCGCCATCGGTTGGTCGTGGTCAACGTGGAGGTCATGCACAAACACAATCATCAGCTGCCACCACTGCTGCTACATCATCAAGGCCGAAGTTTAGTAAAAAAAAAAACGAGCAAGGTATGGGAGTATTTCGATATTGTAGCAAAAGAAGGTGAGACGAATAAATATTGTGCTATCTGTAAATTGTGCCAAGGCGTTTACTCTTATAAGTCCGGTGGAGGTGCTGGCGGTACAGGTACGTATAAAAGACATTTAATTACTGCACATAAAATTAATCTTGATGCCGAAGAAGATGAAATTTTAGAAGGTAAACAATCTCAAATTAATACACGTGATGGTGGAAAAAATTTTATTTTTGATAATGTTCAAGCTAGACGTGGTTTAGTTAGATTTGTAATTAGGACTGAACAACCGTTCACAATTTGTGAAAAATCAGGATATTTAGAATTTGTTTGTAACTATTTACAACCCACATATAAATCTATTTCTAGACATACATTAAAAAGAGATTGCATGGATATGTTTAAAGAATATAGACAAGCTTTAATTGATAAACTTAGTAATATTTCATCTAGGGTTAGTTTAACTAGTGATATATGGACTAGTACTAATGGTATAAGTTATCTTGTTATAACTTGTCATTGGATAGATGAAGATTGGTCCATGCAAAAACGAATTTTATCTTTAGATGTAATAGAAGAAGCACATAATTCATATACTATTCATAAATATATTACTAAAGTTTGTAAATTATATGGACTAGAAAATAATAAAGTTTTTGCTATTACTTTTGATAATGCTTCGAGTAATACTGCAGCTATTCCTAATTTAATTAAAAGTTTAAACCCTGTTATGCAAGGCATATTTTTTCATGCAAGATGTGCATGTCATATTATAAATTTATGTGTTCAAAGTGGTTTTAGTTCTAGTGGTACTGGTACTGGCATAGGTCCAATTGATAAAATTAAAATTTTAGCAAAATGGATTCGCACACCAAGTAATAAACGTGAATGGAAGCAAATTTGTATAACAAATAATATACTTGTTAAAGCATTTCCACTTCCCGTGGAAACAAGATGGAATTCACTTCATCGTTTGCTTTCTTCTATTTTACCTTATAAAGAACTTGTTACTCCTTTTTATAACAATTATACAAATAGCACACAATTAGTACTTTTTGAAGATGATTGGACTTTTATTGAATATTGTATTGATTTATTATCTACTTTTAAAGATGCAACCGAAAGATTTTCAACTCAAATTTATCCAACTACACCGTATTTTGTTCCTATTATCTACACAATGTTTGATAAATTTGTAAAATTTAGGAATCATGAAACTTTAAGTTCTTTTGTATATGATATGGAGGAAAAATTTTAAAAATATTGGGAAATAATTCCTCCTATTTATTGTATTGCAACTTTACTAGATCCTAGTCAAGGTGAGGTAAATATAGAAATTTTTTTTGATTGTTATAAAGAATTTCTTGGTCTTGATTCTATTGAGGATCAAAAGTCCTCAATTAACAATCTTTTTCGAGAATTGTTTAATGTTTATGAAACAGAAAGGGAGCAATTCAACTTTAATCGAGAAGAAGAAGATTCATACGAAGAAACCGAAAGTAGCAAAAAAGGAAAAGGAATTTTAAACGCAATTAAGGAAGCAGCAAAGAAAAGAATTAAGCTAAAAGGAAAAGCGAGCAGATCGGGATCGGGATCGGGATCGGGATCAACAACTCGACGAAGTTCTAGCTTCAATGAGCTAGGATTTTTCTTAAGTCAAGATTTTTCTGTAGATGATAACTTTGATCTTCTCCAATGGTGGAAAGAAAACCAAAAACAATTTCCAGTTTTAGCTTCTATGGCCCGAGATGTTTTTGCGGTGCAAGTTTCTTCTGTTGCTTCGGAATCCGCATTCTCGACGTGTGGAAGAATTATTGGAAACCATCGAACCACTCTTAATCCGGATTCATTGTGCATGTTAACATGCCTTAAAGATTGGTTTGATGCGGAATCGTGCAATGTCGAACTTGGAATGGCCAATGAATTTGCTGATAATAATTCAGAAGAGGAGGAAGAAATTTCCAAGGCAATCCGTATAAATTATGAAGAGTAGAGAATAATCTTTTTTTTGTAAATTGTATGTAAAATTGTAAATAAGTTTAGTCATAGTGAATATTTTTATGGACTACGGTCCCGTGGTTTTTACCCTTCTAACTTTTGAAGGGGTTTTCCACGTAAAAAATCTTTGGTCTCCTACTCTCTGCTTTTTTCTCCTTTGTTATTGTTGTTGTTATTATTATTATTATTATTATTATTATTATTATTATTATTATTATTATTATTATTATTATTATTATTATTATTACATACCAAATTAATTAATGTTATACTTATCTATGTTTAAAATAAATAAATATTTAAAATACAAAATGAATTAATATTTTAAAAACATATTACATAAATGAATAAATAAATAAATGAATAAATATTAAGTAAATGATATTTCAAATATAATAAATTATTTTAAATGCAAAATGAATATAATAAATGAATATAAATAAAGATATGCAAAATGAATATAATAATAATATTCATAATATCATTATTTGTATTTTGAATCAAATATCATTTTATCATAATATTATATTCATAATATAACTTTAATTTATTATAACAATAATTTTATTAGATAATTTTATAATAGTTTATTTTTACATTATTGTTACATTAATTAAATAAATTATAATATAACTTTATAATAAATTATTGTTAAATTAAACTATTAACATTATTTATTATAAAAATAAATTTATTAGATTAAATTATTAAAATATATTAATATATATTAAAATAAATTAATATAAATTTTTAGAAATAAAAAGTCTAAAAAGCAAAAAAAAAATGGACCGAACCGGTTTAAACCGGTTCGGTCCGGTTTTGAGGCGAACCGGGCCGGTTCGCCTCTTATAAGAAATAGAACCGGTCCGAACCGGACCGGTTTGATACCGGTTCGAACCTATTTTCTCATGGTTAGGGCCGGAACCGGTGAAAACCGGTCCGGAACCGGCCTGGTCCAGCCCGTAACCAGCTCTAATATTAGACTTATAAACTCTTTTTCCTTTCGGAAACATATCACATGTTCATATTACATATCATATGAAAATCATCTCGTAGTACTAAAATCAGTACTAAAATAAGCATTTTGTAAAATGCTGTAAATCATTTACATTTCACGTATCACGTATCATGTAAAGCATTTTCATTTAAAACATACCATATGTGGAGACTTAGGCGCACACGCCCAGCCCGTCCACTGGGTCGTTACTCGTATCATGCTATAGACCCCGAAGGGTATGAATAATCATGTCAGATCTATGGCCATAATCTATAAATGTTCTCGGCGGATCACTGATCAGGTGTCAGCCGGGATTACATATCACATATCACATATCACATATTACATGTCACATATCACATATCAGCATGATAGGATGCCAACTAGTCTCAAAACCATATTTTTCATCATCAGAAAACCTTTATGGAATTTATAAAAAAATATAATTTCATCATTTAAAACCATAAAGGTTATAAAACCATTTAGTGAATATTTAAGAAATATATATAAAAATATTCACTTTATTTCCTTTCATTTTCCATCTCGTATTACGTGAAATTTACATATCAAGAGAATTTTCGGTGATTTCATTATCACCATTTTCGAAAACATGAATAAATGTAAAACCATTTTCATTTTATTCATGTTTTTATGAAAATATTCCTTTTCTCGATTTTCGTGTTTGAAAATCATTTCTTATGACATAAAATCATTTATTATGATTTTCAGTAATTTTTCGAGAATTTTTCAATAATTTTTCAGCAGTATAACGGCTGCCAATTGGCTAGCCTCCTGCACGAAAAATACAGTTTATAATTTTCAGCCAGTACTTCATTCCAAATTCCAACCAATCATTTATCATAATAATTTCATAAAATATTTCCATAAAATATTTCGTAATTAAAACATGCAGACTGAATATCCCTACAGTGCTGCACATGCATCCCTTACCTTTTCCGGGTTGGCGACTTCCTCTTATCGATCGCGCCCGTACCCCATTTCTCCTGATCCATCGTCTCGATCGCTGAGAATAATTTCTGGATATTTAAATTCTAAATTTTAGAATTTTCTCAAATTATTTAAATAAATAATTTATTTAAATAATTATCATTAATAATTTCTCAAATTTCTTACCGATTCCCGAGATTCTCGAGTTCTCGAGAATTTTTCGAATTCCCGAAAATTTTCCTTTTCCTCTCTCTCTTTCTTCTTTTCCTCTTTTCTTTCTTCCTTTTTCTCTTTTCTTTTCGTTCTCTTTCTTTTTCTTTTTCTTTTTCTTTTTCTTTTTTCTTTTTCTTTTTCCTTTTTCTTTTCTTTTTTTTTCTTTTCCTTTTTCCCGTTGGACCGGTCAGTGTTCCTCCTTGCCGGTTCCTCACCGGCGGCCGGTTCTCCGGCGGTTCACTGGATCCTTAGTTGGCCGACTGCACGGCGAAGCTACCGGTGCCCTCCGTTTGCTCTGGATCGGCGACACGGCGGCGAATCAAGTCGATTTTCCCTCGGTTTCTTCCGCTCTTCGCCGGCCTTCCTCCGCCGTTCTCCACCCCAACGGTGGCCTCCCACGTCTTCCTCTTCCTCCGGCGAAGCTTCGGTGGTAGTGGCGGCAACCAATTCCTCCGGTACCGCCGGTTCCCATTTTTCTTTTCTCTTCCCCGTTCGTCGCTTCTATTTCCGTTTCACGCTGGTTCCTTCTCCGTTTCGCTTCGCCGGCATTGGCGTCGGCTTCCTCTTCCTTTGCCGGTGACGACGCTTCTCTTCCCTCTTCTCCTTTCCTTCTCCGGCGGCCGTTGACGGGGGCGGCCTCTTCCTCTCGTTTTCGACAGAAACGGGATTCAATTTCCCGTTTCTGTTTTGTTTTATTTCTTTTTTTTTATACATATAAATATATATACCATATATATTATACACACATCACTTTAAATTAAAACAATATATATATTTCTCATATATATATATATATTTATATACTTTTATTTAAAATACTAAGATATATATATTTCATATATATATACATTTATATTTATAATTATATAAATATATTTTATAATATACACATGTATTTATTTAAGACAAAATAGTATATATTTCATTTTATAATATATACTAAAATTCATATACATACTAATGTATTTATATAAAAACATGTGTAAATATATTTATATAATCTAATTATATAAATATATTTTTATACTCATTCTTATTTTATTTAATTTTTTGGATTTTCTTAATATCCAATTATTTTCTCCCTTTCTTTTGTTATTTAATTTGGATTTCCATTTGTCCAAATTAAATTCCTCCTTTCCTTATTTTCCATAACTCCGACTTTATTTTTATTTTCATTTAATTTCCTTCACCCGAATTTCCTTATTCATCACTTCCTCACTTTTCGGAATTTTTCATCAATATTCTGTTATCAAAATTTTATTTATTTATTTCAACTTATCTATTTTCTTTAATATTAATTTCCAAAATAGAAAATTTGCGGTTATCACATTCTCCCCACCTTAAGAAATTCGGTCCTCCGAATTTAACTTAAGTCCAAAAGGTGGTGGCATCCTGTATGCTTATCGTTCTTATCCTCTCAATCATCTTTTAAGTAATACTGCCAGTATATCATCAACATCAGAATTACCTCTTATATTATTACATATCATTTATCATCATATATTTATACTCCTTTAAATTTCTTATCAATTGGGAGTTTTCCATTTTCCACTCATTTTCATATTGCATATAATTCATACTGTTTATCATCCTTCTTTCTTATTTGGTGCCAAGTCGATACATTTCGATAATTATTATTTACTGATTTCATTCCATGGTATGTAATTGTCCCAGTAGCTTTCACATCTCGTGCATCCGCTCACTCAACATATCATCGAGCGTTTCCATACTACGCTCAGATATTTACATCATGTACGGAGCGATGCTGTCAATAGATTTAGAATCTCGGAGCCTTTTGCTATTTCCCATAATATATAGCTACTCAGAGATTCTCGTCACATATATGCTCACTGGAACTTCACATACATTCTCATCATCTTATAATCATATTTCGACTATGGCACTATAGAATCTAAGAGTTTGATGATGGAGAAGTGATTTCATTAGACTATCAGTCTATAATCACTTCCATATTATCATATCTCTTCTAGATTCTTCATTATTATCTCCAATATTCTTTTCATATTTATTTCATCAAATGCTGCAGTTCATTTGCAGACTTTACCATTCACCATCTTTTACCATAATTTAATCAGGAGACAATTATTTCCTCCCCATATCTACTTCCATGTAATCTCATCATTACATCTCTTATTCTTATGGTATACTCTATATCACTTAGGTTTTAGATTATACCAAAGAATATACTCTTTTGATAATTTAGATTCCATCATGGCATCATCAAATTATAATTTAATCTTCTCATTATTTAGCTTCATCACTGAATCTATAATTATCAATTTAATCATCTCATTATCCATATAATTCCACTATTTCCATCATTTCGAAGTGGTATATATATTTATTATTTTTCCATTTACATTATTGGCAGTAAAATGTAAATCACTTCTTTACTCCTTTGAGTATAATTACTTTTCTTCTATCTAGTTTTGGCTCGATCTTACATCTAGCCATAATCATGTGATAACCACAAAATCACTTTTAGTTTTAAATTCGGGTTCTACCTCATATTCTTGCTCCCTCTTCATCATGTACTTTCCTCTTATGACATATTCATCTTTCCTTCATCATCATTTCATTCACTTTTCTTTAGTGGTAAAATATTCCACTATTACCTCTTTTAACCTTTTACATATACTCTTTATACTTATTCATTCATCGTCTTAAGCTTATTTACTTATCAGTCACATCTGTAGAGCAGCTAACCCATAACTCTCCTATAGACTAGCAATAGTATTTAGCTAGACCCAGTTCATTATGTATCTCAATCATTATCTCTTCATCATAGACAGATCCACGTCGCTCTATCTTTCAAGATCATATATCTTAGAAAGAGATACTGTCTAGCTAAATCTTCTATTTGCCATACTTAACATATAGATTACAGTTTTTGAGAGTCCGTAGGGTCACACCAATATGCTGCTCATTTTCCATTTATGCCTTAGACTGTATGGTATATCATTCCTTTATCCATATCTGGTGCCTCATTCATTAGGTTTATATACCTCTCAAGGTATTTCATTAACCTTGTAAACCTCTATAGAACTCGTAAACATTATCTCGAGTTCTAATCATTATCATCTTACGACCATCAATTTCCAACTTTCCCATCTAGTGATGCCTTGTACAGAGATTGATCTTATAAGGTCCTTGTACATCTCCGATTAAATCAAATAAGGCATCCCTTCACATAGCCGATTATTTGTTCTTCATAAGAACTTTATTTCATAATAGGAATTTAATTCATCATTTAATTCATCCTCAATCACATTATTTGTATTTCCATCATTTAACTGTATACAAGTAAATTTCATTATTCACTAACTTTTTCAGAGTTATTTTTTTTAAGCTTTTCGGATTCTTCTATGTTCTCCGATATAAGCTTAAAATATATTTCATCTTAATAATTGAGTCAATATTAACCCGATCTCTCAATCTATATTACTCAGAAAATTTATCGAGAATCACCTCTGATATTTTCTTTAATCACAGATCTCTTATCATTTTGGACATTTCATCTATGTGTCCTATCATTTCCACTGCATATCCTCAAGGCAAAGACATTTAATATTCAGATCATTTTAACACCTACTTCGCCTTGATTCCCTAATTTACTCATATTTCACAGCATATTGATCATCTTAATTTATATGCTGGATTAAGTGTAATCGTTAATTAACACCTTTTACAGCTAACCAATTTATTATTATTGTAATTTATTTTAAAATCATTTTCATTTAATTATTCAGTTTAGCTGTTATCTTCTTCATCTCTTATCTTTACTTACTGTCCTTATACATATTCTCCAATTTCATATACTCCATACAGTACATTATTCTATAAAACATATTTCAAACTATTCTAGTTCTATGATTATCCATTGGATACTTTAGAAACTATATGAATGTATAAAACCAGAATTAACCGTACTGCTATGGATTTCATCATCTATACTATCTACTTTCTCAATTCGTCATCAGTAATCATTTCACTTTCCATCATATCCAACAATCCCTTAATAATATCTCGTTAATACACTTTTAATTTGGACCTTTAAAAATCAAAAAAACTGAATCACTCATCCTGCAACTTCCTTAAAACCATTCGGGTCACACCAGCACTTTAAGCGTAGTGAAATTTATACTCGGGATCGTTATACTCATATTGTGTCCTTATACCATCAATAACTCCATTACTATCAATATATTCAAAATTGACTTGATTTTATCACTATTCAAACCATAATCCCACATAGGGGCATTTTCGTCATTTTCACATTTATTTCTTTCTCCTCAATATACAGTTAAATTAGTGATCTTATTATCTATTTGCTGATAGTATCCCTTTCTCATACCAATATCAGCAGTTTAAAATCTTTTTCGATTTCGATAGAGAAATCCAATAGAATCTATAATTGGATTATTTTGCCTGAAATAGAGCTTTACATCATCAATTTCTCTATCAGATTGGTCAATTTCAACTTCTGTTGGTCTCTCTTGACTCCTGGTAGAATTTTGAAGGCAGGGGTATTTTGGTCATTTTTGGTCAAAAATATTCTCTCTCCTCCAAATACCTTCAATTGGTGATCTTAAGGTCTATTTAATGATGATATTTCATTCCCCTCCTTTATATCATCACTTTCAGGTCTCAGTTCGATCCGGACAGAAAAGTACTGGTGAGGCCCTCACCGAGTCCATTTCCGTTCCTTACCGAACCGACCTTCATTTAGATTATAAGATCACCATTTCAGGTAACATTCCTGAGCCGTTTTCCTTTTTAGCATTCCTTATTTCATAATTCTCACCCCCTTCTAAACACTTAATTCAATTTGCAATCATTTATTTTCTCTAAGTATTTAGACTACACAGTACTACAGGGGATGTTAACTTTTTCAACACAATTTCTTTCCAAAAGTATCGACAGACATCAGGCCAACCCTGCTCTGATACCATTAAATCTGTCACAGCCCGTGACCCTATTTTTCACCTTATTCTATACATCTTATATGGTTGGGCTGTCTGCGATACTTTACTTTTAATTTTACATATAAACAATTTCATATTAAATGATAATATGAATTACATCCCCTATCTTAATTCACAAGGAAGTAGTACCGTAAATAAGTCTAAATACAGAAAATAAATGATCATACCTTATTAATTAAATCGACCTGTCGCATTGTCCCCAAATGCGCAATCGAAAATCCTTTTACTGCTAAACTCTCGGTCTTCGAAAACCTGAAATGTTAAAATTAAGGGGTGAGCAAACCACGGCTCAGTAAGGGAATTATATGCCTCACTTGATACTCAGCTTCCTATATGCAAAAAAAACTTTTTCATTTTTCCTATGGGCTCTAGGCTTACATGTAGGAAGGATACTACAGTCGGCTAGGGATCCGGATGGAGTAAGGTAGGTATTTTGAAATACCTATCTTGTCCCGAAACCTAGAAGCAACTGTAGAGAATAATTTCCTTTTCGTTTGGAAATTTAATCCTTTTTACCTTTTTATTCCATAACATTTTCATATTCTTTTCAAAATAATGCTTTTATAAAATAAAGCATTTAAATAAAGTAACTAATATTCAGATATTCTTTGAAAAGAATATTAGTTAAATTCTCCTCATTCTCATTTAAAACTCATTTCATGTTTTACTGTGCAACCATAACTAGTACAGTACTTTAAATAGCAAAATCGGCTATTAAATCCTTTTCGTATAACATATATATCATTTAAATCTAATATTCAATTTAAAAATTAAAATAAGAATATTAGATTTATTTTCCTCCTCTTTCCTTTTTTTTTGAAAACATATCACATATTCATGTCACATATAGTCTAATATTCAATTTAAAATCATAGTAAGAATATTAGACTTATAAACTCTTTTTCCTTTCGGAAACATATCACATGTTCATATTACATATCATATGAAAATCATCTCGTAGTACTAAAATCAGTACTAAAATAAGCATTTTGTAAAATGCTGTAAATCATTTACATTTCACATATCACGTATCATGTAAAGCATTTTCATTTAAAACATATCATATGTGGAGACTTAGGCACACACGCCCAGCCCGTCCACTGGGTCGTTACTCGTATCATGCTATAGACCCCAAAGGGTATGAATAATCATGTCAGATCTATGGCCATAGTCTATAAATGTTCTCGGCGGATCACTGATCCGGTGTCGGCCGGGTTTCCATATCACATATCACATATCACATATCACATATTACATGTCACATATCACATATCAGCATGATAGGATGCCAACTAGTCTCAAAACCATATTTTTCATCATCAGAAAACCTTTATGGAATTTATAAAAAAATATAATTTCATCATTTAAAACCATAAAGGTTATAAAACCATTTAGTGAATATTTAAGAAATATATATAAAAATATTCACTTTATTTCCTTTCATTTTCCATCTCGTATTACGTGAAATTTACATATCAAGAGAATTTTCGGTGATTTCATTATCACCATTCTCAAAGAGGATTTTCGGTGATTTCATTATCACCATTTTCGAAAACATGAATAAATGTAAAACCACTTTCATTTTATTCATGTTTTTATGAAAATATTCCTTTTCTCGATTTCGTGTTTGAAAATCATTTCTTGTGACATAAAATCATTTATTATGATTTTCAGTAATTTTTCGATAATTTTTCAGCAGTATAACGGCTGCCGATTGGCTAGCCTCCTGCACGGAAAATACAATTTATAATTTTCAGGCAGTACTTCATTCCAAATTCCAACCAATCATTTATCATAATAATTTCATAAAATATTTCCATAAAATATTTCGTAATTAAAACATGCAGACTGAATATCCCTACAGTGCTGCACATGCATCCCTTACCTTTTCCGGGTTGGCGACTTCCTCTTATCGATCGCGCCCGTACCCCATTTCTCTCGATCCATCGTCTCGATCGCTGAGAATAATTTCTGGAAATTTAAATTCTAAATTTTAGAATTTTCTCAAATTATTTAAATAAATAATTTATTTAAATAATTATCATTAATAATTTCTCGGATTTCTTACCGATTCCCAAGATTCTCGAGTTCCCGAGAATTTTTCGAATTCCCGAAAATTTTCCTTTTCCTCTCTCTCTTTCTTCTTTTCCTCTTTTCTTTCTTCCTTTTTCTCTTTTCTTTTCTTTCTCTTTCTTTTTCTTTTTCTTTTTCTTTTTCTTTTTCCTTTTTCTTTTCTTTTTTTTTTCTTTTCCTTTTTCCCGTTGGACCGGTCAGTGTCCCTCCTTGCCGGTTCCTCGCCGGCGGCCGTTTCTTCGGCGGTTCACTGGCTTCTCAGTTGGCCGATGGCACGACGAAGCTACCGGTGCCCTCCGTTTGCTCTGGATCAGCGACATGGCGGCGGATCAAGTCGATTTTCCCTCGGCTTCTTCCGCTCTTCGCCGGCCTTCCTCCGCCGTTCTCCGCCCCAACGGTGGCCTCCCACGTCTTCCTCTTCCTTCGGCGAAGCTTCGGTGGTAGTGGCGGCAACCAATTCCTCCGGTACCGCCGGTTCCCATTTTTCTTTTCTCTTCCCCGTTCGTTGCTTCTGTTTCCGTTTCACGCTGGTTCCTTTTCCGTTTCGCTTCGCCGGCATTGGCGTCGGCTTCCTCTTCCTTTGCCGGCGATGACGCTTCTCTTCCCTCTTCTCCTTTCCTTCTTCGGCGGCCGTTGACGGGGGCGGCCTCTTCCTCTCGTTTTCGACAGAAACGGGATTCAATTTCCCGTTTCTGTTTTGTTTTATTTCTTTTTTTTTATGCATATAAATATATATACCATATATATTATACACACATCACTTTAAATTAAAACAATATATATATTTCTCATATATATATTTATATACTTTTATTTAAAATACTAAGGTATATATATAATTCATATATATATATATATATATATATATACATTTATATTTATAATTATATAAATATATTTTATAATATACACATGTATTTATTTAAGACAAAATAGTATATATTTCATTTTATAATATATACTAAAATTCATATACATACTAATGTATTTATATAAAAACATGTGTAAATATATTTATATAATCTAATTATATATATATTTTTATACTCATTCTTATTTTATTTAATTTTTTAGATTTTCTTAATATCCAATTATTTTCTCCCTTTCTTTTCTTATTTAATTTGGATTTCCATTTGTCCAAATTAAATTCCTCCTTTCCTTGTTTTCCATAACTCCGACTTTATTTTTATTTTCATTTAATTTCCTTCACCCGAATTTCCTTATTCATCACTTCCTCACTTTTCGAAATTTTTCATCAATATTCTGTTATCAAAATTTTATTTATTTATTTCAACTTATCTATTTTCTTTAATATTAATTTCCAAAATAGAAAATTTGAGGTTATCACAATTATTGTTATTGTTCAAGTGCTAAAGACATCACAAATAGCCTAATCATAAATTTATGTGTAAAATGTATGTTATACTGTACATTTGGATTGCTACAAAATACTACCACCAGTTTGTTGAGGGATTCTTGAGATTGGCTGCTCCACTGACACGTCTCACACACAAGGATGTAATGTTCGAGTGGACAGATGCGTTTGACCGCAGTTTTCATAAGTTGAAATAGAGGTTGGCCACTGCTCCCATTCTCACCATTCCTAGCGGATCATGAGATTTCTCGGTCTACAGTGATACTTCCGTATTGGGTTTAGGTTGTGTTCTCATGCAGAATGGGAAAGTTAGTGCTTATGGTTCCAGACAATTGAAGGATCATGAGAAGAATTATCTTACACATGACTTAGAAGTTGCATTCGTGGTGTTTACATTGAAGATATGGCAGCACTATCTCTACAAAGAGAAATTCTAGGTATACACTAACCATAGGAGCGTCAAATATCTATTCTCGCAATGTGAATTGAACATGAGACAGTGTAGATGGATGTAGCTGTTAAAGGATTATAACTGTGAGATCTTATACCACCCGGGGAAAGTAAACCTGGTGGCAGATGCTTTGAGTAGGTAGCACATCGGTATGGTGTCATACATGATAATTCGGGAGTATGATTTATTATAGTAGTTCTCGAGCCTCAGTTTGAATGTGGTTTCCTCTTAGAGGTATGGTTTCATTACTAGTTTTAGAATTGAACCAGAATTGATGGATAGAAGTAGAAATGCTCAGAAGGATGATGCAAATTGTATAGAGATTGTCAGTCGAGTGTAGATGGGTAGTCAGTTAGATTATGGTATTGGTACTGATGGTATATTGAGGTTCAAAGGCAGAATATGTATTCTCGATGATCGATAGTTACGTGATTTGATTTTGACAAAGACTCATACATCTAGGTACACTCTGTATCTAGGCAATAATAAGATGTACCATAAACTGCTAGGGTTTATTGGTGGCCTAAGATGAAATGGGACATCATGGGGTTTGTTACTAGATGTCTCACATGTCAGTAAGTGAAGACAAAGCATCAAAAGCTTGCTGGGTTATTACAGCCTTTATCGATTCCAATGTGGAAATGGGAGCACATACCTATGGACTCATTATGGGTTTACCAAATACCCGAAGGAATCATGATGCTATTTGGGTGAGTAGACTGACGAAGTCTACACACTTCCTTACTATCAAATCCACTAATTCACTTAGTGCCTTAGCCAATTTATATGTCAGGAAAATTGTCAAACTGCATGGAGTTCCAGTAAGCATCACTTCAGACAAGGATTCCAGGTTCAATTCACACTTTTGGGAGAGATTTCATGAGGCCATGGGATTCCAATTAAATTTTAGCACCGCTTTCTATCCACAGACTGATGGCTAGTCTGAGTGCACTATCCATACGCTTGAGGATATGTTGCGAGCGTGTGCACTAGATTTTAAAGGCTCCTGGGACGACCACTTGCCACTGGTCAAATTTGGTTATAATAACAATTATCATTGTAGTATCGGCATGGAATCTTACGAGGCTTTTTATGGTAAATGATGCAGATCCCCAGTTATTTGGGAAGAAGTGAGTGATCGAAAGATATTACCTCTCGATTTGGTAAAGCAGACTTCTCGAGATGTACAGATTATCTGTGAGAGATTAAAGACTGCACAAAGTCGGTGAAAGAGTTATGTTGATAATGGTGCCAACCTTTAGAGTTCTTAGTTAGAGACTCAGTTTTTCAAAAAATCTCACCTTCGAAAGGCATCATGTGATTTGGGAAGAAAGGGAAACTGAGTCCTTGATACGTCGGACCATTTGAGATCTTAGGCTGCATAGGAGATGTAGCTTACCAGTTAGCACTACCACCAGAACTATCCAAAGTGCATAATGTCCTCTATATATCGATGTTGTGAAAGTACCATCCAGATCCATCTCACATAATTCTATACAAACCACTGGAGATCAGGGAGGATATGAGTTACGTGAAGAAGCTTATTCGGGTCTTGGATCAGAAAGACAAGGTGCTACGGTCGAAAACCATTCCTTTGGTAAAAGTACTCTGGCAGTACCATTCAAAGGAAGAGGTGACTTGGGAATTAGAAAGTCTTATGCAAGAAAAGTACCCAGAGCTATTTCAGTGACTGATTTGATCAAATTTTGAGGATCGAATTTCCTAAGGTGGGGAGGATGTGAGAATGGCATATTCTAGTATTGTTATACGTAGAAGACTTCTCACCACTGTTCAATTCCTATGTATTCACAAGTATAAAAGGAAATAGTGTGGTGGTCCCACAAACCTTACAGTACCCAGATGGATAGGAGACTTGGTACACTCGGTAAAGAGAGCCGAATAAGCCTATAATAAGAATCTAGAACCCAAAATCCTTTTTTTCTTTTGAGAAGTGTGCCAATAAAATAGAAAATAACGAATAAAGACATAGGTGGGTTGAATTTTCGTAAATATTGGTCAAACTAAATTGACTTTTGACCAACTGACTGAAGTATGATAATCTATGTGTAAATAAGTTCTTGGCCATGTCACTAGATAGATTAAATTAGGGGAAATATAATAAATTTACGCGATTGACTCTGTAGGGGTATTTTTATAATTTCACCCATATGGATGGTCAAACCTTAATAAAACCCCATCCATTCATTAAAACATTTTTAATAATAATATTTAATGTTGAAGTAAAATATTTTGGAGTTAAATTGGGTAGTTAAAAATATTATGGAGGTTTAAGGGCAAAATTGTCAAAAATTATCACAACCAAGGGCATTTTGGTCATTTTGCATGCAAGATAATTATAAAAGAAATTTCTACACTCTTGAAAGGGGCCGGCCACACCATCATCTTCAACCTCATGCCGCTCCCTCCATAACCAAGCTTAAAGAAAAATAAGAAAGCTTCCAAAAGACTAAGAAAACAAGTTCAAAACCGAAAAGTTTCTTCTACAAACTTGTTCCAAATTCAGTGTTGTACAAGCCCATATCAATATTTAAGTGTAAAGTGGACAAAATCAAAGTGTTGGACTCCCTCTTGATTTCAGCCAAGATAAGATGTCACCATGCTTGAGTTTTCTTTATGGTTTAATGTTAGTAAGTGATGTAATAAGCATGTCTAAGCATGATTTTGGCCTTAGATTGAATCAAAACTCCTTCAATTGTCCCCTTAAGGTTTCAACCATGATTGGAAGTCCATGATTTATTGTGTTTTGTTGCATGAAAATGGTGTTAAATGGATGAAGAACAATGGTTAACTGTGAAATAAGGATTTAATTGTTGAAAAACCATGGAAATGCTGCCATGTAACATTCAGCCATGAGATGGGGACATGGCTATGGTGCTCAATTTGATGTATTCTAGGTCCCATGATACTGTATAAATTGAGAAAAGACTACCGATGCTATCAGAATGAAAAACGGAGTTGATTTAGGCATAGTTGTATTTTAGCACCGGTGTAAATTAGACTGGCTTAGTGACTATTTTAGACAATGTGATAGATTCTTAATGAAGAAGAATTCATTATAATTAAAGTGTAGTGAAATAGTGGTATTGGCATAATGTTTTGCAGCCGAGAGTAAGAATACTAGCGTAATGCTATCGACTACTTGAATAGAATTTGACAGGTAAGGGATGAGTGTGGAAGATGTAGGGACACTGTGGATGCATATTATGGTTGAAAATGATTTCATGAAATTGTTTTGAATTCAATTGCTTTGGAATTGTTGAAATTGTGGACTCTGGCTGGTTTTATGTACTATGTTTTTACTGCAGGAAGGTTAGGTTATGAACAGCCATTATACTGTCAAAATTTCTATGAATTTTATGGAATTATCTCTTAATATCCTTGAGTATTAGAAATGAAAGAATTATTAAGCTAATCTCATCTCATTTATTAAAATTTCATATTTCCACTAAACACTGAAAAACAATATTTAAAAAATTCATGTTATCGAATTTTACATACGTGAGAGTACTAACATGTTCTTATAACTTGTTTACAGATAAATAGAACATTTTTAGAAATGATTACTAAACTGTGAATATTTTCTAAATTTTATTACTGAACTGCTTATGTTTTCTAATGTATGCATTTATGGACTAACTGAAAATTTTATTACTGGAATTGATTTCTTTAATGGTATTTATACTGCTTATAAACTGTTTTAAGACTATTAGACCCCATATCATACTAATTTACTGTTACTGTTACTGCACTATTGCAGATAGACCTACTAAGTATTCAGCTTTCTCAAGTGTCACTAAGCAAGGGTACACTGTGGACCCCCAGACTATGGCTATATGTGTTACTGTTGTTATTGTTTCTCCCTTCTTGGGATAATGTTATGGCATGATATCTATTGGGTGTTGCCTGGTCTCCATTGTACTGTGCTGTTTTACAGAATTGAATTTCCTACTGATATTGAACTGAATTGTTTATATATCGACTGCACTGAGAATTTAAAGTGTTTACTGTACTGTTTACTAGATTTCTATACTGAACCATTTATTGAAGTGATTCAGTTAAATTGTTTATATAATGTTTGTATACTGAAATATTTTATGGTATGATTTTAAAGTGATTTATCCTATTTAATTCAAATCATCTCCAACTGTTTACCCCATATAGTTGCAACTAGGGACTCGGACACGATAGGTACTTCAAAGTACCTCCCATAGTCTATCCAGTTACCTAGTCGACTATAGTATCCTTCCTAAAAAATGTCCCTTGCTGTACAATTAGAAATCAAATGATTTTATGCATATAGATTTTATCGTATCAGTTCTTGCATAAGAATTTCTTACTGGGCATTAAGCTTACCCCCCTCTTTTCCCACCTCATCGATTATCTGCAATGATATATCGTTCCACGGATCAGCTGTGTTTTTGGTACCCTAAGGCAGCAGTTATCTCATTGTGGAGATATATTTTATTTTCTTTTCTTTTATATGTTCAGACGTTTACGTACAGTACTACTTTTGTATAATTTATGTACAGAGGATGTAAAATTAGTGAAATGTACTAAACTGATACTTTTGATGTAAATATTAATATTAGTTATAGATTGACTTTTATTTACAAATTGATTATTGTGTTAAGTGAGTGTTATAAAGGCATCGCAGACAACCCAACCAATTGACTATATATGTGATTATTGATATTTACTATATATACTGGAACGTTACACTAGTAAGTTGTTTGCTACTGTTCTGGACAGGGAGTTCACGGTTTAATGAATACCAAAGAGAAAGAAATTTCACTATAAGCTTCCCTTTAACTAATTCTTTTAATTTCCAATTATGCATTACAACTTAATTATGTCTGGAGCCCCATAAAATCTTATTCCCATTCCATTTAGATCTTTAGCAATTTCTTTTAATCACACTAGGCTCCAAGTTTCAAATTAACTTCCCGATTTAATCATTTCGTTCAATAAACCTTCTAATTACTGATTTTTTAGCCTAACTTCCGACAATTAACTGTATCGATCTACAAGAAATCTAGGGGCGTGCCACACATGATCACAAAGGTCTCTAAATTATCTTTTCAACTACGTTTGAATCTCTCACAAACTCCATTATTCCGATTTCCGAAATATATATAAATAGAATTAAGTCTTGAAACCAAAATTTACCTTTTTACCCCTTGTCCTGAAATTTGCCAAATTCTATCAAGATTACCTTGACATCTTCATTGTCCAAAATATGTCTGAAAATAACAAAGACAAATTTAATATAATTGAAAATTCAACAAGGGTAATTACACAAGGTAATTGACTAAGGGATTGTTACATAATCCTTCCCTGCATGTAACTGTATTTGTCACATCCTGAGTATACAATATTTTACACTTTTCCATACATGTGAATTGGTTAGGCTGTCTTCAATGCCTTTATTTCTACTTTTAAATCAATAGTGAATAGTAATAACCATAATTTAATTTACGGAAGTAAAATATTTACAAAAAATATTTATATCAATTCGATACATCCCCTATTTAATACAATACTGTAGTACTGCAAAACAAAGTCTGAACATATAAAAGAAACTAAATATACCTCCAAAATCTACAACAGCTGCCTTGGGGTGCTCAATATGCAGCCGATAATCCTCGGATGATATATCTCTCGGTCACTGAAAATACTCTAGAGAGATGAAAACAAAGGGGTGAGCAAACCACGACTCAGTAAGAGAGTTGTATGCAATTTTGATATCACGAAACTATATGCAGTAAAATCCTCTAATTTCCTATTGGTATGCTAGGCACACTAAAAGGAAGGATACTATAGTCGACCAGGTAATCTAGATGGAGCATGGAAGGTATTTTGAAATACCTGTCTTGTTCCAGAAACCTAGAGCGACTATAGGGAGTAGAAATTTAATGTAATGTAAATTTATTTAAATATTCACTGCATATAAATATTTCACATACTTGAGTAAAATAACTCATTAAATCATATAAATCAACACTTGAAAATAATTTGATTTCCACCATTGAAATCATCATCTTTACACATGTAACAGTAAAATAAACTATTCAAATATATTACCAATTCAGTGATAAAACACTTCGGTAAACAGTATATTTCAGTAAACATCAACCAGTAATAACACATGAAGTAATAGTGGAGACCAAGCAACACCCTAATGATATCATGTTATAATCCCTGTAAGGAGCAGTAACAATAAAAACATGAGATCTATAGCCATAGTCTATAAATATCCTTCATCGTACACTGAGCAGGTGTCAACTAGGACGCTGAAGACAGGCTCAATGTCAATAGCTTCACACATGATACAGTAACACATGAACACGTGAGCATGATATGGGGCCTAATAGTCTCAAAACAGTATTTACACGGTGGTATTCCCTTTATGGAAATCATTACACGTGGTAAAAATCATCAATCAGTCCATAAAGGATAAATAATAAGATATTGAATATTATACTGAAAATAATTTATAAAATATTCACTATTCATCATTTCACTTTACAAATCACATATTCCATTATAAAACACTTTGTATAAATTTTTGATAATTTAACTTTTATTAAAATCAGTAACATGAATGTTTAATAAATACTTTTTGGTAAATTCACAATTTATGAAAAATAATAAATATTTCACTCTCAAGGCTAGGAAAATATTTCACAATGCATTAAAATATTTTATGGCATTTTTAGAAATATTTTTAATAAAATTCCGGCAGCATAACAGCTACTAACTCCCTAGCCCCCTGCAATTGCAAAAACAGTTTAAAACAGCCAAGCAACCACAATTCCATAGGATTTTAGGCAATTCACTCCCAAAATAATTTCATAAATTGTTAGCATGAAAAACATACATTCGGGATATCCGTACAAATTACACATGTGTCTCTTACCTGTCTAACGAAATCGCATTTTTCGATCGCACCACACTAATGTCGTAACTCCCAGGCTGCAATTAATTCCACCAAAATTATTAGCTTATTACATACTTATTTTTAAGCTATAGTTCATATCATAATGCAGCCACATTGGACATTGCAAATATTTTTGCACTATAATTTCTACAGTAGTATTATGTAACTTCCTCGTTTTGCGTCGAATTTTAAATCCGAGCATACCAACAGACTCCTTGTAATTCCTACAGTCTAAATCTACCATTAAATCATCAAGAACAGCCCAGAAACATGGTCCCCTTCACCATGGCCGAAAATCCCTTTTGCTATTGTTGATTGTTTTTCAACAATTCAATCTTACCAAGTTATTCTACTATGCTCAACCATTATTTTGGCACCATTTTTAATCATGAAACCATGTGAATTCACCATGCTCCCATGTTGGCCGAAACCCCCTCTCATGGCAACTTTTGATTTTTCAACATTTAATTAAAACTAGAGCTATAAACATCATCACTAAGCTTAAAGGAATAATTTCATGCAATTGAAATTAAGAAAAACATAAGGAATGACAACCTTACCTTACTTGGCCAAAACTTGGGAGCTTCTTTTCTCCTTGTATAGTGCATTATAAGATGAACTATGGGTATAAAAATGTAGAGGAGAAAGAGAGGAATATTTTTTAGTTATGATTTTTGGTAAAATTCTAGCTAATTTGTGAGTTATAACAAGTTGAAGTTTCTTTTCTTTCTCTTCCTTGTGAATGGCATGAGAGCTTGGTGGAGAAGAGGATGAATAGTGCTGTGTGACTGCTGAAGCATTTATGAAGAAAATTCTGGAATTGACAAAATTACCAAAATGTCCCTAGTTATGAAAATTTCGAACAATTTTGCCCTTATGGTTTTACTGGCGTAAAAACCGTGTAAACGCACTCCAAATTTTTGGATTCCAGTACCAATGATCATATTAAACATAATTTGATGATTAGAAGTGGTTTCGTCATCGCGCAGTGCACAGATAGTGAGAAATTACGATTTTACCCCTGCAACCCACTAGCAAAATTTTTTGTTTTGGCGGCTGTTTCAAGAAATTTATTGACACTGTGTTAAAGTACTCTTCATGTAGAATAACATGATATTTTTACTTCATCCCAATTCATTTTAGTTTTGGAGGAATTTACGAAAATACCCTCAAGACGTATCCGTCATTTTCAAATTTGTTTACCATACTTCACCAAATGATGCCAACAAGGTATTTTGACTTCTAAATTTACATAGTATCATTATTACACCTTCCATACATTATTTTCTCAGTCATATCATCATCTGGACATTAAAATCCAAGTGTGGCTCACTCACTATTCACTTGAAATTCCCAAAAATATATAAAATAATTTATTTATTAATTAATAATTTACATATTCGTACATGTACAGTACAAAATAATGAGTTCTCACATTTCCTCCCCACCTTAATAAATTCGATCCTCTGAATTTCACTCGAACCACTCACTGAAACAACTATAGGTACTTCTCTCGCATCAAACTCTCCAATTCTCATGTCGCCTCTTACTCGGAGTGGTGCTGCAAAAGCACTTTCACCAAGGGAATCGTCTTAGATCACAACACCTTATCCTTCCAATCCAGAATTCGTATAGGTCATTCCACATAACTCATATCTTCTTGTATCTCCAATGGTTTGTACCAAATTACGTGGGATGGATCTAGATGGTACTTCCGGAGCATTAAGACATGGAATATATTATGCACATCTGATAACTCGGGTGGTAGTGCCAATATGTACGCCATGCCACGTACACAATCCAAGATTTCGAATGGTCTGATGTATCGGGGACTCAATTTCCCTTTCCTACCAAATCTCATTATACCTTTAAATGGAGAAACTTTCAAAAATACAAGATCTCCTAGTGAGAACTCAAGTGGTTGGCGTCTCATGTCTGTATAACTCTTCTACCGACTTTGTGCAGTCCTTAATCTCTCACATATTAGCTGTACATCTTGTGAAGCTCGCTCTACCAATTCGGGGAGCTAGTAAGTTTCGATCTCCTACTTCTTCCCACACAATCGTGATTCTACACCTTCTACCATATAATGCTTCATAGGGTGCCATGACAATACTAGTTTGATAGCTATTATTATAAGTAAACTTGGCTAACGGCAAGTGGTCACCCCAGAGCCATTAAAATCCAACGCACATGCCTTTAACATATCCTCGAGTGTCTGTATCACTCGCTTGGACTGTTCGGCAGTCTATGGATAAAAGGCGGTGCTGAAATTCAATCGGGATCCCATGGCCTCTTGAAATCTCTCCCAGAAGTGGGATATAAATTGGGAATCCCTATCCGATGTGATGCTCACTGGAACTCCGTGTAGCCTCACTATCTTTCGCACATATAGATCGGCGAGGGCAATAAGAGGATCTGTAGATCTGATAGCTAAGAAGTGGGTGGACTTCGTCAATCTATCCACTATCAGCCATATAGCATCATGATTTCTTTGGGTCTTTGATAAACCTATGATGAAGTCTATCATGATGTGCTCCCATTTCCAAGTAGGAATCGGTAAAGGCTACAATAAACCCGCAGGCTTTTGTTGCTTGATCTTCACCTGCTGGCAAGTGAGACATCTAGCCACAAACTCCTCGATGTCTCTCTTCATCTTCGGCCACCAATAAACCCTCCGTAGGTTTTCGTACATCTTAGTACTACCTCGGTGTAGAGTGTACCGGGAGGTATAGGCCTCTGTCAAAATCAGGTCTCTAAGCTATCGATTATCGAGAACAAGATCCTACCTCTGAACCTCAAAATCCCATCGGTGCCAATCTCAAAATCTGACTGTACTCCTAGCTGTATTTGACTGTCAACCGCTATACAATAATCATCCATCCTCTGAGCATCCTTGATCTGTCCCATCAAGTCTGGTTCAATTCTGAAACTAATCATGAACCTATAACTCTCAGACGGAATCGCATTAAGGCTGAGGTTTGAGAACTGCTTAAATAACTTGTGCTCCCTAACGATCATGCTTATTTTTATGACCTAATGTTTAAAAAGAAATTAAATTAAAGATTTATGAAACTATTAGTGAAGGAAACTCACAAGAAGTATAATTCAAATACGGATATATTTTGATATTTGCTAGGAAATCAAACAAAGTAATTGTGAGATTAATAATATTGGTAAAAGGAATTAGGAAAAGAGAATATAATTGCTTTGCAGAATTCTTTTAATTGACTATATGGTGATAATTAATAGAAAATAAAATGAATTAATTGTGTAAATTAATAAAATGAAATTGTGTGATATAAATAAATGGTACAATTAATATTAATGATGAATAAAGACTATTTGTAAATAGATTGGAGTTAGAAAATAATAAATGTGAAGCAAGAATGAAATGTTTAATTATACTAAATAATTAAAAATAACGGAATAATTTTAATTTAATTAAACTTAGGAAAAATTAAATCAATTTAATTATAACTATATTATAATATTTAATTAGAAATAAAACAACGTTACCATGAAAAATAATAAAATAGAAAATAATTATTAGATTTAAAAAAAATATGAAATTAGTAGTGGAATTACAATTAAGAAAAGATTTCAATTTAAATATAGTTATGTTAAGACATTTAGTAAGAAATTAAATAGTTAAATTATTAAAATTTATAAAATGGAGAGTGGGAAATTATAAAATATTTATTATAGTTATACATGGAATTTTAAATTGAAATTGAAATTATTGGTAACATGGAAATTAAAGGAAAAATAGGATATAATTGAAATTATATTTTGGTATTTAGTAGAAAATAAAGTAAATTAATTGTTAGGATGATAAATAAAAAATAGAAAAGTATAGAACATTTGTTAGAACCATAATATGGAATTTTAAATATAATTTGGAATTATTGTGCAATGCTAAGGAATAGAGGAATAAAGTGGTGAAAATGGTACTATCGGATTTTTATATTGCGCAGAATAGAGGTAAGGAACATGTATAAGATTTGCTTAGAACTGTTTTACATGCCATTGGAAAATTCTTGGAAATTCAATTCCTAACGATTTCTCACCAATTCTCCTGAATGGGAAAATATAATTTATTTTACATACACATACCAAATATGTTTTTAAGTAGCATGTTTACTGCATGGTGTATTGAATTGTTATTACACTATTTCTAAAAAAAACTGTTTACCAATACTAAACTATTTACTACTGTGGTTTCAAATTAATTGTTTATATACGGTTTATGTACTGAAATATATTTTATGAAATTTATTTCTAAACTGTCTACATTTTCATAAATATTTATTTATGGACTGATTGAAGATATTCTCAGTGAAATTATTTCTAAAAGGGTGTTTCTACTGTATATATATTGTTTTGAGACTATTAGGCCTCGTATCATGCTCACGTGTCATGTGTTACTAATACTATTGCTGATTGACCTGCCAAGTCATCAACTGTCCTAGTTGTCACCTAGCAAACGTACACTATGGACCCTATAGACTATGGCCATATGTCTCATGTGTTACTGTTACTACTAATCCCTTCGAGGACTACTGTTATAGCATGATATACTTGGGTGTTGCCTGGCCTGCACTTATTGTTACTATTTATTGTACTATTTTATTGTACTATTCCTGGTATTTAACTATTTACTATTTTGAACTTTTTACTGTTACTAAATTGTTTATCGATAACTGGACTGTTTATTGATAACTGGATTGTTTATCGTACTGTTTATAACCAAATTGTTTACTGATAGCGAAATGTTTACTATTCCAGAACTGTTTATTACAATGTTTTCAAATATTGTTTATAAACAGTTTAAGTGTTGTAATAAATTATGATATGATTTCTATAGCATTTTAATATCGTTTCCATATCATATCAACTTTTGCTCCTTATAGTCGCTACTAGGGACTGGGACACGGACACGAAAGGCATTTTAAAATACCTCCCATACTCCATTCAGTTTTATAATCGACTATAGTATCCTTCCTATACTGTTCCCTAGCACATCGTTAAGAAATAAATATTTTATGCATTTTAATATGTATACATAATCAGTAATAAATTTATTTTTATCTACATATAGTAGTTTAATATAGTGCTTTTGTATATGTTTCTTATTCGACTTTTCCCAAAGCTCACCCCCTTTACTCCCACTCTCCCAGATAGCTTTTCAATGTACGTGCTTACCGCTGCTTCTAGATTTATTGAAGAAATTATTAGAAGCTTAAAGTGACAAATAATCAGGTATATATTATATGTTATATTTATATTTAGACATGTAATTACACAGCAAATGTAGATATGGAATAGAATGTAAATTTTATAGTGAGATGTAAATTTATGGATAAATATTATATTATAGATGTACTGAAATTTCTGATCTATTAATTAGTTTGACAGCATAACTAATTGATTGAAATGGAAAATGTGGAGTGTGCTTACACTGACACTGAATGCAAACCTAACGATTGTAAGTGAATAAGTGTTTTAAAAAAGAAAAAGTTGGTTCAAAATTTCATAATTTCGGACATTACAAAGTGGTATCAGAGCAAGGTTACCTAATACGTGTCGGTATAAGTAAGTTAAAATTGATTTACATCTCACACTGCTATGCATAGTCTGAATATAAATTGTAAAGGATAGTTAGAAATGAGATGAAATGTCGATCGATAGAGAAATATTGTTGGTTAACAGGAAGAACGAGAATGATAATTATGAATATTATAGGAAAGTGTTGTGGAATTAAGTACTAATTGATTGAGATAAATTAACAAAATTTGGTTTAGTTAAAATGATTGGAAATGATTTATGGTTTCTGTCTAATTAGAGACAATGGAGAACCATAGCAAAAATGAATGGTGTAAATGGAAATGCAAATTGTTAATGAATAATACCGATGTTATATGGAAAAGTAAGTACGAATGAATGGGGTGGATATTAAATGATCGATCATGATTGATTGAGGAATGTATTTTTTGAGGATAATAGAATAACCTTATTGGACATGATTGATGTGGAAATTAATAAGGGACAATAAAGTTAAGAAAGTTGTTCATAAATAATGTTGATATTGTATAGAAATACTGATGTGAATAAGCGTAAAGATTGAATGTTATGGATAAGTGTTAAATTGATAAATTTCAAGGCATTAATTGATTGAAGTATTTGTCTCGAACTTAGAAGACCAAATTCTTCAAAGGTGGGGAGGATGTGACAGCCTTGAATTCCTCATATTTTAAATAAGTTATTGAGTATAGGAATTTAAATGGGGAAATTTATTGTTAAAATATTTAAAGGAGGTGCCTATTCGATAAGGTCAGAAAGATACTCAGTGCAGGCCCCACCAGGACTTTCTCTGTCCATATCGAAGTGAGACCCTAGAATGATGATATTTAAGGTGAATAATTTTACGTAATAAAGTTTCAGATCATGTGAATTGATAGAAGAAATCAAGTGTAAAAGTAGGAACTTATGCAATTTTATGGTTAAGGGTAATTTGATAATTTCATTATCCATGACTAGTCAAACCACTTTGAGAGTCAACAGTTAAACATGTTTGACCTAAATATAGAAAAAAAAATAGAAATCAAATATTAAATCTGATTTTTTAAGGATTAAATAAATTATAGAACATAAGTGGAGATAATAAAATTTATAAGGGTATTATAATCATTTAATATGGAAGTTGGTCAAACAAGTCAATTTTGACCAAAATTGACTTAAATTAATTAAATTTAACTAAAATAAAAATTTTAAATCTGGAAATTTAGAAATAATAAAGTATCTCATGGCTAAAGTGTAAATTTTGGAAAATAAAAGGGGATTTTGACTATTTAAACATGTGGTAAAATGTTATTGGATAAAATATTAATAAAAGATATAAAATTGGGACTTTTTTCAAGCTTTTCAGCCAGCCCAAAACCAACATGCCTCCCCCGCTGTTCGGCTCACGTTTCTGCTTTGTTCTCCTTAAGAATTTTTCACGTTTTCTTCATTTCCACAAAACAAATTCACCAAGTTTCTTCACTAAAACACCAAGTCTACTCTACAAAGCTTGTCTTTCATCTCAGGAACACCCAAAAACTAAAAGTGGGAGTGCAAAATTGAAGGAAATCGGGACTGTTTTGGGGCAGTGCTGTTCAGTAATACAAGGTAAATTATTTTAGTGATGTCCTACTTAATTCTAGCCATGGTAGCTGCTTGTGTTGGGTGTGAATAATCTGTTTAAGACCTTGGATTAAACCCAAATTAGGTGTAGGCTTCTTACAAAGGTTCGACTATGGGAGAAAAGAAATTGAATTTCATCATGAATTTTGATGTATGATGAATAAACGATAGTGGTAAATGATGGATTAAATTAGTTATAGTTATAATTGTGTGAGATTATTTATAAGGGAAGTAAGGGAAAGGCCATTCTGCCATGATGGAATGAGATGATGACAATGTGTTCTTCATACAGGGAAGCCTTCGGTTCTAAGGGAATTAAATGGTGATGATGAATTTCTAATGAATTAAAGGTATTTGATGAAATTCTTGAACGAGTGGAGAATAGTTATGAAGTTAAAGTTGAAATAAGGAATGAAAACAAAACATGAAAATATGGAATTTGGGAGCAACCGGCCATGGTTGTTGGAGATGAAAATGGTGCAAAAATAAATATAAAATGGGTGTATGTTAAATGTATTAAGTGAGTAGGAAGAATTTATAAAATTAGAACTAAGAAAAGAAGGAAAGACAATAAGAAAGAAATCCTAAGGGGAATTCGGCTAAAGAAGAAAATAATGTGGGATAAATTTCTTCATTGATAAATTGTGGAATTTATATTAATAATGAGTAATGGTCATTTATAAAATTAGAATTGAAAAATGATATGAATAATATAAGAATGAATATTTGGCCATGATGTAGATTATGTGATATGAAAAAAAATTTTGATATATAAAAGAGAAGAAAGTGAAAATAGAAACATGAATAAATGATCTTTATGAAATAAGAAATGGGGTAAGAAGAAATGTTTGGTTTAGACAAGACTAGGAGTCTCATGCTTATTTTTTGACCTAATGTTTAAAAAGAAATTAGATTAAAGATTTATGAAACTATAAGTGAAGGAAACTAGCGAGAAGTATAATTCAAATACGGATATATTTTGATATTTGCTAGGAAATCAAACAAAGTAATTGTGAGATTAATAATATTGGTAAAAGGAATTAGGAAAAGAGAACAGAATTGCTTTGCAGAATTCTTTTACTTGACTATATGGTGATAACTAATAGAAAATAAAATGAATTAATTGTGTAAATCAATAAAATGAAATTGTGTGATATAAATAAATGGTACAATTAATATTAATAATGAATAAAGACTATTTGTAAATAGATTGGAGTTAGAAAATAATAAATGTGAAGCAAGAATGAAATGTTTAATTATACTAAATAATAAAAAATAAACAAATAATTTTAATGAAATTAAAATTAGGAAAAAATAAATCAATTTAATTAAACTATATTCTGATATTTAATTAGAAATAAAATAACTTTACCATGAAAAGTAATAAAATAGAAAATAAGAATTAATAAAATAATTATTAGATTTAAAAAATATGAAATCAGTAGTGGAATTACAATTAGGAAAAGATTTCAATTTAAATATAGTTATGTTAAGACATTTAGTAAGAAATTAAATAATTAAACTATTAAAATTTATAAAATGGAGAGTAGGAAATTATAAAATATTTATTATAGTTACACATGGGATTTTAAATTTAAATTGAAATTATTGGTAACATGGAAATTAAAGGAAAAATAGGATATAATTGAAATTATATTTTGGTATTTAGTAGAAAATAAAGTAAGTTAATTGTTGGGATGATAAATAGAAAATAGAAAAATATAGAATATTTATTAGAACCATAATATGGAATTTTAAATATAATTTAGAATTATTGTGCGATGCTAAGGAATAAAGAAATAAAAAAGCTATAACCAAAAAAAAAAAAAGAAATAAAAAAGCGAAAATGGTACTATTGGATTTTTATATTACGCGGAATAAAGATAAGGAACATGTATAAAAGTTGCTTAGAACTGTTTTACATGTCATTAGAAAATTCTCGAAAATTCAATTCCTAACGATTTCTCACCAATTCTCCTGAACGGGAAAATATAATTTATTTTACATACACATACCAAATATGTTTCTAAGTAGCCTGTTTATTGCATGGTATACTAAAATGTTATTACATTGTTTTTAAACAGAACCGTTTACCAATACTAAACTATTTACTGTAGTGGTTTCAAATTAACTATTTATATACGATTTATATATGAAATATATTTTATGAATTTTATTTCTAAAACGTCTACATTTTCATAAATATTTATTTATGGACTGATTGAAGATATTCTCAATCATATTGAATTCTAAAAGGGTGTTTCTACTATATATACATTGTTTTGAGACTGTTGGCCCCGTATCATGCTCACGTGTCATGTGTTACTGTTACTGTTGCTGATTGACCTGCCAAGTCATTAGCTATCCCAGTTGTCACCTGGCAAGTGTGCACTGTGGACCCCATAGACTATGACCATATGTCTCACGTGTTACTGTTACTACTACTCCCTTCGAGGACTACTGTTATAGCATGATATAGTTGGGTGTTGCCTGTCTCCACTTACTGTTATTGTTTATTGTTTATTGTACTGTTTTAATGTATTGTTGCTGGTACTGAACTGTTTACTGATAACTGAACTTTTTACTATTACTGAATTGTTTACTGATAACTAAACTGTTAATCATACTATTTGTAACTGAACTGTTTACTGATAGTGAAATGTTTACTATTCCAGAACTGTTTATTACAGTGTTTTCAAATATTGTTTATAAATGGTTTAAATGTTGTAATAAATTATGATATGATTTCTATAGCATTTTAATACTGTTTTCATATCATAATCAACTTTTGCTCCCTATAGTTGCTACTAGGGACCGGGACACGAAAGGTATTTTAAAATATCTCCCATAGTCCATCCGGTTTCCTATCCGACTATAATATCCTTCCTCTACTGTTCCCTAACGGATCGTTAAGAAATAAATATTTTATGCATTTTAATATGTATTCAAAATCAGTAAATAAATTTATTTTTATCTACATATAATAGTTTAATATAGCACTTTTGTATATGTTTCTTATTGGGCTTTTCCCAAATCTCACCCCCCTTTACTCCCAGATAGCTTTTCAGTGCACGTGCTGTCACAGTCCATGTACAAAGTATTTCACGTATTTCCACACAAACAGTAATGGTTGGGCTGTCTGCGATGCCTTTATTTACAGCTTCATTAAACAGTAAACACTTTAATACAGTAATATTTTTTAATATACATAAATAAGAATATTTACATATCAACATTTGCTTAGCATTTTACATGCTCTGTTCATAATTACAACATGGTAGTATTGTAATATAAGTCTGAACATATAAAGAAAATGATTATACCTCCAGGATCCACACTAGCTGCCTCAGGGTAACCAAAAGCACAGCCAAAATCCTCAGATAGTAAATCACGCAATCACTGAAAATACTCTATGGATGTGAAAAATAAAGTGAGCTACACGTACTTGGTAAAGGAGTTGTATGCAGAACTTGATATTACGAAATCTATATGCCACAAAATAATTTATTTTCCTACAGCACACTAGGGACAGTAAGGGATGGATACTATAGTCGGCTAGGGATCCGGATGGAGTATGGAAGGTATTTTGAAATACTTGTCTTGTCCCAGAACCTAGAAGTGACTATAAGGAGTAGCTATTTATTTTGATATAAAATCACATTTAGTAGAATTTCAAATAATTGAATAATTAGAAAATGGTATATAAACCATTTTTTAATAAAATACTTTAGTAAGTATTCATAAATTCACTTTAATCACATACCTTTCACTTCAATCAAATTCAGTAAATAGTAGTGTCGATAACAGTACAGTAATAAATATGATAGGCAGCTCAGTAAACAGTAAACACTTAAATATCAATAACACTTTAGTAAAACAGTACAGTAAGCAGTATCAATGGTGAAGACCAGGCAACACCTAAAATATATCATGCTATAATCCCCGTAGGGAACAATAACAATAGATATATGAGACATATGGCCATAATCTATAAATGTCCTCAGTCGTACACTGATCAAGTGTCAACCGAGATGCTGAAGATAGGATTAGTATCAGCAGCTTCACATAGTAACAGTACAGTAAACACGTGAGCATGATACGGGGCCTAACAGTCTCAAAACAGTATTTAAACAGTAATATCACCTTTATGGAAATTAATAAAATAGGTAAAATCTTTGGTCAGTCCATAAAGGTTAATTTAAAATACAGTGAATATTATAATGAAAATAATTTATAAAATATTCACTTTTTAGTACTTCACTTTATAAACCACTTCTTACACTATAAAACACTTAAGAGCAATTTTCGGTAACTTCTCCTTAATTAAGTTCGATAACATAAATATTTAAATAATGTTTTTCGGTATATTCATATTTTATGAAAAATATTAAATGTCTGATTTCCAAGGCTAGGAAATCACTTGATAATGCACTAAAATATTTTATGACATTTTTAGAAGATTTTCTAAGAAATTTGAGCAGCATAACGACTGCTAACACCCTAGCCTCCCTGCACTTCAAACACAGTTCAATACCAACTGAAAGCCACATTTTTCACAGTTTTCAAGGCAATTCACTTCCAAAATATTCTCATAAAATTATTTGCATCGAAAACATGCATTCATAATATCCCTACAGTCTACATACGCATCCCTTACCTGTTTGACTAATCTGACTTCTTCGATTGCACCACTTGTAAACCGATACTTCCGGGCTGCAAATAATTTCACCAAAAATATCAGCTTACTTAACACTTATTTTTAAGCTAATTTTCATGCTTAATTGCAGCCACATTGTACACTGCAAATATTTATGCGGTATAATTTCTACCGATACTAAAACATAACTTCTTCGTTTTAAGTCGGATTTTAAATCCAATTGCACTAGTGGACTCCTCATAATTTGTAAAGTCTAATGGCACCCTAAAATCATCAGATGTAGCCATGAATGTGAGTCCCCTTACCTAGGCCGAATGGTACCTCTTGCCATTTACTTTGTTTTTCTACAATCTAAGCTTGCATTCTTAATTATCCATGCTCATTCTTTAATTTGGCATCAATTTCATGTATGAAACACTATGGTTCCCTATACTTCTAAGCTTTTCCAAAACCTCCCTTTAATGGCACATTGTGATTTAATTCAATTTAATTAAAACTAATGTCATAAACATGTTTAGCATGCTTAAATTAATCATTCTCTACCATTAAGATTAAATGAAAGCACAAGTATGGCTAAGAGTACCTTGTGGCCGAACACTTCAAGGCTTCCATTCTCATTGTTTTGTCACTAATTCAAAGAGATTTTGGTATGGGTAGAAAGAGGAGGTTGAATAGATTAATTTTGTAGAAGGAATTTTAGTGAGAAAATGCTTATTTGGTCAGTTATGGAAGCTTTTTTTTTCTTCTCTTCTTTTCTTTCTATGGTGGTGCGAGTGAAGGGGAGGAAGATGATGAATAGTGGCCGGCCATCACTTCGAAGAAGTATAAAGAATGTTCTAGAATAGGAAAAATAACCAAAAATGCCCTTGGTTATGAAAATTCCGAACAATTTTGCCCTTAAGTTTCTGCAATTGTTATAACTATATAATTGCACTTCAAAATTTTGGATTTCATCACCAAATACTCTTATTAGATGTATTTTGATGAATCATGGTGGTTTCATTAACACACAGTACACCGAGTGTGTGAAATTAAGAAATTACCCTAGCAAACTACCAGCGAAATTTTTCAATTTAGCCACCGATTCGATAAATCTATTGACACTATCTTAAACTCCTTTTCATGTAGAATATCATGGTATTTTTTCTTCCTCCAAATTCATTTTAGTTTGGGCACAATTTACTAAAATACCCTTGGGACGTAGTTGTCATTTTCTAATTTGTTTGCCACATTTCTTAAAAATAATATAAATAAAGGATTTTGGTCTCAAAATTTTCACATTATAATTATTACACCTTCTGTACACTATTTCCTCAGTCATAATTACATATAGGCACTATAAACTAAGTGAGGCCCATATTATTATTTTACTTGTAATTTACAAAAATATACAAAAATTAATTAATAATTACATATTTACACATGTACAGTATAAAATAAACGGTTCTCACACGTGCTTACCGCTACTTCCAGATTTATTGAAGAAATTATTAGAAGTTTAAAGTGACAAATAATCAAGTATATAGTATATATTATATTTATATTTAGACATGTAATTGCATAGCAAATGTAGTTATGGAATAGAATGTAAATTTTATAGTGGGATGTAAATTTTATGGATAAATATTATATTATATTATATTATAGATGCACTGAAATGGAAAATGTGGAGTGTGCTTACACTGACACTGAATGCAAACCTAACGATCGTAAGTGAATAAGTGTTTTAAAAAGGGACAAGTTGGTTCGAAATTTCATAATTTCGGATGTTACAATATATCAATTGTTCTTTAAAGTTCAACTAAGGTGCATGATAATACATAATAATTATGAGCTAAATTTGGATAAAAGATTATGCATTGAACTCATAAATCATTTTCAAGAAATAATGTGCCTAGAATTAAACCATATATCAATTAACCACATATTCTAGCACAAAAATATCTCACGTAAATATGTTCTCAAAGAAATCTTCCTTATTTGTCATTTCAATATTAAGTGAGAAGAATTGCCAATTTGATGCTCACACAATTTTGCATGATCATTAATCATATGTTTATGCTAAGGAATTTAGATAAGTTAAAGAAGCAACAACACTTTCAAAATAATCTTCAAGATTTATAATTCAAACATGTATAATTCATAAAATTTGAATCACAAGAGCACACATGTTTTCAAAGCAAGTAACAATCATATTGAGCTTAATTAGCAAATAATCAATAAAGCTTAAAAGTCATAGGTAAACAAGCAAAGTCAACTACCAAAAATAAATTTGAATATCCAACATGGATGAGAAAAAATGTCTAATAGCAAAACAACATCCATGTAAATAGCATGAAATCTCAAGCCATGAAGCACACCATATATGGAGGTGGTGGGAAAAAGTGACGATACTGCTCAATGAAGTCCTCCTGATGAGCATGTATGATCTGTATCTCTTCAAACATGGATTCCAAGTGGACCTGCATTTCAGTAAGCTGTATGTCGACATTCTCTTGGAAGTTAGGCAAGCTAGTTTTGTTCAAAAGTAGTAAAGCGAGTATCAAACAAGGGGAACCTTCTGTCAAACTACTGGAACATCTTCATAATCAAATCAAGAGAAGCCTTAGAAGCCTGAAAGGATGATCTAGAAGCATTTGATGATGAAAGAGCAACGGCATCAATGGCTACCATAACTGGAGTTGAAGTTGTTATCTTTTCCCATTCACCATTGTCATTCTTGTACCACCCCATGTTGTCAAAGTGACTATGTTGATCAATGTCTTTGATTCTAGAAGTTCAACAACTTTACATGAGCAATCGATCTCGATGGCATGGAGATAGAAAGCAAGTGGCTAAGGAAATACAATCATCTTCACACCATTTTGAACAATTCTTACCTAATTGTGAAAAATAAAATGGTTGAGATCAAGCTTGCCACCATCCCACTAATCAATGTGGTGCAACCAAAATCGATTAAGTCGACGAAGCTAGGAATATCTGGTGCCAAAGGACAATAGATTGCACAAGATGATGATGTGGAGAAGATTGGCAAACATCGAGAGGTCACCTGCTTGGTTATAGGTGATGGGAAGCACCATCATCTGTGAGCCTTTTGTTCGAAATTTGGAAACACGAGCAAAGGAGTCGGGAGTGATTTCAATAATGTGGTTCATGAGGTAGGAAGAGATTCCTACAATTTTACATAGATCATTAGGCATTATAATGAGTTTGGCAATTGAAAAGAAGGGGCGAATGATGTTGCATTGAATTAGTGTATTGATTTGAACGAAGGGAGTCCACTGGAAGGCATGGAATCTGGCAAGATAGAGGAATTCAGTGTGCTCAAGAAAATGAAAATTGATAATTCGCCAGTGATTAATTTTCATATTCATAAAGTGCCCTTTGAATTGAGCTTTGTCATTGGCATTGCGAAAACAACAATTAAGGGTCATTTGTTTGGGAGAGGAAGGTGCCTTGCACTTAGAAGCACCATGTTTTTCACATAGACGCATTGTGAAATCGAAAATTGTGAAAAGGATGAAAATTTTGAAGAAAAGTTAATTAAGAAATTTCACCAAGTAGATGGTGTTGATGTGTTTGACGGTGAATAAGTAAGAATATGGAGAGAATTGTAGCACACAATCACAACACAAACAAAGTCTAGATTATGGAGAGGAGATTTGATGAAGGAATTTTGAAGAAATATGAAGCAGAATGAAATATTAATGGAGATGAAATTGAAAGAAAATATAGGTTTTTGAGAAGTGAAAAAACAAGATGAAAATGATGAAGAGAAGAAAAGATGATGAAGAGATTGAATTGGTTAGTGAAAATGCGCTGAAAATGATGAGAAATGAGTGAAAATGATGAAGTTTGATGATTTTGTGGAAGGGGGATAGATGTTGGTAGAGGTGGCAAAAGTTGACCTGACTCGAAAAATCCGCTTAATTAACTCGAATCCAAACCCAACCGATCCGATTTGATTAAAAAAGTCAACAACCAAAATCCAACCCGATCCGAAACCGAATTGATTTGAAACCAAATTTATTTGAATTTCCATTGATCCAAACCCGATCGGATCCGAACCCGAATTGATTCGAACCCAAATTCATCTGAATTTAGATTAACCCGAACCCGAATTGATCCGAACCCAAATTGACCCGAATCCAAATTGATCCGAATCCAAATTTACCCAAATCCGAAAAGATTTAAACTAAAATTTAATATTATCAATAAATATTTAAAGGTTAAAATTAATTATCAAAGTATTTTAATATAGTAAAAATATAATTTTTTTCAATAATATGAGTGTTATATATTTTTTTAATCTAGTTAAACTTAAATATTCACTTTTATATTGCATTCATTTGAACCTAATGTATAATTATTTAATGGCTAATCTATAATAGACTACAGAAGCTATATCATCTACACTTAATATCTCCAATTATTCTATAAAAAATCAAGATAAATTAAAGAGATATATAGTACTGATTTATGATATTTAGTAGGGATTATTAAATCACTTTGATTCATAAAGTTATTAATTATTATAGATAATAAAAATAAAATGAAAAAAATGTCATTAATTTATGAATATTGGTAAATATATTATAAAGAAAACTATCATGCAGATTATTAAATATTTTGATTATTTCAATCCCAATTGTACTATAGGTCATGTAAGAAGAAAATTTTATTTTCATGAGTTTTATAATTCTTAGAAATATGGCTTCAGTTGATTTTCATACCAGATAAATCACATCAAGATGACCAAGGCTTAACTTAATAAACCTGTCCAATCGACTCGAATCCAAATCCGATCAACCTGAATCCAAACTGACCAACCCGAATTGACTAAAAAAGTCAATGACCCAAACCCGACCTTATCCAAACCCCAAATGATCTGATTTTTTGATAACCCAAAATGATCCAATCCAAAATGACCTAACCCAAACCCAATCTGACCCCCCCCCCCCATTTGCCACCTCTAGATGTTGGGCACAAGAGGACAAGTAACGGACGTGAGAGAAGAGCACAAAAGTGTTTGGTTTTGAAAAACCGAGGGTTTAAGGGTGTTTTAACATGTCTAGAGTAGGGGAGATTGACCACTTCACTGGGGGGATCAAATCAATCCCATGGGTAGGGGAATTGATCCTTCATTCATTTTATGTAGAATTTGGCCTAAAGATCAACTTGTAATGTGCCAAAGCTCCATTTTTAAGTGTTTTAAGTCCAAGTAATATTTCAAATATATGTATAACATGATTTTGCACTTGTATGAATGAGAAGCACAGATGAAAAATGATTTGAACTTAGATTTCGTATTTGGAAGAATTATGAACGTAAAATGCATTTTTGGTTGCGGAAAGGTCATTTTAAGGGTTATATGTATTTTAGGAAAACAAAGAAATTTGAAATCATAACCAAAACATAACAAACATGTTCACATAGAATTCAAGTACATATATCATCAAATCACAATAGTTGACATTATGCCATAATTTTCAATATATGTATCTCTTATTAATGATTATAAAATGGCATTTTGCATGGATGACACATTTGACATTTTTTACATGTTTGATGCAAGCAAACAATTTTGCAATACACTTCACTCTTGCTCATATCAAAAGCAATCCAAAATAGCACCAAATCATCATAAAATCACTTAATATGCTTTTCATATCCTCATTCAAGATGTATTAAATGTCATCAACAAAATATCTCATCAAAACACAAAATTTAAGCAAATAAGGGCTTTTAAAGAAAATAGAAATTAAGCTTATAAAACTCCTTTGTTTGAGAGTTCTTTGCCATGTTCTTAAGTCTACCTTGAGCAATTCTTGAAGACATTATGTGACTTTGCCAATTGTGAATCCTTAAGTATTTCTTCTTCTTCATTAGCACAAGTAAACTCCATGAGGATGTGTATAGCATTCAAACTTCAATGTTTCTTTGTAACTTCATGCTCTAACACTCCTATAACAATGCAAGTTCAAGCTTGCTTTGGTACCCAACCTTTTTTGGGTCCATAAGGGATAATTTAAATGATTTTTTATCACTTAGAAATCCATTTCAAATTAAATTCATCATTATTTATGGTATGCTTTGAGATCCACATTTTCCTAACTATTCCTCCTCTAACTGAAGTTTTCCTATATGTACATGGTTGTAGGAGTGACTAATCCCATTGCAAAGTGAGCATGTAAGAGATAGATCATGCTCAAAGTTTTTGCTCACTAGAAAATTTTTGAGATTAGCTTCTGTCACGACCCGTGACCACATTTTTCATCTTCTTATACACATCTTAACCGGTTGGGCTGTCTGTGATACTTCACTTGTCCTGATTGTTAAACAATTTTACAATGTATTGTTTATATTATACACATCCCCTATCGTAATTTATCAGATAAGTAGTACTGTTAACATGTCTAAATACAGAGAATAAATGATCATACCTCAAATAAACCGTCGGTCTGACACATTGTCCTTCGTGTACAGCCAGGATCCACGATCCACAATCCACTGAACTCACATTCATCAAAACCTGAAATGTTGAAAATTAAGGGTGAGCAAAACCACGGCTCAGTAAGAGAATTATATGCCTCACTTGATACTCAGCTTCCTATATGCTGAAAATCTTTTTTTCATTTTTCCTATGGGCTCTAGGCTCGCATGTAGGAAAGATACTACAGTCGGCTAGGAATCCGAATGGAGTAAGGTAGGTATTTTAGAATACCATACTTGTTACGGAACCTAGAAGCAACTGTAGAGAAAAATTTTTCTTTTTGTTTTGAATTAATAAATCCTTTTCCTTTTCAATCTTTCATAACCTTTTTCATATTCTTTTCAAAATAATGCTTCTACGAAATAAAGCCTTTAAATAGAATAATTAATATGCGTATATTCCTTGAAAAGAATATTAGTTAAATCATCATTTTATTTCTTTAAAATTCATTTCATGTTTTAATGTACTCTCTTAATTAGTACCGTCCTTTAAAAAGCAAAATAAGCTATTAAAGTCTATTCCATTCTTAAGTTCACAAGGCATCATTCTTTTTATAAGTATGATTAAGTGTGAACGAGACGAACATTCAAGTAGCACATGTTTGAGTGGCATATATAAACAAAATTCATTATATCACACACATCATATGTCATGTGCACAAGATCTATTTCATCCTTCGACATTTGTCGCATCCCCATCAGAACTTAGACCTTTACTAACACATCAGAACACGTGCAGCACTTAGTTCCCGAAGGATTCTAGAGGTGGCTCACACGGTAAAGTCATCGAGTCTCTGCTCGGTTTGGCCTTTACTAACATATCAGAACACGTGCAGCACTTAGTTCCCGAAGGATTCTAGAGGTGGCTCACACGGTAAAGTCATCGAGTCTCTGCTCGGTTTGGCCTTTACTAACATATCAGAACACGTGCAGCACTTAGTTCCCGAAGGATTCTAGAGGTGGCTCACACGGTAAAGTCATCGAGTCTCTGCTCGGTTTGGGCTTTACTAACACATCAGAACACGTGCAGCACTTAGTTCTCGAAGGATTCTAGAGGTGGCTCACACGGTAAAGTGATCGAGTCTCTGCTCGGTTTGGCCTTTACAAACACATCAGAACACGTGCAGCACTTAGTTCCCGAAGGATTCTAGAGGTGGCTCACACGGTAAAGTCATCGAGTCTCTGCTCGGTTTGGCCTTTACGCCATATGTACTTTCCACTGTCTTATCAGATCTAATATAGTACATTATGATCTCATATTCCATTTAAGACCATAGAAAGAATATTAGAATTATCATTTCTTCCTTTTTGAAAACATATTACATGTTTGTATCTCATGTCTTATGAGAATCATCTCACGGTACTATAATCAGTACCTAAATGAGCATTTTGTAAAAATTGCTATAATTCAATTGATTCTCTTATCATATTATATAAAACATGTTCTTTTCATATGTCACCCATCATGTATCACATTTTCCGGTTGGCATATTCCATCTTATGTAAAATACTTTCCTTTTTAACATATCACCAATCATTTATGGAGTCTAAGATAGACATCAATCTTATCATACTGTAAACCTCGGAGGGTAAGAGAATACGCCGGTCAAATCTATACCCATAACCTATATTGTCCTCGGTGGATCACTGATTTAGGCGTCGACCGAGACTAAACAGGTCACATATCATGCATCAGCATGATAGGAATGCCAACCAGTCTCAAATCCGTATTTTCATTATAAAATAAACTTATATGGAATTTATATAAATATAAAATTCCATAATTTAAAACCATAAGGTTTAAAATCCTTTAGTGAATATTTATAAAAATATTCATAAGAATATTCACTATATTTCACTTCATCTTTCATCTCGTAATTCGTGTAATTTATCTATTCCGAAAATTTTCGATGATTTCATTATCATCATTCTCGAATAGATGAATATTCTAAAGTTCCATCTCCTTATATTCATGTTTTATGAAATTTAGAAATTTCCTCATGTTTCGTGATTTACTATCGAAATTCGGAAATAAAATCATTTAATATGATTTTATAAAGTTTTTCTAAAATTTTCGGCAGCATAACGGCTGCCGATTTACTAACCTCCTGCACGGAAAAATACAGTTTAAAATCTTTCAGCCAGTACTTCTTCCCAAATTATTTTCAGCAAATCATACATCATAATAATTTTTCATAAAATAATGGCATAAAAAAATTTCAATTTAAAATATGCAGACTGAGTATCCTTACAGTGCTGCACATGCATCCCTTACCTTTTTCCGGGTCGGCGACTTCCGCTTATCGATCGCGCCCGCGCTCCATTTCTCCCGATTCCTTATCTCGATTGCTGAAAATAATTTCTGGAATTAAAATTCTAATTTTTAGAATTTTTCATAATTTATTTAATTTTTTTCTAAAATTAAATTCTCGGGAAATTTCTTACCGAATTTGTAAAATCCCGGGTTGTCGAATTTTCGGGAATTTTCCGAATTCCCGAAATTCTCCTTTTTCCTCTTTTTCTTCCTTTTTCTTCCTTTTTTCCTCTTTTTCTTTTCTTTCTTTCTTTTCTTTTTCTTTTTTTTTTCTTTTTCTTTTTCCTTTTTTCTTTTCTTTTTTTTTTCTTTTCTTTTTCTTCTTCCTTTCCCGGTCAGACCGGTTCAGACCGGTCCAGCTCCTTTCCTCGCCGGTTCCTCGCCGGCGGCCGGTTCTCCGGCGGTTCGGGCATCCCTCAGCTAGCCGGCTGCACGACGAACTTGGCGGTGCCCTCCGTTTGCCCTGGATCGGCGGCACGGCGGCGAATCGAGGCGGTTTTGCCTCGGCTTCTTCTTCCTCTTCGCCGGCATTCCTCCGCCGTCCATTGCGTCTCCGGTGGCTTCCATCGGCTTCCTCTTCCTCCGATGAAGCTTCGGTGGTAGTGGCAGTCACCGATTCGGTCGGCGACGCCGTCGGCCATTTTCCTTTTTCCTCCGGCTTTTGCTTCGTTTTCCGTCGATCCCGTTCCGTTTCTTCACGCCGCCGGTAGCTTCCTTCTTTTCTCTGGCCGGTGGCGTCCCGCCTTCCTTTTCCCCTCGCCGGCGGTGGCAGCTCCGCCACCGGCGGTCTGGCAGGAGGGGTCGGGTTCCTCCCCGATTTTCTCCTTTCCTTTTTTTTCTGTTTTTTTTTTTCCCTTTCTATTTTTGTTCTCTTTCTATTTTTAGTATACTATATAATATATATTATACCATAAGTTTTATACATATAATATATATTATATGTTATACATACATTACTTCATACATAACATTATACAATATATATTATATACAAAATACATATTGTACATTACAAAATACATGTCTAGTATATATGTGTGTATATATATATATATATATATATATATACTTAAAATTAAGTAACATTTATATATATAAATTATATAAATGCTATAATAAAATATTTATACATATAAACTTTAATATAAAATCACATTTACCTTTCTTCTATATGTATGTATATATGTATATATATATTATATTTATATATACATGAAATATTATGTTTATATACATAAGTATTATTTAAATTCATGAAATAGTATATATTTCTATATATATATTGTACATTACAAAATACATGTCTAGTATATATGTGTATATATATATATATACTTAAAATTAAGTAACATTTATATATATAAATTATATAAATGCTATAATAAAATATTTATACATATAAACTTTAATATAAAATCACATTTACCTTTCTTCTATATGTATGTATATATGTATATATATATATATATTTATATATACATGAAATATTATGTTTATATACATAAGTATTATTTAAATTCATGAAATAGTATATATTTCTATATATATATATATATACCAACGTATATTAAAATATATTATATAGTATTTTTAAATACATATGTATTTATATAAAATACATTTATATAATTTGTAATTATATAAATATATTTCATTTTATTCTCTTATTTTCTTAATTAGATTTGGATTTTAATTTATCCAATTTAATTCTTTTCCTCTCTATTATTTTTATCTTTATTTTCATTTAATTTCCTTCACACGAATTTCCTTATTCATCACTTCCTCATTTCTCGGGATTTTCACCAATATCCCGTTTCTCGCAAATTTTATTTATTTCCTCTTATTTAATTTCTCTAATATTTATTTTCAATATTTCTAATTTCCAATAAATGGAAAAATTTACGGTTATCACAGCTTCTTTTTGTTTTGCATTATAACCCAACCCATATTTGTTAAAGAAAGCTCTTTGGTTCTCTAACATATGATCTAGTTTTTGTTGACACATGTAAAACCTAAAAAATGAGTTATATAAGTTTGCATTCTTTTTCTTCAGCTCATCAATTTCTAGATTTCCTTCTTCAATTTCTTTTGAAACTTAAGCTTGGCATTCCAAGGCATTTCATTCTCTATTTTCAATTTAGCAATAATTTTCTTATATTTAGAGTTCATGTATTGAAAATCATTTACTAATTCATTGAAGGCATTTTGTAGTTCATCAAAAGTATAACCATTACCTTCACCAGAGCTAGAACTAGCCTTATCATCACTAATAGCCATAAAGCATGAGTAGGTTACCTCATCATCAATGTTTTCCTTATCGAAGTTATCACTATTGCTTTAAGTAGCCATAAATGCTTTCTTCTTAGTCTTTTTTCATTTTCCTTTCCAAGTAAGAGACGATCTAATTTAGTATAACTCGATTTATTACACTTATAGCACACTTATAGCGCACTATAGGATCTTTTTCTTTCCTACTAGACTCTCCTATTATTACCTCTCTTCTATAAGGTTTCCTATCATTTTCTTTAGTTTTCATTCTTATGAATCTATTGAATCTTTTAGAACACATTGTCAATTCTTTTTCTTCCTCATCTTTACTCTCATCACTATCATCTCTACTTTCCTTGTGAGTGAAAGACTTAAGTGCTTTCCCTACTTTCTTTAGAAGTTCTTCATTTCTTTTCAATTTCATCTCATAGTTATGTATGGAACCATGAGTTCATTTAGGGATAAGGTATTAGAGTCCTTAGATTCTTCTATTGTCGTTACCTTTGCCTCCCAAGATTTAGGCAAGCTATTCAATATTTTCTTCACCATTTTAACATTGTAATAAGTCTTGCCTAAAGACTTAAGTCCATTAACTATATCATTGAACCTAGTGGACATTTCACTAATGGATTCATCTTGTTTCATCCTAAAAAGCTCATAATCATCGTGCGCATACCTAACTTAGTTTCTCTAACTTGATTGGTCCCCCCATGAGTAATGGTCAGTTTTTCTCATGTTTGATTGGCATTCTCACCCAGAGAGACTCTATTATATTCATTAGGACTTAGGTGCTATTTGTTAAAGCATTGAAAAATTTCAATTCATTGAAAATAAAAATTTTCAATGATTTGATATTTTCAATATGTTTGATAATGTATTTTAAAATCAACTTAAAAGAATATTTTCAATGAAAAAGCATTGAATAAGAAAAGTAGATAAATACCTACTTATCACTTAATGTAGAAAATTTTCAGCCACCTTATCAATAAAACTAAAATAAATTGGACTATTTTATCCTAAAAAAAATTAACATAATTATCTATTCATTCATCAGGTTACGTATATACTTCAACTAGACTCAACGTTATATTATTATCTAATTTACATATAGAGCGTTTCTCTACCACCATTCTTTTATTATTAGAGCATCAATATTGAAAGAAATACAATGTCTCCTCCTAATTTGACTTGTTCAGGTAAAGAAGCCTAGCAACTCAATTAAATTAAACGCAAGAAGTTTCAGAGACAACAGGTTAGACTTGGCTTTCTTGACCTTTTTTTTGGTTTTCTATAGAAAAAGATTATTTGAATTAATATCTTCTAACAAAAATTTTATCATTGTAATTTAATTCCCTTGTACTTTAATTATACAAGTATGATAAAAAAATGAAATTTCATATCTTAATAATTGATTTGTCTTTTTTTTTCCTTGCAAAAGCTTATTTGTAGGAATGGCTTCTCTTGATATCGGTAGAGCTAGTTGGAAAGATCCCTCCCTAGTGAAACTATTTTTAGATTTGTGTATTGACCAAGTGAACACATTAGGAAAAAAAGGAGGTAGTTTGCGTATTGAATCATGGGATAAGATTGCAAAAATTTTTGAGGAGAAAAAAATCTCAAGTTTAATCAAAAGCAACTGAAAAATCAATGGAATTATTTAAAGCAAAAATATACAGTGTGGTCTAATTTTGTAGGAACATCGGGTCATGGCTACAATCCTGTAACGAACACTGTTGATTGGACTGTAGAAAAATGGGAAGAGTACGTCAAGGTATATATACTTTTTGAATTTTATATAACTATAAATAATGGTCGAACACCTTAGACTATGTTATACTAATCACATTTTGTATAACAGAAAGTTCCAGAGGCAAAACAATTTCGATATAGTGGGCTACAGTTTTTTGAAGAAATGAAATCATTATTTGATGGTATTACAGCCACTGGACAAGAAGCATGGGGTCCATCTAAACAAGGGTTGCCTAAAAAAAAAATGTTGAAAAGGCACCATTGACTGAAAATTCAGAGCTACATATTGATCTTAAACATCAATCTCCATTAATGCCTTCTTCACCAAAAAAGAAACATCGTAAGAAAACTAATAATGGAGATGTGGATGAAAAGCTATTGGCAGTACTTAAAACCTTAAAGCAATCTGATAGACCTAGCATAGAAGAATGCAATAAGAAGCTAGATGAGATAGAAGCATTAGAAATGACTGATCCATTATATATTGCTTCGTGTACCATCTTCTGTGAAAGCAAAGCTTATAGAGAACAATGGATTGCGCTTTCACAAAAGCCGAAAGGAGTTAGGATTAGTTGGATTCAATTAATAGCCAAAAATTAGGATTAATTTGAATTATTAGTATTTATTTTTATTTTAAAGTAGTGTTACAATACTTAAACATGATTTTTATTTTATTTATGGTTTTGTTTTGTTATTTTTTTATTGACGTTAGTTTCTTTCAAATTTATATTAGGACAAATTTCAAGTTATGGAATTATATAATATTTATATATTGATTTTTTACAGGATGTTAAGTGAAAAGCAAAGAAAAGCATTAAAAATTATTGGATTGATTCTAGTCAGAAAGATTCTTAGAAAAAGACGAGTTGGAAGGAGATTAGATACTACTTCGTCATTGAATGGTACTGAATATGTAAAAGAAATTATTAATGGTAATCCGATGCATTGTTTAGAAATTTTAAGAATGAATAAGCAAGCATTTATACACATGTGCGAACATTTCAAAATTAAAGGATGGTTGAAAGACAGTCGTTACATCAAAGTTGAAGAGAAATTAGCAATGTTTCTCATGACTTTAAATCACAACGTGAGAAATCATGTTATCAAAAGGAGATTTAACCATTCAACTCAAACAATACATTTTTATTTTCATGAAGCATTGAATGTGATGCTTCTTTTTGCAAAAGAGATGATTGTGCCTACATGATCAACCGAAGTAAGCCAAGACCAACATCATCGAAAGTTAAGAGACATATTTAAGGTAATTAATTTGTTATAGCATAATTATATTTTTTAATTATTTTATTAATATTTTTTATTAATTAAATATGGGGTGCTATTGGTGCACTTGATGGAACACTTGTTCATGCTGTGATACCATCTAACAAACAAGTCCCCTATCGAGGAAGAGGAAGAGGAAGAGGAGAATGTTATCAAAATGTGTTGGCTATATGTGATTTTAATATGAATTTTACATTTGCGTGGGCTAGATGGGAAGGAGTAGCACATGATTCAAGAGTACCATCGGAAACCATGTGGAATCTTGAAAATAATTTTCCATATCCTCCACCAGGTTAGTGTAATTTTCTTATAATTAATCTTTGAAAAAAATTATTTTATTCTATTTATTTTAATCAGTTTTTTCAGATAAATACTATCTTTGTGATGCTGCATACACTCATACTAGAGGATTTATGACGCCGTATCGAAATGCACGATATTGGTTGCCAGATTTTCATAATGGTGTTCACCCTCGTACAAAAGAAGAGATTTTCAACCATGCACAAGCTAAATTAAGAAATGTGATTGAACGGTCTTTTGGAGTTTTGAAAGGTTGTTTTCCAATTTTGAAGAGGATGGTGACATATCCATTTTCAGTGCAGAGAAATATAGTTATTGCTTGTGTAGCTATTCATAATTACATTCGAAAACTGGCAATTATGGATGCTTTCTTAGAGCAGATTGATAATAAAGATGGCGATAATTCTGGAACATCTCAAAGTAATAATGAAAATCTATCCCAAGCAGGAGGAAGAACAACACAAGTTGATCATATGTTTATGATTAATTTAAGAGAAGATATAGCAAATCGACTACTTGGTTCGATTCAACTTCAGAGTTGAAGACTTTGAAGATTTGAAAGTTGATATACTGCAGGCCTTAGAGATCATAGAATGGCGTATATTGCCCTTTTTTTAGCTTTTTTTTTATTTTGGTGTTTCAATTATCATTGATAATGATACCAAGAATAAATGTGATTTGCAATGCTTTTATTTGTAATGCTTTTTTAATCAAACGTGATTTGGGTTTTTGATTTCCAAAAAAATTATTTTATTATATTTAAATATTATTTTATTTTTTAAAATTTATGATGAATTTGGATTTAATAGTTATATTTGTAGACACCTAATTTTGTCCGAATAATTTTTAAATGAATAAAAAATAAAGAAATAAAAAAAGTCTCCATGAAAACCCTATACGTTTTCCATGTAAAATACCTAAAGTCCCATGCACACCCAAAGTTGACCAAAGGATTTTGTTATTAAAATAAAAATTGAATGACTTGAAGATTGATCATCAAAAATAAAATGGAAATGAATAAAAGCAAAAGAAGGAAAGTCAAAGAAAATAAATGAAAAAATAAATGCCTTTGATTTAGATGTAAAAGGGGAGCCGAATTTTACATTCACACACCATGACAATTTAAAGAGTTGATTTGAAAAGTTTGGAAAGAATTAAACTAAAAGTGTGAAACCAAAAAAAGGGGGAAGGAAACAAATTTAGAATTAGCTGTCAGAAAAATAAAAATATAAAAAAAAATCCCATGATTTAAGTACCAAAATGGGGATGTTTGTTTCTTTCCTAAACGTTTAAGGCTAGAAAATGGCTATAAAAGCTAATGAAAAGGAGAGATGAGGGGGGGCCTCGGTTACATCATTTTCTTTACTGCACCAGCGTCCATAGCAGCTCGTCATCACCACAACGACAAGCTCCTTGCTGCACCGATTCCTTTCCTGTGCCAACCTGCTACCTCTTGCTTCCGCAACGCCCATACAGCAACCATCCTTGGTCATCCTCGCTACAGTCTACAAACGACACGGCATCTGTTACATCATCTTCTTTACTGTTGCTACTGCGTCCTCACTGCTTTGAATCATCGCCATCCCTGAGTTGCTGCCTTCATCGCCCTGCACTTGCGGCCTGAGCCTCTATTGCTTTCACTTTTGCACTAAGGAGGTTCCCTGTTGCTGTCCCAAACGTTCTATACCGCACCACAACATCGTTACCTGGTGCACTTTGCCGTCATTAAGTGGTTGCTGGAAGCGGGGTGGAGAGGTGGCTAAGTAAAGGGTTCAGCAAATTCGCTACTGCTGAACGCTTCCCGCTTTGCTTCAGCTTTCTTTCCTATAGCTGTTCCACTACTGTTTTACGGCTAAGAAGATTTTTCTTTGCTGCAAGTAACCTGGGTTTTGGTCGCTTAAAGAGGAAAGTAAACAAGGAATGAAGGAAACACAAATGACAAACCAAAGGTTTAGCCACTTACATCTTAAAGTTTTTACATCTTAAAGTGTAAATAACGTGGAAGAAGAATAAAGGAGGCGGACGGGAAAGAAGAATGCAAATAAAAAATTTCTGCGTCCAAGCTTTCTGACCGGGCTTTCCTAAGTTTCACTGCTGCTGTTCTTTCCCGCTCAACAATACTCACTGCATTCGCGTGGGCTTCGTGGAACCACTGCATCATCCTCGCATCGTAGCAGCCCTGCACCATCAAGCATCTTACCTGTTGTAATTGCCTGCATAATTTTTGCATTCCTTGAAATCAAAGCCTGCTACCTTGTATTGTTTCTACACGAGGCCAACCGATTCATGCAATTAAAGAAGACACAAATTGTTGCCAGGGAAAAGGGAAGTGGAGCAAGGTCATGTCAAAGTCCACTCAATCCTTGGGCTAAAGTTGCTGCGAAGTAGAGTTTGGTATTTATAAGGTATACTATACTATTCATATATCTTATTTTCTTTTTTTATTTAAATTATGAAGGTACAAATACACTTTTATTGTTTTAATGGTATTTAACATGTTTATAATGCATATATAATTACGTTCTTCTTACGTGATTATTCAACTCATAAAATAGATTTACAAAATTAAATTCATAAATAAATTTGTAAATTTTCACTGTCTTAAGATAAATCTTAAAAGCATTTCCGATGACGGGATTTCTTAGAAATCGCAAGTAGCGATTCTTTGATAATCCTTAGGATCGGGATAAAATCTTTAATGTCACCAGCGTATTGGACATTTAAATGATTTCATTTATATAAAGAAAATATTAATAAGATTTCTTAGTATAAAATAAATATAAAGATGGTAATAAAAATAATAATATAAAAAATAGGTAAATATGAGAAAATAGTAAGTAAAAAAAAAGGCTTTTAAATAGGTAAAAATTTAGGAATTAAAATAAATAAATGAATATATATCTTAAATATAAAAGGATATCCTATGATAGGATTTCTTAGAAATCACAAGTAGTGATTCTTTGATAATCCTTAGGGTCGAAATGAAATATTTGAATATTACCAGCGTATTGGGGTATTCAAGTAATTTTAGTTCGATGAAATAAATTAATATTAATAAACAAATAAATAAATAAAATTTTTAAACAAATAAATAAGAGTACAAAATTGTTACAATTAACCTTCAAAAATAAATGATAATAAAACAATTAAAAATTAAATAAAAAGTATAAGTTTTAAAGGTTTTCCGATGATGAGATGTTACGGAATTCACAAGTAGTGATTCCTAACTGATCTCTAGGTGAGAGAAATATGCTAAATGTTACCAGCGTATTGGAATATTTAGTATGATTTTTCAATAAAAACAAGATTTTATAAATATAAATAAATTACAAATTAATAATATAAGTATAAATGAATTAAAAAAATAATAAAATGAAATAATGGATTTCTCATGTGCATCATCTGTATTTTGATTGCATTATTTGCATCCATGAAATTTCAAAATAAGTGTGAATCTCCCGAGGAAGGGATTCTACAGAAATCGCAAGTAGCGATTCTTAAGAAATCTCTAGATGAGGAAATTATCTGAAATGCTACCAAAAGTATTGGGGTACTTCGGAATAATTTTCAATACAAAAGATTCTCATTTATTTCAAATAAAATTTAACACAAATAAAAATAAATTTTAATATGTTGAAATAAAAAATAAAAATGATTTCAAAATAAATGGAATTCTATTTAAGTGATTAATTAAGACCATTTTATTAAGATCAAAAGATAATACTTGATTAAGTGGTACCGTTTTTTAATGGGCGCTGTGGGGGTGCTAATCCTTCCCCACACGTAACCGAACTCTCGAACCCAAACTTTGTTTTCGCAGACCAAAAATTATTTTTTTTGATAAAACTTAATTAATTTTAAGATTTTATTAAAAAGATAAATAATTTTAGGTGGCCAATCACACCTAGTCAAAAAAGATTGGTGGCAACTCCATTTGTGTTTTTCAAAATCATCTAGCGATCGAGTCCCCGAACGAAAATCGTTACGACAGCTTGGTGACTCCACTGGGGACGTTAGAGAGTCGAACCATAATTAATCATGTCTTATCTAAAATCTTAGTTAATGGTCTTAATAAACATTTGATAAGCTTTTCATAAAATAATTCAAAAAAAAAACTTTTTGAACCATTCTAATTGATATCATTTGCATTTTTGTTGCAATGCATTTTAAATTTTGTTATTTTGCATGCATGACATATTCATTTGCATATATCAACCCTACACCCGGGTTTGTCCCTTTTAGGAGAGAGTAGAGTACCTTAGCTCTCGTGAGGTGATAACCTCCGCAATGGCAAGTGAAATACTCTCACTCAAGTTGAACCCTTTCCGTCTGTAGCCTATCATGGGTGAGGATTGGGGTGCCTTACTGGTCTAGTATGGACGTCAGTAAGGAACAATTTGAGAACCTCTTGTCCTTTAGAACTCCAAACCATACATATAGTAAACTTAAGAGGACCAACTTGGGATAAAGTCCTGTTAACTCATAGAAAATACCTATTACTTAGGACACATCTTTGATCATCTATGTTTGCTTTTGTTTGACATGTGAGACACTAATAGGGAATTATAGGTTCTTTAGCAAAACATTTCCATGCATTTCTCATCCATGACTTTTTTTTCAAACGCATGTAGCATTTTGTTTGTTGATTCATTCATCTTCATTCATTATTTTCGAACACAGCACTTTCAAAATTTTTCAAGCATCACGACATGTGAAATGATAAATTCTTAATTGTGGTAATAAAAGATTCAAAGATAGCTCGACCAAAGGTTCATTCACATAACACTCGTCATCGAGCTAAGATCATAAAAGAAGAATCAAGCACACGCATGGAGAAGATGGAAAAAGCTCAAGAGGAAATGAGGGGGCAATTGGCTCAAATTACAGAATTATTGAAAAATCTAAGCAAGGGCAAGGGAGTAGTAGAGGAAGTTGCAGTCCAAGAAGGGGTTCAACAACACAGTATGGAAGATCCTATCTATCCTCCTGGTTTCGGTCCATTTCCAAGTCAAACATCTCAAGAAAGAAGATATCCACCTGCTTACGCTACTATACCCCAAGTGTTTGGACAAGCTCAATTCCAAGGACCCGCCCATCCTTCCCAAGGCGCAAAATCTACTGATCCCATTGAAGTGCTCGACTTAGATGACCCAAGGGAAATTGAGAAGTTGAAAGCCAAACAAGTAGAAGAGAAAGATGAGGCGAAGTCACAACAAAAGATTAATATGTTGGAGGAAAGGATTCGAGCTATTGAAGGCTTAGACTTTTATGGTTCCATGGATGCTACTGGGTTGTGCTTGGTGTTAGACCTGGTTATTCCACCCAAGTTTAAAGCACCAGAGTTTGAGAAGTACAATGGAACTTCCTGCCCTAGGTCTCATCTTATTATGTATTGTCAAAAGATGGCTACTTTTGCTCAAGATGATAAGCTCCTTATTCACATTTTTCAAGAAAGTCTCACTGGATCTGCTGCCAAGTGGTACAATCAATTAGACAGAACTCAGATTACCATATGGAATGACTTAGCAAGGGCATTCATGGCCCAATATCGACATGTTGCTGATATGGCCCCTGACCGTTTATCAATTCAAAACACGGAGATGAAAGCCAACGAAAGCTTAAAGCAATATGCACAAAGGTGGCGCGATGTGGCTGCGGAAGTGCAACCTCCTCTTTCAGAAAAGGAGCTCACCATCTTGTTTGTGAACACTTTAAAGGCTCTATATTATGATAGGATGATAGGCAATGCCACCAAGAATTTTGCTAATATGGTGTTATCCGGGGAGATCATTGAGAATGCGATCAAGCGTGGCAAGATCGAAATTCCTAACAATACTGAGAAGAAAGGAGGAGCCAACAGAAGGAGGGAAGAGGATGCCCATGCTGTTATACATGGGGGGCAACATGGACGATACACTCCACGACACTCTTATCCCATGCCACAACCATATTATCCTGTTCAATACCCTCACCAGTCATATCCGCAAATTAATGCTCAGCCTAACTTTCACCCTCAGACACCTGCCCCAACTATTCAACCAATTAAGCAATTCAATAAACAAGAGGGCAATCATAATACATCATGGCCAAAAAGAGAAAGGACTCCTATTGACCCAATCCCTATGACTTACACTGAGTTGTACCCAAAATTGATCAAAGGACAACTTATTGCACCCATCTATATGGAACCTCTTAAGCCTCCATATCCAAAATGGTATGATGAGAATGCTCGATACGAGTATCACTTCGGGAACGTGGGTCATTCTCTAGAGAACTGCACGGCACTAAAGTATAGAGTGCAAGGATTGATAAAAGCCGACATATTGCACTTTGAAACAAAGGGGGAACCGGCTGCGAATACGAATCCATTACCCAACCATGGAAATGAGGGATGATTCTTTTAAGGTGAAAGGAGTTTAAGCCATGCAAGTCTGGAGATTTATTAGAATTTTTTTTTCTATTATTTCCTTTAAGTAATGCAAGACAGTTTTTTTTTTGTGCTTAAGCTCATAGGCACAGAATAAAGTTTTATGTATGGGCTAACTTTTATTTGGTTTCTTTTCAATAAAGCAACTAGTGTGATGCACTATCATTCTCTCATTTTCTATGTTCATTGGTCATTACCCACATACTCATCATATCTTTCCTTCATAAGTATCCAAATAATGAACATGATGATAATGATGGCAATAAATCTAGAATTCAATTTTGAAAGAACCACTTTTGCTTATGGATTATCAATCTGGCAAGGTGTCCATGTAAGAAAGAAGAAAATTTGTTCACAATTTTCACCCAAATTTGATGGTATAAGAAAAGGTGAATCTCTTATAGAAGTTTCTAACAAGTTTGTATTTGTTCAGTAAATGACCTTCAAGGAGAGTATTTGCATTTGAAATGATAAATGGCCTTCTTTTACTATCCTTCAAGCGTGAGTAAAATTATCCTTTGATTACCCCTTTGAGCCTTTTTTTTTATGATGTAACCCACCAAGGATCACCCTCCACAATGGGGGCAAGATAGGTGAAAAATTATTCATGAGGGGCAAAAGAAAGAAAAAGAAAGTACCCATTTATGTGAAAAAAAAAGAGGAAAAGGGTTTGAATACAAAGAACCCTAAAACAAAAAGAAAGAAAAAGATATGCGTAAATTAGAATAGGGCAAAATGCTCAAATGATTTACTTCATAAGAAAGTGATCCTTTGGTTTATAAACCTTGAAATACATTTTGGGCCTACTATATCCTTTTCTTTCATAAGCCCTCACCCGAGCCTACATTACGTGCCTTTAAAAGCCCGTTTTGATCAAATGTAAATGCTTGAATTGAAGAATCATGCGTTGAATGAAAACATACTTGTACAATGAGATAATGATCCTTTGAAAGAAGAAGATCAAGTTGAATGAAGAAACCCACGAGCTTTGGAAGATATCTTGGATCGAAATCAAGAACGCCTATTAGGGCATGAATTTTGATTGAGCACTGAAGGTTGAAGTTTGTCAAAGCCAATGAAGTTGAAATAAAAAAAAGAAATAGATGAAAAAAGAAAAAAAAAGAAAAAAAGGAAAATGAAAAGGAAAAAAAAAGGAAAAAGAAAAAGGAGGATTCAAATTGAAAACCTGAAAAGGCGGTTTGGATCAAAAGAAGGGAACCTAAGTTGAAAACCTAAAAAAGCAACTTAGGAAAAGATCATCACCAAGAGTTTTGATATAGAAGCAAGACTGGCAGGCCCAACATGAATGAACATATCAAAAGAAGTGGATTTTTCATAAAAGAATTCTAGATTGACTTGATTGAAATTGTCAGAATGTTTATCAAATGGATACTGAAAACCCTATTCCAAACAAACTGGCCCATTGATTTTTCTTGATTTCATGTTCCTTTTCTAAGAATGAATACCCATATCTCTCATGATTATTTTAAATTCATTCCATCCCTATAATAAATTGAGAAGATGTATGAGTGCATTACATTGGTGGTCGAGTTGGAAGGAAAATAAATAAATGCTGGTAACCCTTTTTGGGTAAATTTTTGAAAAAAATATTCTTTTGAGAAATCTTGCATTACTGAAAGAGAGAAAGAAACAAAAATAAAAAATGATGAAAAGATAAATTTGAAAGCATGATGGCAAGTCTTCAAGCATAATAGGACCAAGACTCATTAAAAGGTGGGATGAGAAGTGGAGATAGAAGATTTGAATAAGAAGAATCCAGCAGATATGTGGAACTTGAGGAAAACGAGATTAGCTTGAGAATCTTGTTACCACAATTGAGATTGCATTTACATACATTCATGGAATAATTCAGGGGCCATGACATTGACATGTGCATAACATTCATAGCATTCATGGTATTCATGGCATTCATTATATTCATGACATGCATGACATTTCATTATTGCATCTTGACATTGAACTATTTGTTAAGACATTAGGATAAGAAGTACTGAATGATGAAAATTTTGAAGAAAAGAGAAAGTGTAAGAATACAATGTATAGGACAAAAATATAAGAGATGGTAATTTGAAAAATGATTAGAAGATGATGAGAAAAATACTTTTTTGAAAAATCTTAGATGAAAGCAAAGTCCAGTTTAGCTGGCACCTTAGAGGAGGATGAAGCCTAATATTGTTGGCATCAAAATGAAAGTTAAGCCCAGTCAAACCCATGTTAACTGGCATTTTGAAATGAAAATTTTATGTTCAAAGTTTCACTGCCTCTGTTGAGAGGAGCCTTTTTTGTTTTTGGAAGTCTCATTGCCTCTATTGAGAGGAGCTTTTTGTTTCAAAAGTTTCATTGCCTATGTTAAGAGGAGCTTTATTTTTCAAAGTTTCACTGCCTCTGTTGAGAGGAGCTTTTTGTTTCAAAGTCTCATTGCCTCTGTTGAGAGGAGCTCTTTGTGTTTCAGAAGTTTTAAAGCCTCTGTTGAGAGGAGCTTTTATTTCATGATCATCTTGCATTCCTTAGTCTTATGATAGGAGAGACTAGGAAATTTCACTTCCCATTCTTTAATCTTGTGATAGAAAGGATTAGGAAATCCCATTCATTTTGTTTTCCTTAGTCTTATGATAGGAAAGACCAGGAAATTTCATCTTGCATTCCTTAGTCTTATGATAGGAGAGACTAGGAATTTCACTTTGCATTCCTGAATCTTGTGATAGAAAGGATTAGGAAATCTCATTCTACATTCATTTCCTTAGTCTTATGATAGAAGAGGCTAGGAAACTTCATTTTGCATTTATTCCTCAATCTTTATAAGAGAGGAAGATTAAGAAATTTCATTTTGCATTTATTCCTTAGCCTTATGATAGAAGAGGCTAGAAAATATCATATTTTACAAAAAAAAAATCATTGATAGGTCTTGCATTCGGACAAAATGGTTGTCTATGTCTTTGCACCATTACTGTTTCACAGCAAAGCGCAAAGAGGGGCAACTGTAGACACTTAATTTTGTCCGAATAATTTTTAAATGAATAAAAAATAAAGAAATAAAAAAAAAGTCTCCATGAAAACCCTATACGCTTTCCATGTAAAATACCTAAAGTCCCATGCACACCCAAAGTTGACCAAAGGATTTTGTTATTAAAAAAAAATTGAATGACTTGAAGATTGATCATCAAAAATAAAATGGAAATGAATAAAAGCAAAAGAAGGAAAGTCAAAGAAAATAAATGAAAAAATAAAGGCCTTTGATTTAGATGTAAAAGGGGAGCCGAATTTTACATTCACACACCATGACAATTTAAAGAGTTGACTTGAAAAGTTTGGAAAGAATTAAACTAAAAGTGTGAAACCAAAAAAAGGGGGAAGGAAATAAATTGAGAATTAGCTGTCAGAAAAATAAAAATATAAAAAAAAATCCCATGATGTAAGTACCAAAATGGGGATGTTTGTTTCTTTACTAAATGTTTAAGGCTAGAAATGGCTATAAAAGCCAATGAAAAGGAGAGATGAGGGGGGGCCTCGGTTACATCATTTTCTTTACTGCACCAGCATCCATAACAGCTCGTCATCACCACAACGACAAGCTCCTTGCTGCACCGATTCCTTTCCTGTGCCAACCTGCTACCTCTTGCTTTCACAATGCCCATACAGCAACCATCTTTGGTCATCCTCGCTACAGTCTACAAACGAACACGGCCTCTGTTACATCATCTTCTTTACTGTTGCTACTGCGTCCTCACTGCTTTGCATCATCGCCATCCCTGAGTTGCTGCCTTCATCACCCTGCACTTGCGGCCCGAGCCTCTATTGCTTTCACTTTTGCACTACGGAGGTTCCCTGTTGCTGTCCCAAACGTTCTATACCGCACCACAACATCGTTACCTGGTGCACTTCGCCGTCATTAAGTGGTTGCTGGAAGCGGGGTGGGGAGGTGGCTAAGTAAAGGGTTCAACAAATTCGCTACTGCTGAACGCTTCCCGCTTTGCTTCAGCTTTCTTTTCTATAGCTGTTCCACTACTGTTTTACGGCTAAGAAGATTTTTCTTTGCTGCAAGTAACCTGGGTTTTGGTCGCTTAAAGAGGAAAGTAAACAAGGAATGAAGGAAACACAAACGACAAAGCAAAGGTTTAGCCACTTACATCTTAAAGTTTTTACATCTTAAAGTGTAAATAACGTGGAAGAAGAATAAAGGAGGCGGACGGGAAAGAAGAATGCAAATAAAAAATTTCTGCGTCCAAGCTTTCTGACCGGGCTTTCCTAAGTTTCACTGTTGCTGTTCTTTCCCGCTCAACAATACTCACTGCATTCGCGTGAGCTTCGTGGAACCACTGCATCATCCTCGCATTGTAGCAGCCCTGCACCATCAAGCATCTTACCTGTCGTAATTGCCCGCATAATTTTTGCATTCCTTGAAATCGAAGCCTGCTACCTTGTATTGTTTCTACACGAGGCCAACCGATTCATGCAATTAAAGAAGACACAAATTGTTGCCAGGGAAAAGGGAAGTGGAGCAAGGTCACGTCAAAGTCCACTCAATCCTTGGGCTAAAGTTGCTGCGAAGTAGAGTTTGGTATTTATAAGGTATACTATACTATTCATATATCTTATTTTCTTATTTTATTTAAATTATGAAGGTACAAATACACTTTTATTGTTTTAATGGTATTTAACATGTTTATAATGCATATATAATTACGTTCTTCTTACGTGATTATTCAACTCATAAAATAGATTTACAAAATTAAATTCATAAATAAATTTGTAAATTTTCACTGTCTTAAGATAAATCTTAAAAGCATTTCCGATGACGGGATTTCTTAGAAATCGCAAGTAGCGATTCTTTGATAATCCTTAGGATCGGGATAAAATCTTTAATGTCACCAGCGTATTGGGACATTTAAGTGATTTCATTTCGATATAAAGAAAATATTAATAAGATTTCTTAGTATAAAAAAAATAAATATAAAGATGGTAATAAAAATAATAATATAAAAAATAGGTAAATATGAGAAAATAGTAAGTAAAAAAAAGGCTTTTAAATAGGTAAAAATTTAGGAATTAAAATAAATAAATGAATATACATCTTAAATATAAAAGGATATCCTATGATAGGATTTCTTAGAAATCACAAGTAGTGATTCTTTGACAATCCTTAGGGTCGAAATGAAATATTTGAATATTACCAGCGTATTAGGGTATTCAAGTAATTTTAGTTCGATGAAATAAATTAATATTAATAAACAAATAAATAAATAAAATTTTTAAACAAATAAATAAGAGTACAAAATTGTTACAATTAACCTTCAAAAATAAATGATAATAAAACAATTAAAAATTAAATAAAAAGTATAAGTTTTAAAGGTTTTCCGGTGATGAGATGTTACGGAATTCACAAGTAGTGATTCCTAACTGATCTCTAGATGAGAGAAATATGCTAAATGTTACCAGCGTATTGGAATATTTAGTATGATTTTTAATAAAAACAAGATTTTATAAATATAAATAAATTACAAATTAATAATATAAGTATAAATGAATTAAAAAATAATAAAATGAAATAATGGATTTCTCATGTGCATCATCTGTATTTTGATTGCATCATTTGCATCCATGAAATTTCAAAATAAGTGTGAATCTCCCGAGGATGGGATTCTATAGAAATCGCAAGTAGCGATTCTTAAGAAATCTCTAGGTGAGGAAATTATCTGAAATGCTACCAAAAGTATTGGGATACTTCGGAATAATTTTCAATACAAAAGATTCTCATTTATTTCAAATAAAATTTAACACAAATAAAAATAAATGTTAATATGTTGAAATAAAAAATAAAAATGATTTCAAAATAAATGGAATTCTATTTAAGTGATTAATTAAGACCATTTTATTAAGATCAAAAGATAATACATGATTAAGTGGTATCGTTTTTTAATGGGCGCTGTGGGGGTGCTAATCCTTCCCCACACGTAACCGAACTCCCGAACCCAAACTTTGTTTTCGCAGACCAAAAATTATTTTTTTTGATAAAACTTAATTAATTTTAAGATTTTATTAAAAAGATAAATAATTTTAGGTGGTCAATCACACCTACAAAAAAGATTGGTGGTGACTCCATTTGTGTTTTTCAAAATCATCTATCGATCGAGTCCCCGGACGAAAATCGTTACGACAATATTTTTTTCTCATATTTCATACTTGTATTATAGAAAAGAATACATCAATAAAAACTTGATTTTATTTGAAATAATATGAATATAAGGGTAAAAATGTAAAATAATAAAATTTTGAAATTCAACATTTATTGTTATCAAATAGTCTATTTATATTCAGCACTTAATTTTCAGTAAAATGCCAAACAGTTTTCATAATTCAAATTCAATACTTATTAAATTCAGTACTAAAGTACTTAATTTTTCAACACTTAATTTTTCAGTTTATCAAACAGTACCTTAATGCACAAAAAAGAGTGTATAAGTGAGATCCACACTTCTTGTTGTTGTTAATTTACTATTCATGAAGTTAAGAATATTTGAATGTCTTATAACTATTCAAATACTAATTATTTTATAGATATGAAGGGGAATTGGATGATGAGCCCGTAAACACTCAATTTTGTTCGAACCTGTAATATTATTGCTCAAAAATTTCAGAACAAAGATTGTGTAAGACTTATTTGATAATGGATTCATTTTAAGTAAAATGAAGATTTTTTAAGTTAATTTGAATGGGATTATTTTTGTTTAAATATTAATTTAAAATTCATGTTAAAAAAGATCCAAGCTGAATACATTAGGCCACAATATATGATCTAATTAAATAAGTTTAAATTGAACTTTCAAGTCAAAATTTAAATATACTAGCTTTTAAAACCCAAATGCAAAATGGGCTGGATTTAGCTCTTTACTTATGTTTTATTTTCATTTGTTTATTTATTTATTTATATTTATTTTTTATTTACCTATTTTATTTTTATTTTTGTTTTGGTCCGATCATTAAACATCCCCATACCCGTCGGCTCCCTTAAGTCGCCTAGGTCTATCCTGTTAGCCACCATGGCAGACTGAAACTCACCTTCTCCATGCAATTGTTCACATCTATGACAGTCACCGTTGATGACCGAGATGCAATAACAAGGGCTCTAGGATCGAACCTAAAAACTGGATTACAGAGATGTTTCCCAATTAACTTAAAAGATAGACACTGTTCTTGAAACAAGGGGGACTCTCTGAACATTGAAAAATTATAGAAACTCTTACACACCTAGTTTCCTCATCGCAATTAAACACCGAATCGCCATTCATCATCACCAAAGAATGCACTAAATAGTACCCTAACCTACTCACAGCCATAGTGATCTTCCTACTCGCATCATCGCAACACAAAAACAAATGTCAACTCACTTCAGTTTCTAAACAGCTACCCAAACCGCATTTACTAACCCATCCTAATCAACACCATCATTCAGACACCAACCACCACCAAATCACCATGCAGATTCCAGAATCAGATCTCAAACCCTCTGCCTCTCACAACTGAATTCAATATTCGTCATTTTAGAAACCTAAAACAGAAAATCATCACCACAACCGAAACCACCATATACCTCTGTCTCCTACCCTAGGCCATACGCCTGAAACATTAAAGACTGCCAAAACAGCCACCACTTCTCACCCGACACCACAACCAAAAATCAAATCCCATAACCCAGATCTCAAACCCGAGAGCCCCAAAAACCCAGATCTAAAGTCTAAGCCCCAAAGTCAGTTCTCTAATACCTGCAAAAACACAACCTTACGACAAGATCCAGCAACCTGAAGCGAATTCGGAACCATCAACAACAAAGAAAAAAACAAAAAAAAAGAAGTGAAGATGGTTTCGGTGAAGTCAGATCTATGGAGCTAGGGAGAATTGGAGAAGAAATCGGGCTAGAGGAGAAGAAGAGGAGTATTTTCAAGCTTTTGGAGGTCAGCCGACGACCGGAGCACGGCGACGTACGACGGCTGGCAGGGAGAATTTGTTCGACGATGGAAAGGCTAGGAGGGTTTGAAGAATACACCCTATTTTACACTATATGATACTGTTCACTAACGGAAAAAAAATGGGTGGATCAAGAAAAGAATAGGGTGTGGTTAGTTGAGCTCAAAAAAAAGAGGCCTTTTATCAAGGAGCAAAAAAGGACAGCTTTGAAGAGCAGCTGACCCATGCGTCACACTGACTCAGATCCCGGATCTGTGCGACCCGGCTCTGCCACTCATTGCCATCTTCAAAGTTCAACCCACGAGATCTAGCCCGATCTGTTAGAGCCCTTTTACTCTCTGGGGCGGTTTGGTTCGGGGAATTTAAGATTATCGAAAAAATTAAATTATCGAAATATTATTTTACTTGACGAATTACTGAGAATATTAGATTCTTGTGTTTGGTTGTATTTGTGGGAATGTAAGATTTCTGTGTTTGGTTAAAGGAAAGTAAGAGGGTAAAATTATTTATTTTACTATAATATCCTCCATATTATTAGTTGATGTAGAGTGAATAACACTTGAAATAAATTATATTTAAATTAATTACTTATTTATTTATTTATTTAATATGCTTATTTATTTATTTATTTATTTATTTATTTTGCCCCTTTTTTATAAGATTTTTGTTATGTAAATTATTTTGATATAACAAACTATTACTATATTAAATTGATTTTGATTAATAAAAAATCATATGGTCCATCTTATTATTGGTCCATTTGATTTTAAATTCATTTTTCTCTTCATAAAAATAAGAAAAAACATGGTTGTAATATTAGATAGGTTTAGGGGTAAAATGGAAACAAAATATAATTATTGGAGGGTAAAATTGGCAAAAAAGTTAAATTCCCCCAGGAAAAAAAATACCTCAGGAAGAGGGGGGAAATTTTTTTCCCAATTTTGGCACTATTTGGCATTGTTTTGGCACTGTTGGTAAAAAAAAATTACCCCCTGGAATCTAATTCCCCCAACCAAACGCGGGAATCATTTGACGGAAAAAAAAAATTCTCCTTGGTAAAAAAAAATTCCTGAAACCAAACAACACCTTTGGGTTTTTGGACTTGTGTAAATTTTCTTTGGGATTCAAGTCCAAATCAGTTTGGATACACTCTCACCCTTCCCATTTACAATTTTGTATTTGTTTAATTATTTGTTTTGTGTATTTTTAATAGATCTTCACGGTAAAAAGTAACAATATATACTTATCTAAATAAAAATATTCTGTAGGATTTATAATTAATAATGATTTCAACCTTAATTAGTTTAATTGCTTGAAATTAATATAAATATTTTTTTAAATAATAATAATGATAAATTTCTTATTAGACAAATTTCTAGGTTGCAGAATGTGTACTATAACTATTACTTAAAATAAACATGAAGTATCGATGATAAGTTTTTATAGAAATCGCAAGTAGCGATTCTTTGAAAACTTTAAATGAGAGGAACTTATCGAATATTACCAAAGTAATAAAATATTTGGTATAATTTTTCAATATTTAAACTCATGTTTATTTTAAGAAATTATATAAAAATAAATAATATTATTTAGTAATAATAAATAACAATAGTTAGAAAAATTAGTTAAATTAAGAAAATAATAGTAAAAATGAAAAAAAGTAGTGGTGAAATTTTAATAAGTAGGGAATAGTTATAAAAATAAATTAAATTTAAAAAATTGACAAAAAATAAAAAAATAGATAATGATGGAATTTTAATAATAACTAGAGAATAGGAAAATTAATTAAATAAAATAAAAATAAAAATGAATAATAGTAAAATAATCGAGTTATTCACATAAGATAAACATGAATCACTGATGATGAAATTTTATAAAATTTGCAAGTAGCGATTCCTCAAAATTAACTAGGTAAGGAGAGTTTTTCTAAATATCACCAGAATATTGGGATATGCGGTATAAATTCTTCAATAATAATAATAATAATAATAATAATAATAATAATAATAATAATAATAATAATAATAATAATAATGACAAATACCAAATATTACTATAATGGTTTCTTTTATTAGAATAAGCTAAGCAAGAAAATACAAAAGTAACAATAATAATAACAATAACAACAACAACAACAACAACAACAACAACAACATTATAAAAAGTAAAATAAAAATAATTAGATAAAAGTGAGATAATAAGATAAAGACGTAATTTATTATAGCTGAATTATATTTAACTTATCAATAAGACAAAAACAAATGTGAGTCCTAGATGATGAGATATTGTAGAAATCACAAATAGTGATTCTTCAAATATCTTTAAGTGAGGGAGATTTTCCATATATTACCAGAGTATCGGAATTATATGGTATAATTTTTCAACAAAAGGACTTACAATTATAATGCGAAATAATAAATAATTCATTATTTTACAAATACAAATAATATAAGTAAAAATTGAATAACGAAATTAGTAATGAAATGAATTGAAAATAAATGGTAATACATAAATAGGCATCATGCATTTTATGTTTGCATCCGATAATGAGATGTTACGAAATTCACAAGTAGTGATTTCTAACTGATCTTTAGGTGAGAAGAGCCACTAAATATTACTAGAATATTGGAATGCTTAGTGTGATTCTTCAATAATATTGATTTTTATTTAAAATAACGAAATAAAATTTTATAAAAAATTTATTATAAAAAAATACACGTGCATCATTCGTTATTTGTTTGCATCATATGCATTCATGATAATTTTTAAAGCAAGTGTGAATCTTCCGATGATGAGATTCTAAGAAATCGCAAGTAGCGATTCTTAAAAAATCTTCAGGTGAGAATTTTATTTCAAATACTACCAAAGGTATTGGAGTATTCGATTAATTTTTCAATACAACATGATTCATATTCACTTTAAAAAAAATAAAATTTAGTTTTTCTTTTTAAAAAAATGATTAAAAAAATTAAATTGGTTACAATAAAAAGGAAATTATTTTTAAATGTTAAATTAAGACCATTTCATTAAAATTAAAGGATAACATGTGATCAAGATGGTACCATTTTTAAACGGGCGTTGTGGGGTGTTAATCCTTCCCCATGCGTAACCGTACTCCCGAACCCGTTTTTGTTTCACAGAGTCCAAAATTTTCTTTTTAATAAAACTTAAATATTTTTAAGATTTTATTGAAAAGATAAGATTTTTAGGTGGCCAATCACACCTAGTAAAAAAGGATGGTGGCGACTCCCTGTTTTTCATGTTTTTTAAATTGTCGAGCGGTCGAGTCTTTAGACGAAATTGTTATGACAAGCCCCATTAGTCTTCTAGTGTTTCGATGGAGGTGAAACTTGGCAGGCTTGACATTTAGAGCCAAATATTGAGATGGTAAGAACTTGCATCTCAAACTCATCTGTTTATGCATGTTTTGAAAGGCATACAACAATTTTGAAAATGACGATTAAGTCCATATGTCGATGAAATTTTCGTAAATAATAGTCAAATTAAGTTGACTTTTGACCAACCAACAGTCATAGATAAATCCACATGTGACAAAATCATATGCCATATTGACTGATAGACTAAATCACTTGAAAAAGTAGAAAACTGTGTAATTCGACGGTTAGGGCTATTTTGGTAATTCTGCCTATTGATCAGTCAAACCCTAACAATAGCTTAACCAATGATTAGAACATGTTAAATAGATATGTTTTATGATTGAATGAAATATTTTGAAAGCTAGACTGACTGTTTAAAATAAAGTCAAATCATGAAGAGCAAAATTGAAAATTTTCGTAAGTATAAGGGCATTTTTGTAATTTACTCTAAAAGATAGTTTAAAGGTAGAAATTTCTCCATCTTTCATAATCTTGGCCAGCCACAACCTTCATCTTCTCACTCCTCCATTGAAGCTTCATCTAAAGAGAGAAAGTCACCAAAACCTTGGGAAAAACTCACTGAAATCGAAAACAGTCTTTACCAAACCTATTTAGCTCTCAGAGCTCTACATCATCCTACAAAAAACAAGTGTTGAAGTGGCCATTGTCAAGGTGAATCACCTCCCACAAGATTCGTCCAAGATGAGATAGCGCAAGAAAGCATATGTTTTCATGGTTTTATGATTATTTGTCATGTGTTTCAGATGTTCAAGTATATATTTAAGTTTAAATTGAAATTAAACCAAGAGAATTATCACCGTAGGGTTTTGGCTAAGCATGCCTCTCCATGAACATGAGGTTATTCAATGCGGAAATGATGTAGAATCAATATAGAACAAGTGTAGAACATGAATTTAGGCTTAAATTGAAAAAAATGAAGCGTGTAGGAAAGATAGTGCATTTTGGCCAACAGAAGGGAGACTAAAACCATGCTCAATTTAATGTGTTTTGGGTCTTAGAATAATGTATAAATAAATACAAGACTACAGGCGAAATCAAAATTGAAAACAAAGGTGTTTTGATTGTAGTTGCAGTGTTAGCACTAGTATAATTAGACCGAAATTGTAGCTGCTATCGACAATGTAATAGGTTTTAAAGAGTTAATTATTCTATATAATTGAATTGTGGAGAAATGACAGTGATGGTATGGTGTTTTGTAGCTCAGAAGTCAGAAAGTAATGCTAGTGTTATCGAGCAACACTATAAGAATTTGAGTGGTAATGGATACATGTAAAAGGAGTATGGATACTATATTGCATTGGGAATGATGAAAATGAATTTTATGAGATTTAACTTGATGGTTTGGTTGAAATGGGAAACTGGAATTGTGGTTATAAACTATGTTTCCATGTAAGGAGGTTAGGGTAGGTAATATTGCTATGCTAGCGAATTCTCCTAAAATGAACCTAAATCTCTAAAATTATGATTTGCCATTATTTTAAAAGTAGAAGTGAAATGGAAATATGATTCAAGTTAAGGATTTCTAAAGGTCTTATAAGCACACAAAATTTGTAACTCAGTTTTTTTATTAATTTTTACATTTTTCAAGATACGCTTATGTTTCCATGTTACTGTCATACGAAAATAAAATATTTTGAATATTGACTATTGAACTGAGAATATTTGGTGAATTTTTATACTTCTAATATAATGATTTCTGAATTTTAATGCTTTATGGACTAAATAAAGATAAGATTTATTGAATTTATCTTTGTAAACAATTCTAAAATGATTTATGAATTGTTTTGAGACTGTAGGCGCCATAGCTACTTGCGGGTACATGCCCTCTTTGTGTGTGAACTGTTGCTGCTTAACCTTAGCTACATCTTCAACGCCTATAAATGTCACCTAGTTAGTGAATACTGTGAATCTTTTGACTATGACCATATGTCGTTATTACTCCCTATGGGAATATTTATATTGCATGAGTCTATTAGGTGATGCCTAGTCTCCACTGTACTGTTTTACTGGGGTGGTAAATCCCTGTCTAATCTAAGCACTCCCAGACTTCATTTACTTTTGTTTTCGATGTATATGTAATATATATTTTTTGATCTCTATACTGTTTACTAAAAATAACTATTATGTTGTTTACAGAGTGTTTTGAAGCTAGTTATTAGAATGATTTGTGAACTATTTAAAGGAAGCTATTTCTGAATGTTTAAATAAATTCCCTATAGTTGGAATTAGATGCTAGGGCAAGTGAGGTGTTTTAAAGCATCATTCTATACTCAATCTAGTTATCTAACGAACTATAGTATCCTTTCTGATATTGTGCCAATGATTCTGAGATCATTGGTTTCCGTGTGAAAAAGCATATTTTAAGATGCTTGCATATAGTTTTGTGTAGTATAAGCTCTTTTATATATATATTTCTTATTGGGGTAAGCTCACCCCCTTATTTTCTTTCCAGATTATTTGCAGTAGATTTATATTTATACTCAAGAGGATTTTCGACTTTTGGTATCCCTTAGGCAATTCTTCGATTTTTGTTTAGGTATACGGATTTACTTTTATATGTTCAGATTGTTTATGTATAGTGTTGCTTCGTATGTATATACAAACTTGGGATGTAAATCGAATGCAAGATATTGAATATAAGTTTGAGATAATGTATATGTTTATACGAATTTTAAACTAAATATTTGGTTCTTGGGTAACATGCGGATAAATAAGTAAGGTTAATTACTATAACGTGTGTGGCACTACAGACAACCCAACCAAATAAGATTGGAAGTAAGAAAATGGTATGAACAATTTAGTATCCAATGCATGATAGTAAAGCTGGTATCAGAGCAAGGTTAACTTGATGTCTGTCAGTGTTTTAGGATTAGGAATAGTCTACATTACAAGTAGTATTGTATTTATTTGAATATATAATTGTTTCATGTAACAAAATGCTTTTGTGCCTTTATTGACAAAATGAGTGACAGACTTAGGGGTATAAGACGGGGATGGGGAAGGGGATGTAGAAGGTATCGGCCCTCCCCAGAACTATCTTCGAAACCAATGCCAAAAGCAGCTCTTCGTCCATAGCTTAAGAGCCTTAATACTCGCGTATCTAGGCTAGAGGATATGCTCACCGATTTTATAGCGAACTATAATAGAGCACCAGTATTGAAAGCCGATAGCCTCTTCCACCTCCAATTAACGTCCCTCCACAGCCTCAGCCATAGCCAGTACAGCCCCTACTGCAGCCTTAGCCTCAGGTTCTAATCTAGCTGAGGTCAATTCTCAAGAAAGGTTGTGATGTGACTCTCTTCTAGCAGTTTAAGACACTGGATCCACCTAAGTTTAAGGGTAAGAAGGATCCCACGTAGTAAAGAATTGGGTGAATGAGGTGGAGAAATTGCTTTCTTATATAAACTGCATAGAGACAGAAAAAGTTGGACTAGCCACCTTTTTACTAGTAGACGAGGCAGAACATTATTGGAAGTCCACTAAGACAGTTTTTGTGAAGACCATGAAATTTCGAAAATAAATAGTAAATATCCGAAAAAATTTAATTTGGATAAATGAAAATCCAAATTAAATAAGAAATAAAATGTGTATATTTATATAATTATAAAATTAGATTATATAAATATATATTATATGTTTTATAAAAGTACATATGCATATGTTTATATATATATATATATAAATATGAACATTATTTTATTTTAAAGTGTAAATATATATATACACATATATATATATGTATTTTGATACAAAAATATGTATTTAAATACATATTATAATAGCATATTTATATATAATTATAATTATATGTATAATTATAATGTATATATATTATTATTAATTAAGTATATTCATAAATATTTGATTTAAAAAAAAACTGAAAAGAAGCGGGAATCAGGGGGGAAACCGACCCCCATTTCTCCTCCGTTACAAAACAGAAGAGATATACGAAACTGCAGCCGACCTCCTGTCGGCTTACCAGAGAAAGAAAGAGGGGAGGGGCGAGCTGCCGCCGGACGATGGGAGGAGTAGAAGGCCACCGGCGACAGCAAGAGGTGGAGAGAAGAGAAAATCCACGACACAGAAGTGGAAGAAACGAAGGCCAAAAAGAAAGGGAGATCGGCGGTGCCGGTCGATTTGGGCACTGCCACTCCCGCCACCGGCGAAGGCCGACCAAGATGAGGGTGGCCAACTGCGAAGAGGAAATCCGACGGAGAAGGAAGAAAAAGGGGAGGAAAGGAGTCGAAACCACCGCCCAGATCCACCACCGCCAACGCCGCCGCTGGGGAAATGGAGGCCAAATTCGGCATCCTCACAACGTCGGCCAGTTGTGGGAAGCGCGAACCGGCGGAATGGGTGGCCGCCGATGGCTGAACCTACCAAGCCAAACTGAACCGGCCAAGCCAAGTTGAACTGCCCTAAACTTGATTCGACCCGACCCGACCCAACCCGGTTCAGAAAAGAAAAAGAAAAGAAAAAGAAAAAAAAGGAAAAGGAAAAGGAAGAAGAAGAAGAAGAAGAAGAAGAAATGGGTAAGGAAAATTAAAAGATTTCGCTACATTTCTATGAAATTTATTAGAAATTGTTGGATTATTTTCTAAATGAAAATATGTGCCAATTATTGAAATTGTAGCAAAACGTAAATGAAACGAATGGTGGAGTTCGGCAAGGCTCGAAAATCGAAAAGTGCGCTAAGCTTTGGAGAATAGGTAAGATACTTTTATAAAGCATTGGTAGCATTATTTTGTATGTGGGATTATGATTTTATATAATGCATTGATGGAACGATTTTTAACGGAATTGTGATTTTTTAATATGATGCATTGATTGAATTGATGTTAAAAATGCTAAGAGGACTCACAACTGATGGTGGGGGTCTTAGTAGAGACATAGGAATTGTGAGAATCAACGGCTGTGGTATAAATTGTGTTTTCCTTGCAGGATGTTTATTAAAAATTTAGCCGTTATGCTACCGAAATTCTTAGGAAAACGTTGAGGAAAAAGATTTAAGTTTCTCATGTAAATGGAATTTTGGAAATAATTATTGAAAAATAAACATTGAAAGGACTTTATGATATTACCAGAAAAGTCTGATATTGAAATCGATGAGAAGATAGATCGTTGAAACACGATAATGTGATAAATTATATGGTTTAAACCTTATAGAATCGATAAATCAAGTAATTTTAATATCACAAACGGTATCAAGTTGAGATTGAGGTGGAATTATTTATTAGATGGATCACGGATAAAAGTGACGATGATTATATGATACAACTTAAAAGAGAAAAATCGAAGTTGTGATTTAGATGGTCGAATGATAGAATTGTGGAATTATCAATCGAGTGATGATTATAGAATTGATAGATTCAAATAAATGGACCGTCTTAGTGGTATGATTGAGATAATGATAATAAGAAAGTAGATTGTGATATCTTATGGACATTTGATAGAACACGTTTACATAAAAATGTACTTGTACATATCGATGTTAAATAGATGTGAACTGAAATTTTTGCAATAATATGGATAGTCGCAAGATGACTTAAATGATTGAAATACTGTTGATAGTGGAAATTGACAAATTTTTTTAAGTGGTAAATTGCCAATAAAAAATTGAATTGATGACGTTTTATAGATAATTCTAGCATGATATTACATTCTACAGGCCATATGAAAGGTGAATTGAGGATTGTGATATGATTTTATGATAGTGAATGAAACTGAACCGCAAGTCGAAAATTCTGAATATGTACCAATAGGTTAAACCATCAATGGATTTGATAAGCGATTATTGATCTTGTGGTTCTATGATCCTCGATGTTGACTCTGGAATAGATATCGAATGAGGATATTAGTATTTCATAATTTCTGTATCATGATGGCTATATGGAAACATGGTATTTAAATGCTCATAGATACTAAGAGGATTCACACTGATGATGTGGTTCTAGTATCGATAATGAAATGTACAAATGATTATTATAGTCGATAATTATCGAAAAAGGATATTGAATACTGAATGGTTTAAATACCAAGTGATCTGATTATTGAACAATTAGAGTACTGAACAATTTGAATACTGAATGAAATGAATATTGAATGATTTGAATAGTGATTTACTGATTGGACAGAAAGAAAGTTTTGAAATCGAATAATTGATGGTGATAAAGTTAAATGAATCACTTCACTATATTTGATGAAAATATTACCGAAGTTGCATACTGAAATGTTTTATAGCATCGCTTTTAAGTATAACTTATTTCAACTTGAGATGTTATACTAACACTTATATGAATGCTATAAAGTATAGATTAGCTTTAAAAAGAAAGTATATGGTATATACGTATTTTTATATACGAAACCTCTTAAAGAACTTCACCATATGCTTTACATGATTTTAAAAAGAAAAGCTAAAGATTTAAATGTTTTATGAGACTGTAGGCACCCTAAAATAATTAAATTCAATAAAGCATAGTGGAAACCGCCTAATTGGAGCTTTACTCATTAGGCAGAGATGCTTGTCCGACAATAGTCGTGGACAGGTCTCAGTCATGCCTGATCACTGGGGTTGAGAGAGATGAGGTCTATGGCCATAGATAGTGTCCTAGTTGGTTTTCAGGGGACGATGACATGATTTTCACTACTAGCTACAGTGATTTAAGTCTTTATTGATAGAGATGATAGGGATCTAGCCTAGAATCTAGCTGATATGATATGAAGTCTAAAGTATGATTTTATTAATATGAACTCTAAACTTGACATGATTTATATAGTACATGAAACATTCTTGAGATGAATATGAAATATGTTTTGAAACTGTACATGTTTTAAACATGTTTTAAAAGTACATGATATATGATTTCGACACTTATATGATTTATATATGATTTTGTGTCGAACATGACATGATATGCGGTCTAGAGTATAGTTTGATTTGACATGAACTCTAGACTTGATATGATTTACAGTATATGTTTTAAAAGTACATGACACTTACATGATTTATATATGATTTTGTGTCGAACATGACATGATATCCAGTCTAGAGTATAGTTTGATTTGACATGAACTCTAGACCTTATATGACTTATAGTATATGTTTTAAAAGTACATGCTATATGATTTCGACACTTATATGATTTATATATGATTTTGTGTCGAACATGACATGATATGCGGTCTAGAGTATAGTTTGATTTTTGATTTGACATAAACTCTAGACCTGATATGACTTACAATATATGTTTTAAAAGTACATGATATATGATTTCGACACCTATATGATTTGTATATGATTTTGTGTTGAACATGACATGATATGCGGTCTAGAGTATAGTTTGATTTGACATGAACTCTAGACCTGATATGACTTATAGTATATGAAAAATGTTTTGAAAACACATGTTTCAGACATGCTTTAAAAACGAATACATGATTTGCAATTGTACATGCATCGATCATGTTTTTGAAAGTAATTATGAAATGAATTGAAAGTTATATGTGGAGCATGTTCTGAAGTATATATGATATGATTTGAAATGATAGCAGTTTATACAGTGAAGTTACATAAGCTGCTTACTAAATCATTAGTGTATTGTACAAAAACATGAAGAGTATATGAGGAGTATCATGACTTGGTGGTAACGATATTTCATCTACATGATGTCATGATATGATATGATAAATGAATATAGAATTTATACGAAGAGGATTATGAATTCGTACCACTGTGATCATGATTTCTCTATATGGAAAGTAATATGAGATGATAGAATACAGGAGTACGATTATGAAACATAAAGTGATTTGATACGATATTTCAATTAGACATGATGTACTCCGAGATTGAGGAAAGTATAGACTAATAGTATATGACATTCAAATTTGACACGACATATTGTTGTGCGATGCACTATAGTATAAGGGTGAGAAGACTAAAAAAGTGATTATAATGATTTATTTAAAAGTATAAGTGATAGACAGATGACAAGAAATGAGATAATGATATGTTATCGATGAGAAAGGATTAACTGTAATTGCAAACTTGCAAGTTTTAAGCATTGCAGTTTAAGACAATATAATCCTACTCTTGTATTTATATTAGTATCTTACTGAGCCGTGGTTTTGCTCACCCCACTAAATTGTATCTCTTTCAGACTATTGAAGTTAATATCTGCCATATGAGCTGCTAAGTGGGCATCGGAGATGGTGTATGGACTTGGTACTAGTCTTCTGAGGTATATGTTCCTTATAAAATACTTGTTTACATGTAAGACTTAAATTGATGCACAGTACGTACTCTATTTAATAAGTTGAGATGTAACTAAGAATCGTTTCCTTGTTAGTTTAATATTTAAATGAAATGACTATAGGTCACTTAGATAGTATAGTAACTACACTAACACCGAATACAAACCTTAAAATGAAAAAAAAAATTTAGTCCATAAATTTGTGACTAAGAAAAGTATAAGTATTAAAGGAAAGTCATGGCCTTCAGGTTGTGACAGTTTTGGCAGCTAGATACCCAGCAGTGATGTGGGGTATCTTTTTGCAAGCTTTCACTAAAAAGTACATTCCCTGCACCTCTAAGAAAAGATTATGGTTAGAGTTTTTGAATCTATATCAAAGGAGTATGACGGTTGATCAGCATGAATTTAAGTTTTTTACATTGAGCCACTTTGATCCAGAGACAGCTAGAAGCGATGAGCATAAGGTCGAGAGGTTCATGGCTGGTCTAAGGCCATCTATTTGAAGCAAGTTGGCCTCGTTTGACATAACTATTTATGATCAAGTTATTCGCCAAGCTCAGCTATGTAAGCAAGATTATGAGTTCCAATAGGCGGAGTTTGGATCTCAAGCTAAGGGTAAGGGTAAAGAGAAAGTGATGCAAGGTTTTGAGGATCAATCAGATAAGAGACTAGCTAAGAAGGCCAAGGGCATTTTATTGGGGGTAAATCTACTGGAGATAAGTCTGCTAAGCCCATAGGGATTGGTAGCCCTACTACCACTTAGAAGTGCATTGTGACTAGGTGTGATTATTATGGGAAGTCACATGGTGGTAGACCCAACTTCTTGGCTACTGAAGCATGTTTCAGATACGGACAAAAAGGTCACTTGGTTAAGGATTGCCCTAATAAGAAGTTGATAGTGCTAGTAGTAGCAGTACCAGTAATTACCGAACCAGAGAAGGCTACACCACCTACACAGAAGAAAACTACAGCCGCAGAGAAAGGAAAAAATGTTGTGACTTAAGACAAAGTGTACGCCATTGATAAGGAGTCTACCGACACATCTTCTAATGTCATTAAAGGTAAAATCTTAGTTTTTTAAATTGATGCATTTGCATTAATTGACCCAAGTTCTACACATTCTTTTGTAACTCCGATGTTTACTGCTAAGATACCAGTAAAACTCGAACCTTTAGGGCACTTACTAAAGATAAATACACCTTTTAGAGAATCTCAAATGACGATGTAGTATACTGAAACTGTAAACTAAGGTTAAGAGAAAAAGATACAGTAGCTCACTTAACTGTATTTAATATGTATGATTTTGATGTCATTTTAAGAATGGATTCGCTAGCTACAAATCATATAAGTTTAGATTGTTATACCAAGTATATAACCTTTTCTCACCACGAAAATTATATCGTAAAGCTTTCTAAATAGTAATCAAAGCAAAATATTTTGTTAAAAAATTTTTGTTGAAAAATTTTTCTAAGTGTGAAATCTGAAGAATTATATTTGTTATTTAAGGGTTCATTGCTTATGTGGAGAACGTAGAAAAGAAACGTCTAGAGTTACACAAGATTTTTGTGGTTAGGGATTTCCTAAACATGTTTCCTGGTGAATTACCAGGACTCTCTCTGATCAAGAGATAGAATTCACTATTGATTTAGTGTCCAGTATTGAACCTATTTTCAAGCCTCCTTATCGAATGGCACTGGTGGAGCTTGATGAGCTCAAAACGCAATTCCAAGAGTGTGATAACCGCAAACTTTTGAATTTTTATATTATTTATTCGGAAATTTAAGTTTAAATGTGAAAGATAAATTAAAGTAAATAAAGGAATTATTTACAAGATGGAATATTGTTGGAAATTCCGTAAATAATGAAGTTAAGGAATTATTAAATTATATGGAGGAAATTTAATTTGGATAAATGAAAATCCAAATTAAATAAGAAAATGAGAAAAGAAAATAGAAAATATATTTATATAATTATATATTATATAAATATATAAATGTTATGTAAATTATATACAAATATAAATAAATATATAGATATATACACATATATATACACATATATATACTAACTATGTATTTTGTAAATACATATATATAGTATTATACTATATATAATAATATTATGTGTATTATATATATAATATAAATATAATATATGTTATATTATAAGTATAATATATATTATATAGTATAGATAAAAAAAAACACACAAAATGGAAGGAAAGGAATCGGGAAGCATCCCGATTTTGCTTCTCGAGTGGCAGCCGGCCACCGCTGCCAGTGAGAAAGAAAGAGAGAGGAAGGGAGAGACGATGTCGCCGGCGAAGAAAGGAAGGGAAGAGGACTACCGGCGAAGGAAAATCGGAAGGAAAACAGAAGCGGAAACGCGACGGAGGCTGGGAAGAAAAAGAAAATGGATCTGGCGGTGCCGGCCAAACTAGCCACTGCCACTGCCACCGAAGCATCACCGGAGGGAGAGGAAGAGGATGGAGGCCACCGTTGGGGCGGAGAACGGCGGAGGAAGGCCGGCGAAGAGGCGGAAGACACCAAAGGAAAATCGACTTGATCCGCCGCCGTGCCGACGATCCAGGGCAAACGGAGGGCACCGGTAGCTTCGCCGTGCCGTCGGCCAGCTGAGGAGCCAGTGAACCGCCGTAGAACCGGTCGTCGGCGAGGAACCGGCGAGGAGGGACACTGACCGGTCTGACGGGAAAGGAAAAGGAAAAAGAAAAGAAAAGGAAAAAGAAAAAGAAAAGAAAAGAAAAGAAAGAAAGAAAAAGAAAAGAAAAAAGGAAAAGAAAGAAAGAAAAGAGGAAAAAGAAGAAAGAGAGAGAAAAAGGAGAATTTCGAAAATTACGGGAAATCCCGAGAATTCGAAAACCCGAGAATTACGGGAATCGGTAAGAAATCCCGGAAAGTGATAAATTATTTAAATAATTTATTTATTTAAATAATTATGGAAAAATTTTAAAATTTAGAATTTTAATTTTCAGAAAATTCCCTCGATGACCGAGCCGATGAAATCGGGCGAGGTGAACACGGGCGCGACGGACGAGGCGGTCGCCGACCCGAAACAGGTAAGAGATGCATGTGCAGTACTGTAAGGATATTCAGTCTGCATGATTTTAATTATAAAATATTTTATGAAAATATTGCGATGAATGATTGGTTGGAAATTTGTGGTGATGCACTGGCTGGATTTTAAACTGTATTTTTCGTGCAGGAGGCTAGCCAATCGACAGCCGTTATACTGCCAAAAAATTATCGAAAATTATTGAAAATTTCTAGAAAATTTCATAAAATCATAATAAATGATTTTATTTCACGAGAAATGATTTCCCACCACGAAAATCGAGAAAATGAATATTTTTCATAAAAACATGAATAAAATGAAAGTGATTATTAAATATTCATGTTTTCGGAATTGGTGATAATGAGATCACCAAAAATTTTCTCGATATATGAATTATATGTGATATGAAATGGAAAATGAAAAAGGGATAAAGAGAATATTTTATAAAAGTTTTCTAAATATTCTCTCGATATATGAATTATAAGTAATATGAAATGAAAGATGAAAAAGGGAAAAGTGAATATTTTATAAATATTTTCTTAAATATTCACTTGATTTATTATAAAACCTTTATAGTTGTAATTATGAAATTATTATTTTTATAAATTTCATAAAGGTTTTCAGATGATGAAAAATATGGTTTTGAGACTAGTTGGCATCCTATCATGTTGATATGTGATATGTGACATGTAATATGTGATATGTGATATGTGATATGTAGTCCCGGCCGACACCTGATCAGTGATCCGCCGAGGACATTTATAGACTATGGCCATAGATCTGACATGATTATTCATACCCTTCGGGGTCTATTGTGATAACCGTAAATTTTTCCCTTGATTGGAAATTAGAAATATTGAAAATAAATAGTGGAGAAATTAAATCAGAGGAAATAAATAAAATTTTGCGAGAACGGGATATGGGTGAAAATCCCGAGAAGTGAGGAAGTGAAAGAATCGGGAAATTGGTGTAAAGGAAATTAAATTGGAAGTGAAGATAAAAATAATAGAGAGAGGAAAAGAATTAAATTGGATAAATTAAAAATCCAAATTAAATAAGAAAAAATGAGAAAATAATTGGATATTAAGAAATCCAATTAAAATGAAATAAAATGTGTATATTATATATTTATATAATTAGATTATATAAATATATTTTGATATGTTTTTATATAATTACATATGTATGTATATGAATTTTAGTATATATTATAAAATGAAATATATACTATTTTGTTTTTAAATAAATACATGTGTATAATATAAAATATATTTATATAATTATAAATATAAATGTATATATATATATATGAAATATATATAAATACATATGTATATATGAAATATAGTATATATTATAAAATAATATATATACTATTTTATATTAAATAAAACACATGTATAATTTTATATACAATTATGTATATAAAGAAATAAATATATATATGAAATATATATATATATATAAATTTTAAGTAAAGTGTGAATACATATATGTATATATATATTGTTAAAATAAAATATGTTTATATATATTATTAATAATATAATTATATATATAATTATAAATATTATATATATAATAAATAAATAAATAAAAATAAAAAAATAAAAAAAAAATAACAGAAGTGGGAATCGGGTTCCCCGATTCCCACATTTTCTCTTCTGTTAAGCAAAACAGAAGAGAAACGATGGAAGCCGGACGACGCCGGCTGAGCGAGAGGCGGAAGAGGAGGAGCTAGAGGCCGTCGCCGGCGAAGGAAGAAGAGAAAGAAAGTCGACCGGCGACGGGGAAGGACGGAAAGAAGCGAAATGCGGTGAAACAGAAAGGAAAACTCGACGAACCGAGAAGGAAAAGAGAAGGGAGATACGGCGGTGCCGGCCGATCCGGGCACCGCCACCGCCACCAACACCACCGGCAAGGACCAACGAAGGAGAAGGAGGCCACCGGAGGTGAAGGAAACGGCGGAGGAAGGAAGAAATGGAGGAGAAAGAGGCCGAAACCCACGGACCCAGATCCGGTGCCGTCGCCGGTGATGGGGTGAAACGGAGGCCAGATACGGCATCCTCGCAACGTCGGCCAACTGTGGGAGGTGTGAACCGGCGGAAAGGAGGACCGCCGGCGACCGAACCGGCGGGATGAGGCACAAACCGGTCTGAACCGGTCCGGCCAGAGAAAGGAGAAAAGAAAAGAAAAAGAAAAGAAAAAGGAAAAAGAAAAAGAAAAAAAGAAAAGAAAGAAAGAAAAGAAAAAGAGGAAAAAGGAAGAAAAAGGAAGAAAAAGAGGAAAAAGGAGAATTTCGGGAATTCGGAAAATTCCCGAAAATTCGACAACTCGGACATTTACGAAAATTCGGTAAGAAATTCCCCGGAAATTTAAATTCAGAAAAATTAAATAAATTATGAAAAAAATTCTAAAAATTAGAATTTTAATTCTAGAAATTATTTTCAGCAATCGGGATAAGGAATCGGGAGAAATGGAGTGCGGGCGCGATCGATAAGCGGAAGTCGCCAACCCGAAAAAAGGTAAGGGATGCATGTGCAGCACTGTAAGGATACTCAGTCTGCATATTTTAAATTGAAATATTTTATGCAAATATTTTATGAAAATTATTATGATGCATGATTTGCTGAAAATAATTTGGGAAGAAGTACTGGCTGAAAGATTTAAAACTGTATTTTTCCGTGCAGAAGGTTAGTAAATCGACAGCCGTTATGCTGCCGAAAATTTTAGAAAAACTTTATAAATTCATATTAAGTGATTTTATTTCCGAATTTCGATAGTAAATCATGAAACATGAGGAAATTACTAAATTTCATAAAACATGAATATAATGAGATGGAATTTTAAAATATTCATGTATTCGAGAATGGTAACAACGAAATCACCGAAAATTCTCGAAATAGATAAATTACACGAAATACGAGACGAAAGATGAAGTGAAATATAGTGAATATTTTTATGAATATTTTGATAAATATTCACTAAAGGATTTTAACCCTTATGGTTTTAAATTATGGAATTTTATATTTATATAAATTCGATATAAGTTTATTTTATGATGAAAATATGGTTTTGAGACTGGTTGGCATTCCTATCATGCTGATGCATGATATGTGACCTGTTTAGTCCCGGTCGACGCCTAAATCAGTGATCCACCGAGGACAATATAGGTTATGGTTATAGATTTGACCGGCGTATTTCCTTACCCTCCGAGGTTTATAGTATGATAAGATTGATGTCTATCTGAGACTCCATAAATGATAGGTGATATGTTAAAAAGGAAAGTATTTTAAATAAGATGGAATATGCCAACCGGAAAAATGTGATACATGATGGGTGACATGTGAAAAGAACATGTTTTATATAATATGATAAGAGAATCAATTGAATTATAGCATTTCTGCAAAATGCTCATTTAGGTACTGATTATAGTACCGTGAGATGATTCTCATAAGACATGAGATACAAACATGTAATATGTTTCGAAAAGGAAGAAATGATAATTCTAATATTCTTTCTATGGTCTTAAATGGAATATGAGATCATAAGTACTACATGAGATCTGATAAGACAGTGGAAAGTACATATGGCGTAAAGGCCAAACCGAGCAGAGACTCGATGACTTTACCGTGTGAGCCACCTCTAGAATCCTTCGGGAACTAAGTGCTGCATGTGTTCTGATCTGTTAGTAAAGGCCAAACCGAGCAGAGACTCGATGATTTTACCGTGTGAGCCACCTCTAGAATCCTTCGGGAACTAAGTGCTGCATGTGTTCTGTTGTGTTAGTAAAGGCCAAACTGAGCAGAGACTCTATGATTTTACCGTGTGAGCCACCTTTAGAATCCTTCGGGAACTAAGTGCTGCACGTGTTCTGATATGTTAGTAAAGGCCAAACCGAGCAGAGACTCGATGATTTTACCGTGTGAGCCACCTCTAGAATCCTTCGGGAACTAAGTGCTGCACGTGTTCTGATGTGTTAGTAAAGGCCAAACCGAGCAGAGACTCGATGATTTTACCGTGTGAGCCACCTCTAGAATCCTTCGGGAACTAAGTGCTGCACGTGTTCTGTTGTGTTAGTAAAGGCCAAACCGAGCAGAGACTCGATGATTTTACCGTATGAGCCACCTCTAGAATCCTTTGGGAACTAAGTGCTGCACGTGTTCTGATGTGTTAGTAAAGGTCTAAGTTCTGATGGGGGTGCGATAAATGTCGAAGGATGAAATAGATCTTGTGCACATGACATATGATGTGTGTGATATATCGGATTTTGTTTATATATGCCACTCAAACATGTGCTACTTGATTGTTCGTCTCGTTCACACTTAATCATACTGATAAAGAGAATGATACCTTGTGAACTTAAGAATGGAATAGATTTTAATAGCTTATTTTGCTTTTTAAAGGACGGTACTAATAAAGAGAGTACATTAAAACATGAAATGAATTTTAAAGAAATAAAATGATGATTTAACTAATATTCTTTTCAAGGAATATACGGATATTAATTATTCTATTTAAATGCTTTATTTCGTAGAAGCATTATTTTGAAAAGGATATGAAAAAGGTTATGAAAGATTGAAAAGGAAAAGGATTTATTAATTCAAAACAAAACGAAAATTTCTCTCTACAGTAGCTTCTAGGTTCCGTAACAAGTATGGTATTCTAAAATACCTACCTTACTCTATTCGGATCCCTAGCCGACTGTAGTATCCTTCCTACATGCGAGCCTAGAGCCCATAGGAAAAAAATGAAAAAGATTTTCAGCATATAGGAAGCTGAGTATCAAGTGAGGCACATAATTCTCTTACTGAGCCGTGGTTTTGCTCACCCCTTAATTTTCAACATTTCAGGTTTTGACGAATGTGAGTTCAGTGGATGTGGATCCTGGCTGTACACAAAGGACAATGTGTCAGACCGACTGATTATTTGAGGTATGATCATTTATTTTCTGTATTTAGACACGTCAACAGTACTACTTATCTGATTTATTACGATAGGGGATGTGTTTAATATAAACAATATTATGTAAAATTGTTTAACAGTCAGTACAAGTGAAGTATCACAGACAGCCCAACCGGTTAAGTTGTGTATAAGAAGATGAAAAATGTGGTCACGGGTCGTGACAGATTTAATGGTATCAGAGCAATAGTTGGCCTGATGTCTGTGGATACTTTTGGAAGGAAAAGAGTTAAACATCCCCGGTAGTACTGTGTCGTCTGAATACATAGAGAAAATAAATGATTGTAATGGAGTAAAATGATTTAAAGGGACTGAGAAAGTGTAAATTGAGAATGTTAAAGAAGAAAATAGGCTCAGAAATTACCGAAAAATTGGTGATTCTTCTAATCTATATGAAGGCCTGTTCGGTAAGGAACAGAAATGGACTCGGTGAGGGCCCCACCAGTACTTTTCTGCCCACCAGTCCATTTCTGTCCGAACCGAACTGAGACCTAAAAGTGATGGTATAAAATAGGGGAATAAAATATCATCATTAAATAGACTTTAAGATCACCGATTGAGGGTAATTTGAAGAGAGAGAAAATTTTTAGCCAAAAATGACCAAAATACCCCTGCCCCCAAAATTTTACTGGGAGTCGAAATAGATCACCAGAAGTTGGAATTGATCGATTTGACAGGGAAATTAATGTTATAAAGCTGAATTACAAGTAAATTAATCCCATTGTGGATTTTAGTGAACTTCTCTGTCGAAAATCAAATGAGATCTAACTTGCTGTTATAAGTATCAGAAAGGATACTATCAACACATAGATGATCAGTTCATTGATTTGAATGTATATTGAGGAGATAGAAATAAATGTCGAAATGACGAAAATGCCCCTATATTGGGCGATGTCGGAATAGTGATAAAACCGAGCTGAATTGGAATCCATTGATAGTAATGGAATTATTAATGGCATAGAAGATGTCATATGAATCTAACGATCCCTGTTACTGATTCCACTAACACTTAGATTACGGACGCGAAAGAAAAACCCCGAGTGGACTATGGGCCATAGGGGATAACCGTATGATTGAGTGAGGCGGCCAGGGCCCCCCCACGAGTGGACTTTGGGCCATAGTGGTAAATCCTGGGCTTTACAATAAAACAATCCGTGAGGGACTAAGTGCCACGTCTGTGTGACGGGGGCCACCTCTAGAACCCAGAGCGGACAGCACGGATGAGTGGTGCGGCTCGGGCCCCTCCGACTTGAGACCGGCAAATCTAAGGCATCACAATAAAACGTGTACAGGCGGACGGCGGACGGGCCGGGACCTTATATGATGCGATCCAAAGAGTGTAGTGGAATCTCATCAGATGATTGACTCGGTTATTGACTGTAAGGGTCGAAAAATTTAGAGTGTATTGAATGGGATCGTTAAATACTATGAAAAGTGAAATGATTACAAGAATTGACTGATGAGGTGAAAAGTACAGATAATGAAATACATACTGGTGTGATTACTTATGGTTCTGTACGTTTTCATTTCTTTGAGGTATCAAACAGATAATCGTACATAGAACCGACGTATCTTGGAATATGTGCTACAGAATGAGGTACTGTTTGGAGTACTGTGAATTAGAGGATAATTATAAGAACAGTCAAGTGATAAAAAGAAGATGACCGCTAACCTAAGTTCTTCAGGACCCTTGAGACAGAACTGTGATGGGCGACCCAATGGTGGGCGACCCGTAGTGGATCATGTGTCGTGATATAGGCGAACTATCTCATCGCCGACTCACTAGTAAGGATAAACCTGAGGCGAAAGGATCGCCTAGGGAATGCTCGTCGATGGTCGATATGAACGGGCGAGGCCCTTATAAGTATCTCAACGGTAACACGAGTGTAAGGAACTAGGTACGTAAGGGGTGCCAAGGTTCAAACCTCATGGAGAATATACTCAAGGGAACTAAGCCTGAATTCAGTAAATGGAAATGGTTTTAAAGTGAATAACTGAATTGAAGCGAGTAGCTATAAAGTGTGTTGATAACCATTGCACTTGATACAGCTTACCAGAATGAGATTCGTAACGCTGTAAAGCATGACTAGGTGATGAAATCAAGGTAGAATATGTATCAAAATGATTTGAGTATTGAATGTCTCTGCCTTGAAACTACATTGTGAAATGATGGGACACAATGATAGAGGTCCAACATGATAAAAGAAGTGTGGTTAAAGAAACTGTCGGTTGAGAATCCCAATAAATTCCAAAGTAACATAGATTGAGAAATCAGGTGAATGTTGACTCGATTGCGGATATGAAATTTATTCTTAAGCTTGTATCGAAGAATATAGAAGAAATCCGACAAGCTTAAGAAAATAATTTTTTTGAAAATATTATGGATGATGAAGTTCACACGTATCGATGTAAAGGATGGAAATACAAATAATAGGATTTGAGGATGAATTAAATGATGTATTAAAATTTTTGGTTATGCACTAAAATTCTTATGAAGAACAAATAAATATTATATGGAAGTGATGCCTTAAATATGATTTAATCGGAGACGTATAAGGAGCTTATAAGAGCAATCCTTGTAAAAGGCATCATCAGATGAAAAGTTAAAGAACGATGGTCACAAGATGATAAGAAATGAATGATTAAAGAAAGTATCAGATTTGATTTCCGATAGAACTTCCAGAGTTATATAAATTAGAGGAATCGAGATAACATTGACTCGATTTTTAAAATGAAGTTAAATTCTAAGTTATATCGGAGGATGTAGAAAGAATCTGAAAAGCTTAAGAAAATAACTCTGAAAATTGTGTGAATACTGAAATTCATGTGTAAAGGTCTGAATGACGAAAATACAGATAATGAAAAATTGAGAATAATGAAATTGTCTGTATAAGTGTAAATGAGGGAAATACAAATAATATTGAGATGTAGATGAATCAAAAAGGATGTATTGATTCCCTATCATTGACAAAGTTCTGGTGAAGAACAAGTATTCATCTACATGAAAACAGAAGCTTTATGGAGCTGATTAAAGACATGTGAGGAGTTAATAAGACTAGCCTCAATATAAAGAGTCCTTAGACAAAAGATTGAAGATTTGTATCCATAAGATGATGATTTGAACTCGGAGTGAATTTTACGAGTTCCTATTGAAGTTACAAGGGTAATGAGTTACCTTATGAAGTAGATAAGCCTAAAGAATTAGGCATCCTTACATGAGTAAATTGATGAAATACTGATAGAGTCTAAAGTATAAATGGAACATGAGCAGCATTGTGATATGATCCTTAAACTCTTAAAGGCTGTGGAATTGTGCTAAGATTAACAACTAAGAAATTTGACTAGACAATATCTCCTCTTGAGATATATGATCTTGAGACGACAGGGTGACAGTGAACCTGTCTAGGATATAGAGATAATGATTGAGATACGAAAGTAATGAGTTTAGCTAAATACTGTTGTCAGCTTATAAAAGAGTGATGAGACTAGCTGCTCTATAGACGAGATCTAATTAAAGAAATTAAAGTCGGCAGATGGATAAGTGTAAAGAATAGATGGTATGTGAGATTTTAAAAGATCTTAGCTGTATAGTACCATACCAATCGAGAAAACCGACAGAAAGGATAAGAGTAAAAATATGAAAAACGAAACTGAAAGTGGAATAAGGAAATAAATTTCATGATGAGAAGGGAACATCAATATGAAACAGTTCTCGAAGTTAAGACTGAGAGTGAATTGTGTTGGTTATCACATAAATGTGGCAAGATGTAAAATCAAAGCCAGAATTGATAAGTGAAAGTAATGATACTCCAAGGAGTAAGATAATTGATATGTTTACTGCCAGTATATAAATAAGAAATGTTTGTGCATATAACCATCTCGAAACGATAGAGATGGTGGAATTGTATAGATAATGTGGTGCTTAAATGGATAATTTGAGGATTCAATCACAGAATCTAAATTATGAAAAGAGATCTAAAGACCATACTACATGAAGAGAATATGATTGTCTCATGAATTATGATTGTGAGAGATGATCTATAGTAAAATCGGCAAATGAGATGCAGCCTTGGTGGAATAACTGTGAAAATGAATATTGTGGACAATAAAAAGTCCAAAAGAGAAATGATGATATGGAAGTGATTAAAGACTGATGATCTAAATAGAATCACCTTCCATTATCAGACATCTAGATTCTCTAGTGCCTTGGTCGAAGTATAAGTGTTAAACGGTGTGAATGTGTATGTACAATTCCAGTGAGCCTTACATGTGATGGGAGTCTCTGTGTTGCCATATACTAATGAGAGATAGCAAAAGGCTTTGAGATCCCAAGTGTATCGATAGCACCGCTCCATACTGATATATATATATATATATGAGCATGAGATGTAAACGCTCCATGATATTGAGAGAGCGTGTACATGAGATGTGAAAGCTACTGGGACACTTACATATAATTGATTGACATGAGTACATGATAATACCAAACTATGTCGACTCGGCACTAAGTGAGGAGAATGGATGATGAACAGCATAGATCAGCTGTAATATTAAAATATTATGTATGGACTCTTATATGAAAAGAGAAAGTGAATAACTTCCGATTTGAGAAATGAACTTACGGGAGTATAGACATATATGCTGAAAGACAGCATGTAGTGGTCTAAAGTATTGTTGATGTTGAAAGTGTGCTGGCAGTATTACTTGGAGGATGAAGTAGAGGTCAGAAGTCGTAAGTGTACGACATGTACCACCTTTGGACTTAAGTTAAATTCGGATGACCGAATTTCTTAAGGTGGGGAGGATGTGATAACCGTAAATTTTTCCCTTTATTGGAAATTAGAAATATTGAAAATAAATATTGGAGAAATTAAATCAGAGGAAATAAATAAAATTTTGCGAGAACGGGATATGGGTGAAAATCCCGAGAAGTGAGGAAGTGAAAGAATCGGGAAATTGGTGTAAAAGAAATTAAATTGGAAGTGAAGATAAAAATAATAGAGAGAGGAAAAGAATTAAATTGGATAAATTAAAAATCCAAATTAAATAAGAAAAAATGAGAAAATAATTGGATATTAAGAAATCCAATTAAATGAAATAAAATGTGTATATTATATATTTATATAATTAGATTATATAAATATATTTTGATATGTTTTTATATAATTACATATGTATGTATATGAATTTTAGTATATATTATAAAATGAAATATATACTATTTTGTTTTTAAATAAATACATGTGTATAATATAAAATATATTTATATAATTATAAATATAAATGTATATATATATGAAATATATATAAATACATATGTATATATGAAATATAGTATATATTATAAAATAATATATATACTATTTTATATTAAATAAACACATGTATAATTTTATATACAATTATGTATATAAATAAATAAATATATATATGAAATATATATATATATATATAAATTTTAAGTAAAGTGTGAATACATATATGTATATATATATTGTTAAAATAAAATATGTTTATATATATTATTAATAATATAATTATATATATAATTATAAATATTATATATATAATAAATAAAAATAAAAAAAAAAAATAACATAAGAGGGAATCGGGGACATTTTCTCTTCTGTTAAGCAAAACAGAAGAGAAACGATGGAAGCCGGACGACGCCGGCTAAGCGAGAGGTGGAAGAGGAGGAGCTAGAGGCCATCGCCGGCGAAGGAAGAAGAGAAAGAAAGTCGACCGGCGACGGGGAAGGACGGAAAGAAGCGAAATGCGGTGAAACAGAAAGGAAAACTCGACGAACCGAGAAGGAAAAGAGAAGGGAGATACGGCGGTGCCGGCCGATCCGGGCACCGCCACCGCTACCAACACCACCGGCAAGGACCAACGAAGGAGAAGGAGGCCACCGGAGGTGAAGGAAACGGCGGAGGAAGGAAGAAACGGAGGAGAAAGAGGCCGAAACCCACGGACCCAGATCCGGCGCCGTCGCCGTCGCCGGTGATGGGGTGAAACGGAGGCCAGATACGGCATCCTCGCAACGTCGGCCAACTGTGGGAGGTGTGAACCGGCAGAAAGGAGGACCGCCGGCGACCGAACCGGCCGAACCGGCGGGATGAGGCACAAACCGGTCTGAACCGGTCCGGCCAGAGAAAGGAGAAAAGAAAAGAAAAAGAAAAGAAAAAGGAAAAAGAAAAAGAAAAAAAAGAAAAGAAAGAAAGAAAAGAAAAAGAGGAAAAAGGAAGAAAAAGGAAGAAAAAGAGGAAAAAGGAAAATTTCGGGAATTCGGAAAATTCCCGGAAATACGACAACCCGGACATTTACGAAAATTCGGTAAGAAATTCCCCGGAAATTTAAATTCAGAAAAATTAAACAAATTATGAAAAAAAGTCTAAAAATTAGAATTTTTATTCTAGAAATTATTTTCAGCAATCGGGATAAGGAATCGGGAGAAATGGAGTGCAGGTACGATCGATAAGCGGAAGTCACCGACCCAGAAAAAGGTAAGGGATGCATGTGCAGCACTGTAAGGATACTCAGTCTGCATATTTTAAATTGAAATATTTTATGCAAATTTTTATGAAAATTATTATGATGCATGATTTGCTGAAAATAATTTGGGAAGAAGTACTGGCTGAAAGATTTAAAACTGTATTTTTCCATGCAGGAGGTTAGTAAATCGACAGCCGTTATGCTGCCGAAAATTTTAGAAAAACTTTATAAATTCATATTAAGTGATTTTATTTCCGAATTTCGATAGTAAATCATGAAACATGAGGAAATTACTAAATTTCATAAAACATGAATATAATGAGATGGAATTTTAAAATATTCATGTATTCGAGAATGGTAACAACGAAATCACCGAAAATTCTCGAAATAGATAAATTACACGAAATACGAGACGAAAGATGAAGTGAAATATAGTGAATATTTTTATGAATATTTTGATAAATATTCACTAAAGGATTTTAACCCTTATGGTTTTAAATTATGGAATTTTATATTTATATAAATTCCATATAAGTTTATTTTATGATGAAAATACGGTTTTGAGACTGGTTGGCATTCCTATCATGCTGATGCATGATATGTGACCTGTTTAGTCCTGGTCGACGCCTAAATCAGTGATCCACCGAGGACAATATAGGTTATGGTTATAGATTTGACCGGCGTATTTCCTTACCCTCCGAGGTTTATAGTATGATAAGATTGATGTCTATCTGAGACTCCATAAATGATAGGTGATATGTTAAAAAGGAAAGTATTTTACATAAGATGGAATATGCCAATCGGAAAAATGTGATACATGATGGGTGACATGTGAAAAGAACATGTTTTATATAATATGATAAGAGAATCAATTGAATTATAGCATTTTTACAAAATGCTCATTTAGGTACTGATTATAGTACCGTGAGATGATTCTCATAAGACATGAGATACAAACATGTAATATGTTTTCAAAAAGGAAGAAATGATAATTCTAATATTCTTTCTATGGTCTTAAATGGAATATGAGATCATAAGTACTACATGAGATCTGATAAGACAGTGGAAAGTACATATGGCATAAAGGCCAAACCGAGCAGAGACTTGATGACTTTACCGTGTGAGCCACCTCTAGAATCCTTCGGGAACTAAGTGCTGCACGTGTTCTGATGTGTTAGTAAAGGCCAAACCGAGCAGAGACTCGATGATTTTACCGTGTGAGCCACCTCTAGAATCCTTCGGGAACTAAGTGCTGCACGTGTTCTGTTGTGTTAGTAAAGGCCAAACCGAGCAGAGACTCGATGATTTTACCGTGTGAGCCACCTCTAGAATCCTTCGGGAACTAAGTGCTGCACGTGTTCTGATGTGTTAGTAAAGGCCAAACCGAGCAGAGACTCGATGATTTTACCGTGTGAGCCACCTCTAGAATCCTTCGGGAACTAAGTGCTGCACGTGTTCTGATGTGTTAGTAAAGGCCAAACCGAGCAGAGACTTGATGATTTTACCGTGTGAGCCACCTCTAGAATCCTTCGGGAACTAAGTGTTGCACGTGTTCTGTTGTGTTAGTAAAGGCCAAACCGAGCAGAGACTCGATGATTTTACCGTGTGAGCCACCTCTAGAATCCTTTGGGAACTAAGTGCTGCACGTGTTCTGATGTGTTAGTAAAGGTCTAAGTTCTGATGGGGGTGCGACAAATGTCGAAGGATGAAATAGATCTTGTGCACATGACATATGATGTGTGTGATATATCGGATTTTGTTTATATATGCCACTCAAACATGTGCTACTTGAATGTTCGTCTCGTTCACACTTAATCATACTGATAAAGAGAATGATACCTTGTGAACTTAAGAATGGAATAGATTTTAATAGCTTATTTTGCTTTTTAAAGGACTGTACTAATAAAGAGAGTACATTAAAACATGAAATGAATTTTAAAGAAATAAAATGATGATTTAACTAATATTCTTTTCAAGGAATATACGGATATTAATTATTCTATTTAAATGCTTTATTTCGTAGAAGCATTATTTTGAAAAGGATATGAAAAAGGTTATGAAAGATTGAAAAGGAAAAGGATTTATTAATTCAAAACAAAACGAAAATTTCTCTCTACAGTTGCTTCTAGGTTCCGTAACAAGTATGGTATTCTAAAATACCTACCTTACTCTATTCGGATCCCTAGCCGACTGTAGTATCCTTCCTACATGCGAGCCTAGAGCCCATAGGAAAAAAATGAAAAAGATTTTCAGCATATAGGAAGCTGAGTATCAAGTGAGGCACATAATTCTCTTACTGAGCCGTGGTTTTGCTCACCCCTTAATTTTCAACATTTCAGGTTTTGACGAATGTGAGTTCAGTGGATGTGGATCCTGGCTGTACACAAAGGACAATGTGTCAGACCGACTGATTATTTGAGGTATGATCATTTATTTTCTGTATTTAGACACGTCAACAGTACTACTTATCTGATTTATTACGATAGGGGATGTGTTTAATATAAACAATATTATGTAAAATTGTTTAACAGTCAGTACAAGTGAAGTATCACAGACAGCCCAACCGGTTAAGTTGTGTATAAGAAGATGAAAAATGTGGTCACGGGTCGTGACATCTATAGCATGATATGAGTGACGACCCAGTGGACGGGCTGGACGTGCGTGCCTAAGTCTCCATATATGAAAATGTTTTATATGATATGTGATATGTGAAATGTAAATGTTTTACATGATATGTGACAAGTTAAATGAAAATGATTTACATCATTTTACATAATGCTTATTTCGGTACTGATTTTAGTACTATGAGATGATTTTCATATGATATGTGATATGAGCATGTAATATGTTTTCAAAAGGAAGAAGAGTTTATAAGTCTAATATTCTTACTATGATTTGAAATTGAATATTAGACTATATGTGACATGAATATGTGATATGTTTTCCAAAAAGGAAAGAGGGGGAAAAATAAATCTAATATTTTTACTTTGAAATTTAAAATGAATATTAGATTTAAATGATATATATGTTATACGAAAATGATTTAATAGCTGATTTTGCTATTTAAAGTACTGTACTAATTATGGTTGTACAGTAAAACATGAAATGAGTTTCAAATGAGAATGATGAGAATTTAACTAATATTCTTTTCAAATAATATATGAATATTAGTTACTTTATTTAAATGCTTTATTTTATAAAAGCATTATTTTGGAGAGAATATGAAAATGTTATGAAATGAAAAGGTAAAGGGATATAAATTTCAAACGAAAAGAAATTTATTATTCTCTACAGTTGCTTCTAGGTTCCGGGACAAGATAGGTATTTCAAAATACCTACCTTACTCCATCCGGATCTCTAGCCGACTGTAGTATCTTTCCTACATGCGAGCCTAGAGCCCATAGGAAAAATGAAAAAGATTTTCAGCATATAGGAAGCTGAATATCAAGTATGCATATAATTCCCTTACTGAGCCGTGGTTTGCTCACCCCTTAATTTTAACATTTCAGGTTTTCGAAGACTGAGAGTCCAGCACTTAAAGGATTTTCGACTGCGTATTTGAGGACGATGCGACAGGTCGATTTATTTAATAAGGTATGATCATTTATTTTCTGTATTTAGACTTATCGACAGTACTACTTTCTTATGAAGTAGAAATCGGGGATGTAATTCATATTATAATTTAATATGAAATTGTGTATATGTAAAAGAAAAGTAAAGTATCGCAGACAGCCCAACCAAATAAGATGTATAGAATAAGGTGAAAAATAGGGTCACGGGCTGTGACAGATTTAATGGTATCAGAGCAGGGTTGGCCTGATGTCTGTTGATACTTTGGAAAGGAAATGTGTTGAAAAGGTTAACATCCCCTGTAGTACTGTGTAGTCTAAATACATAAAGAAAATAAATGATTGCAAATTGAGTTAAGTGTTTAGAAAGGGGTGAGAATTATGAACTAAAGATGTCAAAAAGGAAAAATGGCTCAGGAATGTTAACTGAAATGGTGATCTTATAATCTAAATGAAGGTCGGTTCGTAAGGAACAGAAATAGACTCGGTGGGGGCCCCACCAGTACTTTTCTGTCCGGATCGAACTGAGATCTGAAAGTGATGATATAAAGGAGGGGAATGAAATATCATCATTAAATAGACCTTAAGATCACCGATTGAAGGTATTTTGAAGAGAGAAAATTTTTGGCCAAAAATGACCAAAATACCCCTGCCTCTAAAATTTTACCGGGAGTTAAAATAGACCAACAGAAGTTGGAATTGATTGATCTGACAGAGAAATTGATGATGTAAAGCTGAATTACAAGCAAAATCCAATTGTGGATTTTAATGAACTTCTCTGTCGAAATCGAATAAGACCTAAATTCCTGGTATAAGTATCGGAAAAGGATACTATTAGCATATGGAGGATAAGGCCTTTGGTTTAAAGGTATACTGAGGAGAAAGAAATAAATGTTGAAATGACGAAAATGCCCCTATGTTGGGATATGTGCTGAATAGTGATGAAACCAAATGATTTCAAATTCCTTGATGATAATGGAATTATTAATGGCATAGAGGATGTCATAAGGATATACCGATCCCTATTACTGATTCCACTTACACTTCGATTATGGACGCAAATTACGAGTGACCTAGTCAACGGGCTAGGCCTCATGACGAAACCTCGAGAGGTAACCCAGTGAAAGGGCTGGGCATTCTCAAGGAGGTTAGTACACATGTGTATAGGCAGACGGCGGACGGGTCGGGGCCTTATATGATACGATCCAATAAGAGTGTATAGTGGAAGGTCATAAGATGATCGGCCCGGTTATTGATGATAAGGGCCTGAATTATGAGGTACTGAATTGGATATTATTACGGGATCGTTGGATATTATGAAAGTGAACTAATTACAGAAACTGATTGAGAAAGTGAATAGTACAGGTAATGAAATCCATAGCAGTACGGTTGATTGAGGTTCTATACATATATACTGTTTTTGAGGTATTAAATGAATAATTAATTATAGAACCAGAGCATTATGAGATATGCCTTGCAAATTGATGTACTGTATGGAGTATTGTGAATTGGAGAATATGCACAAGAATAGTAAAGTGATAAAAGAAGATGACAGCTAACCTAAGTTCTTCAGGACCCTTGAGACAAAGTGAGACGAGCGACCCAATAATGGGCGACCCGTAATGGATAATATGATGTGAGATGTGGGCGAACTACGTGGTCGCTGACTCACTTTTAAGGGTAAACCTGGGCGAAAGGATCGCCTAGGGGATGCTCGCCGACGGCCGATTCGAACGGGTGGGACTCTTACAATTAGCTTAGTGGTAATACGAGTGTAAGGAACTAGGTACGTACGGGTACCAGGGTTCAAACCTCTTGGATAATATGCTCAAGGGAGTTAAACCTGAATTTATTAAATGAACTTGATTCCAAAGTAAATTACAGCGGTAATAAATTGGTTAGCTGTAACATTTGTTGATAACTGTTGTACTTACTACAGCTTACTGGAATGAGATTCGTAATGCTGTAAAGTATGAGTAAATAATGAAATCAAGGTAGAGTATGAGTCGAAATGAATCGAATAGTAAATGTCTCTGCCTTGAGAATATACAGTCTAAATGATAGGACATGAGGATGAATGTTCGAATTAATAAGAAATATGTGATTAAAGGAAGTATCGGATTTGATTTCCAATAGAACTTCCAGAGTTATGTAAATTGGAGGAATCGAGAAAACATTGACTCGATTCTGAATATGAAATCTGATTCTAAGCTTATATCGAAGAACGTAAAGAAAATCCGAAAGCTTAAGAAATCCACTCTGAAAAATGTGAGAATAATAAAATACACGTGTATAAGGTGTGATGGAAGGAAATACAGATAACGTAAATTGAGGATAAGAAAGTTATCTGTATAAGTGTAAGTGAGAGAAGCACTGATGATATTGAGATGTAGATGAAATAAAGTGATATAGTAAATGTTTACTATCTAATAAAGTTCTCATGAAGAATAAGTATTCATCTACATGAAAATAGACGCTTTATTGATCTGATCACAGATATACGATGAGTTAATAAGACTAACCTCAGTATAAAGTGTCCTTAGATAAAAGATTGGAGATTAATGTCCGTAAGATGGTGATTAGAACTCGGAGTGAATTTTACGAGTTCCTATTGAGGTACGAGGTTAATGATTTACCTTGTGAGGTATATAAGCCTAATGAATGAGGCATCCATATGAGGATAAGTGATGAGATATTGATATAGTTTAAGACATCAATGGATAATGAGCAGCATTATGGTATAACCCTTAAACTCTTAAAGACTGTAATTTATAAGTTAAGATTGGCAACTAAGAGATGTGGCTAGACAATGTCTCTTTCTGAGATAGATAATCTCGAAATGACAGATGACAGTGAACCTGTCGATGATATAGAGATAATGATTGAGATACGAAAGTAATGAGTCTAGCAAAATATTATTGCCAGTTTATGGAAGAGTTATTGGGTTAGCTGCTCTATAGACGTGAGTAATAAGTAAAGAAGTAAAAGTCGATGGATGAATAAGTGTAAGATGATACTCAAAAGGTTAAAGGAATTTAATAATGGAATACTTTACCACAGATGAAAATTGACCGAAATGATGATGAAGGAAAAGACGAATATATAATAAGAGGATAAGTACATGATGAAAAGGGAACACGAATATGAGATAGTTTCCGAATTTAAAACTAAAAGTGATTTTGTGGTTATCACATTTTATGGCTAAATGTAAGATCGAGCTAAACTCGATAGAGGAAAAGTAATTAAACTCAAAGGAGTAAAGAAATGATCTATATTTTACTGCCAGTAATGTAAAGGGAAAAATGATAAATATATATACCACTTCGAAATGATGGAAATAGTGGAATTATATGTATAATGAGATGATTAAATTGATAATTATAGATTCAGTGATGAAGCTAAATAATGAGAAGATTAAATTATAATTTGATGATGCCATGATGGAATCTAAATTATCAAAAGAGTATATTCTCCGGTATATTCTAAAACCTAAGTGATATAGAGCATACCATAAGAATAAGAAATGTAATGATGAGATTACATGGAAGTAGATATGGGGAGGAAATAACTGTCTCCTGATTAAATTATGGTAAAAGATGGTGAATGATAAAGTCTGCAAATGAACTGCAGCATTTGATGAAATAAATATGAAAAGAATATTGGAGATAATAATGAAGAATCTATGTGATAACCGTAAATTTTCCATTTATTGGAAATTACAAATATTGGAAATAAATATTGAAGAAAATAGATAAATTGGAAATTATGGAAAATAATGAAAGAGGAAATTTAATTTGGATAAATGGAAATCCAAATTAAATAAGAAATTGAGAAAGAAAATATATATATTGTAAATACAATATATATTTTATTATTACATTTATATATATATATATAAATGTTATTTAATTTAAAGTATATGAAAATATACATTTTTTTATGTGTAAATATATATTATTAATGTATGATATATATTTATATAATATATAGTACAAAGTACTATATAATAAAATAATATAATTATATTTATAGTATAGTTATAAGTATAATTATAATTAAAGTATAACAAAAAAAAAGGGAAATAGAGAAGGAAGATCGGGGAAGAATCCCGATCCTCCCAGGCGAGACCGACGGTGGCGGAGCTGCCACCGCCGGCGAGGGAAAAACGAAAGGGACGACGCCGGCGACATGAGAAGAGGCGACCGGCGACAGGAAAAACGAAAAACAGAAGCGAAATCGAAGCGAGAACCGGCAGAGCCGGAAGAGGAAAAAGAAAATGGATCTGGCGACGCCGGCCAAACCGGCCAACGCCACTGCCACCGAAGCACCACCAGAGGGAGAGGAAGAGGATGGAGGCCACCGTTGGGCGGAGAACGGCGGAGGAAGGCAGGCGAAGAGGCGGAAGACACCGAAGGAAAATCGACTTGATCCGCCGCCGTGCCGACGATCCAGGGCAAACGGAGGGCACCGGTAGCTTCGCTGTGCCGTCGGCCAGCTGAGGAGCCAGTGAACCGTCGGAGAACAGGCCGCCGGCGAGGAACCGGCGAGGAGGGCACTGACCGGTCTGACGGGAAAGGAAAAGAAAAAGAAAAGAAAAGGAAAAAGAAAAAGAAAAGAAAAGAAAGAAAGAAAAAGAAAAGAAAAAGGAAAAGAAAGAAAGAAAAGAGGAAAAAGAAGAAAGAGAGAGAAAAAGGAGAATTTTGGAAATTACGGGAAATCCCGAGAATTCGGAAACCCGAGAATTACGGGAATCGGTAAGAAATCCCGGAAAGTGATAAATTATTTAAATAATTTATTTATTTAAATAATTATGGAAAAATTCTAAAATTTAGAATTTTAATTTCCAGAAAATTCCCTCGATGACCGAGCCGATGAAATCGGGCGAGGTAAACACGGGCGCGACGGACGAGGCGGTCGCCGACCCCGAAACAGGTAAGGGATGCATGTGCAGCACTGTAAGGATATTCAGTCTGCATGATTTTAATTATGAAATATTTTATGAAAATATTGCGATGAATGATTGGTTGGAAATTTGTGGTGATGCACTGGCTGGATTTTAAACTGTATTTTTCGTGTAGGAGGCTAGCCAATTGGCAGCCGTTATACTGCCGAAAAATTATCAAAAATTATTGAAAATTTCTAGAAAATTTCATAAAATCATAATAAATGATTTTATTTCACGAGAAATGATTTCCAACCACGAAAATCGAGAAAATGAATATTTTTCATAAAAACATGAATAAAATGAAAGTGATTATTAAATATTCATGTTTTCGGAATTGGTGATAATGAGATCACCGAAAATTTTCTCGATATATGAATTATATGTGATATGAAATGGAAAATGAAAAAGGGATAAAGAGAATATTTTATAAAAGTTTTCTAAATATTCTCTCGATATATGAATTATACGTAATATGAAATGAAAGATGAAAAAGGGAAAAGTGAATATTTTATAAATATTTTCTTAAATATTCACTTGATTTATTATAAAACCTTTCTGGTTGTAATTATGAAATTATTATTTTTATAAATTCCATAAAGGTTTTCAGATGATGAAAAATATGGTTTTGAGACTAGTTGGCATCCTATCATGCTGATATGTGATATGTGACATGTAATATGTGATCCTATCTTTAGCGTCCTGGTTTACACTTAATCAGTGTACGATTGAGGAAAATTATAGACTATGGCCCTAGATCTCATATGATGATTATTATACCCTACGAGGATTATAGCATGATACATGAAGGAGATGTCTGGTCTCCACCATTTATTATGATATGAAAATGTTTTAAATGGAGGGTTTAAATGATAAGTGATTATTCATATGTTTTCAATGAAATGGACGATGATTTCTAAACGGTTTACTGTACTAAACTGAGTATGATACTATTTACGAGATTTTCAGTGATATGTGATATGTATTCAAATGGAAATGGTGATTTATTAATGTAATATTCTTTTATGATTTAATATGAATATTAGATTATTTGACTTAAATGCTTTGATTTATGAAAGTATTGATTTGAAACTATTGTGAAATGTTATGGAAAAGTGTTTTATTTTAATAATCAATACTTACTCCCTATAGTCCATTCTAGGTTTTGGAACAAAACAGGTATTTCAAAATACTTTACTTACTCCATCCGGATCCTTAGCCGACAATAGTATCCATCCTTTATAGTCCTTAGTGTACCTATAGGAAAATAAATGATTTTATGGCAAATAGATTTCGTGATATCAAGATTTGCATACAATTCCTTCACTCTTATATTTTTACCATCTGTAAAGTACTTCCAATGACTGTGTGATTTGTCTATCCGAGGATTTCAACTGCGCTTTGAGTACCTCGGGGCAGCTAGTGTAGATCCTGGCGGTAAAATCATTTACTTTATATGTTCAGACTTATTTTACAGTACTATTGTGTTGTAAATTTAAATAAGGGATGTAAACGATTAATGAATCGTGACATGTAAAAGTTTTTGCTTATGTAAATTAAAATGACTTACTATTTAATAGTGTTTATTATTAAGAGAAAGTGAAAATAAAGGCATCACAGACAGCCCAACCTATTAAATGTGTGAAAATATTTGAAATATTGTATTTATGGACTGTGACAATAATTTATTGGTATCAGAGCGAGGTTGGCCTGATGTCTATCAGTATCTTTGTGATAAAGTGAAGTAAATTACATCCCCTGTAGTACTGTATAGTCTAGATATATAAATAAGAGACTAATCAAAAATCGATAAATTGTCTGTGCTGTGCAGAAATGAGTGGATGACGGATAACTCGCACGAATAGGGGTAGAGGCAAAGGTAGGATGGAGTAGACTCTGGAGCTTTACACGCTAGAACCAGTACCGTAGCCCGCCCCAGGACCTGCTCACCCACTGCAGCCTAAGAGCCCAAATACTCAGATGTCTAGGATGGAGAGGATGTTGGCGGATTTTATTGCCATGTATCACATAGATCGAGTTGCTGACTAAGCAGAGAGAGAGCGAGCAGCTCCAACAATGTCACCAGTAGTACCACCTCCACCACCTCTTGCACAACCTGCTCTCGAGCCTCAGCCTGCACCACAGCCATTATAGCAGGCACAAGACGTACCACCACCGCTACCAATACAGCAGCCTTGAGATGTGGAGTCTTACTGTGATGTGGCTTTAGTGTGGCAGTTTACTAAGCTTAATCTACCGAAGTTTAAAGGAGATAAAGATCCACTAGTGGCAGAGGAGTGAATGACAACTATCGAAAAGCTATTCAGATATATGAGGTGCTCGGATACCGAGAGAGTCGGATTAGTAGTGTTCTAGATAACTAATGATGTGGAGCACTGGTGGAAGTCTACACAGATTGTGTTATTTTCCCAACACCCGATGATCACTTGGGAGGTATTTGTTGATGCATTTTGCTGCCAGTATATCCCCGATACAGCACAGAAGAAATTACAACTAGAGTTTTATGGAGCTGGTTTAGGAGAGTATGACAGTGGATCAGTACGAGTCGAAGTTCACTACACGTAGCAGATTTGATCCACAAACACAGGTAGACGAGTGGCATAAGATTGATAGATTAAAGGCTAGGCTGAGACCATCTATCATATCGAAGCTAGCCCCATTCAATATTCGTACATATGATGAGGTAGTGAGACAGGCTCAACTATGCAAGCAGGATTTCGAGCAGTTTCATTTAGAGCTGGCATCTAAGGCAAAGGCTAATAGTAAGGGTAAGGCGAAGAGGGGCGCAGATGACAGATCCGGTAGAGAGGAGCCTAAGAGGGCTAGACCTTCGAGCATTCAGATTTCAGAGGGGCGATATACCAGATTAGCTACTATAACCCCTACCACTGGCCCCACCTCGACATTGAGGAGTACTACGACCAAGTGTACGCTTTGTGGACGATCGCATGGTACACGGCCTTGCTACTTGTTGACTAAGGTCTGTTTTAGGTGTGGACAGACAGGACACTTGATGAGAGACTGCTCGATGTTGTGAGAGTCCATTGCTTCTAGCACTTCAGCCCTATTCCACCAGTACTAGCACTGGTAGCTCCGATTGAGACGTAGAGAGCTACACCCTCACAGCCAAGATGGGCGACTGTAGCAGAGAAGGGTAAGAAGCCCATGACTCAAGGACGGGTGTATGCGTTGGATCAGGAGGCTACTGATGCATCCGCAGATGTTATTAAACGTAAAATTTATATTTTTGATATACCTATAATTGCATTATTCGATCCTGGTTCTACTCATTCATTCATATCACCTGCTTGTGCTAATAAAGTCCTAGTAGAACCGGAGCCATTAGGATATACGTTACAAGTAAATACTCCTTTTAAAGAAGTGCAAATTACAGATGTAGTGTATAGAAATTGTAAAGTGACTATACAAGAGAAGGAAACGACAGCTAACCTAATTTTGTTAACGATGTACGATTTTGATGTAATATTAGGAATGGACTAGTTAGCTATAAATTTTGTTAGTCTAGATTGCTATACTAAATTTGTTATCTTCTCTCAACCAGAACTACATTGCAAAACTTTTTGAGAAGTTATAATGAAATGATGAGTTTACTAAATTGTTTAAGTGTTGTGTGGATGTGTTGAAAGTTTTATTGCTTATAAGGAGGACGTAGAAAGGAGACGTCCCAAGCTACATGAGATTCCTATGGTCAGGGATTTTTCGGACATATTTTCGAAGGATTTGTCAAGGTTACCACTGGTTCAGCAGATTGAGTTCACCATTGACTTGGTACCTGGCACGAAGCCCATTTCTACGCCCCTATATCGGATGGCATTGATGGAGTTGGAGGAGCTTAAGAAGCAGCTCTAGGAATTATTGGATAAGGAATTCATCTATCCCAGTATGTCTCCGTGGGGTGCACCGGTTCTATTCGTTCAGAAAAAAGATGGCAGTCTTCAATTATGCATTGATTATTGAATGTTGAATAGGATGACCATCAAGAACAAGTATCCCTTGCCCAGGATTGATGATTTATTTGACAACTCAGGGGTATGCAGGTGTTCTCTAAGATAGATCTCCGATTGGGCTATCATCAGCTTAAGATTCGGGAGTCGGATGTTCTCAAGACAGCATTTCGGACTCGATATGAACATTATGAGTTTCTGTTGATGCCTTTTGGATTAACTAACAGCCCTGCAACATTCAAGGGCTTGATAAATGAGGTGTTTAAAACCTATTTAGATCAGTTCGTGATTGTGTTCATTGATGACATTTTGGTGTATTCTAAGTCTCTGGAGGAGCATGAGCAGCACCTATGCATAGTCCTATAGACCCTTATGGACCGAAAGCTATACGCAAAGTTCAGAAAGTGTGAATTCTAGCTAGATCATATTACTTTTCTTGGACACGTAGTGTTGAAGAATAGGGTGTCTGTTGATTCATCCAAGATAGAGGCCATAGTACATTGGGAGAGGCCTAAGACGGTGACCGAGATACGGAGTTTCTTGGGTCTAACTGGATATTATGGCCGGTTTGTCGAGGGGTTCTCTAGACTAGTTGCACCATTGACATTACTCACACGTAAGGATGTTAAGTTCAAGTGGTCAGATGTGTTTAAGTGCAACTTTTAGGAGTTGAAGCGGAGACTTACTATAGCTCTAGTGCTTGCCCTTCCCGACAGATCAGGTGGATTTTCAGTGTATACAGATGTTTTCGCACAGGGATTAGGGTGTGTCTTGATGCAGAATGGTCGAGTGATTACCTATGGTTCTCGACAGCTTAAGAAGCATAAGAAGAACTACCCGACCCACGATCTTGAGTTAGTCACTGTGGTGTTTGCTCTGAAGATATGGCAACATTATCTCTATGGATAGACTTTTCAGATTTATACAAACCACAAGAGTCTGAAGTATTTATTCTTACAACGTGAGTTAAATATGAGACATCGGAGATGGATAGAGCTGTTAAAGGATTACGATTGTGAGATACTATACCACCCGGGGAAAGCAAATGTGGTGGCAAATGCTCTGAGTCGGCAACATATGGGCATGGTATCATATATGATGGTTAAGAAGCACGAGTTGTCGGAGCAATTCTTGAACCTCGGTATTAATGTGGTTTTCTCTAAGAGTTATAGGTTTATGGCTAGCTTCAAGATCGAGCCGGATTTGATGGGTTAGATTAGAGATGCTCAGAGGACGGATGCTTACTGTATAGAGGTTGCCAGTCAGGTACAGATGGGAGTACAGTCAAATTTTAGGATTGGCACCGATGGGATTCTAAGGTTCAGAGGCAGGATCTATGTTCTCGATAATCGATAGCTCAGAGATCTAATCTTGACAGAGGCCCACACCTCCAAGTACACTCTGCACCCAGGCAGTACTACGATGGACCAGAATCTACGGATAGTGTATTGGTGGCAGAAGATGAAGAGAGACATCGTGGAGTTTGTTGTTAGATGTCTCACATGCCAGCAAGTTAAGATCGAGCATCAGAAGCCTGTAGGGTTATTGAAGCTTCTACCGATTCCTACATGGAAATAGAAGCATATTACAATGGACTTCATCATGGGTTTGCCTAAGACTAGGAGGAATCACGATGCTATATGGGTGATTGTAGACAGATTGACGAAGTTCACCCACTTCTTAGCCATCAGATCTATAGATTCCCTCAATGCCTTCACTGATCTATATGTACGGGAGATAGTGAGGCCATATGGTGTTCCAGTGAGTATCACTTCTAATAGGGATTCTCGGTTTATGTCTCACTTTTGGGAGAGATTTCGGGAGGCTATGAGGTCCCGAATGAATTTTAGCACCGCCTTTCATCCGCAGACTGACGAACAGTCTAGCGAGTGATTCAAACACTCAAGGATATGTTAAAGGCTCCTAGGATGATCATCTGCCACTATCTGAATTTGGTTATAACAACAATTATCATTTTAGCATCGAGATGGCACTGTATGAAGCTTTGTATGGTAGGAGGTGCTATTCCTTAATTGGCTGGGAAGAAATGGGTGATCATAAATTATTGGCTCCAGAACTTGTAGAACAGGCTTTTGAGGATGTTAAATTAATTTGTGAAAGACTTAAAATAGCTCAAAGCCAACAAAAAAACTATGCTTATAATCAGCGCAGACCGTTAGAGTTCTCGGTAGGGAATTCTATATTCCTAGAAGTTTCTCCATCGAAAGGTGTCATGAGTTTAGCAAGAAAGGTAAATTGAGTCCTCATTTTATCAGGCCGTTCGAAATCTTAGACTGAATGGGAGATGTAGGGTACAAGTTAACATCACCTCCAGAGCTAGCTGGTGTGCACAATGTCTTCCATGTTTCTATGCTTTGAAAATACCATCCAGATCCATCTCATATCATTTAGTAACAACCTTTGGAGATCAGAGAAGACATGAGTTATGTTGAAAAACCAATATGGATTCTAGACAAGAAGGATAAAGTATTGCGGTCTAAGACTATTCCACTAATTAAAGTTCTTTGGCAGTACCACTCCGAAGAGGAAGCAATAAGGGAATTAAAGAGCTTAATGAAAGAAAAGTATCTTGAACTATTTCATTGACAGCCCGACTCAAATTAAGAGGACCAAATTTCTTAAGGTGGGGAGGATGTGACATCCGCACTTCCTATCTTCTCTAATAATTGTTAAGAAGTATAAAAGAATAAGATATCACATAGTGAGTTAAATGTTGTATATTTTGTAGGTATAAAGGAGAACTAAGTGGTGGGCCCTACTTAGACCTTTATTGCTCCGATGGGCATAGAACTTCACAGCATTGATAATTGGAGCCAAATACGATAATGATAAGAATCTGCACCTTAAAACTCCATTGTTTATACATGTTTTTTGAAAAAACGTGCAATAATTTGGAAAATGATAGTCAAGTCCATATGCTGTTAGAATTTCCGTTAATAATGGTCAAACCAAGTTGACTTTTGGCCAATTGGTAGTTATAAGTAAATTCTCAAGTAATAAAGTTTTAGGCCATGAGGACTGATGGACTAAATTGGCGTAAAAGCATAAATTTACGCGATTTAATGGTTAAGGGTATTTTTGTAAGTCCACTCAAATGACAAGTCAAACTTCAATGAAAGCTCAACCAATGATTAGAGCATGTCAAATAGAAGTGTTTTATGATTGAATGAAATATTTCAAAGATTAGACTGATTGTTTTCAACGAAGTCAATTACTAAGGGCAAAATTAAAAGACTTTCTTAAGTATAAGGGCATTTTGGTCATTTGTACCACAAAATATCATTATTTTAGAAATTTCCAGCAACCTTCTTCTTCATTCACGTCAGCCACCATCTTCTCCCAATTTCCTCCGTAGCCAAAGCTTAATAAGAAAAAGAAAACCTTTAAAAGATTACCTTAACAACCTTAAAATCGAAAAATGTCTTCAATAAACCTTTACAACTTTTAGAGCTCTACAAATGGACGATCTAACGTGATTTTAGATATTGGTTCATATAGCCTACCCCAATCTATTGGGATAAAGGCTCTGATGATGATGATGATGAGAGCTCTACAACTTGACACCAAAATTGAGTGTTAAAGTGGCCATATTCTTGGTGAAACAGCCCCCATAAGTTTCAGTCATCATAGGTAAGAGAGAGAAAGCTTATTTCTTTTAGTTCAAATGATAGATTTTGATGTGTGCTTAATGCTTAAACTTATGTATGGCTTTAAATTGAAACAAAACTTAGTGAACCATGCTAGGAAGGTTTCAGCCATGAGGCTTTCGTGTAGGATGATGCATGGCCACATGCAAAAATGGTGTAGGAATGATGTAAAGATCATGAATAAGCTAGCCATGGTATTGGAATTTAATAAAACTTAGTGAATGGTGATGTTATGTTTTTAGCCAAGCATAGTTAGCGGGGTTACCATGTTTCAATTGTTACTTTAATGGTCTTAGAATGTTGTACTAATGATAATAAGATTGTTAATGAAGTCAAATTCGGAAAAGCAAGTATTTTGACGATAGTTATAGTTTTGGCATCTGGTAGGAAATAGACCAAAATTGTTGTTGTATTAGGAATTATGGAAGTTCTTGAAGTGTAGAATAACCTTTATAAAAGATGTGTTGAGTTTGAAATATGTTTTAATATTGTTTTTGCAGCTTTAAGTGAAGGAGACTAAAACTGGAATAGCTTATTGGTTAGCTGCCTTCGAATTTCAATTAGTGACTGTTGGCATTGTGGTAAGGGATATATATAAAATAGTGTAAGAGACACTATATTGCATTGGGGATATTGGTTGGTTGTGACATATAAATTGAGTTTTCAATGCAGGAGGTTTAGGCTAGTTACTACCATTATGCCGCCGAAATTTCGTAAAACAAAACCCAACACTTAGGCACCATTAGTACTAAATCATTTTGAAATAGCTATATAGAAAGAAACTAAGAAATGAGAGAGTGGGATATTAGGTCTTAAGGCTGCATGATTTTGTAATGTGGGTTTTGAATAGATTTCTAACTATTTTTACATGTTTTCGATTTCCTGCATGTTTTAGACACATTGTCACATGTAAGAAAAATATTTTGAACTTTGTTTACTGTACTGAAAACAATTGCTAAATTTTTACACTAGATATGTAACTATTGCTTGTTTTAAATGTTTATAGACCGATTGAAGATTTGATTGGTTGAAATGTTTTATGTAAATGTTTTCGAATGATAAATAAATGTTTTGAGACTATTAGCTCCCGTAGTTGTTGGTTGGTAATCATGCAAATGAATGAAATGGGCTATTTGACACTGATCACGTCTTCAGCACAACAGTAGTCACCTAATTAGTGCACTCTATGGACTCTTGACTATGGCCATAAATCTTAATAAACTATCTCTTACGGGAGAATTAACAAGCATGACTCTATTGAGATGTTGGCTATCTCCATTGAATGTTTTATGAACTAAAATGAGATGAAATGTTTATCTATTCCTTAGAAATGCAATGAAATTGTGTGAGATGTTTACGTTTTTTATTGTTTATTGGTTTTGAATGAGAATATTTTCAAAATGCATAGCATTCTCTTTGAGGTTTAGATTAATAGAACTTCAATTTAGATGTAAGGATTTCTTCCTTGAGAAATATGGCTATATTCTCTATAATCAGACTTAAGAACCAGTACAAGTGAGATACTTTAAAGTATCCTTTGTTACTAAGCCTTCTATCCCTATCCGATTATAGAATTTTTTCTTTGGAATCATTAATGTTGTTGGTTTTACACATTGTCGTAGAGCCAAGTAGGATACTTGCAAGCAGTTGCGTAGCATTTGCTCTTTTATATATGTTACTTACTAAGTATAAGCTCACCCCTTCATTTTTCCCCTCCAGATTACTTTAAGTAGTTTCTGCGTGTGGGACGAAGAGTTCACATTTCTCCGTTTTTGGACAATATCCCTTGAGGCAAAACTTTAGTTGTCCCTCAAGGTATATTGTATTCTAGTTATGTGTTCAAACTTCAAGTATAGTAACTTGTTGCACAATTGCATTGTACTTGGGGATGTAAAATAGTTAGATGTGGGTGCAAGTACAGAAAAGGGAATTAGTTGTAATGTGTGTAACATTTAATATATATATATAGTGGTATCAAATTTACTTTTAGCTTAAGTGGTTAAATGGAATGAAAAGGAATGACACGACAAATAGCCTGAGCATAATGTATTGAGAAAAATGAAAATTTAATTCATATTTTAAGTAAATGGAGCATTACAGAAGGTAATTCCAAGGAAAAGACCAACAAGATTATATGAGAAAGACAAAAATGATCAACAAGAGTTGCGAGCAAGGGATTAAGGTGCAAGAATGAACGAAAAGGAAACGCCAACTAACTATAAGCTTATAGGGATAATCAACACAATCACTGAAAGTTTTGCTTCTGAAGGACCAAGTTATTTTGGTCATATAGACACACAAAACTAAGTGTTATAGCCACTCATGAAAAGTAAGCTAAGATGAGGAAGGATAAGAGCATCTTCTTTGGGTCGATGGACTTTAGCTCTATTCAATACCATCACAATGATGAAAATTGTGATAACGGCCATTATCTGTCATCTTGTTGTCAAGGGAACTCTTTTCGACGATGGAAGTGCCACTAATGTTCTCTACTATGACACCATGAAAAAGCTCAGCATCTCTGATGATCAAATGAGGCCATTTTTGGCACCATTAGTTGGCTTTAGGAATGAAGAAGTAAAAGTAGAAGGAGTAGTGACTTTGCCTTTGACATTAGGAGATGAACCCACTACAGCCACAGTTTTGATAAAATTTTTCGTAGTTAAAGTCCTATTGGCATACAATGCTATTCTAATAATGATCGAAGGTTACACTTGATGATCAGGTTTTTAACTCCTATTGCCATTGGAGAAGTCAAGGGAGATCAAGCAAAGGCAATATAGTTGTAATGATCCACCTTCTTAGAGGTTATTCTTGATTACAAAACTTGTAAATCCATTCACAAATTGTAAAGGGAAGAGTGAACCTGTAACAGTCCAAATGTACAATAAATAACACATTTTACACATAATTTCACGGTAGGCCTATCTGCAGTGTCTTTAACACTTGATCAGTAACAGTAATAAACAGTAACTCACATTAATTTATAGAATTTCAGCATATGTAATTTAACATTTTTCCTTACACTTTACATCCCCTGTTCCTATTTTACAATTTAAGTAGTACTGTAGAATACATTTGAATGTATAACAGAAAGTACAAATACCTCTCGGATTGACATAAAGCAGTCTCGGGAAATCCAGAGTGCAGCCAATATCCTTTAATGTATACCCCTTTTTAACCACTTATAATATCCTGTGGAGTGAAAAATAAAAGGGTGAGCGAAATGTGTTCAATAAGGAATCGTATGCAAGACTTATATAACGAAGACTATATGCTCGAAACTATTATTTTCCTAACAGTTCACTAAGCATAGTAATTAGAAGGATACTATAGTCAACCAAGAAATCTAAATGGAGCATGGAAGGTATTTTGAAATTCATGTCCTATCCCGGAAACCCAGAAGCGACTATAAGAAGTAACTGTTAAATTGTTGATATAAAAACAATTTAATATATTCTCAATAAATAAATGGTAAGAAAACCATTTAATAACACTTCAGTACTATTCAAAATCATATGACAATAAACAATAATAAATGACAGTACGGTAAACAGTTTTAGTGAACAGTAGGAACAGTATCGTAATAATACGGAAAACAGTGGAAATATGATTAACACGGTAACACTTCAGTAAAACAGTAATCAGTTCAATGAACAGTTTCACTTTAACAATTCATTTGATAAACACATTCAATTGTGACAATTCAATAAACAGTAACAGTTTTTCAGTAAATAATGACAGTTCAATTTCCAGTTCAATACACATCACAATGAAATGAACAGTTTTAGTATATCGTAATAGGTTTTAGTGATAGTAAAATGCTCATCTCAAAACATTAACAACTCAGTAGAACACTTTTAATAATAGTTCGGTAACAATAATCCTTTTAGTAACAGTAAATAGTTCAGTAATGGTATGATAAACAGTTCTGTAAACAGTATAAAACAGTTCAGTACAGTAAAACACTTGAATTTCACAATACAATAACAATTCAATAAACATTTCTTAATCTGTAATGATTTCCATAAAATACTTTCAATTTAGTATGGTTCAGTAAACAATAAACAGTAATTCTCAGTTCAGTAAGACAGTTAATAGTAAATCACAGTTAAGTAAACAGTTAACAGTAGGTGGAGACTAAGCATCACCCTCGGTATATCATGCTATAATCCCCGTAGGGAATAGTAACAGTAAATAGTAAGATCTATGGCCATACTCTATAAATATCCTCAGTCGTACACTGATCAAGTGTCAACCGTGACGATGAAGACAAGATCAATGTCAACAACTTCACACAGAAATATTACAGTAATACACGTGAGCATGATACGTGGCCTAACAGTCTCAAAACAGTGTTTAAACAGTGTATCACCTTTATGGAAGTCATTATACTCGATAAAACTTTCAGTCGGTCCATAAAGGAAAATTTAATAAAATAGTGAATATTATACTGAAAATAATTTATAAAATATTCACTATTCAATAGTTCATTTTATAAACCACATATTTCACTATAAAGTACTTAGGAGAAATTTCCAATAACTTAACTTTGAATAAATTCGGTAACACGAATATTTAAATAATAATTTTTGGTAAAATTCCAACTTATGAAAAATATTGGAAATAAATTTCAAAACACATAATTTCACTCATTCTATGCACATAAAATATTTCATGATATTTTAGAAAATTTTGGAGGAAATTCCGGCAACATAACAGCTGCGATTTCCTTAACCTTCTTGCACTTAAACACAGTATTCTTTCCAGCCGTAAACCACATATTTACATGATTTTAAAGGCAATTCAATATCAAATAATTTCATAAAATTAAATTCATCAAATTCATGCATTCGCTATATCCTTACGGCTTCCACACTTATCCCTTACCTGTCTCATGTTATCGAACCTTTCAATAGCACCACACAAAATTTGTCTATCCCGGTAGTAAAACATAACTTTCCCGTTTTAGCCCTGATTTCAGATCCGAAAGCACCATTAATCTTCTCTTAATTACTACATTATTTTGGCACATCAAAACCATAAAATGCAGCAGTCTAACCTGCCCAAAGTGCCTTGGCCGAATGGTGCTTAAGGGTTCTTTCATGACTTTTCTTCAAACTATGGTTACCAAGTTGCTTATCCATGTTCATTTTATTATTTTCCATCATTTTCATGCAAAGAACTACATGATTTCCTTTGGCTCTTATGCAAACTGAAATCCCTTTAATGGTGAATTTTTATGTAGTCAATATAAATGAAATCCAATGCTAAAATCTTAATCTACACACTTGAATCTACCAAAAACTACCTTTGGATTTAAACAAATCACCATAAATGAAGACAATGTTACCTTGACCGATTCTCCCTCTTCCCTTTTCTCCTTGTGTTGTCACTTATTCAAGGTGGTTTTGGTTGGGTTTGATAGAGCTCAAGATGTAGATCAATTTTGCTAGAAATAATGTTGATGAAATAATGTTGTTTTAATATGATTTTTGTTGATTTTTGTTTTGTTTTCTTTTTCTTCTTCTTTTTTCTCTAATGGTGGATGTTGGGTAAGGTTGAAGATGAGCGGGGTGGCTGGCTGAAGAAAAAAAGAATATTTGAAAATATTCTAGATAGTGGCAAAAATACCAAAATGCCCTTGGTTATGTAAATTTCAGACAAGTTTACTCTTAAACTTTCGTAGTCGTAAAAATTGTGTAATTGCACTCCAAAATTTCTGACTTCACTGCCAAATAATCCTATTTAATGTATCTTGATGATTAGAAGTGATTTTGTCGACGTGCGGTGCACGGATAGTGAGAAATTACAAATTTACCCCCGCGACCTGCCATCAAATTTCTCCCATTTAACCATTGTTTCAATAAATCTCTTGACACTGTCTTAACCTACTTTTCAAATAGAATATCATGGTGTTTTTAATTTATCCCAATTCTTTTTATTTTGGGTGCAATTTACGAAAATGCCCTTGGGACGTAACCATCATTTTTTAATTTGTTTTCCACACTTCACAAAATAATTCAAAAAAAAGTCAATAATATAATATCAAGGGCTTTAAACCTCAAAATCATCACATTATATTTATTACACCATTGTACACTTTATATCAGTCTCAAATCCATCAAAACCATAAAAATTAAAGTGGGGCCCACATTACACTTTCACTTATAATAACAAAATACATTAAATTTCACTTAATAAATGATTACATATCACATGTACAGTGTAGTAAAAACGGATCTTATAGAACCTTTGAGTGCTTCATTGTAAGTGAAATTTGGGTAAAAAGGCTTACTCCTTAAGGCATAAAAAAAGAGTGGTGTAAGGTTTGCTACTTGATCTCGTAAAAAGTAGTGGTTGTAAGGTTTCCTCCTTGAGCCCAAAAAAAAGAGTGGTTTAAGGTTACTCTTGAGCTTGCGAAAAATAGTGTAATAAATTCAATAGTGGATTTGGGAAAAATCTTTTGGAGCATTTCAAAGTAGAGGATGTAGACTAGTGTGAGACCTATTTCTACTATAATGTACCTAATTTTGTAATTATTTATTTAGTGAAATATAATTTGTAATTTTAAGTGAATTTGTAATGTCGACCCCACTTTAATTTTTATGGTTTTGATGGATTCAAGATTGATATTAAAGTATACAGTAGGTGAAATAAATATAAATTAATGATTTTGAGGCATAAGAATATTTTTTATATTACTTGGAATTATTTTGTGAATTTTGGAAAACAAATCAAAAAATGACAGTTACGTCCTGAGGGCATTTTCGTAAATTACGCCCAAATTAAAATGAGTTGGGACGAAGTAAAAATACCATGATATTCTACATGAAAAGTAGAATAACATAGTGGCAAGAGATTGATAGAAACGGTGATTTAATCGAAAACTTTTGCTGGCGGACCATGAAGGGTAAAACCATAATTTCTTATTATTGGTGCACTGCGTGTCAACGAAACCACTTCCAATCATCAAGATACATTAAATGTGATTGATTGGTACTAGAATCCGAATTCTTGGAGTCCAATTACACAGTTTTTACGACTACGGAAGCTTAAGGGCAAATTGTCTGAAATTTAAATAACCAAGGGCAAAAGGGTAATTTTGCCCCTCTTTAGAAAGTAAATAAGTCAGCCTCTTATTCAGCCGGACCCTATTCACTTTCTTCAACCCAAACCCCACGGTACAACAGAGAAAAAGAGAGAAAAAGAAAGGAAAAGTCAACAAACAACCCATCAAATTTGACTTTCTCACCAAAGTTGCTTCTAAGAAGTTACTCTACACAATTTTCTCTTTCCATTGACACCAATATCTCATCAAAAAAATAAGAAAACAAGGAGAAAAGAGGCCAAGAGTGGTTTGGCCAAGGTATGGATTTTACAAATTTTGATGTTTTCTTTAATTTCATGGTTGTATTTTAAGTAAGTCAAAGGTGTAGAATAAGATGCTAGTTTTGGATTTGATTTATTTTGGTTCAATAACAATTGGCCATTAAAGGAGGGTTTGGTGTGCATGGGAATTCAAGGAATCTATGTAGATCTTTGCAAGAAAATGGTAGAAATTGACTTAGTGAACATGGATCTAAAGGTTAGAAAGTTTAGATTGTTAAAATGAATGAAATTCATGGAAATGGGTTTATGGAAGCTTTCAGCCATGGGTTTTTGTATAGCCTAAGATGCTGCAATTTATGGTCTGAATATGCTAAATGACTATAGAAATTAAGAGAAGAAGGCAGGTGAAATTGGATCTAAATTGGAGCTAAAACGGGAAAGTTAAGGTTTACTATCGGTGTAATTTACACTGGTTAGACATTGACAGTGTCTTACATGGTTGCATTTAGTGAAATTTAATAGCTTAAAAATAAGAGGAAAATTAATGATAATTTTTGGTAAAATTGTTTTGCAGCTGGAATTATCGGATTACGATTGGTGCTATCGAACGAGTTGGTATTACTAGACAGGTAAGGGAGAAGTGTGAAAGCCGGAGGGATATAATGAATTGCATGATTTTATGATTATGGATTTATGGAATTATTTGGGTGATATATTGCCTTGAAAATCATGGCAATTGTGGTATACGACTGGTTTTATATACTGTATTGTTAGCTTTAAATTGCCATATATATTTTGAAATGACAAAAACTTAAGTAAGCTTTAATGTTTTAATTCATATTGTAAATTTGCCTTATCACACATGATTTTCTCAATCCATTTTCAAGTGAACATATCAAACATTAAGACCATAATTTAATGATACATCCTTATTGGTCTTAATACTTTATAAATGTTTTGAATATTTTAGAAAATCACTTGATGAATTTTTGGACTATGTTTTCATTTGAGAAAGTCAAGAAAAACTCCCACAAAAGAGCCAAAATGTTTTGGGTTGGATTAGGATCATAGACCACATCATTTCTAACTCAAAAAGTGTAGGAAATCACCTTCTGGAAAGAAGGGATCGATCCCCTAAGGGAAGGGATCGATTCCCTAGTGGCAGTAAGCTTTTTGGCGGAAGAAAAGGTCCCTCAGCCCAGAAAAATCAGTTCTGGAAAGAAGGGATCGATCCCATAAGGGAAGGGATCGATCCTCTAATGGTAGAATGGCTACCAACGGCTAGAAAAGGTCCCTCAACCCAGAAGAATCAGATCTGGAATGAAGGGATCGATCCCCTATGGAAAGGGATCGATCCGTTTGCCCAAAAATATCTTGTAACGGCTAGTTTTTGTGAGACAACGGTCATATTCAAGTTTTGGCTCCACCCAACGGCTAGAATACATCCAAGGGACTATAAATAGAGGCTTAGAAGCTAAAGAAAGGATAAGGAACTGCTCAGAAATTCTATTCTTCATCTTCTTCATTTTCCTCAAGCTTCAACAACAAATCAAAAGCTACAAAGTCTTCATCTTCCATCATTCTCATATTCTTTGTATAGAATAGCACAAATCTTGTATAGGCTTTTTCCTTGTGCTTAAACATTGTAATCACTTGCCTATCTAGAGGCCCTTCTTTGATTACACAATTTGTAAACACAATCATTCCTTGTAAAAGGGGAGGTTTCTCTTTAGCCTAAGAAAAAGAGGGAGGTTTCTCTTTAGCCTAGAAAAAGAGAGAGGTTTCTCTTGAGCCTTGAAAAAGAGGGAGTGTAATACAAATTCAAAGATAATGAATTTGGGGAAAATCCTTGGGAGCGTCTCAAGGTAGAGGACGTAGGCAAGGTTGCCGAACCTCTATAAATAACTTGCGTAAATTTCTCTATCCTTACTCTCTTTACTTATTTGCAATTATATTTGTGTTTATTGTATTGAATCTATATTGCATAATTGAGTAGTCTAGAGAACTTAGAAAATATCAATATAGGCTAGAGAATTTACAAGAATCGAAAAACGAACTTAAGGTTAGCGAAAAACCGAGCCCCCCTCTCGGTATAGCCTATAGAGCCAACAATTGGTTTCAGAGCTTGGGCTCGAGATTGATTTAGACTAACCTCTATCAAGCAAAATGATCTTAAATGGCTCACTTGAATGTAGGCACACCCCTAGGAGAAGAGGGACACTCATTAGTTAGACTTCCACTCTTCAATGGTGAGAATTACTCCTATTGGAAAATTAGGATGATGTTATTTGTGCAATCCAATGACTATGAAGTGTGGAGAGTAATTGTTAATGGCCCTAGAATCTCAATAAAGAAAGTAGATGGAAAAGATGTCCCTAAGAGTGAAGATGAGTGGGACACCAATGACATGAGATTGGCACAATTGAATGCCAAGGCTATGCACACCTTCTTTTGTGCTTTAGGTCCCAATAAGTATAATAGAGTATCCTTATGTGAGAATGCTAAACAAATATGGGATAAACTAGCCATCACACATGAAGGGACAAATCAAGTTAGAGAGACCAAAGTAGGAATGCTCACACATGATTATGAGCTATTTAGGATGAATGAAAATGAGTCCATTAGCGAAACGTTCACTAGGTTTACTGATATAATTAATGGACTTAAGGTTCTAGGCAAGGCTTATTCCAATGCTGAAATGGTAAAGAAAATTTTGAATAGCATGCCTAAGTCATGGGAGGCAAAGGTAACCGCAATAGAAGAGCCTAAGGATCCAAATACCTTGTCTCTTGATGAGCTTATGAGCTCCCTACTTACATATGAAATGAAAATAAAAAGAAATGAAGTGCCTTCAAAGAAAGTAGGGGTAGCACTTAAGTCTTTGTGGCGACCCAGCCCTCCTCCCAGTTGAGCTGGTTAGTTCAATGGTTAGTCGTTACTCGACACTTACAAGTGGTAAGGGGTTCGAGTAGCGGCAGACGCGAATTGGGATTTATTCCCGATAAAACCTTGAGGCACAGTGACCGCTCAGGATGAGGAGGGCTATGGCCAAAGAGGACAATACGGATGAGTGGGATCCAGTGACCAGCTCAATTGGGAGGAGGGCTGGGTCGCCACAATAAAACACGCGTTTTATTGTAAGGACCGGGAGTGCCTGGATCTCCATTAACCAGGGTTTTAGCACCCCAGTACCTTACTCATCCGTACTGTCCGCTTTGGGTTCTAGAGGTGGCCCCCGTCACACAAACGTGGCACTTATCCCCTCACTGATTTCTTTCGCGTCCGTCACTACTCGAACCCCTTACCACTTGTAAGTGTCGAGTAACGACTAAGACAACCCGGGAATTTACGGAAGTTTGGTAAGAAACTCTCGGAAATTTAATTTCAGAAAAAATTTAATAAATTATGGAAAAATTCTAAAAATTAGAATTTTTATTTCCAGAAATTATTTTCAGTGATCGGGATAAGGAACCGGGAGAAATGGAGTGCGGGCGCGATCGATAAGAGGAAGTCGTTGACCCCGAAAAGGTAAGGGATGCTTGTGCAGCACTGTAGGGATATTCAGTCTGCATATTTTAATTTGAAATATTTTATGGAAATATTTTATAAAAATTAATATGGTGCATGATTTACTGAAAATTTTGAGATGAAGTCCTGGCTGCAAATTTATAACTGTATTTTTCGTGCAGGAGGTTAGTAAATCGGCAGCCGTTATGCTGCCGAAAATTTTAGAAAAATCTCATAAAATCATATTAAATGATTTTATTTTCTAAAATCGATATTAAATCACGAAGAATGAGGAAATTATTAAATTTCATAAAAACATGAATATAATGAGATGGAATTTTAAAATATTCATGTTTTCGAGAATGGTGATAATGAAATCACCGAAACTTCTCTGGATAGATAAATTACACGTAATATGAGACAAAATATGAGAAATCGTAGGATATTGTGACGAAAAGTAAGTGGGTTAAATAAATCTTACTAGTATCATCTCGTAAGAGATGAAAGAATTCTCATTAAATACTTAATTCAACTCATGTAGAGTTTTGGTTGGACATTACGGGTAGGACAAAATGAGTAAGTATGGTAAGATTTTTAAATTGGACATGATGTGCCTATGAAATATGCTTATTTGAAAGGTGATTTTGTTGTGAATTGTGTAATGTGTTATGTGTTATGGCTCCCTTATGATTTCAGAGCAATGGTTGGCCTGATGTCTGTGGATACTTTTGGAAGGAAAAGAGTTAAACATCCCCTGTAGTACTGTATAATCTGAATACATAGAGAAAATAAATGATTGCAAATTGAATTAAGTGTTTAGAAGGGAGTGAGCAATTTTGGAATAAAGAATGCTAAAAAGGGAAAAGACTCGATTTCTGTACCGTGGGAGCCACCTATAGAGTCCTTCGGGAACTAAGTGCTACACGAGTTTTGATGTAAAGGCCAAACCGAGCAAAGACTCGATTTCTGTACCGTGGGAGCCACCTCTAGAGTCCTTCGGGAACTAAGTGCTACACGAGTTTTGATGTAAAGGCCAAACCGAGCAAAGACTCGATTTCTGTACCGTGTGAGCCACCTCTAGTGTCCTTCGGGAACTAAGTGCTACACGAGTTTTGATGTAAAGGCCAAACCGAGCAAAGACTCGATTTTTGTACCGTGGGAGCCACCTATAGAGTCCTTCGGGAACTAAGTGCTACACGAGTTTTGATGTAAAGGCCAAACCGAGCAAAGACTCGATTTTTGTACCGTATGAGCCACCTCTAGAGTCCTTCGGGAAACTAAGTGCTACACGAGTTTTGATGTAAAGGCCAAACCGAGCAAAGACTCGATTTTTGTACCGTGGGAGCCACCTCTAGAGTCCTTCGGGAACTAAGTGCTACACGAGTTTCGATGTGTTAGTAAGAAACTTCTGTACCATGTGAGCCACCTCTAGAGTCCTTCGGGAACTAAGTGCTACACGAGTTCCGATGTGTTAGTAATCGAATTATTGACGTGTATAGTGACTAATCTACCGAAGTGCTTGCTGCTTTGCTAATGTGATAAGTGGAATAGATTTTAATATTCTTATTTAAATTTTAATTTTTAAATTGAATAATAGATAATAAATGATTTATATGTTATACGAAAAGGAATTAATAGCTTGTTTTTCTATTTAAAGTGCTGTACTAATTATGATTGTACAGTAAAATATGAAATGAGTTTAAATAAGAATGATGAGGATTTAACTAATATTCTTTTCAAAGAATATATGAATATTAGTTACTTTATTTAAATGCTTTATTTCGTAAAAGCATTATTTTGAAAAGAATATGAAAATGATATGAAATTAAAAAAGGAAAATGATTTTTATTTCAAACCAAAAGAAATTTATCACTCTCTACAGTTGCTTCTAGGTTCCGGAACAAGATAGGTATTCTAAAATACCTACCTTACTCCATTCAGATCCCTAACCGACTGTAGTATCCTTCCTACATACGAGCCTAGAGCCATAGGAAAAATGAAAAAGGTTTTCAGCATATAGGAAGCTGAGTATCAAGTAAGGCATATAATTCCCTTACTGAGCCGTGGTTTTGCTCACCCCTTAATTTTAAACATTTCAGGTTTTGGTGATTGTGAGTTCAGTGGATTTATGGATCCAGTTTTATACACGAAGGACAATATGACAGACCGACTGAGTTATTTGAGGTATGATCATTTATTTTCTGTATTTAGACATGTCAACAGTACTACTTATCTGATTAATTACGATGGGGGGATGTGTATAATATAAATAATATTATGTAAAATTGTTTAACAGTCAGTACAAGTGAAGTATCACAGACAGCCCAACCGGTTAAGTTGTGTACAATAAGGTGAAAAATGTGGTCACGGGTCGTGACAGTCTTCCACTCATAAGGACATTGAAGATAATAGTGATGAAAGTAGAAATGAGGAAGAAAAGGAAATGGCAATGTTTGCCAAAAAATTCAATAGGTTCATGAGAATGAATGAGAGAGAGCAAAATAGGCGACATCATAGGGGAGAGTCAAGTAGAAGAGAAAAAGACCCCTTAGTGTGTTATAAGTGTAATGAACCGGGTCATACTAAGTTAGATTACCCCTTACTTAGGAAGGAAAAGGATAGGAAACCTAAGAAGAAAGCATTTGTGGCTGCATGGAGTGATAGTGATAGCTTCGATGAGGAAAACGTAGATAATGAGGTAGCCTACACATGCTTTATGGCCATTAGTGATGATAAGGCTAGTTGGAGTTCTTGTGAAAATAATGATTATACCTTTAGTGAACTCCAAAATGCCTTTGATGATTTAGCAATTGAATTTCAATGCATGAACTCCAAATATAAGAAAATCATTGCTAAATTAAAATAGAAAATGAAGCCTTGACTAATACTAAGCTAGAATTTGAAAAGAAATTAGAAGAGGCTAACTTAGAGATAAATGAGTTGAATGAAAAGAATACAAATTTGCATAACTCATTTACTAGGTTTTATATGGGTCAACAAAAGCGAGATCATATGTTAGAGACCCAAAGAGCTTTCTTTGACAAAGATGGGTTAGGCTATAATGCTAAACAAAAAGAAACTCATCTTAAGAATTTTCTAGTTAGCAAAAATACTATGCATGATTTATCTCTTATATGCTCACTTTGCAATAGAATAGGACACACCTCACAAGCATGCACATATAGAAAAACCACATTTAGACGAATAGTAGTTAGAAAAATGTGGGTGCCAAAGCATGCAATAAATAACGATGAATTGTGCTTGAAATGGATCCCAAAAGGATCAAAAATTGTTTGCACTAACTCTCATGGACCCAAGAAAATTTAGGTACCAAAGCATGCATAAATTTGTTTGTTGTAGGAGTGTTAGAGCATGGGAATACAATGAAGCAATGGGGTTTGAATGCTCTACACACCTTTATGGAGATTGCTTGTGCCAATGAGAAAAAGGAAAAGCTTGAGGATCCATCACAACAATTCTTTAAAGGATGGCTCAAGGTGGACTCAACAATTCAAGGCAAAGCATACTCAAGCAAAGGAGTTTTTGTAAGCTTAATTCTTTACTCCTTAAAACTTTTATTTGATTATTTGTGCTTTGATGAGAAATGTGGTTGATAATCTTTGTGAGTTGAATGATTGAACAAAAAGGCATGACAAAGATTTTTTATTGTTTGATGAATAGTACTTGATGCATTGAATGAAAAGCATGATTTATGATTTTGAAATGATTATTGGATTTCTGCATTTTGAGCAAGTCTTCTATGTGTTGATAATGTATTTACTTGCCTCAAATTGCCAAATATGTCATATATGCAAAATGCCATGTCATGTGCATTAATGAAGAACTTGTATGTTGGAAATCATGGCATAATGTTCACAAGTATGATGATTTGATGTTATATGTGCTTAAAATCTATGTGAACAAGTTTGTTTTGGCATATTTGTGGTTTCTAATCCTTTGGTTTTGTCAAAATATGCTTAACTCTCAAAATGACCTCCTTTAAGGCCAAAAATGCATTTTATTGTGTAAATTCTTCCAAAATTGCAAAATATTTTGTAAAATGGTTTTTCATTCATGTTTTTCATTCATACAAGTCCAAAATCATGTTTTACATATGTTTAAACCTTTACTTGGACTTAAAATACTCAAAAACGAAGTTTTGATACCTCAAAGGTTGGATTTTCTGTCAAAAACTGCAGAAACAGGATGAGGGATCGATCCCTCAACAAGCAGGATCGATCCCCCTTGAGCAAAATGTAGGAAATCTGCATTCTGGAGTTAAGGGATCGATCCCCTTCCTCTAGGGATCGATCCCCCTAGGCCAAAATGGGTTTTCTGCACTTTTTCAACCAAATTTGAGAAGGATTTTTCACTTTCTTGATATCTTCTTTCTTCTCAACTTAAAATTCATTGTTTTAACTTCTTTTTGATGATCTTTACAACATGAAAATCCATTATTGATTAATATCATGCCTCAACTCCATCAATTTGTATCATTTCCAACAAATGGTATCACTTTCAACAATCAATATCATTTTTCTTGAGCTCACAAGTGCAAAACCAGTTTTCTCATTAAAGATGGTCATGAATTACATAAATCTTGAAATAATCTTGAAATATACTTTCAATGAATGCTTAAACATAATTTTGAGAAATATTCCAAGAATTTATGGATATATTTGAGAAATTGATGAACTTGTGCATAATGAATATTCTTCATTCTTTTTTGTTCATCGTAGTCAAGCATGCTTATAGGATTATGTCTCTTAGCTTCACTTATCAATTTCACACTAGGTTTCATGATAATTATACATCTAGTGGATTGATTTCAAATGTAAATTCAACAATTGGTAATGGTCATTGGCCTATAATTTGTGATGGTAAATGAATCATAAATGTTCAAATGCATGAAACTTTATCATCCATGTACTTAAATTTTTCTTATAGCCAAATTATTAAAGAACTTGGGCTTTAATGAATCTTTCCTTGCTCATAATTGATTAAGGACTTGAATTGAAAAATGAGCATAGGATTTTTGTACTTGAAACCATGGAAGAAAATGTGTTTGCTTGAATACCTTTATTGTTTGAATCTTCCATATGGTATAACTTCGTGAATATGAATATGGATTAATACTTTATGATAGTATGCTAATGTTTAATTAATCCATATGCATATTTGATGGTGTGTGATTGTGTTCTTGCATTTTTAGAATGATTATTTTCCTGACATGAACACACTACACATAAATATTGGATTCATGCAAAATGACTAAGTCAACCATTAGTAACAATTGGTATTAAGATTGAAATAACAATTAGTATCATTGGTAACCATATTTTCAATAATTGGTAAGCTGAAACTAAATTGTCAATTGGTATGAGCTTTAAATTGACAATTCTTCTCATGCTCCTTAGATTGAAATGACAAATAGAGAAGAATTCATATAAGACACTTTTGCATGAAACACTTTTGTGCTACAATTTGTGATTAATTGATGTATGATAATTCTAGACAGAATATTTCTTAAGAATGATTTATGAGCACATGCATATGATATGTTATATAATTTCAGCTCATAATCATGATGTATTACAATGCACCTTAGTTGGACTTTAGAAAGAACAATTGCTATACTTAGGTGCTTAACAGGATTGAAATGAGCAAGTCATAGATCTTAGTAGATATTTATACACAACTTGCTTCATTAATTACCAATTGTGAACTTCTTGCAAAACTATTTATAAACAATTGATATAGGATCATAAGTTATGTTCTTTGCATGAATATTTCATACTCTTTATGAACACAATTGACTTATTTATTTGTGCTATGAGTCCCATGTACTTACATGTTTCTTGTTGGATGGAGCATATTCTTTTATCTCTTCTCACATGGTCATAATTTTAGGGGGAGCATATTTCTTATTTTTCCTTCTTTTTGCTATGACAAAAAGGGGGAGAGATAGATATTAAAAGTGAGAGATATTAAAAGGGAGAGATAATGGGGGAGAAATAGTTTGAAAATTCATTTTCAAAACCCATGCTTATATTAAGGGGGAGCTTTATAAAATCCTCCTTTAATTGAGGGGGAGTATTTTGTCAAAGGATTTGCAAAGCAAATTTACATTAAGTTTTGTCATATCAAAAAGGGGGAGATTGTTAGCTTTAAATTGCCATATATATTTTGAAATGACAAAAACTTAAGTAAGCTTTAATGTTTTAATTCATATTGTAAATTTGCCTTATCACACATGATTTTCTCAATCCATTTTCAAGTGAACATATCAAACATTAAGACCATAATTTAATGATACATCCTTATTGGTTTTAATACTTTATAAATGTTTTGAATATTTTAGAAAATCACTTGATGAATTTTTGGACTATGTTTTCATTTGAGAAAGTCAAGAAAAACTCCCACAAAAGAGCCAAAATGTTTTGGTTGGATTAGGATCAAAGACCACATCATTTCTAACTCAAAAAGTGCAGGAAATCAACTTCTGGAAAGAAGGGATCGATCCCCTAAGGGAAGGGATCGATCCCCTAAGGGAAGGGATCGATCCCCTACTGGCAGTAAGCTTTTTGGTGGAAGAAAAGGTCCCTCAGCCCAGAAAAATCAGTTCTAGAAAGAAGGGATCGATCCCATAAGGGAAAGGATTGATCCCCTAATGGCAGAATGGCTACCAACGGCTAGAAAAGGTCCCTCAACCCAGAAGAATTCGATCTGGAATGAAGGGATCGATCCCCTATGGAAAGGGATCGATCCCTTTGCCCGAAAATGGCCTGTAACGGCTAGTTTTTGTGAGACAACGGTCGTATTAAAGTTTTGGCTCCACCCAACGGCTAGAATACATCCAAGGGACTATAAATAGAGGCTTAGAAGCTAAAGAAAGGATGAGGAACTGCTCAGAAATTCTATTCATCATCTTCTTCAATTTCCTCAAGCCTCAACAACAAATCAAGAGCTACAAAGTCTTCATCTTCCATCATTCTCATATTCTTTGTATAGAATAGCACAAATCTTGTATAGGCTTTTTCCTTGTGCTTAAACATTGTAATCACTTGCCTATCTAGAGGCCCTTCTTTGATTACACAATTTCTAAACACAATCATTCCTTGTAAAAGGGGAGGTTTCTCTTTAGCCTAAGAAAAAAAGGGAGGTTTCTCTTTAGCCTAAGAAAAAGAGGGAGGTTTCTCTTGAGCCTTAAAAAAGAGGGAGTGTAATACAAATTCAAAGATAGTGAATTTGGGGAAAATCCTTGGGAGCGTCTCAAGGTAGAGGACGTAGGCAAGGTTGCCGAACCTCTATAAGTCACTTACGTAAATTTCTCTATCCTTACTCTCTTTACTTATTTGCAATTATATTTGTGTTTATTGTATTGAATCTATATTGCATAATTGAGTAGTCTAGAGAACTTAGAAAATATCAATATAGGCTAGAGAATTTACAAGAATCGAAAAACGAACTTAAGGTTAGCGAAAAACCGATTCACCCCCTCTTGGTATAGCCTATAGAGCCAACATGTATTTTAAGTGCAGGAGGTTAGGAAATTGCAGCTGATATACTGCCGAAAAATTATAAAAAATATTCTAAAATAGCATGAAATATTTTAGATGCATGAATTAAGTGAATTATGGATTTTGGAGTTTATTTCCATTAGTTTTCCATAATTTGGAATTTTATTGAAAAATAGTAATTAAATATTCATGCTATAAAATTCTATTAAAGCGAGAATAGAAAAATGTTCTTTAAAGCATTTTATATTGAAAATGAATATTTATAAATTTTCTCACCAAAACGTGAATATTTTATCGACTGTTTTCACTATACTATCAAATATGAATTTAATACCTTTTTGGAATTTTTATTAAATTTAATGATAATTTCTATTTAAATTCCTTAAAGGTATTTATATCGGAATAAAATGATTTTTAAGACTTTAGGCCCCAACTTCGTGCTTACTGCTACTGTACTGTCACTATGTCTGATTGACCTGCCAAGTCATCAGCAGTATCGGGGTCACCTACTGTCACTGTTTCCCTATGGGGATAATTATAGCATGACTATTCAGGGTGTTGCTTAGTCTCAACCTACCGTTAAATGATACTGAACTGTACTAAAGCCTACTGTTTACTGAACTGTGATTTATTGATTACTATTTATTAAACTGTATCGAAATATATTGTTTACCAAAGCATTTTGTCATACTATTACTAAATCGACTAGTATATTGTTTCCACTGTTTAAATTCAACCGATTTACTGTACTGTTTTACTACTGTTACTATCACGTGATTTTGACAATGTTATTGAAGTGATTAAATCAAATGGTTTATTTACTATTTATTATATATGGAATAAATCATTAATAAATTATTTTACATCCACAAATTACAAAATATTCCCTATAGTTGCTATGGGTTTCCAGGACAAGACAGGTATTTCAAAATACCTTCCCTACTCCATCTGGATTTTTCGACTGACTACTGTATCCATTCGTTTACTGTGCCTACTGAATTGTTAGGAAAATGAATATTTTCCAGCATATAGTCTTCGTTATATCAGTCTTGCATACGACTCCTTTACTGAGCACGTTTCGCTCACCCTTTTACTTTCCACTCCACAGGATACTATCTTTGGATAAGAGACATACCATCCCGAGATTTTCAGCTACGATTTCGGTTACCCGAGTTTGCATATTGTTGATCTTGGAGGTATTTTATTTTCTTTTATATATTTAGATTAATTATACAGTACTACTTAAATTTTAAAGTAGATATAGGGGATATACAGTGTTAAGGAATATTGTAAAATTTCATATTTCGATTTGTAAAGTAATTAAAATTACTATTTATCACTGTTACTGTTTAAGTGATTAAGGCATTGCAGACAGCCCAACCGTCATATATGTGTAAAAATATGTGGATTACTATATATTTGGACTGTTACAACAAGGTTGCCGAACCTCTATAAATTGTTTGTGTATAATTCTCAAACCCTTCCGTCTTTATTTACTTGCACTTTAATTGTGCGTATTGTTTTGCACTTGAATTGTTTACTAGAAAATCGAAAAACAAACTTAAGGTTAGTTAAAAACCAATTCACCTCCCTCTCGATTAGGTTATTGAGCCAACACATACGTGTGTGGGATCAACTTGAAGCAATATGCTTGAATTACAAGATTCAAGGATCAAGGTATGAAAAATTTTATACTCCATGGTTGCTTACAATATTCGAAAATCGGTTTTTGTTTGGTTATCAAGTTGATACTTCAAATGCTTCGATGTTTCTATATTTATGTTCTACTACCTTAAATTCTTTATAATGTGATTATGTTAGCATGATCCAAAGCATGGAGAGGAAACAAACCCTTCACTATCAACTCACAAAACAATTCCTAAGATGTACCTTGTAAAACCAATTTCTAGCAAAGCCAGACCCTCTACAATTAAGATTTTGAAATGACTTACTGTTTAGCACATGATGGGATTGACCATAATGTAATTTATCATCATTAATAATGCCAAAAGGGGTTACCCAAATAAATTAAGAATCATCATTTCATTAGAAACATACCCACTCATGAAAAGGAAAATGAAAAATATTAGCAGGAATTAAATAAATGAGTCAAGTAGAAAAAGGGTATGTTATTGTTGATGGTTCTATTTCTGCACTAACCTTGTATTCCTTTCCTGCTTTGGCCTTCTTTCTTCTAACCACCTAGATTCATTCAAACATAAAGAAGTTAGTTGTAGCTAATGACATCTCTAATCATTCAAAACAAATGAAAATCGCAAGAAAATCATGTATTCACTCTATACAAATTGCAAATAGCAACAAGTTGGAGACATAGCTTAGCACATATAATACAGAAAAAGTTGTTCTATCATTTTAAACTAGAAGTAATTTAAAAAAATAATTCTAACCTCAAATTGGAGAGCATTGCTATGATTAAGCCATTGAAGAAGGAACTATTGGTGGGCAAAATTGATGCTATCACTAAATGCACAGGGGAATCGAAGCAGATTCTCTACATTTCCTAGGTTCAGGCATATCGTGCAAACGTCTTCCTCTTATGCTTCCTTTTTCATCCCCATATCATGCTTTGCCGGGTTGAGGTCTTTAGATTTGGAGCAAGAACTGAGCTCATATAGGAAATTAGGTGATGGCTTTTTCAGGTTTTTCTTTTTCGTGGTTGAATTTATGCGATTTCATTGATGGTAAGGGGTTGCCATGGCTCATGTGATCTGTTAACTTAATAACTAAACCGAAAAAGAGGTGAATTGATTTTGTCACAAACTTAATTTTACTTTTCTATTCTAAATTCCCTACACTAGTTATCCTATACTCCAACACTTATCAATTAAAGTAAGTGTTCAACAAATAATGTAAGAGTGTAGGGAAAGAGAAATTGTACACAAAGAATTTATACAGGTTCACCATCCTTACCTATGTCTTCTCTCCTAAGCTTTTCTCAAAGCCTTGCCATATTCAATACTGAACTTTGGACTTTGCAACCGACTTGCTTTTTGTATAGTCAAGAGTAATCTTCCTTTTTACCAAGGCTCAAGGATAATTTTTACAAACTTTCCCTATTCTAGGCTCAAGGAGAAAACTTATAACTCTATCCAATCTTCCCTTTACAATTGTGGTTACAAGGATTCACTCCCCTTTACAATATTTGGATTGGTGTACAAGAAGTGTAATTTGAAAACCTCTAAGATGGTGGGATGATAACAATTTAGCTCAATGAAGGAATTACATTAAGAGACTAAAGAATATACAAAGAATATTTTGTCTCATGGCATGAAATTTCAAATGAAGTCGTAAAGATAAGTATGATAATTGATTCAAAATTTTTACTCTATGTTCTTGAAACTCTTTGAACCTTTCTTTTATACTCCCTCTATTTTTCTTAGCTCTTGGAATCAAATCTTTGAATTTCTTCTTAATGGTAGTTATAAGAATCAGATCATTGGATGAAGCTAGAATGGAGGGTATCGATATGTTCCTTCTACGTATTGATATTTTATGAAGGATCCCTACATATCAAACAAAGCTGTGTCGATACTTAAATCCTAGTGTATCGATACTAGTACACATAGCCATAAGCTTTTGTCTAGTGGTAACGATAACGTTTCCATACACCAATTAGGCCCGCCAATAATTAAACAAATGTTATAGATATATGTTTCAAGTGTATCAATACTTTTAACATAAAGAACAATATCAGCATTTCAAAGCAATGAATCACCTTCATTAAATCATCAAATATACAAGAATTAAATCAAATTAATCGAGCAAGTACATATTGTGTTTTAAACATTCTCAATAATATTTAGCATGATTATAACAATTTGATTCATATAAGTGCTTTAATAGTCATGTTATTAATTAAAATTATATTTTTATTAAGTTCATAAAGGTCATATCAAAACCTTAAGTATTTCAAAATTAATATAGTCTAATAAAAAAAATGGAAGAACTGAAAAGAAACAACGTAACATTCGAAAAACATGCATGAAGTCATGTGTCAACAATGCAACACATGGACACCATATAAAACATAAAACATAGAAAAAAGGGAGAAATCTAGGAAATCAAAAGGAAGACAACATAGAAGGTTCCAAAGGAAACTGATAGATGTTTGACAAAATCCTAAAGTTTTAACATGCAAGTGCACATAATCAGTAAGTAATATAATGATGATTTCAAGTATCATCCCAGAAAGATTGGTGTGCAAAAAATCTTAACTAAATACCAAAATGTGTCTTAGCCTAACATTTATCCAAACACACAATAGACATGCTTTGTAATAAATTCAATTCAAAAATTATAAAAGATGAGAGAAAGAAGACATACTTCTTTAAATCTAAAAATCAACTACTACAAAGTCAAAGTAACAAAATAAATATTAAACTAAATTAAATATATATCAAATTAAAATATAAAACTAATTAACTAACTAATCTAAATAAAATTACTTAAGTGTAAACTCTAAGTTTAATACTAAAATTAAATCTAAAGTACTTAAATTAAATAAATAAATAAAGATATCAATTTAACGAAAACACATTAAAACAAATTAAAGAATTAAGAGAAATACTCCAAAACACTCTTATCCTCCCCTTCCAATGACAACCACAGCGGCAGCACATATCGACCCTAAATGGTATCTACACGCAAGTGCACATGGTCTTCAAGTACTACGAAGGTAAGTCCAGAAATATCGTTCCATAAAGACTGATAATGCAAAGCCTAGCTAAGTACTAGGTACTATTATCCTATGTATATCCTATCAAATTATGAAGGTTTTAGTATGTGATCTACAAAGGCTAACAATATAAAATAAATAAAATAGAGTAAATGGAAATACTAAAATAAAACTAAAATGAAATTAGAAAGGAAATAAGAGATACTTACAGTGGGAATGAAGAAGATAAAATAACTAGAAAAGAAACGAAACAAAAATACAAATTAGTAAACTAAGGGCTAAAAAAGTAATTTTTTTAAATTATGGATCTAAAATGTAAATAATGAAAATATGGATTAAATTACTAATATGTAACTACTAATGCAAGAACTAATTAAAAATAAATTTAGAACTAATTAAAGAAAGAAAATGATGCATGAATTATCTAACCATGAAGAAACTCTAAAAACCCTAAATGAAACCCTAATTAACCATAACCCTAATTATATCCCAAAATGTAACCCTAAACTACAACCTAATCTATATGAAACCCAAATTACTTAAATATATAAAATACTAATGAAAATGGATCTAACTAATACATGTAAGTAAATTTATTTTTAGAATTTTGACCTAATGAACCAAAATGAAACCTAACTTAAATCCCAAACTAAACCTAAATAACCTCTAAAACAGCCTCTAAACTAACCTTAAAACAGCCCCTAAAAACTGAAAATAAGAATGCAATGTAAACCTAATCTAATGCATGAAACCACTAATGTAAATGCCATGAAACCTTAATCTAAGCTTTCCTCATTCTAGCCTTATGCTTAAACTAACCTAAGATACTTTAAACATACTTAAAACATTACTTAAATGCAATAAAACTAAAGCAATTACTAAACTTGGACAGAATTGAATTTATATGCTAAATGAACCTAAAAATGCAACTAAATGGCTAATTAAACTTAACTAACTCGTAACATATAACCCTTAATTACAAGACGTAAATATGGACTTAAAACCCATTAGAACTAACTACAAAAGACCAAAACAGCAAGTAAACCAAACCTGGACAGAACACTATCGACACCAAACTAGATGCAAAAGTAGCAAATGCCATGCAAAATGCTTCCTAAATTTATCCTAATGCATCCTAAAAATCCTATGATGAGTACTTACAACTACAATGCTTTAATACTAATGAAATGCATCTAAAATGAACACCAAACAGTCATGAAACAATAAAACATTAGCTAAAAAAAACTGATCAGGAAAATTAAACTTAAATGCATGAAAAGCGATGAAATGGCTAATAAAACTAAGCTAATGTAACCCTTTAATTTACCTAATTAATATATTATCCTAATGTGAACTTATAACACTTAAATGACACTTGAAATGAAACAAAAAAAAAAACCCTAACGGACTCTAAAATTCACGCCAAAGCTGACTGGAAATTTGAAAATAGAAATGCAATGAAAACTAAAGTAATGCAACATGTGACTTACATCAAACACCTAATAAACACTATCCTTGAATACATGAAATTAATATGGATTAAAAACCACCTAAATGACACTAATAAAAGACTCAAAACAGAACCTAAGGAATCCTAAAACTAGACGTAAATGCTGAAAATAAAGGAAAACAGTGAATGACACTAAAGAAGACAAGTAACGCCTAATTTCCCTTTAATCACTATTTTGCAAATTTTTTTTCTTTGATTGTACAACTTTAAAACATGAACTAAGATCATTAAAAGAGACTTTATAAAGTAAGATAACAATTAAAATAACAACTACAAAAATTAAAAACAGTGAATGAAAATAAAGGAAGAAATGTGTATCAAACTCACTCACAGTCCAAATTCAAGTCTAACTCCCACCTACCCTACTTTGATCATTTTTTATATTTTTGTTTTATAGAATATTTAAAAATTGATTTAACACATTAAAATACACTCCTAAAAAAGTAGATAAAAATACTAAAAAAATCATTTAAAAGCTTGAAAACAGAAAATAAAAAAAAATACCTACTCTAGACTAGCCCAATATGACATCAACTCTCTACATACCCTAATTTGAGCATTTTTTGTATTTTTGTTTTAAAAGATATTTAAAAAATGTTTTAAATCATTAAACTAGACCCCTAAAACAGTAGAATAAAATTACTAAAAATTTGTCTAGAAGCTTAAGAGCATAAAATAAAAATTGCAAAGAGAAACTATGGACCAAGCTCCCTCATAAGAGCTAAGGGGTGATTTTTCAACCTTTCAAGCTCCCATGATCATGGGGCTCAATCTTGAACCAAAATAAGAGAAAAAGAAAGAGTAGAAGATGATTAAAATTACTGGAAATTTAAAGAAACAAAAAAGCTCAAAGAAAGAGCACAAGAAAGTAGCAAAGAGTAAAGAAAAACATCATCAAAACTTTTATTTAACCTGCAAAATGCAAAGAACTTCGAGGAAAAAAAATGGTGGCTGCTCTAAGCTACTAAGAACATGAAAATGTGCTGAAAAAGTAAACAAATTAAACCCTATACAGCCCACCCTAGGTTAGGTCTCATAAAATAGTTTATATAGTCACTTAACTTAGGGATACAAAGGTAATTTTCTATCCTAAATGAGTTGGCGTTAATTGCCACTTATTTTCATGTCCTTAGCTCCTCAAAGTAGATATTTCCGTATCATTTAAGTGCCCACATCAGCCATGGACACCTCACCTCTTCTAGCACCTTTCTTTTTGTCTCTAGTCCATATATGCATGCAAGGTGGCTTAGGCATACATTCTCCATGCGTTGGTCATGTGTCCTTTGTTCTTATCCACTAAGAGTAAGTAAGATGATGACATGTGGCATGCTAGGTGTCAAGAGAGGAGAGATAAAATGATGAGTCATGCTTCTTTATCTTTTAGTGGTCCAGTCTCCTTCCTTGCCCATTTTCAGTCTAATTTCCGCTGAAATGATCGAATATCATTTGGAATTTATTTATCTTCAAAACAAGAGAAATTTAACAAAATTAGGAGAATAATTAATAAAATCATGGGTAGTTAAATAGTAATTAATCAATAAAATACTAAAATAATCCTATTTTCATAGAGTTATTAGCACACCGACTCCTCTACCAAACAACACCATTCTAGAAAGACATCACCAGCCCTGCTTCTTGCTGTTGTCGAGCCACTCACACCAACAACTTACACCTCTTCAACTATTCGCACCAAAACAGAGCAAGCAGATGATTCTACTCAGCACACAATCTTTTGAATAGTAAGGAACTAGCATCATCACACAGCTAGCTTTCTGTGATAACCGTAAATTTTTCAATTTTTGGAAATTAATATGAAAGCAATTAAATAAATAAAATTGTGAGAACGGGATATTGGTGAAAATCCCGAGAATTGAGAAAGGAACTGATAGTGAAAATCCGAGTGAAGAAGAGTTAAATGAGAAATTATGGAAAATAATGAACGGAGGAAAATTAAATTGGATAAATCAAAATCCAAATTAAATAAGGAAAATGAGAAATGAAAATAAAATATGTTTATATAATTACAAATTATATAAATGTTTTTTGATGTAAATACATATGTATTTAAATACCGTATGGTATTAGTATATATTAAATATACATTGGTATATATAAGTATATATACTATTTGATAAACTTAAATAATACATATGTATTCAAGTATGACATTTTATGTATATGTAAGTATATACATATTTGAGAAAATGTAAATATTAAATTACATTAAAGTTTGAATGTATATATATTGTAAATACAATATATATGGAATTATTACATTTATATGAATATTTATATAATGTTATTTAATTTAAAGTACATGAAAATATATATTTTTATGTGTAAATATATTATTAATATATAATATATATATAAATATAAGTACAAAGTACTATATAATAAAATAAAATAATTATATTTATAATATAATTATAAATATAATTATAATTAAAATAAAATACAAAAAAAAAGAAAACAAACAGAATCGGGAAGACTCCAGATTCTGTCTCCCCGAAGGGCGACCGGCCCTTTGCCGGAGAAAGGAAGAGAGACGATGGAGGAAGACGGCGCAGGCAAGGAGAGGAGAAGAAGTCGGTGACTGGAAGAGAAAAAGAAACGGCGGAAACGACGAAAATCGAAGGAAAAATCGACGGAGGCCGGGAAGACAAAAGGAAGAGAAAGTGGCAGTGCCGACCAAATCGGTCGCCGCCACTGCCACTAAAGCATCACCAAGGGAAGAGGAAGAGGAAGAGAAAAGAGGCCACCGAAGGCGCGGTGAATGGCGGAGGAGGGCTGGCGAAGAGGCAAAAGAAACCAAAGGTAAACCGACTCGATCCGCCATCGTGCCACCGATCCAGGCCGAACAGAGGCCAAATCCGACTTTGCCGTGGTGCCAGCCAGCTGCTGAGCCACCGAACCACGTGAGAATCGGCCGCCGGAGGAGAACCGACGGTGAGGGGAAGGTGACCGGTACAGCTGGAAAAGAAAGAAAAGGAAAAAGAAAAGGGAAAAAGAAAAGAAAAGAAAAGAAGAAAAGGAAGAAAAAGGAGAGAGAAAAAGGAAATTTTCGGACTTCGAAAATTTCGGGAATTTCAGAAAATCCCGGAAAACTCGAAAACTCGAGAATTATTGGAATCGGTAAGAAATCCCGTAAAACGTTAAATTATTTAAATAATTTATTTATTTAAATAATTATGGAAAAATTCTAAAATTTAGAATTTAATTTCCAGAAAATTCCCACGATAACCGAGTCGATGGAAACGGGCGAGGTGAACACGGGCGCGAACTTCGAGACGCAATCGCCGACCCGACACAGGTGAGGGAGACATGTGCCGCCTGTAAGGATATTCGGCTACATGTTTTAAATTATGCATTTAATTTATAAATGCAATTTATAATGATTAGTTTTCAAATTTGTGGTGATTTATCGGTTTTAAATTGTGGTGAAATACTAGTTGAGAAATGTAAACTGTATTTTCCATGCAGGAGGCTAGCTAAATCGGCAGCCGTTATACTGCCAAAAAATTATCGAATAATTACTAAAATTTATCGAAAATCACCAAAAATCATAATAAATGATTTGATTTCACGTAAAACGATTTTTATGTACGAAAATCGAGAAATTAAGTAAATTTCATAAAACATGAATATAATGATAATTGATTTTAAAATATTCATCTTTTCGTGAATGGTAAAAAAGGAAATCACTGAAATTTCATCCTGTAGGTGATATTTCACGTGAAACGAGAAGAAAATAAAAAAGAGACTAAAGTGAATATTTTTATAAATATTCTTAAATATTCACTAGATTTCATATAAAATCTTTATAGTTTTAATTATGGAAATAATTAATTACGAAAATTCCATAAAGGTTAAGAAATGATGAACAACTATGTTTTCGAGACTAAAGGTCTATACACGTGTTTTTTGAAGAAAACATGGTGATGGGAATTTAAAGTTAGAAAATAAATATTTTATTTTCATAAATTATAAAAATAATCTATTTGAATTCCGATAATTATAAAACCATGTTTTCGATTAAATGCACGGAAAAGCATACATATGTGTTTTATGGTGGAAAAAGGACAGTTTTGCCCTTCTATATTTTCAGTGATGATTTTGCAAACTGTCTTCATCGCAATTTATAAAGAAATGTTTGAAGCATGAATTTCATGCCGAAATTAATTCTCATAGTCTTTTGATAATTAGCTAAACGAACCTTATGATTTCTATGCATATTTTTCAATAAGCTTTTTATGTATGAAAGTAAATAAGTATGTTTTCCGAAACAATGATCGGAGTGGCAAACCCCTGGCTAACTTAGACCCAAGCACGCCCGGTCCTTACTATTTTGTACCAAATGTATAATTTAAGAAGTTACATAAGTAAGTAAGATTTGAGACTAAGGCCTTCCTATAGTTTATGTTATTGCTTGTCATGCTTGCCACATTGTGCATGTTTCCATCCTTTGTGGCATATGTTTAGCCCACGTCGTGCATGTTCTCGCCCACATTGTGCATGTTTTCATCCCTTGTGGGTATGTTGGTCCTTCGTGGTGCAATGTTCGCTGTACGACCCTGATCAGGTCTACAGCCTATACCATGGCCATAGGTATTTTGTTCCCTCTTCAGAGGATGATGTTCTGTTCCCTCTTCAGAGGATGAAGTAACTGTCATGACCCGCATACTGGCTATATGATTCTGCCTAGTCTCCATGAACTGTATGATAAGTTTTATTAATTATGATGTTAAGTTTCTAAAGTATGATGCATGTTTGAAACAAGTATGAATTTTTTATATATGTATTAAAGAATTCATACAATGATTTCAAGTATGAAATGCATTATTATGGCATTTGTTTTCTGCATATATCGATACTATGACTATTTTAAATGCATTTCTTACGGGGTTTTAGTATGATACGGTTACTGATTTGAAAAGAGAAATAAATGTTTATTCTAAAAGAATAACATAAGAATTATTTCTAAGATAGAGATAATCGAAGAAGAAATTATCCTATGATTGGATATTACAAATCACTGTTTTTACTGTACTAAAGAGAAGAGAAGAGAAGTAAACCACTGTTTTTATTTTTGAACTGCCACGTGTTTTAAAGTATACTGAAGTGAAAAGAAATAAGTGGTTTACTCTGTGGAAAAACGAAAATTATATCGTTTTTAAAACAATGAAATTAATATTCTCTACAGTTGCTTCTAGGTTCTGGAACAAGTATTGTATTCTAAAATACCTACCTTATTCTATCTGGATCCCTAGCCAACTGTAGTATCATTCCTACATGTGAGCCTAGAGCCAGTTAGGAAGATTTTAAAGAAAATGAATAAAAAAATATTTTCAGCATATAGATAGCTGAATATCAAGTGTGACATATAACTCTCTTACTGAGTCGTGGTTTGCTCACTCCCCAATATTAACATTTCAGGTTTTGATGATTGTGAGATCCGACATTTGTAGATTACGGCTACCGACTGAGATTTATGAGGTATTATCAATTATTTTCTGTATTTAGACATGTGTACAGTACTACTTACTTATAGAGTAAGATAGCGGATGTATATGATATTAATTATTATATGAAATTGTTTAACATTAAGTGTAAAGTGAAGTATCACAGACAGCCCAACCGAATAAGTTGCAAAAAATAAGGTGAAAAATGTGGCAACGGGTGGTTACAGATTTAATGGTATCAGAGCATGGTTGGCCGGATGTCTGTGAATACTTTTGGAAGGAAAAGTGTTAAACATCCCGAGTAGTTTTGTGTTGTTTGAATACATAGAGAAAATAAATGATTGTAAATGGAGTAAAATAATTTAAAAGGAATGAGAAAGTGTAAATTAAAAATGTTAAAGAAGAAAATAGGCTCAGAAATTACCGGAAAGTTGGTGATTCTTATAATCTAAATGAAGGCCTGTTCGGTAAGGAACCGAAAGGACTCGGTGAGGGCCCCACCAGTACTTTATAGTCTGAATCGAACTGAGACCTGAAAGTGATGATATAAAGGAGGGGAATGAAATATCATCATTAAATAGATTTTAAGATCACCGATTGAGGGTAATCTGAAGAGAAAATTTTTGACCAAAAATGACCAAAATACCCCTGCCTCCAAAATGTTACAAGGAGTCAAAATAGACAACAGAAGTTGGAATTGATTGATTTGACAGAGAATTTGATTATGTAAAGCTGCATTTCATGCAAAATAATCCAATTGTGGATTTTAGTGAACTTCTCTGTCGAAATCGAATGAGATCTAAATTGCTGGTATAAGTGTCAGGAAGGATACTATAAGCATATAGATGATCAGTTCATGATTCAAATGTATACTGAGGAGAAAGAAATGAATGTTGAAATGACAAAAATGCCCCTATGTTGGGCAAAGCTCTGAATAGTGATGAAATCAAGTTAATCTTGAATCCCTTGATAGTAATGGAATTATTAATGGCATAGAGGATGTCATATGAATATAACGATCCCCAATACTAACTTCCACTTACACGTAGATTAGGGACGCAAATGGTGAGTGACCTAGTGAAAGGGCTGGGCATTCTCAAAGAGGACAGTACAGATGTGTACAGGCGGACGGCAGACGGGCCGAGGCTTTACACGATGCGATCCGATAAGAGTGTAGTGGAATGTTGCAAAATGATTGGCCTGGTTATTAATGGTAAGGGCCTGAATTAAGAGTGTATTGAATTGGATGTTTATTACGAGATCGTTGAATATTATGAAAAATGAAATAATTAGATAATATGACTGAGAAAGTGATTAGAAAACAAAATTGATGAAATCCATAGTAGTACGATTGATTGAGGTTCTATATATTTATACTGTTTCTGAGGTATTAAATGAATATTTAATTATAGAACTATTTGAGATATGCATTGCAACTTGATGTACTATATGGAGTACTGTAAATGAGTGAATAATGAAATCAAGGTAGAGTGTGTGTCAAAATGAATTGAATAGTAGATGTCTCTGCCTTGAGAATACCCAGTGTAAATGAAAGGACACAAGGATGAAATGTCCATAAGATAATGATTAGAACTCGGAGTGAATTTTATGAGTTCCTATTAAGGTTACAAGGTTAATGAGTTGCCTAGTGAGGTATATAAGTCTAAGAAATGAGGCATCCTTACATGAATAAATTGAGGAGATATTAATAGAGTCTAAAGTACAAATGAAAAATGAGCAGCATTGTGGTATAACCCTTAAACTCTTAAAGACTGTGGAATTATGTTAAGATTTGTAATTAAGAGATTTGACTAGATAGTATCTCCTCAGGAGATATATGATCTCGAGACGACAGGTGACAGTGAATCTGTTTATAATAAAGAAAATAATCGAGATACAAAAATAATGAGTCTAATTAGATACAAATGCCATATAAAAGAGTAATGGAATTAGCTGCTCCACTAATGAGACATAATTAAAGAAATTAAAGTTAGTAAATGGATAAGCGTAAAGAAAAGATGGTATGCAAGATTTTAAAAGATATTAGTAGTATAGTACCATACCAAATCGAGAAAACAGACTAAAAGGATGAAAATATATATATGAAGGGATAAAAGTGGGAATATGAAAACCAAAAATGAAAGTGGAATAAGGAAATAAATTGCATGATGAGAAGGGAACATCAATATGAAACAGTTCCCGAAGGTAAGACTGAAAGTGATTTGTATTGGTTATCACATAACTGTGGCGAGATGTAAAATCAAGTCAGATTTGATAAGTGAAATTAATGATACTCAAAGGAGTAAAATGAATGACACGTGTTATCTTACTGCCAGTATATAAATGAAAAATGATTATACATATAACCACCGTAACATGATAGAAACGGTAGAAGTATATAGATGATGTGGTGATTAAATATATAAATTGAGGATTCAATTGTGGAATCTAAATTATGAAAATAAATTTAAAGACCATACTACATGAAGAGAATATGATTGTCTCATGATTTGTGATTGTAAGAGATAATCCATAGTAAAGTTTGCATAAGATGCAACCTTGGTGGAATAAGTGTGAAAATGAATATTGTGGACAATAAAGAGTCCAAAAGAGAAATGATGATATTTAAGTGATTAAAGATTAAAAATCTAAATAAAATCACTTTCCATTATCAGAATCTTAGATTCTCTAGTGCCTTAGTCGAAGTATAAGTATTAAACGGTGTGAATGTGTATGTACAGTTCCAGTAAGCCTTATATGTGATGGGAGTTTCTGAGTTGCCATATGCTAATGAGAGATAGCAAAAGGCTTTGAAATCCCAAGTGTATTGATAGCACCGCTCCATACTGATGTATACATATATGAGCGTGAGATGTAAATGCTCCATAATGTTGAGAGAGCGTGTGCATGAGATGTATAAGCTACTGGGACAATTACATATAACTGACTGACATATGTAATTGATAGTTTTAAACTATATCGACTTGGCACTAAGTGAGAAAAAAATGGATGATGAATAGCATAGATCGGCTGTGACATGAAAAATACTGTGCATGGACTCTTATGTGAAAGAGTGGAAATGAATGACTCCCTTGATGAATGAACTTACGGGAGTATAGACATATATGATGAAATACAGCATGTAGTGGTCTAAAGTGCTCCTGATGTTAAAAGTGTACTGGCAGTATTATATGGAGGATGACCTAGAGGTCAGAAGTCGTAAGCATACTGATTGTACCACCTTTTTAAGTTAAGCTAAATTCAGAGGACCGAATTTCTTAAGGTGGGGAGGATGTGATAACCGTAAATTTTTTAATTATTGGAAATTAATATGAAAGCAATTAAATAAATAAAATTGTGAGAACGGGATATTGGTGAAAATCCCGAGAATTGAGAAAGGAACGGATAGTGAAAATCCGAGTGAAGAAGAGTTAAATGAGAAATTATGGAAAATAATGAACGGAGGAAAATTAAATTGGATAAATCAAAATCCAATTTAAATAAGGAAAATGAGAAATGAAAATAAAATATGTTTATATAATTACAAATTATATAAATGTATTTTGATGTAAATACATATGTATTTAAATACCGTATGGTATATAATGTATATTAAATATACATTGGTATATATAAGTATATATACTATTTGATAAATTTAAATAATACATATGTATTCAAGTATGACATTTTATGTATATATAAGTATATACATATTTGAGAAAATGTAAATATTAAATTACATTAAAGTTTGAATGTATATATATTGTAAATACAATATATATATATATGGAATTATTACATTATATGAATATTTATATAAATGTTATTTAATTTAAGGTACATGAAAATATATATTTTTATGTAAAAATATATTATTAATATATAATATATATTTATATAATATATAGTACAAAGTACTATATAATAAAATAATATAATTATATTTATAATATAATTATAAATATAATTATAATTAAAATAAAAAAAAGAAAACAAACAGAATCGGGAAGACTCCCGATTCTATCTCCCCGAAAGGCAACCAACCCTTCGCCGGAGAAAGGAAGAGAGACGATGGAGGAAGACGGCGCCGGCAGGGAGAGGAGAAGAAGCCGGTGACCGGAAGAGAAAAAGAAACGGCGGAAACAGGAAGGAAAATCGAAGGAAAAACCGGCGGAGGCCGGGAAGAAAAAAGGAAGAGAAAGTGGCAGTGCCGGCCAAATCAGTTGCCGCCACTGCCACCGAAGCATCACCCGGGGAAGAGGAAGAGGAAGAGGAAGGAGGCCACCGAAGGCGCGGTGAACGGCAAAGGAGGGCTGACGAAGAGGCAGAAGAAACCGAAGGTAAACCGACTCGATCCGTCGCCGTGCCGTCGATCCAGGCCGAACAGAGGCCAAATTCGGCTTCGCCGTGGTGCCGACCAACTGCTGAGCCACCGAACCGCCGGTTCTGGGGAAGGTGACCGGTCCGGCTGGAAAAGAAAGAAAAGGAAAAAGAAAAAGAAAAGAAAAAGGAAAAAGAAAAAGAAAAGAAAAGAAAAGAAGAAAAGGAAGAAAAAGGAGAGAGACAAAAGAAAATTTTTGGACTTCGAAAATTTCGGGAATTTCAGAAAATCCTGAAAAACTCGAAACCTCGAGAATTACAGGAATCGGTAAGAAATCTCGTAAAATGTTAAATTATTTAAATAATTTATTTATTTAAATAATTATGGAAAAATTCTTAAAATTTAGAATTTAATTTCCAGAAAATTCCCTCGATAACCGAGCCGATGGAATCGGGCGAGGTGAACACGGGAGCGAACTTCGAGAGGCAGTCGCTGACCCGAAACAGGTAAGGGAGATATGTGCCGCCTGTAAAGATATTCGGCCACATGTTTTAAATTATGCATTTAATTTATAAATGCAATTTATAATGATTAGTTTTGAAATTTGTGGTGATTTATCGGTTTTAAATTGTGGTGAAATACCAGTTGAGAAATATAAACTGTATTTTTCGTACAAGAGGCTAGCCAAATCGGCAGCCGTTATACTGCCGAAAAATTATCGAATAATTACTAAAATTTATCAAAAATCACCGAAAATCATAATAAATGATTTGATTTCACGTGAAACGATTTTTATGTACGAAAATCGAGAAATTAAGTAAATTTCATAAAACATGAATATAATGATAACTGATTTTAAAATATTTATGTTTTCGTGAATGGTAAAAAAGGAAATCACTGAAATTTCATCCTGTACGTGATATTTCACGTGAAACGAGAAGAAAATGAAAAAGAGACTGAAGTGAATATTTTTATAAATATTCTTAAATATTCACTAGATTTCATATAAAATCTTTATAGTTTTAATTATGGAAATATTTAATTATGAAAATTCCATAAAGGTTAAGAAATGATGAACAACTATGTTTTCGAGACTAGAGGTCTCTACACGTGTTTTTAGAAGAAAACATGGTGATGGGAATTTAAAGTTAGAAAATAAATATTTTATTTTCATAAATTATAAAAATAATCTATTTGAATTCCGATAATTATAAAATCATGTTTTCGATTAAATGCACGGAAAAGCATACATATGTGTTTTATGGTGGAAAAAGGACAGTTTTACCCATCTATATTTTCAGTGATGATTTTGCAAACTATCTTCATCGCAATTTATAAAGAAATGTTTGAAGCATGAATTTCATTCCGAAATTAATTCCCATAGTCTTTTGATAATTAGCTAAACGAACCTTATGATTTCTATGCATATTTTTCAATAAGCTTTTTATGTATGAAAGTAAAAAGTATGTTTTCCGAAACAGTGATCGGAGTGGCAAACCCCTAGCTAACTTAGACCCAGACACGCCCAGTCCTTACTATTTTGAACCAAATGTATAATTTAAGAAGTTACATAAGTAAGTAAGATTTGAGACTAAGGCCTTCCTATAGTTTATGTTATTGCTTGTCATGCTTGCCACATTGTGCATGTTTCCATCCCTTGTGCCATATGTTTAGCCCACGTTGTGCATGTTCTCACCCACATTGTGCATGTTTTTATCCCTTGTGGGTATGTTGGTCCTTCGTGGTGCAATGTTCGTTGTACGACCTTGATCAGGTCTACAGCCGATGCCATGGCCATAGGTATTCTGTTCCCTATTCGGAGGATGATGTTCTGTTCCCTCTTCGGAGGATGAAGTAAGTGTCATGACCCGCATACTGGCTATATGATTTTGCCTAGTCTCCATGAACTGTATGATAAGTTTTATTAATTATGATGTTAAGTTTCTAAAGTATGATGCATGTTTAAAACAAGTATGAATTTTATATATATATATATATATATTAAAGAATTCATACAATGATTTAAAGTATGAAATGCATTATTATGGCATTTGTTTTCTGCATATATCGATACTATGACTATTTTAAATGCATTTCTTACGGGGTTTTAGTATGATACGGTTACCGATTTGAAAAGAGAAATAAATGTTTATTCTAAAAGAATAACATAAGAATTATTTCTAAGATAAAGATAATCGAAGAAGAAATTATCCTATGATTGGATATTACAAATCACTGTACTGTACTGTTTTTACTGTACTGAAGAGAAGAGAAGAAAAGTAAACCACTGTTTTTATTTCTGAACTGCCACGTGTTTTAAAGTATAATGAAGTGAAAAGAAATAAGTGGTTTACTCTGTGGAAAAACGAAAATTATATCATTTTGAAAACAACGAAATTAATATTCTCTACAGTTGCTTCTAGGTTTCGGAACAAGAATTGTATTCTAAAATACCTACCTTATTCTATCTGGATCCCTAGCCAACTGTAGTATCCTTCCTACATGTGAGCCTAGAGCCAGTTAGGAAGATTTTAAAGAAAATGAATAAAAAAAATATATTTTCAGCATATAGATAGCTGAATATCAAGTGTGATATATAACTCTCTAACTGAGCCGTGGTTTGCTCACTCCCCAATATTAACATTTCAGGTTTTGATGATTGTGAGATCCGACATTTGTGGATTACGACTATCGACTGAGATTTATGAGGTATTATCAATTATTTTCTATATTTAGACATGTGTACAGTACTACTTACTTATAGAGTAAGATAGGGGATGTATATAATATTAATTATTATATGAAATTGTTTAACATTAAGTGTAAAGTGAAGTATCACAAACAGCCCAACCGAATAAGTTGCGTAAAATAAGGTGAAAAATGTGGTAACGGGTCGTTACAGATTTAATGGTATCAGAGCATGGTTGGTCGGATGTCTGTGAATACTTTTGGAAGGAAAAGTGTTGAACATCCCCAGTAGTACTGTGTTATCTGAATACATAGAGAAAATAAATGATTGTAAATGGAGTAAAATAATTTAAAAGGTGTAAGAAAGTGTAAATCGAAAATGTTAATGAAGAAAATAGGCTCAGAAATTACCGGAAAGTTGGTGATTCTTATAATCTAAATGAAGGACTATTCGGTACGGAACCGAAAGGACTCGGTGAGGGCCCCACCAGTAATTTACGGTCTGAATCGAACTGAGACCTGAAAGTGATAATATAAAGGAGGGGAATAAAATATCATCATTAAATAGGTTTTAAGATCACCAATTGAGGGTAATCTGAAGAGAGAGAAAATTTTTGACCAAGAATGACCAAAATACCCCTACCATCAAAATGTTACAAGGAGTCAGAATAGACAACAGAAGTTGGAATTGATTGATTTGACAGAGAAATTGATGATGTAAAGCTGCATTTCACGCAAAATAATCCAATTGTGGATTTTAGTGAACTTTTTTGTCGAAATCGAATGAGATCTAAATTGCTGGTATAAGTATCAGGAAGGATACTATCAGCGTATAGATGATCAGTTCATGATTCAAATGTATACTGAGGAGAAAGAAATGAATGTCGAAATGATGAAAATGCCCCTATGTTGGGCAAAGCTCTGAATAGTGATGAAATCAAGTTAATCTTGAATCCCTTGATAATAATGGAATTATTAATGGCATAGAGGATGTCATATGAATATAACAATCCCCAATACTGACTTCCACTTGCACGTAGATTAGGGACGCGAATGGTGAGTGACCTAGTGAAAGGGCTGGGCATTCTCAAAGAGGACAGTACAGATGTGTACAGGCGAACGGCAGACTGGCCGAGGCCTTACACGATGCGATCCAATAAGAGTGTAGTGGAATGTTGCAAAATGATTGGCCTGGTTATTAATGGTAAGGGCCTGAATTAAGAGTGTATTGAATTGGATGTTTATTATGGGATCGTTGAATATTATGAAAAGTGAAATAATTGCATAATATGACTGAGAAAGTGATTAGAAAACAAAATTGATGAAATCCATAGCAGTATGGTTGATTGAGGTTCTATATATTTATACTGTTTCTGAGGTGTTAAATGAATATTTAATTATAGAATCGGACTATTCGATATATGCATTGCAACTTGATGTACTGTATGGAGTACTGTAAATGAGTGAATAATGAAATCAAGGTAGAGTGTGTGTCAAAATGAATTGAATAGTAGATGTCACTGCCTTGAGAATACCCAGTGTAAATGAAAGGACACAAGGATGAAATGTCCATAAGATAATGATTAGAACTCGGAGTGAATTTTATGAGTTCCTATTGAGGTTACAGGGTTAATGAGTTGCCTAGTGAGGTATATAAGCCTAAGAAATGAGGCATCCTTACATGAATAAATTGAGGAGATATTAATAGAGTCTAAAGTACAAATGAAAAATGAGCAGCATTGTGGTATAACCCTTAAACTCTTAAAGACTGTGGAATTATGTTAAGATTTGTAATTAAGAGATTTAACTAGATAGTATCTCCTCACGAGATATATGATCTCGAGACGACAAGTGACAGTGAATCTGTCTATAATAAAGAAAATAATCGAGATAAGAAAATAATGAGTCTAATTATATACAAATGCCATATAAAAGAGTTATGGGATTAGCTGCTTTACTAATGAGACATAATTAAAGAAATTAAAGTCAGTAAATAGATAAGCGTAAAGAAAAGATGGTATGCAAGATTTTAAAAGATCTTAGCAGTATAGTACCATACCAAATCGAGAAAACAGACTAAAAGGATGAAAATATATATATGAAGGGATAAAAGTGGGAATATGAAAACCAAAAATGAAAGTGGAATAAGGAAATAAATTGCATGATGAGAAGGGAACATCAATATGAAATAGTTCCCGAAGGTAAGACTGAAAGTGATTTGTATTGGTTATCACATAACTGTGGCGAGATGTAAAATCAAGTCAGATTTGATAAGTGAAATTAATGATACTCAAAGGAGTAAAATGAATGACACGTGTTATCCTACTGCCAGTATATAAATGAAAATTGATTATACATATAACCACCGTAACATGATAGAAACGGTGGAAGTATATGGATGATGTGGTGATTAAATATATAAATTGAGGATTCAATTGTGGAATCTAAATTATGAAAATAAATTTAAAGACCATACTACATGAAGAGAATATGATTGTCTCATGATTTGTGATTGTAAGAGATAATCCATAGTAAAGTTTGCATAAGATGCAACCTTGGTGGAATAAGTGTGAAAATGAATATTGTGGACAATAAAGAGTCCAAAAGAGAAATGATGATATTTAAGTGATTAAAGATTAAAAATCTAAATAAAATCACTGTCCATTATCAGAATCTTAGATTCTCTAGTGCCTTAGTCGAAGTATAAGTATTAAACGGTGTGAATGTGTATGTACAGTTCCAGTGAGCCTTATATGTGATGGGAGTTTCTGAGTTGCCATATGCTAATGAGAGATAGCAAAAGGCTTTGAAATCCCAAGTGTATTGATAGCACCGCTCCATACTGATGTATACATATATGAGCGTGAGATGTAAATGCTCCATGATGTTGAGAGAGCATGTGCATGAGATGTATAAGCTACTGGGACAATTACATAAAACTGACTGACATATGTAATTGATAGTTTTAAACTATATCGACTTGGCACTAAGTGAGAAAAAAAATGGATGATGAACAGCATAGATCGGCTGTGACATGAAAAATACTGTGCATGGACTCTTATGTGAAAAGAGTGGAAATGAATGACTCCCTTGATGAATGAACTTACGGAAGTATAGACATATATGATGAAATACAACATGTAGTGGTCTAAAGTACTCTTGATGTTAAAAGTGTATTGGCAATTTTATATGGAGGATGACCTAGAGGTCAGAAGTCGTAAGCATACTGATTGTACCACCTTTTTAAGTTAAGCTAAATTCTGAGGACCGAATTTCTTAAGGTAGGGAGGATGTGATAACCGTAAATTTTTCAATTATTGGAAATTAATATGAAAGCAATTAAATAAATAAAATTGTGAGAACGGGATATTGGTGAAAATCCCGAGAATTGAGAAAGGAACGGATAGTGAAAATCTAAGTGAAGAAGAGTTAAATGAGAAATTATGGAAAATAATGAATGGAGGGAAATTAAATTGGATAAATCAAAATCCAAATTAAATAAGAAAAATGAGAAATGAAAATAAAATATGTTTATATAATTACAAATTATATAAATGTATTTTGATGTAATTACATATATATTTAAATACCGTATGGTATATAGTATATATTAAATATACATTGGTATATATAAGTATATATACTATTTGATAAATTTAAATAATACATATGTATTCAAGTATGACATTTTATGTATATATAAGTATATACATATTTGAGAAAATGTAAATATTAAATTACATTAAAGTTTGAATGTATATATATTGTAAATACAATATACATGGAATTATTACATTTATATGAATATTTATATAAATGTTATTTAATTTAAAGTACATGAAAATATATATTTTTATGTGTAAATATATATTATTAATATATAATATATATTTATATAATATATAGTACAAAGTACTATTTAATAAAATAAAATAATTATAATTATAATATAATTATAATTAAAATAAAATACAAAAAAAAAGAAAACAAACAGAATCGGGAAGACTCCCGATTCTGTCTCCCCGAAGGGCGACCGGCCCTTCGTCGGAGAAAGGAAGAGAGACGATGGAGGAAGACGGCGCCGGCAAGGAGAGGAGAAGAAGCCGGTGACCGGAAGAGAAAAAGAAACGGCAAAAACAGGAAGGAAAATCAAAGGAAAATCGGGCGGAGGCCAGGAAGAAAAAAGGAAGAGAAAGTGGCGGTACCGGCCAAATCGGTCGCCGCCACTGCCACCGAAGCATCACCGGGGGAAGAGGAAGAGGAAGGAGGCCACCGAAGGCGTCGTGAACGGCGGAGAAAGGCTGGCGAAGAGGCAGAAGAAACCGAAGGTAAACCGACTCGATCCGCCGCCGTGCCGCCGATCTAGGCCGAACAGAGGCTAGATCCGGCTTCGCCGTGGTGCCGGCCAACTGCTGAGCCACTGAACCGTCAGAGAACCTGTCACCGGAGGAGAACTGGCGGTGAGGGGAAGGTGACCGGTCCGGCTGGAAAAGAAAGAAAAGGAAAAAGAAAAAGAAAAGAAAAAGGAAAAAGAAAAAGAAAAGAAAAGAAAAGAAAAGAAGAAAAGGAAGAAAAAGGAGAGAGAAAAAGGAAATTTTCAGACTTCGAAAATTTCGAGAATTTCAGAAAATCCCGAAAAACTCGAAAACTCGAGAATTATGGAAATCGGTAAGAAATCCCGTAAAATGTTAAATTATTTAAATAATTTATTTATTTAAATAATTATGAAAAAATTCTAAAATTTAGAATTTAATTTCCAAAAAATTCCCTCGATAATCGAGCCGATGGAATCGGGCAAGGTGAACACGGGCGCGAACTTCGAGAGGCAATCGCCGACCCGAAACAGGTAAGGGAGACATGTGCTGTCTGTAAGGATATTCGGCCACATGTTTTAAGTTATGCATTTAATTTATAAATGCAATTTATAATGATTAGTTTTGAAATTTGTGGTGATTTATCGGTTTTAAATTGTGGTGAAATACCAGTTGAGAAATATAAACTGTATTTTCCGTGCAGGAGGCTAGCCAAATCGGCAACCGATATATTGCCGAAAAATTATCGAATAATTACTAAAATTTACTAAAAATCACCGAAAATCATAATAAATGATTTGATTTCACGTGAAACGATTTTTATGTACGAAAATCAAGAAATTAAGTAAATTTCATAAAACATGAATATAATGATAATTGATTTTAAAATATTCATGTTTTCGTGAATGGTAAAAAAAGAAATCACCGAAATTTCATCCTATAGGTGATATTTCACGTGAAACGAGAAGAAAATGAAAAAGAGACTGAAGTGAATATTTTTATAAATATTCTTAAATATTCACTAGATTTCATATAAAATCTTTATAGTTTTAATTATGGAAATAATTAATTAGGAAAATTCCTTAAAGTTAAGAAATGATGAACAACTATGTTTTTGAGAATAGAGGTCTATACACGTGTTTTAAGAAAAAAACATGGTGATGGAAATTTAAAGTTAGAAAATAAATATTTTATTTTCGTAAATTATAAAAATAATCTATTTGAATTCCGATAATTATAAAACCATGTTTTCGATTAAATGCACGGAAAAGCATACATATGTGTTTTATGGTGGAAAAAGGACAGTTTTGCCCTTCTATATTTTCAGCGATGATTTTGCAAACTGTCTTCATCGCAATTTATAAAGAAATGTTTGAAGCATGAATTTTGTTCCGAAATTAATTCCCATAGTCTTTTGATAATTAGCTAAACGAACCTTATGATTTCTATGCATATTTTTCAATAAGCTTTTTATGTATGAAAGTAAAAAGTATGTTTTCCGAAACAGTGATCGAAGTGGCAAACCCCTGGCTAACTTAGACCCAGGCACGCCCGGTCCTTACTATTTTGTACCAAATGTATAATTTAAGAAGTTACATAAGTAAGTAAGATTTGAGACTAAGGCCTTCCTATAGTTTATGTTATTGTTTGTCGTGCTTGCCACATTGTGCATGTTTCCATCCCTTGTGGCATATCTTTAGCCCACGTCGTGCATGTTCTCGCCCACATTGTGCATGTTTTTATCCGTTGTGGGAATGTTGGTCCTTCGTGGTGCAATGTTCGTTGTACGACCCTTATCAGGTCTACAACCTATACCATGGCCATAGGTATTCTGTTCCCTCTTCGGAGGATGATGTTCTGTTCCCTCTTCGGAGGATGAAGTAAGTGTCATGACCCGCATACTAGCTATATGATTCTACCTAGTCTCCATGAGCTGTATGATAAGTTTTATTAATTATGATGTTAAGTTTCTAAAGTATGATGCATGTTTGAAACAAGTATGAATTTTTGATATATGTATTAAAGAATTCATACAATGATTTAAAGTATGAAATGCATTATTATGGCATTTGTTTTCTGCATATATCGATACTATGACTATTTTAAATGCATTTCTTACGGGGTTTTAGTATGATACGGTTACTGATTTGAAAAGAGAAGTAAATGTTTATTCTAAAAGAATAACATAAGAATTATTTCTAAGATAAAGATAATCGAAGAAGAAATTATCCTATGATTGGATATTACAAATCACTGTACTGTACTGTTTTTACTATACTGAAGAGAAGAGAAGAGAAGTAAACCACTGTTTTTATTTCTGAACTGCCACATGTTTTAAAGTATACTGAAGTGAAAAGAAATAAGTGGTTTACTCTGTGGAAAAAAGAAAATTATATCGTTTTGAAAACAACGAAATTAATATTCTCTACAGTTGCTTCTAGGTTCCGGAACAAGTATGGTATTCTAAAATACCTACCTTATTCTATCTGGATCCCTAACCGACTGTAGTATCCTTCCTACATGTGAGCCTAAAGCCAGTTAGGAATATTTTAAAGAAAATGAATAAAAATAAATATATTTTCAGCATATAGATAGCTGAATATCAAGTGTGACATATAACTCTCTTACTGAGCCGTGGTTTGCTCACTCCTCAATATTAACATTTCAGGTTTTGATGATTGTGAGATCCGATATTTGTGGATTACGACTACCGACTGAGATTTATGAGGTATTATCAATTATTTTCTGTATTTAGACATGTGTACAGTACTACTTACTTATAGAGTAAGATAGGGGATGTATATAATATTAATTATTATATGAAATTGTTTAACATTAAGTGTAAAGTGAAGTATCACAGACAGCTCAATTGAATAAGTTGCGTAAAATAAGTTGAAAAATGTGGTAACGGGTCGTTACACTTTCTCTTTGATAATCTATAACGTCTGAATTAGAAAATTCCGAACTAAATTTTTCCTTTTCGATACTATCTTTTTCTTTCAATTAATCGGCAACAATAGGTTTGCATTCGCTATCAGTAAATAATTCAGTTCGGTAAAACAATACAGTACGGTGGAGACAGTTACATCTAATAGAATCATGCCCGACACAAGTAACAGTAACAAATGGCCGTTGTCAATCAGTCATAGATCACACTAGTCAAGTGCTCATTGTGAAAACCTGTGGGTTTGACCATAACTCCCATAGTCATATCAATAAACCTATGGATTGGACCAGGTCTGCAATCATATAACAATAAACCTACGGATTGGACCAGGTTTGCAATCATATAACAATAAACCTACGGACTTGATCAGGGTCTTGCAGTCATATAACAATATGCATGATCACTAAGGCACAACTATCTCAAAACATTTTCATTTAACAATAGAAATCATTTCCAAATAGCGATTAACAGTAGAAATTATTTCAAATAGCTATTTGCGGTAGAAATCGTCTCAAATAGCAATTAACAGTAGAAATCATTTCAAATAGCAATTTACAGTATAAATCATTTCAAATAACAATTATCTTCGGTTAGTCGGAAAACAAGTAAAGTAATAATAAAATTTCATGTTATGCAATTGAATCATTTCATATAATTAATCTCATGGAAAACATTTCATGTAACTTAATTTCATGTAATGTAATGCATGTAATTTATCTCATGTAGATCAATTCATGTAACACATTTAATGTGGTTTAATACATGTAAATCATTTCATGTGAATTTAAACTCATGTAAACCATTTCATGTATAATAATAAAAACATATTTCATGCAAATAAAATCATATTTTGATTTATACGAACGTAAAATAAATGCCTATTTTCTTATGGAGGAAGATTTGGGTACGAAACGGTTACGATTTGGTTACAAAAAATTTTACTGATGTAAATAAAATACATACTATGCAACTCCTATACATGTTTCTTACTTCTACTTCTGTGCCATATAAAATCCGGAAGAGCCAGTTACACTCTTTATTCGTCTATTCCTTGGCACTACACAATAATTCCAAATTATATTCAAAATTCCATATTATGATTCTAATAAATATTATATAATTTTTTATTTTCTATTTATCGTCGCATATATAACCATGATGAATATTTCTATAAATTCCTATTTCCCATTTTGTAAGTCTCAACAATTTGTTCATTTAATTTCCTATTAAATGTTTTAACATAACTATACTTAAAGTGAAATCTTCCCTTAATTATAATTCCACTAATAATTTCATATTTCCAATCTAATAATTATCTTATTAATTCTTATTTCTATTTTATTACTTTTCATGGTAAAGTTATTTTATTCCTTATTAATTACTCAAATACAACTATAATTAAACTAACTTATCTTCCTAATTTGAATTTCATTGAAATTCTATTATCTTTAATTATTTAGCATAGTCAAATATTTCATCCTTGTATTGTAGTTATTATTTTCCAATTCAAACTTTACAATTAATCCCTTCATTTGCTTATATCAATATTACTTCCATTTTATTAATTTCCTACAATTAATTTATTTTACTTTCTCTATTAATTATCACAATATAATCACAATTATATCATATTCTCTTCTTCTAATTTATTCTACCAATATTGTTAATTTCGACAATTACCCTTTTTTATTTATTTAATTCACTACCAATTGTCACTACATGTCTATACTTGAATTTCAATCTTTTCCATTTCCACCTGTAATTATATTAATATTGCTATATCGTTTCTTATCTATTAATTACCAAAATTCCAATATTCCATCTCAAAATATGCTTAGCCTAATTCACTTGTTCAAAACTCATTTCTTTTCTTAATTTCCAATTTCATTAAAATAATCAAATAAACCTTCATAAATTATTTCTTCACTATCAACCATAAAATTTTACATTATAACTTATACATTTTTACCTTGGCCAATTTCACATTTGGCCATATTTTATTATTTTCCAAATCTTAACCTTACAATAAGTTTTAATTTATCATTATATAAATTTTATATTTACCAATTATTAAAAATTACATTACATTTTTCTTTTCTTTTCTGTTTTATTTTTCTTTTCTTTCCTGGTTTTCTTTTCTTTTTCTTTTTTCTCTTTTTTTCTGGTTTTCCTTTCCTGCCGAACAGCCTCCCATTTTTTTTTTTCTTCCTGTTTCTGTTTCTTTTCTGTTTTTGGTTCTCTTTCACTGCCAACAGCTTCCATTACTCCAATTTCATGAGTTTTTAGCCTTCATTTCAATCCTCAAATTGTAACTACTCACTTAGTTTTTTCTTCAAACAGTTTCAATTCACCAGTTATCATCATCACCGTTCTGCTCATTTCATGACTGTTACTGCCCAACTGCTCACACAACATCACATGTTGGCAAGATCATCACTTAATTCAAACTTCAATCAAGCTCTTTTCATGATTTTTTATTAATTCCTAACCAACAACCATAAAAACATCAAAATTTCTAATTTTCCTTCCAGAACCGAATCTGTTTTGCTTCTGCTACAGTCCAATTTAATTCAATTCAAAGCTTAATCCATATCATCTATGCATAAAACAAGTGAATACTACAAATAAGATCAAGCAAAACATCACCCAACACCTTACCTAGATCAACCGAACAGCATAGCCCCTAAACCCATTTTATTTTCTTCACGTCAGCCCTTTCTTTTCTGGGTTCTGTCCACGCCATCCCAGCTGAAATAAGCTCTTAAAAATGAAGAACAAAGTTTGCTTGATGGTTCGGTAGAGGAGAAGAGTGAATTTGCTAAGAAAAATGGGTGAAAACGTTAGGGATTTAGGACTGTTTCTGGTCAGAGACGAGCAGCAGAAAATTCAGGGGAGGAAAGTCGATGTAAATCGCTGAGTTTCGTTCTCTTTTATTTTCATTTCATCCAATCACCTTTTGCCACATATCCATTAATTAAATATGTCTCTTTTCTCTCTTTTTATTTATTTTATTTTATTTTTATTATTATTTTTTTTCATTTAGACGGGTCTGCAAGATGCAGCAAGCTTCTGCTTCCACGAGAAGCTTACTGCGTTTCACCTCTTTTTTTTTTAATTTATTTTTTATTTTATATATTTTGTTAATTTCAATAATTAATTTACTTTATTTTTTATTAAGTGTTTAAAACATAATTATCATTAAATTATATTCTTTCACATATTATATTCCAATTTCTATACTATGATCTTAGTAAATTCTTTTTAATTTCCTATATTCTATTTTGTCAATTCCTATAATTAATTTATTTTATTTCTTATTACATATTACTAATTCAATTTTAATTTCAAAATCTATCTTTATTCATTATTTACTTTAATTCCACAATTAACAAATATTTTTATTTTTATTTTTAATTTAAACTTAGAGTTATTTCTACTCACGTAATATATTTATGATACACTTATTTTGTACTTAAAATCATACTAATTTCATCCCCTAATATCAACATTTTAGGGTCTTAATTCAATTTGGACAGAGAAAGTCTTGGTGGAACCATCATCGAGTACCTCTCTGAGTCTTATCAAACGAACCCTTTATTAAATAGTTTAACAATTAATTTTCTCTTTTAAATTCCTACACTCTTTAATTTATATCGAATATAAGAAAATTTGGAGTCCTCACATAATCTAACTTTCAAATTTATAATTTAAATGACAAAACAAAACTTAATTAATGCCAAAGCAAAACAATAAAAGGGAATTTGATTAAGTTGCAAGAAAAAAAAATGTAATTAAAAGTACAAAAACAAAATTGGAATTGCAAATTGAAAGTGAAAGAACTAAATTATCGATAAAATCTGAAATCTACTTGGTTTTCTAACAAACTTAAAGAAAAATGCACCTAAAAAAACAAAATTACAGCTTATCTCCCTCTAGTCAGCTACTGTCCTCCTATATTTATAAATATCTTCCTCTAAAAAGAAAACAAAACCCTTGTTCCTTTGTAAAGAAAACCTAAAAAAAAAGTAACTATCCAACCTAGGCCCCTTTGCCATCCTGCCTCTTTCTCTTTTAAAGGTTTGGCTTCAACATTCTTTTGATCCAATTTAGTTTCCACCTTGGTTCAATCCATCTAGGGTCTTATATGCCTTGACCCGAAGCTTATAACGTACACTTAACACTTATACTTATCACATAGCAAATTTTGTGTACTAAATTTTTTTTTTCGATTTATGGTTTGTATTCGATGTCAGTGTAGTTGCTAAACAATTTTCAGTTATCCCTTTTGTTTTAATTCAACTTTCAGTTTTAATTCATGATTTTTTATTAATTCCTAACCAACAACCATAAAAAACATCAAAATTTCTAATTTTCCTTCCAGAACCGAATATGTTTTGCTTCTGCTACAGTCCAATTTAATTCAATTCAAAGCTTAATCCATATCATCTATGCATAAAACAAGTGAATACTACAAATAAGATCAAGCAAAACATCACCCAACACCTTACCTAGATCAACCGAACAGCATAGCCCCTAAACCCATTTTATTTTCTTCACGTCAGCCCTTTCATTTCTGGGTTCTGTCCACGCCATCCCAGCTGAAATAAGCTCTTAAAAATGAAGAACAAAGTTTGCTTGATGGTTCGGTAGAGGAGAAGAGTGAATTTGCTAAGAAAAATGGGTGAAAACGTGAGGGATTTAGGAATGTTTCTGGGTAGAGACGAGCAGCAGAAAATTCAGGGGAGGAAAGTCGATGTAAATGGCTGAGTTTCGTTCTCTTTTATTTTCATTTCATCCAATCACCTTTTGCCACATATCCATTAACTAAATATGTCTCTTTTCTCTCTTCTTATTTATTTTATTTTATTTTTATTATTATTTTTTTTCTTTTAGACGGGTCTGCAACATGCAGCAAGCTTCTGCTTCCACGAGAAGCTTACTGCGTTTCACCTCTTTTTTTTAATTTATTTTTTATTTTATATATTTTGTTAATTTCAATAATTAATTTACCTTATTTTTTATTAAGTGTTTAAAACATAATTACCATTAAATTATATTCTTTCACATATTATATTCCAATTTCTATACTATGATCTTAGTAAATTCTTTTTAATTTCCTATATTCTATTTTGTCAATTCCTATAACTAATTTATTTTATTTCTTATTACATATTACTAATTCAATTTTAATTTCAAAATCTATCTTTATTCATTATTTACTTTAATTCCACAATTAACAAATATTTTTATTTTTATTTTTAATTTAAACTTAGAGTTATTTCTACTCACGTAATATATTTATGATACACTTATTTTGTACTTAAAATCATACTAATTTCATCCCCTAATATCAACATTTTAGGGTCTTAATTCAATTTGGACAGAGAAAGTCTTGGTGGAACCCTCATCGAGTACCTCTCTGAGTCTTATCAAACGAACCCTTTATTAAATAGTTTAACAATTAATTTTCTCTTTTAAATTCCTACACTCTTTAATTTATATCGAATATAAGAAAATTTGGAGTCCTCACATAATCTAACTTTCAAATTGATAATTTAAATGATAAAACAAAACTTAATTAATGCCAAAGCAAAACAATAAAAGGGAATTTGATTAAGTTGCAAGAAAAAAAATGTAATTAAAAGTACAAAAACAAAATTGGAATTGCAAATTGAAAGTGAAAGAACTAAATTATCGATAAAATCTGAAATCTACTTGGTTTTCTAACAAACTTAAAGAAAAATGCACCTAAAAAAAACAAAATTACAGCTTATCTCCCTCTAGTCAGCTACTGTCCTCCTATATTTATAAATATCTTCCTCTAAAAAGAAAACAAAACCCTCGTTCCTTTGTAAAGAAAACCTAAAAAAAAGTAACTATCCAACCTAGGCCCCTTTGCCATCCTGCCTCTTTCTCTTTTAAAGGTTTGGCTTCAACATTCTTTTGATCCAATTTAGTTTCCACCTTGGTTCAATCCATCTAGGGTCTTATATGCCTTGACCCGAAGCTTATAACGTACACTTAACACTTATACTTATCACATAGCAAATTTTGTGTACTAAATTTTTTTTCTTTTCGATTTATGGTTTGTATTCGATGTCAGTGTAGTTGCTAAACAATTTTCAGTTATCCCTTTTGTTTTAATTCAACTTCACTAATTGATTCTTTGGTCCAAAGGTAAGATAAATAATTCTCTAAGGCATGTTATGATCATTTTAATCCATAACATGTTCTCACCTAGAAAACAGATTGAAAATACCCCCTTATGGTTAGAGATTTCCCTAGATAAACAACCTGTAAAACATTTTCAATTATCATAACCCAATCATACCAAATCAATTCCACTATCTACAGATTCACATCATAATGCAAATCATCAAATATTTATCATGTCAATAATCCTAATATCCACCACTAATTACCACATGCATATTGATTCCAGGATCACACTCGATCGTCATATCACTTACAAAATAATCCTAAAATGATTCTAAGTTACATCCCATGACACATCCATAAATTGTATTGCATAGTCTATATAAAGTGCGTATGTAAACAAAGTGATGCACTTTTGCATTCCTCGGAATAACAAATACAGGGCTCAAAGGACACTAGTATGTACCTAAACTAGGTACCGTCCTCAATAGACCATACAGCAGCTTGCATAGTAGTCTAGCTCAGATAGTCTGTAGGTGGTGGAAATAAGGGGTGAGCAATCCATAACTCAGTAAGTAGTCTAAGTAAATGCGACCCAGACTCGTGTCAATCTACATGCATGTGTATGTATAAGCAGTAAATAAAGTGATGTGAATGTGTGACACTATACCCTGATATCTAAAATACTAACATGGACTCACACTTAAAGGTTAAGGTTGTATGGAGTATTAGTCGAAAGGATACCTTAGGCACCTCATTTCCCTAAGCCTCAACACGATACCTAAAAGAAATAGTCACTTGACACAACACTACACTACCAGTAGTATACACATCACTATAATGGTCAATATGCTTAGCTCAAAACGAATTACTATACACATTATTTCAAATAGATTCACTATCCATTTCATTCCAAAAGATTCACTGACACTTCATTTAGAACAGTTACACTATACACTTAATACAAGCAAAATCACTACACGTTTAATTTGAGACACCATCATTATGTTCTTAATTCGAAATACAATCACAATGCCATTAGTTTGATACACTATCACAACATACATCACTTCGACACACTATCACAATGCACTTAGTTCGATACACTATCACAACGCACTCAGTTTGATGCACAATCTCCATGCACTTAGTTCAAAACATATGCATTTTGCACTTTTAAAGCAAATGAACTTACGAAAAATCGAAAATCAATATTGTTAGGTGAAATGCCTCAAAGTATTAGAAACGGATTTCAAAACTAATCAATTATCACTTTTAGGCAAAAGCCTTAATTTACCGAAAACGATTTCAAAAGCAATCACTCTTTAGGCATAAGCCACAACTCACTAAAAACAATTTCAAAACCAATCATTTATCACTTTAGACATAAAGCCTCAATTCACCAAAAATGATTTCAAATCGATTACTTATCACTTTAGGTATAAGCCTCAATTCACTGAAAATGATTTCAAAACTGATCAGTTATCACTTTAGGCGTAAGCCTCAATTCACTGAAAATGATTTCAAAACTGATCACTTATCACTTTAGGCGTAAGCCTCAATCTACTGAAAATGATTTCAAAACTGATCACTTATCACTTTATGCGTAAGCCTTAATTCACTGAAAATGATTTCAAAATTGGTTAGGTAGTTATCTCGATTCACTGATATACATTTAATATCCACCCTTGTTAGTGGTGGATAAAATGTCACAGAGACGTAACGTGTAGCACGGAGTTCCTTCAAGACTCTAAAGGTGGCTTCTATAGTCCCGGAGGTATCTGTGTAGCACGTAGTTCCTTTAGGATCTCTAGAGGTGACTTCTATAGTCCAAGATATATCCATGTAGCACGTAGTTCCCTTAGGATTCTAGAGGTGGCTCCCACACTCCCAGAGGTATTTGTGTAGCACGTAGGTCCTTTTGGGGTCTCTACAGGAAGCTCTAATGGTATGGTATCTATGGCCATAGAATAATCCAGTCTTGCTGATCATGCAAAAGCTAAAACCTGTCTGTTGGTTTTCTAGACAAATATGATTTGCCCATAGCATTAGGTTCCATAGGCACATTGCATTGTTAATCTAGAGAACAAAGCTCGATTGATAGGTAATAAAACGTAGAGCAAGCTCGATAGGCTCAAAGTGACCTGAAGGTCAATCGGTCTGCCAGCATGTGATAACCGCTAATTTTCTAAATTTAATATTAAATATTTGTAAATTTAATATGAAAACAAATAAATAAGTTAAAGAAAATAAATGAATTTATTGAAGAGAACGGAATATTTGTGGAAATCCCAAGAATTGAGGAAGTAACAAATTGAGAAATTCGAGTAAAAGAAAATTAAATTGGAAATAAGAATAATGTTGAAATTATGGAAAATAATGGAGAGAGGAAATTTAATTTGAATAATTTGAAATCCAAATTAAATAAGAAATGAAAAGGAGAAAATAGTTGGATATTAAGAAATCCAAAAAGTAAGGAAAAAAATGTGAGTATTTATATATGTATATAATTTTATTATATAAATATGTTTTTATAAATACATATATGTATATATATGAAATATAGTATATATTATAAAATGATATATATACTATTTTATATTAAATAAACACATATGTAAATTTTATATACAATTATGTATATAAATAAATGTATATATATATATATGAAATATATATTATTTCAATTAAAGTGTAAATATATATATTGTTAAAATAATATATATTATTAATAATATAATTATATAAATAATATAATAAAAAAAGAAGAAGGAAACAGAAACGGGAAAATGGGATCCCGTTTCTGTCAAAGCAAGTGGAGAAAGGGCGGTCGACCACCATCGATCGGCAGACCGAAGGAAGAAAAAGAGGAACGAAGCCACCGGCGACATGAGGAAGGTGATCCGGCGACGGAAAGATGAAGCGAAACGAACGGAAAAGAGGCAGAATTTGGCAGAAGCCGAGAAGGAAAAAGAAAAGGGGAAGTGGAGGTGCCAGCCGATTCGGCCACCGCCACTGCAATCGAAGCTTCGCCGGAGGAAGACGAAAGGGTAGGAGGTCACCGGAGAGGCGAAGAACGGTGGAGGAGGGCCGGCAAAGAGGGAGAAGAGGCCGAACCAAATTCGACTAGATCCGTCGCTCTGCCGTTGATCCAGACCAAACGGAGGCCACCAGCAAGTTCGCCGTGGTGTCGGCCAAACCGACTGCCGGCGATGAACCGGCGAGGAAGGAAGTTGACCGGTCTGACTTGGAAAAGAAGAGAAAAAGGAAGAAAAAAAGAAAAGAAAAAGGAAAAAGAAAAAGAAAAAGGAAGAAAGAAAAGAGGGAAAAGAAGAAAAAGAGAGGAAAAAGGAATTTTCGAGAATTTGGGAATTCCTGGGAATTCGAAAACTCAAGAATTTACGAAAATTCGATAAGAAATTTCCAGAAATTAATTTCTAGTAAATTTTAATAAATTATGAAAAAAGTTCTAAAATTTAGAATTTTAATTTCTAGGAATTATTGTCGACGACCGAGATGAGGACTCAGAAGAGATGGAGTACAGGTGCGACCGGTAAGAGGAAGTCGCTGACCCAGAAAAGGTAAGGGATGCATGTGCAGCACTGTAAGGATATTCAGTCTGCATGTTTTTAATTATGAAATATTTTATGAAAATATTGTGATGATTCTTTGCTTGGAAATTTGTGATGATGTACTGGCTAGAATTATAAACTGTATTTTTTGTGCAGGAGGCTAGCCAATCGGCAGTCGTTATACTGCTGAAAAATTATCGAAAATTTTTAGAAAACTATAGAAAATCATAATAAATGATTTTATTACACGAAAAATGATTTTCAACCACGAAAATCGAGAAGATGAATATTTTTCATAAAAACATGAATAAAATGAAAGTGATTTTAAAATATTCATGTTTTCGAGAATGGTGATAATGAAATCACCAAAAATTCTCTTGATATGTAAATTACACGAAATATGAGATGGAAATGAAAAGAAATAAAGTGAATATTTTTATAAATATTTCTTAAATATTCACTAAATGGTTTTATAACCTTTATAGTTTTAAATTATGAAATTATATATTTTTATAATTTTCATAAAGGTTTATTAATGATGAAAAAAACTGTTTTGAGACTAGTGGGCAACCTTATCATGCTAATATGTGATATGTGACATGTAATATGTAATATGTGATATGTAGTCCCGGTCGACACCTGATCAGTGATCCATCGAGGACAATATAGACTATGGCTATAGATCTGACATGATTATTTATACCCTTCGGAGTCTATAGCATGATATGAGTAACAACCCAGTGGACGGACTGGGCGTGCGTGCCTAAGTCTCCATATATGAAAAATGTTTTATATGATATGTTATATGTTAAACGTAAAAGTTTTACATGATATGTGATAAGTTTTACATGATATGTGATAAGTTAAATAAAAGTGATTTACAGCATTTTACATAATGCTTATTTCAGTACTGATTTTAGTACTACGAGATGATTTTCATATGACATGTGATATGAACATGTAATATGTTTTCAAAAGGAAAAAGAGTTTATAAGTCTAATATTCTTACTATGATTTTAAATTGAATATTAGACTATATGTGACATGAATATGTGATATGTTTTCCAAAAAAAGGAAAGAGGAGGAAAATATATCTAATATACTTATTTTAATTTTTAAATTGAATATTAGATTTAAATGATATATTAGATTTAAATGATATATATGTTATACGAAAAGGATTTAATAGCTAATTTTGCTATTTAAAGTACTGTACTAATTATAGTTGTACAGTAAAATATGAAATGAGTTTTGAATGAAAATGATGATGATTTAACTAATATTCTTTTCAAAAAATATATGAATATTAGTTATTTTACTTAAATGCTTTATTTCATAAAAGCATTATTTTGAAAGGAATATGAAAACGATATGGAATAAAAAGGAAAAAGGATTTAAATTCCAAACGAAAAGAAAATTACTCTCTACAGTTGCTTCTAAGTTCCGGGACAAGACAGGTATTTCAAAATACCTGCCTTACTCCATCCGGATCCCTAGCCGACTATAATATCCTTCCTACATGTGAGCCTAGAGCCCCTATAGGAAAAATGAAAAAGTTTTCAGCATATAGGAAGCTGAATATCAAGTATGCATATAATTCCCTTACTGAGCCATGGTTTGCTCACCCCTTAATATTAACATTTCAGGTTTTCAAGGACTAAGAGTCTGACATCTAAAGGGCTTCGGCTGTGCATTTGGGGACGATGCGACAGCTTGATTTATTTAATAAGGTATGATCATTTATTTTCTGTATTTAGACTTATCTACAGTACTACTCTCTTATAAAGTAAGATAGGGGATATAATTCATATTATAATTTAATATGAAATTGTATATATGTAAAAGAAAAGTAAAGTATCGTAGACAGCCCAACCAAATAAGATGTATAGAAAAAGATGAAAAATAGGGTCACGGGCTGTGACAGATTTAATGGTATCAGAGCAAGGTTGGCCTGATGTTTGTCGATACTTTTGAAAAGAAAATGTGTTGAAAAAGTTAACATCCCCTGTAGTACTGTACAGTCTAAATACATAGAGAAAATAAATGATTGCAAATTGAATTAAATGTTTTAAAAAGGGAGTGAGCATTATGAACTAAGGATGTCAAAGAGGGAAAATGGCTTAGGAATGTTACCTGAAATGGTGATCTTATAATCTAAATGAAGGTCGGTTCGGTAAGGAACAGAAATGGATTCCGTGAGGGCCCCACCAGTACATTTTTGTCCAGATCGAATTGAGACCTTAAAGTGATGATATAGAGGAGGGGAATGAAATATCATCATCAAATAGGCCTTAAGATCACCGATTGAAGGTATTTTAAAGAGAGAGAAAATTTTTAACAAAAAATGACCAAAATACCTCTACCTTTAAAATTTTACCAGGAGTCAAAATAAATCAACAGAAGTTTGAATTGACTGATTTAATAGAGTAATTGATGATGTAAAGCTTCGTTTCATGCAAAATAATCCAATTATGGATCCTAGTTGACTTCTCTGTCAAAATCGAAAAGATTTTAAGCTGCTGATAGTGGTATGCTGATAGTGGTATGAGAAAGGGGTACTATCAGCACATAGATAATAAGATCCTTGGTTTAAATGCATATTTTGGAGAAAGAAATAAATGTGAAATGATAAAAATGCCCTTATGTGGGATTATGTTTTGAATTGTGATAAACCAAGTCGATTTTGAATTTATTGATATTAATGGAGTTATTGAGGGTATAAAGGACATAATATGTGTATAATGGTCCGATTATAAACTTCCATCTACATTTATATTGCTGATGTGACCTGAATGGTTATAGGGAAGTCATATGATGAGCAACTCAATTATTGATTCTTGAGGGTCTGAGTTAAAAAGTGTATTGATGGGATAATTATTTCAGGATCGTTGGATATGATGAAAAGTAATATGATTACTGGAGATACTGAGAGAGAGATTAGTATAGAGGATGAAATCCATAGCAGTACGATTAATTCTGGTTCTATACATTCATACAGTTTCTGAAGTATTAAATGGATATTTATAGAACCGAAATATTTTGAAATATGTTCTACGGGATGATGTACTGTATGGAGAATATGCATAAGAACAGTAATTGTTGATAAGAGACGAGGAAGACAACAGCTAACCTGATGTTATTAAATGAAAATGATCTTAAAATGAATTTCAGTAATAAATTGGTTAGCTGTGAAATGTGTAAATTAAATAGTTACACTTAATCCAGCATATAAATTAAGATGATTGATATGCTGTGAAGTATAAGTAAATAAATGAATCAAGGTAGAGTATGTGTCAAAATGAATTGAGTATCAAATGTCTTTGCCTTGACGATATACAGTGGAAATGATAGGACACAGAGATGAAATGTCCAAAATTATAAGAGATGAATGATTAAAGAAAGCATCGAATGTGATTGCCGATAAATTCCCAAAGTTATATAGATTGAGAGATCGGGTTAACATTGACTCGGTTATTAATATGAAATTTCTTTCTAAGCTTATATCGGAGAACATAGAAGAATCTGAAAAGCTTAAGAAAATAACTGTAGAAAATTTTGTGAATAATGAAATTCACCTGTATAGACGTAAAGGATAGAAATACAGATGATGTGATTTGAGGATGAATTAAATGGTGAATTAAATTCCTATTATACAATAGAGTTCTTATAAAGAACAAATAATCATCTGTATGAAATTGATGCCTTAAATTGATTTATTAGAGATGTATAAGGAGCTTATAAGACCAATCTCTGTACAAGGCATCACTAGATGAAAAGTTGGAAATTGATGGTCATAAGATGATAATAATAGGAACTCGATATAATTCTTACGAGTTCCTATTGAGGTTTACAAGGTTAATGAAATACCTTGTGAGGTATATAAGGCGAATGAATGAGGGATCCATATAAGGATAAAGTGATGAGATACCGATACGGTCTAAGACATTAATGGAAAATGAGCAGCATAGTGGTATAACCCCGCAGACTCTTAAAGACAGTGAATTATATGTTAAGTATGGCAAATAGAAGATTTAGCTAGATAGTATCTCTTTCTAAGACATATGATTTCGAATGACAGAGCGATGTGGATCTGTCTATGATAAAGAGATAATGATTGAGATATGAAATGTACTGGGTCTAACTAGATACTATTGCCAGTCTATGGAAGAGTTATTGGGTTAGCTGCTCTACATATGTGACTTATAATTAAATAAGTTTAAGTCGGTGAATAAATAAGAGTAAATATAGTACTCGAAATGTTAAAGGATTTTAATAGTGGAATATTTTACCACTGAGGAAAAGTGACCGAAATGATGATGAAGGAAAAAGATAAATAGGTAATAAGAGGATAAGTATATGATGATGAGGGAATATGAATATGAAGTAGTTCCCAAATTAAGACTAAAAGTGATTTTATTTGGTTATCACATGATTATGGCTAGATGGAAGATCGAGCCAATTTCGACAAATGAAATTTAATGATACTCAAAGGAGTAAATAAATGATTTACATTATTCACTGCCAGCTATATAAGTGGAAAAATGATAAATATATATATACCACCTCGAAATGATGGAAATAGTGGATTTATATGGATAATGAGGGGATTAAATTGATAATTATAGATTCAATGATGAATTTAAATAATAAGAAGATTAAATTATAATCTGATTATGTCATTATGGAATCTAAATTATCAAAAGAGTATATTCTCAAGTATATTCTAAAACTTAAGTGATATAGAGTATACCATAAGAATAAGAGATGTAAAGATAAGATTACATGAAAAGAGATATAAAGAGAAAATGATTGTCTCGAGGTTTATTTATTAAAAGAGACGATTTACAGTAAAGTTTGCAACGAGATCCAACCTTGATGAAATAAATGTAAAAATGAGTATTATGATAATAATGAAGAATCTAAAAGAGATATGATAATATAGAAGTGATTATAGACTGATAGTCTAATGAAATCACTTCTCTATTATCAAACTCTTAGATTCTTTAGTGCCATAGTTAAAATATGATTAAAGATGATGAGAATGTATGTGAAGTTCCAGTGAGCCCTATATGTGATGGGAATCTCTGAGTAGCTATATGTTTATAAGAAATAGCAAAAGACTCTAAGATTCCAAATTTATAGACAGCACCGCTCCGTACATGATGTAAATGTTTGAGCGTAATATGGAAACGCTCGATGATATGTTAAGTGAGCGGATGCACGAGATGTGAAAGCTGCTGGACAATTACATACAGTTGATTAACTGGTTTAAATGACAGTTACCAAACTATATCTACTTGGCACCAAATAAGAAAGATGGATGATGAACAATATGAACCATATGTGATATGAAAAGGATGGGAAATTGATAACTCCCAATTGATAAAGTAATTCATGAGGAGTATATGTATATGATGAAAGATGATATGCAATGGTGTCAAAAGTGATTCTAATGTTGATGGTATATTGGCAGTATTAATTAAAAGATAAATGAAAGGTCAGAAATAAGGAGTATACAGAATAGTACCACCTTTAATTTAAGTTAAATTCGGAGGACCGAATTTCTTAAGGTGGGAGAATGTGATAACCGCTAATTTTCTAAATTTAATATTAAATATTTGTAAATTTAATATGAAAACAAATAATTAAGTTAAAGAAAATAAATGAATTTATTTAAGAGAACGAAATATTTGTGTAAATCCCGAGAATTGAGGAAGTGACAAATTGAGAAATTTGAGTAAAAGAAAATTGAATTGGAAATAAGAATAATGTTGAAATTATGGAAAACAATGGAGAGAGGAAATTTAATTTGGATAAATTGAAATCCAAATTAAATAAGAAATGAAAAGGAGAAAATAATTGGATATTAAGAAATCCAAAATTTAAGGAAAAAAATGCGAGTATTTATATATTTATATAATTTTATTATATAAATATATTTTTATGTTTTTATAAATACATATATGTATATATATGAAATATAGTATATATTATAAAATGATATATATACTATTTTATATTAAATAAACACATATGTAAATTTTATATACAATTATGTATATAAATAAATGTATATATATGAAATATATATTATTTCAATTAAAGTGTAAATATATATATATATATTGTTAAAATAATATATATTATTAATAATATAATTATATAAATAATATAAAAAAAAAAGAAGAAGAAGGAAACAGAAACAGGAAAATGGGATCTCGTTTCTGTCGAAGCAAGTGGAGAAAGGGCAGTCGACCACCGTCGGCTGGTAAATCGAAGGAAGAAAAAGAGGAGCGAAGCCACCGGCAACATGAGGAAGGTGATCCGACGATGGAAAGATGAAGTGAAACGAACGGAAAAGAGGCAGAACTCAGCGAAAGCCGAGAAGGAAAAAGAAAAGGGGAAGTGGCGGTGCCAGCCGATTCAGCCACTGTCACTGCAACTGAAGCTTCCTCGGAGGAAGACGAAAGGGTAGGAGGCCACCGGAGAGGCGGAGAACGGCGGAGGAGGGCCAGCAAAGAGGGAGAAGAGGCCGAACCAAAATCGACTCGATCCGCCGTCGTGCCGCCGATCTAGACCAAACGGAGGCCACCAGCAAGTTCGCCGTGGTGTCAGCCAACTGAGGAGCCGCCGAACCACGGGAGAACAGGCCGCCGGTGAGGAAGGAAGCTGACCGATTTGATCGGAAATAAGAGAAAACGAAGAAAAAAAGAAAAAAAAGGGAAAAGAAAAAGAAAGAAAAAGAAAAAGGAAGAAAGAAAAGAGGGAAAAGAAGAGAAAAAGGAATTTTCGAGAATTCAAGAATTCTTTGGAATTCGGAAACTCGAGAATTTACGAAAATTCGGTAAGAAATTTTCAGAAATTAATTTCCAATAAATTTTAATATATTATGAAAAAATTTCTAAAATTTAGAATTTTAATTTCCAGAAATTATTCTCGATGACCAAGATGAGGAATCAGAAGAGATGGAGTGCAAGCATGACCGGTAAGAGGAAGTCACCGACCCAGAAAAGGTGAGAAATGCATGTGCAGCACTGTAAGGATATTCAGTCTGCATGTTTTTAATTATAAAATATTTTATGAAAATATTGTGATGATTCTTTGGTTGGAAATTTGTGATGATGTACTAGCTGGAATTATAAACTGTATTTTTCGTAAAGGAGGCTAGCCAATCGGCAGTCGTTATACTGCCGAAAAATTATCGAAAATTACCGAAAATTTCTAGAAAACTATAGAAAATCATAATAAATGATTTTATTGCACGAAAAATGATTTTCAACCACGAAAATCGAGAAAATAAATATTTTTCATAAAAACATGAATAAAATGAAAGTGATTTTATAATATTCATGTTTTCGAGAATGGTGATAATGAAATCACCGAAAATTCTCTTGATATGTAAATTACACGAAATACGAGATGAAAAATGAAAAGAAATAAAGTGAATATTTTTATAAATATTTCTTAAATATTCACTAAATGGTTTTATAACCTTTATGGTTTTAAATTATGAAATTATATATTTTTATGAATTCCATAAAGGTTTATTTATGATGAAAAATACTGTTTTGAGACTAGTGGGCAACCTTATCATGCTGATATGTGATATGTGACATGTAATATGTGATATGTAGTCTCGGTCGACACCTGATCAGTGATCCGCCGAGGACAATTATAGACTATGGCCATAGATCTGACATGATTATTTATACCCTTCGGGGTCTATATCATGATATGAGTAACGACCCAGTGGACGGGCTGGGTGTGCGTGCCTTTGTCTCCATATATGAAAAATGTTTTAAATGATATGTTATATGTTAAATGTAAACGTTTTACATGATATGTGACAAGTTAAATAAAAGTGATTTACAGCATTTTACATAATGTTTATTTCAGTACTGATTTTAGTACTACGAGATGATTTTCATATGACATGTGATATGAACATGTAATATGTTTTCAAAAGGAAAAAGAGTTTATAAGTCTAATATTCTTACTATGATTTTAAATTGAATATTGACTATATGTGACATGAATATGTGATATGTTTTCCAAAAAAGGAAAGAGGAGGAAAATAAATCTAATATTCTTATTTTAATTTTTAAATTGAATATTAGATTTAAATGATATATATGTTATACGAAAAGGATTTAATAGCTGATTTTGCAATTTAAAGTACTGCACTAATTATGGTTGTACAGTAAAATATGAAATGAGTTTTGAATGAAAATGATGATGATTTAACTAATATTCTTTTCAAAAAATATATGAATATTAGTTATTTTACTTAAATGCTTTATTTCATAAAAGTATTATTTTGAAAAGAATATGAAAACGATATGGAATAAAAAGGAAAAAGGATTTAAATTCCAAACGAAAAGAAAATTACTCTTTGCAGTTGCTTCTAAGTTCCTGGACAAGACAGGTATTTCAAAATACCTACCTTACTCCATCCGGATCCCTAGCCGACTGTAGTATCCTTCCTACATGTGAGCCTAGAGCCCCTATAGGAAAAATGAAAAAGTTTTCAGCACATAGGAAGCTGAATATCAAGTATGCATATAATTCCCTTACTGAGCCGTGGTTTGCTCACCCCTTAATATTAACATTTCAGGTTTTCGAGGACTAAGAGTCTGACATCTAAAGGACTTCGGCTATGCATTTGGGGACGATGCGACAACTTGATTTATTTAATAAGGTATGATCATTTATTTTCTATATTTAGACTTATCTACAGTACTACTCTCTTATAAAGTAAGATAGGGGATGTAATTCATATTATAATTTAACATGAAATTGTATATATGTAAAAGAAAAGTAAAGTATCGCAGACAGCCCAACCAAATAAGATGTATAGAAAAAGATGAAAAATAGCTGTGACACAGCACTTAAAAGAAAAGCTAAAAATCGAGTACAAATCGAAAGCTTATAGTTTACAAAATGGTGCACTTATCAAAACTTAACAAAATAAGACATGTCATTGAGATTCAGGGGTATTCGTGTAACACGTAGTTCTCTTAAGTCTCTAGAGGTGGCTCCCATAGCCCCAAACGTATCTATGTAGCAAGTAGTTCCTTTGGGATGTCTAAAAGTGGCTCTCACGATTTGAAATTTGACGACATTGGCTATTTTGCTTATAGGCGCTTGGTTTTCAAAACACAGATTAGAAACAGTTGTTCGGTTTCAAATCACTTGGATGTCAATTATTACAAAATCAATTCAATACTATGATTTTCAAGTTAAAACACAGTATCTAATATTATAAAACTCTAGTGTAAAAGATATGTGAACTGAGTATGCTATGCATGAATCGTTTATGCATCAATAATATGCCATTATACACTTTGCATGGCTCTCTAGTGTAATTAATGCAAGACATGCACATGTACACTTAGCTTTTGCATATAAAATGAGCAAGGTTTATAATTTCACTTATTCCTATTCAAATCACTAGAATTTTCGGTAGCATAACGACTTATTTTTTAGTCTAACCCAACCTACAGAAAACGCAATTCTAATGAATCTATTACAGTAATTCGACAACCATAACTCAACAGTCTCATTACAATCAATTCATTTCATTTTTTTTTATTTACCTTCTTATCCTAAACAATCAATCACATAAGCATATATATAGTTAACGAATATGTAGACTAATTTCTACTTAACACATGCATAAATCACTTCATTCAAGATGCAAGCTTAGCTGGCCACAACTATGAGAACCAATTATTTTGTACTGTACACATGTATATGTGTAATTATTAATTTATTTTAAATATATTTTGTAAATTATAAGTAAATAGTAATGTGGGCTCCACTTGAAATTTTGAGCCCAAATGTATATATGATTGAAGGAACAGTGTACAGATAGTGTAATAATGATATTATGGAAATTTGAGACCCAAAATACCTCATTTGCATTAGTTTGAGGAGTATGACAAACAAATTAGAAAATGACAGTTACGTCTCGAGGGAATTTTCGTAAATTGTACCCAAACTAAAATGAATTGGGACGAAGTAAAAATACCATGATATTCTACATGAAAAGGAGGTTAAGACAGTGTCAAGAGATTTATCGAATCGGTGGTTAAATCGGAGGATTTTGCTGGTGGGTCGTAAAGGGTAAAATCGTAATTTCACGTAATCGGTGTACTGTGCATTGACGAAACCACTTTTATTCATCAAAATACATTTAATAAAAGTATTTGGTGATGGAATCCAAAATTTTGGAGTGCAATTACATATATTTTTTTTTACTACAAAAGCTTAAGGGCAAAATTGTCCGAAATTTATATAACTATGGGCATATTCGTAATTTTTACCCCTTCTAGAAATGTCTTCATATTTCTTCAACCACTTGGCCAACACTATTCTTTGTCTTCTCCAAAAGCCTCCCACGCCATTCTTGAAAGAAAAGAGAAGAAAGAAAAGAAACCAATTTAAACACCCTTAAATCTTCTTTATCTCAACGAACTTATAACTAGAGAATTGTTCTACTCTCTTCACTCTACCTACCCATACCAATAGATCATAGAATAAGTGGCAAATTTTGGAGATAGGAAGCTTCAAAGTTTTGGCCAAGGTATGGGATTCACTATGCATTTTGATTCCTTGAATTCTAATGTTGTAGAATGATTCCTTTAAGCATGTTAAGCATGTTTCTATCATTAGTTTCAATTAAATCTTGCAAAATAAAATTTTTCCATGCAAGGGGGTTTCGGCCAAGCTTAGAACCTAAGGGATTCATGGTGTTTCATGCATGGAATGGATGCCAAATTGATGATTAAGCATGGTAGAATATGAATATGGGATTAAATTGTTGAAAATCATTGAAGTGTGCATGATGATGATTTCAGCCATGGTAAGGGGACCCATGTCCATGGTTGATTTTGATGGTTTTGAGGTGCCATTAGACTGTAGGAATTATGAGGAGTCTACCGGTATGCTCAGATTTAAAATCTAACTTAAAACGGAGAAGTTAAGCTTTACTATCAGTACTGCAAAAATATTTGTAGTGTACAATGTGGCTGCAATTAGACTTGAATAATAGCTTAAAACTAAGTATTTAATAAGCTGATATTTTTGGTGAAATTATCTACAGCCCGAGAGTATCGGTTTACGAGTGGTGCACTTGAGAAGGTCAACTAGTTTAGACATGTAAGGGATGCGTATGTGAACTGTAAGGATATCTCGAATGCATGATTTCAATGCAAATAATTTTATGAGAATATTTTAGAAATGAAATGCCTTCGAAACTGTGGCTGTTGGTTGGTTTTGAACTGCATTTGAATTTGCAGGAAGGCAAGGGTAATAGTAGTCGTTATGCTGCTGAAATTTCCTAGAAAATTTTCTAAAATGTCATGAAATATTTTGATGCATATTTGAATGATTTCCTAGGCTTGGAAATGAGATATTTAATATTTTTCATAAAACATGAATATACCAAAAAATATTATCTAAATATTCATGTTACCGAACTTACTAAAAGTAAGGCTATTAGAAATTTCTCCTAAATGTTTACAGCATATGAAATGGTTTATAAAGGGAAACATTGAGAGGTGACTATTTTATAAATTAATTTCAAAAAATATTCATTATATGATAAATAAAAACCTTTATGATCTGACTGATGATTTTAACTATTTTTCTTAATTTCCACAAAGGTGATATGATGATGAGAATATTTTTTTGAGACTGATAGGCCCCTTATCATGCTGATATGTGACATGTGATATGTGATATGTGATATGTTAAGTTGTTGATATTAATCTTATCTTCAGCGTCTCGGTCTACACCTGTAACAATCCAAATATACAGTAATTCACACATTTTTACACATAATTGACGGTTGGACCGTATGTGATGCCTTAATCACTTAAATAGTAACAGTGATTGTGATAACCGTAAATTTTCCATTTATTGAAAATTATAAATATTGAAAATAAATATTGGAGAAAATAAACCAGAGGAAATAAATAATATTTGCGAGAACGGGATATTGGTGAAAATCCCGAGAATTGAGGAAGTGAAAGAATTAGGAAATTTGTGTAAAGGAAATTAAATTAGAAGTGAAGATAAAAATAATAGAGAGATGAAAAGAATTAAATTGGATAAATTAAAATCCAAATCTAATTAAGAAAATAAGAAAATAAAATGAAATATATTTATATAATTATATATTATATAAATGTATTTTTATACAAATACATATGTACGTAAATACTATATAGTATATTTTAATATACGTTGGTATATATATGGAAATATATACTATTTCATAAATTTAAATAATACATATGTATATAACCATAATATTTTATGTGTATATATAATTATACAAATACGTGTAGAAGAAAGGTAAGTGTGGTTTTATATTAAAGTTTATAGGTATATATATATTGTATTATAACATTTATATAATTCTATATATAAATGTTATTTATTCTAAAGTATATAAATATAAATATATATATATATATACTAGATATATATATTTTGTAATGTACAATATATATAATCTATATATAATATATATTGTATTACAATGTATATGAAATAATATTATATGTTACAATATATATATATATATAATCTATATATAATATATATTGTATTACAATATATATATATAATCTATATATAATATATATTGTATTACAATATATATGAAATAATATTATATGTGTAATATATGGTAAATATTATGTGTATAAATTATATGATATAGTATATAGTATATTGTAAAACATATACTAAATATAGAAAGAAGATAAAAACTAAAAGAGGAAATAAAACAAAAACAGAAAAGGAAAGGAGGAAATCGGGGAGAAATCCCGACCCTCCCAGGCAGACCGCCGGTGACGGAGATGCCACCGCCGGTGAGGGAAAATGAAGGAGATGTCGTCAACGGCCAGAGGAAGGAAAGAAGCTACCGGCGGCGTGAAGAAACGGAAATAGAATCGACGGGAAACGAAGGAAACCGGGAAGAAAAAGGAAAATGGCGGACGACGGTGCCGGCCGATCCAGGCATCGCCACTGCCACCGAAGCACCGCCGGAGGGAGAGAAACACGATGGAAGCCACCGGAGGCGCAATGAACGGCGGAGGAGGGCCAGCGAAGAGGAAGGAGAAACCGAATCTATTCCGCCTCGATCCGCCGCCGTGCCGTCGATTCGGGATGAACGGAGGTCAGATCCAAGCTCGCCGTGGCGCCGGCCAGTTGCTGAGCCATTGAGTCGCCGGAGAACCGGCCGCCGGCGAGGAACCGACGAGGATAGGCACTGAACCGGTCTGACCGGGAAAGGAAGGAAAAAAAAAGAAAAAGAAAAAGAAAAGAAAAAGGAAAAAGAAAAGAAAAGAAAAAGAAAAAGAAAAAGAAAAGAAAGAGAAAGAAAAGAAGAAAGAAAGAAAGAAAAGAAAAAGAAAGAAAAAGGAAGAAAAAGAGGAAAAAGGAAAATTTCGGGAATTCGAAAAATTCCCGGAAATTCGACAACCCGGACATTTACGAAATTCGGTAAGAAATTTCTCGGAAATTTAATTTCAGAAAAATTAAATAAATTATGAAAAAAATTCTAAAAATTAGAATTTTAATTCCAGAAATTATTTTCAGCAATCGGGATAAGGAATCGGGAGAAAAGGACTGCGGGCGCGATCAATAAGAGGAAGTCGCCGACCCGAAAAAGGTCAGGGATGCATGTGCAGCACTGTAAAGATACTCAGTCTACATATTTTAAACTGAAATATTTTATGCAAATATTTTATGAAAATTATTATGATGCATGATTTGCTGAAAATAATTTGGGAAGAAGTACTGGCTGAAAGATTTAAAACTGTATTTTTCCGTGCAGGAGTTAGTAAATCGACAGCCGTTATGCTGCCGAAAATTTTAGAAAAAACTTTATAAAATCATATTAAATGATTTTATTTCCGAATTTCGATAGTAAATCGCGAAACATGAGGAAATTACTAAATTTCATAAAACATGAATATAATGAGATGGAATTTTAAAATATTCATGTATTCGAGAATGGTGACAATGAAATCACCGAAAATTCTCGAAATAGATAAATTACATGAAATACGAGAGGAAAGATGAAGTGAAATATAGTGAATATTTTTATGAATATTTTTATAAATATTCATTAAAGGATTTTAACCCTTATGGTTTTAAATTATGGAATTTTATATTTATATAAATTCCATAAAGGTTTATTTTATGATGAAAATACAGTTTTGAGACTGGTTGGCATTCCTATCATGCTGATGCATGATATGTGACCTGTTTAGTCCTGGTCGACGCCTAAGTCAGTGATCCACCGAGGACAATATAGGTTATGGTTATAGATTTGACCGGTGTATTTCCTTACCCTCCGAGGTTTATAGTATGATAAGATTGATGTCTATCTTAGACTCCATAAATGATAGGTGATATGTTAAAAAGGAAAGTATTTTACATAAGATGGAATATGCCAACCGAAAAATGTGATACATGATGGGTGACATGTGAAAAGAACATGTTTTATATAATATGATAAGAGAATCAATTGAATTATAGCATTTTTTTCAAAATGCTCATTTAGGTACTGATTATGGTACCGTGAGATGATTCTCATAAGACATGAGATACAAACATGTAATATGTTTTCAAAAAGGAAGAAATGATAATTCTAATATTCTTTCTATGGTCTTAAATGGAATATGAGATCATAAGTACTACATGAGATCTGATAAGACAGTGGAAAGTACAAATGGCGTAAAGGCCAAACCGAGCAAAGACTCGATGATTTTACCGTGTGAGCCACCTCTAGAATCCTTCGGGAACTAAGTGCTGCACGTGTTCTGATGTGTTAGTAAAGGCCAAACCGAGCAAAGACTCGATGACTTTACCGTGTGAGCCACCTCTAGAATCCTTCGGGAACTAAGTGCTGCACGTGTTCTGATGTGTTAGTAAAGGCCAAACCGAGCAAAGACTCGATGACTTTACCGTGTGAGCCACCTCTAGAATCCTTCGGGAACTAAGTGCTGCACGTGTTCTGATGTGTTAGTAAAGGCCAAACCGAGCAAAGACTCGATGATTTTACCGTGTGAGCCACCTCTAGAATCCTTCGGGAACTAAGTGCTGCACGTGCTCTGATGTGTTAGTAAAGGCCAAACCGAGCAAAGACTCGATGATTTTACCGTGTGAGCCACCTCTTGAATCCTTCGGGAACTAAGTGCTACACTAGTTCTGATGCGTTAGTAATCAGTCTAAGTTCTGATGGGGATGCGACAAATGTCGAGGGATGAAATAGATCTTGTGCACATGACATATGATGTGTGTGATATATCGGATTTTGTTTATATATGCCACTCAAACATGTGCTACTTGAATGTTCGTCTCGTTCACACTTAATCATACTGATAAAAAGAATGATGCCTTGTGAACTTAAGAATGAAATAGATTTTAATAGCTTATTTTGCTTTTTAAAGGACGATACTAATTAAGAGAGTACATTAAAACATGAAATGAATTTTAAAGAAATAAAATGATGATTTAACTAATATTCTTTTCAAGGAATATACGGATATTAATTATTCTATTTAAATGCTTTATTTCGTAGAAGCATTATTTTGAAAAGAATATGAAAAAGGTTATGAAAGATTGAAAAGGAAAAGGATTTATTAATTCAAAACAAAAAGAAAAAAAAATTCTCTCTACAGTTGCTTCTAGGTTCCGTAACAAGTATGGTATTCTAAAATACATACCTTACTCCATTCGGATTCCTAGCCGACTGTAGTATCTTTCCTACATGCGAGCCTAGAGCCCATAGGAAAAAATGAAAAAGATTTTCAGCATATAGGAAGCTGAGTATCAGGTGAGGCATATAATTCTCTTACTGAGCCGTGGTTTTGCTCACCCCTTAATTTTCAACATTTCAGGTTTTGATGAATGTGAGTTCAGTGAATTGTGGATCCTGGCTGTACACGAAGGACAATGTGTCAGACCGACTAATTATTTGAGGTATGATCATTTATTCTCTGTATTTAGACACGTCAACAGTACTACTTATCTGATTAATTACGATAAGGGATGTGTATAATATAAACAATATTATGTAAAATTGTTTAACAGTCAGTACAAGTGAAGTATCGCAGACAGCCCAACCGGTTAAGTTGTGTATAAGAAGATGAAAAATGTGGTTACGGGTCGTGACAATGATAATAGTAAACTTTAACTAATTTACAAAACTGGAATATGACATTTACTAATATTCCTTAACACTTTACATCCCCTGTATCTACTTTACAATTTGAGTAGTACTGTACAATAAATCTGAATATATAAAAGAAAATAGAAATTCCTCCAAGATCGATAATATATAGTCTCTGGTAACTGAAATCGCAACCGATAATCTCGAGATGGTATGTCACTTATCCAAATATGGTATCCTGTGGAGTGGAAAGTAAAGGGGTGAGCAAAACGTGCTCAGTAAAGGAGTCGTATGCAAGACTGATATATCGAAAACTATATGCCAGAAAATATTTATTTTGCTAATGGTTCACTAAGCAAAGTAATCGGAAGGATACTATAGTCGGCCAGGAAATCCAGATAGAGCATGTAAGGTATTTTGAAATACCTGTCTTATCTCGAAAACCCAGAGTGACTATAGGGAGTATTCAATAAATTGTGCTATAAAACAATTCAATAAAGTTTTCAATAAATAATAAATGGTAATTAAACTATTTAATTTAATCACTTTAGTAACACTTTTAAAACACGTGACAGTAGTACTACAGTACAGTAAACAATAAATTTGAACAGTGGGAATAGCATATAAATCAGTTAAGTAATAATAGAATAAAACACTTTAGTAAACAGTGAATAAACAGTTTCGGTATAGTAAACACTTAAGTTCACATTACAGTAACAGTTCAGTAATTATTTCAAAATTAGAAATAATATTATAAATATTTTCGATTCAATAAATAGTATATTTCGGTACAGCTCAGTAAATAGTAATCAGTAAATCACAGTTCAGTAATCATTTAACAGTAAGTTGAGACTATGCAACATCCTAAATAAATCATGCTATAATTATCCCCGAAGGGAAACGGTAATAGTATACTGTAAGATCTATGGCCATAGTCTATAAGGTGTCCGCAGAGTACACTTGCTAGGTGACCTTAAGATTACTGATGACTTGGCAGGTCAATCAGCCATAGTAACAATATAGTAACAGTGAGCATGATAATGGGGCCTAACACTTTCAAAATCATTTAATTTACAGTGGAAAATACCTTTAAGGAATTTAAGCAAATATCATTAAATTTAATAAAATTTCAAAAGGTATTTAAATTCATATTTAATAGTACAGTGAAAACAGTCAATAAAATATTCATGCTTTAGTGAGAAAATTTATAAACGTTCAATTTTACGATAAAATATTTTAAAGAATGCATTTATGATCTCACTTTAATAAAATTCAATCACATGAATATTTAATTAATATTTTTCGATAAAATTTCAATTTATGGAAAAATATTGAAATTAAATTCCAAAATACACAATTCACTCACTTTTTGAAATTAAAATATTTCATGCTATTTTAGAATATTTTTGAGAAAGTTTTGGTAGCATAACAGCTGTGATTTCCTTAACCTATTACACTTAAAATACAGTTTATATAACAGCCATAATACCACAATTTGCATGATTTCAAAGCAATTCAACACCAAAATAATTTCATAAAATCATACTCATAAAATCATGCAATTCGCTATATCCTTATGGCTTCCACACTTCAGCCTTACCTGTCTCGTATTACCGACTATTTTGGTAGCACCACACAAAATCCAATGCTCCCGGCTGCAAAACAATTTCACTAAAAATTTTCATTAATTTTCTCTTATTTTTAAGCTATTAACTTCCACTAAATGCAGCCACAATGGATACTGCCTATGCTTACACTAGTAGTAAAACACAACTTTCTCGTTTTAGCTCCGATTTCATATCTGATTTCACCATTCTTCCTTTTTTGATTTCTACATTAATTTGGCATATCAAAACCATAAAATGCAGCATCCTAACCTGGCCAAAACCCCATGGCCGAAACCTCCCTTATGCACACATGAAGGATTTTCAACAATTTAACCTTTCTAACCTTTAAATCCATGTTTATTAAGCCTTTTAACACAATTTTTATGCAAAGAACTACATAGATTCTTCATATTCCAAGCTTGACCAAATCTCACTTCCATGGTGGATTTTTATTTAGTCAATATAAATCAAATCCAATGCTAGAATCTTAATCTACATCTTTGAATTAGTGTAAATGCAACCTTGAAATTAAATAAAACATTAAAACAAGGAGGCTCTTGCCTTTGGCTGAACACCTTTGCCCCTCTTTTCTCCTTGTTTTCTTTTTTTATTTGATGAGCTAATGGTATCAATGAAGAGAGGAGAGTGTGTAGATTATTTTTCTAAAAGTGAGTTTGGTGAGAAAATAACAATTTTCTATAGTTTTCTTTTATTTTCTTTCTTTTTATTTTCTTTCTCTTCTTTTTCTCTCTTGAAGTCATGCAAGCAAATGGAAGAACAAAGTGAATAGTGGTCGGCACTTATGGATTGAAGTGTGTTGATGTTTCTAGAGAGGGTTGAAATTACCATTTTGCCCTTGGTTATGTAAATTTTGAACAATTTTACCCTTAAGCTTCCGTAGTCGTAAAAACTATGTAATCGTGCTCCAAAATTTTGGATTTCACTGCCAAAAAATCCTACTTAATGTATATTGATGATTAGAAGTGGTTTCGTCGACGCGTGGTGCACAGATAGTGAGAAATTACGATTTTACCCCCATTACCCGCCGACGTATTTCTCACTTCACCACTGTTTCAATAAATCTCTTAACACTGTCTTAACCTACTTTCACATAGAATATTATGATATTTTTACTTCGTCCCAATTCATTTTAGTTTGAGCATAATTTACAAAAATGCCTTCGAGACGTAACCATCATTTTCCAATTTGTTTTTCCAAAATTCACCAAATAATACCAAATAATATAAAAATTATTTTTAAACCTCAAAATCATCATATTATATTTATTTCACCCACTGTACATTGTATTATCAGTCTTAAATCCATCAAAACCATAAAATTAAAATGGTGCCTACATTACACTTTCACTTAAAATCACAAAATATATTATATTTCATTAAATAAATAATTACAAAATATCATGTACAGTACAATAGAAACAGGTCTCACAACACTTGATCAATGTACGACTAAGGATAATTCTAGAGTATAGCCATAGATCTCATATGATGATTATTTTACCTTACAGGGATTATAGCATGATATATCTTGGGTGATGCCTTAGTCTCCACCATTTTATGATATGAAAATGATACTTTTAATTGGATGATGATATTAAATGACAAATGGTTACTTATATGTTTTCAATGAAATGGACGATGACTTTCTAAATGGTTTACTATACTAAATTGAGTACGATACTGTTTACGAGATTTTCAGTGATATATATGATATGTATTCGAAGGGAAATGGTGATTTATTAATCTAATATTCTTTTATGATTTACTTGAATATTAAATTATTTGACTAAATGCTTTACTTCATGAGAGTATTGATTTTAGATTTATACGAAATGTTATGAAAAAGTGTTTTATCTCAACAATCAAAATTTACTCCCTATAGTCGCTTCTAGGTTTCGGGATAAGACAGGTATTTCAAAATACCTTCCTTACTTCATCCGGTCCCTAGCCAACTATAGTATTCTTCCTTTACGGTCCCTAGTAGACCTATGGGAAATAAATGATTTTATGGCATATAGGTTTCGTGATATCAAGATTTGCATACAATTCCTTTGCTGAGCCGTGGTTTGCTCACTCCTTTATTTTCACTTCCACAGAGTATTTCCAATGATTGCGTGATTTACTTCCTAAGGATTTCGGCTGCGTTTGAGTACCTCAAGGCAGTCTAGTGACGATCCTGGAGGTATAATCATTTACTTTATATATTCAGACTTGTTTTACAGTACTACTGTGTTATATTATAAACAGGGATGTATATGATAAAAACGTACAGATATGTAACTATTCTTAATTATAAATTACGATTACCAAATGTTTACTGTATAAAGAAAATGGGAAATAAAGGCATCGCAGGCAGCCCAACCCTTGTGATATGTGTGGAAATGTGTAAAATACTGTATACACAGGATGTGACAACAACACACAAGGTAGAAACAACTTCTCAAATCAAGCCTAAGCATAATCCATAAACACAATTCATCTGAATCGTCAAGCTTACCTTTGCTTACCTTAATTGTTCAAGTAATAGCGTTTCATTGCTTAATCCAAAAATAAATTAATTAGGTATATGAAAGAAACTTAATCATCTCCTACGAGATTATTTTAGCAATTTTTACTTAATCCACTTACCTTATGCAGTTAGCAAGTTTCTTCTTCGAGCTACCACATCACAATTCAAGCTCTTACACTGCTTGATTCATTACAAATAAATTCATTAACTCCTCAATAACATGTCCACATTATGCTTAATCCCTTGCTAAGACAAACATCTTAGACCACAATTTAGCAAGTTCACTTCTACATCCAAAAATAAATTCTTCATTATCATGCAACTTCTATATGTATGTGTGTGTATATGTATATATCCTTAGACTATTGGATAATTTCTTACCCTTGAAACTTTCCTTAGCTGAAGTTCGTGTCACTCGTTCTCTTTGAAATTTCCAATCAAAGCCTACATCCATAAACCATCTTTCATTATCATACTAATAGGCGACACACACTCATGCACAAACATAGCTATATAAAATATGTGATTATACTTTAACCATCCTCAACATCAATTAATACACACACACACTTATATTTGTACATATAGAAATATATGTATACATACATTCGCCTTAAACAATAACACATCCCCTTCAGATTAATATATATACACTAAATGCATAAATTAAGCTTAACCAAAGAAACTAATCTTACTATTGAGAAACCTTCAAACTCGAGCCCCTCACCAATTTCCTTTAGGTCTCCAATGAATTCCTACATTATAAATTTACTTCTTTAATACACTATCCTTATAAACATTTCAAATCATGTCAAAATCAAACATTTACCTTTAGATTTCACAAAACCGAGCCTTACCTTTTACTAGTTTGGCCTGTCAGTTTGGCCTGGAAATAGTTGTTGTTACTCCACTAGAGCAATAACCAATATTGTATACTGAGCAGTCCCTATATTCATACATAACCTTAGTTTTAATGCCCTACACATGTGTATTACTTCTCAAGCTAAAAGATGGCCTTACCCTTTGCTCTAATAAATGTCGAATGAAACCCTTGTATTCCCTTACACGATCAGCCGCTATTTGGCCATCAAAACAAATTCAAACAAATCTATGTAGCGCTCTCATGCTAGCTGCTTCAAGCTTTCTCGATTCTCCAATTCAATTTCAGCTTAAGTCTTGTTCAAGCCTCCCGAATCCAATACTAATGGCCTCTATACACCACCCCTGTTACAACCATCAAATTCCCTAAGACAGTGTTTATAAACTTTCCTTCCTCAACTCTCGACTTCAGTTCTGATCACTGAAAAAGCCCCGTATTTCGCTCTTGCAAACGAATGTGGCTCCTTATGTTCATGCCTAAGCAATAACCCAAGCAGCAAATCCTAAAAAGCTTCAAACCGCCTTGTTTCAGCTCCAGTAAGCAGCCAAAAGGAGCCCTTGTCACTCCCCTGTTCCAGCCCCCCTTTTCCCAATCACTCTCTCGCGTCTCTCAATCTCCTTTTCCATCTCTTTTCTTCTTTGCGACCTATATCGAGTTTCTATCCTCTTCTTTATTATATAGTTTTTTACTCTGCTGGAACTTATCTCATCCTTGGATTAAAGACACCACTTTCTCTTGTCAGGTTCTCCAATTTCATCCTCCTCTCTCCTTTCTTTCCACCACAAGCAATACTGCTCTCTCTCCTTTCTTTCCACTATCGATGGCATCTCTCTCTTTCCCTCTCTCTTTGGGCCAATTGTCTCCTCTCTCTTTCCTTTGTTTTCTTTTTTCTCTTTTTTTTTATTTTCTTTTAGTTAGTCTGCAAAGTAAACCAACTTGAGCAAGGGTTGGTGGGTTTACCACCAAACCGTTGCTAGTTTCCAAAGGAAGCTAGTATTTACTTTTCTTTTTATATTTAAATATTTCCTTAAACTTATATATATGCATATATATATATATCTTTATCTATATATGTACTTCCATTTTCCTTTCTTTTTTTTATAAATGTAATTATCCATTTAATATGTTTATTTTTGTTGATATGTATATATAAATTATATTAATATATATCTTTTATTTATTTAATTTATATATATTAAATTCATTTACTCCCATCATTTATTCTTAATGCATTTTTATCATGTATGTTTAATGATTAAACTTTTAAATCCTTATAATACTAAAATTTCTCTTAATTCAATTTAACTCAAATAAATCATTCTCCAAATAATTCTCCATCATCAATCCATCACTCCCGCAATTCTTATAATCCTTGATTGTTCCTAATAATCTCATACTTCTAATATCATATGAAATTGATTATCATTTGTGGAAAATTTTGGGCTGTCACATTATACGGCATGTGTCCATGCTGATATAACCCACTCATAGCTTTTTTTCATCCAAAAATTATTCCAACTCATCAATATTTCCTTCAAAATTAAATTATTTTCAACATGAGTAGAATCAATTAAATCAAGAGATAAATTAAATAAAAACACTAAGAACTAAGTAAAATTATATCATCTAAGCAAAAGAATAGCTCTAATTTTATAGACTTATCACATCTCCAAACTTAATATTTTGCTTGTCGTCAAGCAAAACAAGGATACAAACCAAATTTATACTAGAATAACATGCACTCAATATGATCATTCCCCACACTTCCTCAATGAAAAAGTTGTAAGGTTTCGTTGTCTCGGTTTATCATGTCATACACGAAAATAAGCAGCGGATTAAAATCAACAAAACCAAAATCACCAAGATCATGCAACAAGATTAATTTCGGGATAAAATCTAACCTTTCGATGTACTCATGTAGGAATGTTTGACTTCTAAATATGGGAGCCCACGAACAACCCTTGATTTATCGTTAACTCAAGACTTCTAGCTGAGAGAAGCCCTCTAACGGTATCCACACAAGTAAGACACAAAACAAGACCTTTGCCTGAGACAAGATGTGATCAGAAGCAAAGGGAGGAGGAAGGGAATTGTTTTCTGAAAGTGCTAGCTCCAAGAGGCAGAACGACTATAAAAATATTCTGTTCTCTTATGTCTAACTTTTAGACTTAATGTTGTTTTTATAGTGCCTCTTAACAAAACCCTAAAAAGGCCTTAGCCTTAGTCCAACTAAATTGGGTCTTTTGGGCCTTTTAAAATTACTTAATCCAAATCCAATTAATTGTAGGGCATACTCTAACAATCTCCCACTTGCACTACAACCAATTGGTTATGCATTTGGATTAATAATTTGGTCTGCCCATGAATTATTATATTAATAATTCATAATTATAATCTCATTATAATTAAAAAGACCAAAATACCCTTTAGTAATCTCGGGCTAAAATTACTATTAATTAAATCCCGAATTGTAGTTGGAACAGGATTCTAGTCTCACTAGGAATCCTTCTTGTACTAGGATTCATCACATGAATCCAACTCCAATTACCTTGTCTTGGTCATACCCTTATTGTGTGTGACCCTTTAGGTTTCCATTACGTTGGCAGTGATTCAGAATCTCATTCATAAATCACAAGCCAAGATTGGCATCTAGCAATGCATCATGGCTACCCAAGTAATGAAAATGTCGGTGAGTTGACGACAACCTTTCAATGAGCAATTACCGTATAATTCGATCCTTTTGTCACCTAATATCTCAGTTGAACATAGAGTATAGAACGTGTCATCTCTATTAAAGTTCAACTCCATTGTTTCTCAATCTTAAGATAAATGATGTAGAAACTTATATTGTAGAGAATGTAGAAATTGATAGGAACATGTTTTTCTGATTTTCTACATAAAAAACTACAGCTTACAGAGAATATAAATAGTTGTAGGCTAAACTAGGAAATCTACGTAAATCCCTATATATCCTAGATACCATTTTCAGAAAAGGAAAAGGAATCCTAAATAAAGGAAAGTTTTAAATGAAACCAATCAGGGAAATATTTGGTCAAGATACCAAATCCCTTTATCTTAGGAAATAAATAAAAAATCAATCATATCCAATCCCATAGAATCTGAACTGGATTTCCACACTCCCCCTCAAGTTGGGTAGTAGATGTCAATCATACCCAACTTGGACTTCAAGCTTTCAAAATTGTTTCTAGGAAGGGCCTTGGTGAGAATATCTGCGGTTTGAAGACTAGTTGGAGTGTAGACAAGTCTGACTTGGTCTTCTTCGATTTTCTCTTTGATAAAATGGCGATCAATCTCGATATGCTTGGTCCGATCATGGTGAACTGGGTTCTTGGCAATACTTTTGGTTGCTTGGTTGTCACAAAACACCTTCATAGAACTTCCTTTTGAAATCCTCAATTCCTTCAACGCCCTTTCAAGCCAAATTCCTTCACAAATCCCATGAGACATAGCTCTGAATTCTGCTTCAGCACTACTCCGAGCTACTACTGTCTGCTTCTTGCTTCGCCACGTTACCAAATTACCCCATACGAATGTGCAATATCCGGTGGTTGACCTCCGATCCATTATAGATCCTGCCCAATCTGCATCTGAGAAAACTTCAACATCTCTATTTGAGGTTTTCTTGAAATGTAGTCCTCTGCCTGGGCTTTTCTTTAAGTATCGAAGAATCCGGTAAATTGCTTCCATGTGTGCTTCGGTAGGGTTATTCATAAATCTGCTTACTAGGCTAACAGCAAAACAAATGTCTGGTCTAGTATGTGTCAAATAAATTAGTTTCCCCACAAGCAACAAAAGACATGATTGTTTACTCAAGGAGACCGAAATCTCAAAAGGAGGTAGAGAGTCGCACATCTCCAAAGCAAAACCAAGATTCAGAACCAAATCCAGAAGTTTCTGAGATGCATACAGGTAACATAATTACTGAACCTATCTCTAATGATTTTCCTAGTGATCTTGACCAACCTATTGCAATAAGAAAAGGAGTAAGGACATGCACTCAGCATCCTATCAGCAACTTTGTATCCTATGAGAGCCTATCTCCATCTTTTCGTGTGTTTGTGTCCACTTTAACAGATGTTCAAGTTCCAAGCAATATTCAAGAAGCTCTCCAACAACCAAAATGGAAGGCTGCTGTTTTGGAAGAAATGAAAGCACTAGAAAAGAATGGCACGTGGGTGATTACAGAACTTCCCGAAGGAAAGAGTCCGGTTGGTTGCAAGTGGATATTTTCAGTTAAACACAATGCGGATGGAAGCGTGAATCGATTCAAAGCTCGTCTTGTTGCCAAGGGCTTCACTCAATCTTATGGTGTTGACTATGAGGAGACATTTGCTCCTGTGGCCAAGCTAAACTCAGTCCGTGTGCTGCTATCTTTGGCAGCTAACCTTGATTGGCCTCTTCATCAACTAGATGTTAAAAATGCATTTTTGAACGGTGACTTAGAGGAAGAAGTCTTCATGGAGATTCCACCAGGATTTTATTCTCAGGAGAACAATGGTAAAGTGTGCAAGCTTCGTAAGTCGCTATATGGCCTCAAACAATCACCACAGGCTTGGTTTGATCGCTTAACAAAGGTTGTTAAGAAGTATGGGTTTTCACAGTGCCAAACCGATCACACTATGCTTGTTAAGCACTCATCTGATCACAAGATTGCTATCCTTATCGTTTATGTGGATGACATCATTCTTACAGGGGATTACGTGGAGGAGATTGTTGGGGTAAAGACCCTTTTGGCAAGAGAATTTGAGATAAAAGACTTAGGAAAGCTCAAGTATTTCCTTGGCATGGAAGTAGCTCGATCAAGAAATGGGATTTCTATTTCACAACGAAAATATGTTCTAGATCTTCTTAAGGAAACAGGGATGCTTGGATGCAAACCTGCAGATACTCCTATGGATTCATATGGCAAGTTAGGAGTTGAAGAAGAAAGTGCTCTAGTTGACAAAGGTAGATACCAAAGGCTTGTGGGGAAACTAATTTATTTGACACATACTAGACCAGACATTTGTTTTGCTGTTAGCCTAGTAAGCAGATTTATGAATAACCCTACCGAAGCACACATGGAAGCAATTTACCGGATTCTTCGATACTTAAAGAAAAGCCCAGGCAGAGGACTACATTTCTTTCACAGACTCAGGGTTTTGAGGGCTAAATTGAGTGTTAGTTATCTCAGGATCAAGAGGTTGGTGGTGGATTTCTGTGAGGATTATAGGTGGACTAGATATTTGGGCTGGTGGACAAGAGATTTGGGCTGGTGGTAAAGGTACTGGTTTAGCAGCAGGTATGGTTTCCCAAAGTTGATATTCTCTCGCACTCTCCCCCTGAATGTCAGCTTTGGTGTAATATGGCTGATTCTCAAAAAAGGTTACATCCATAGAATTATAAAATCTTTTGGTTACCGGTGAATAACATTTGTACCCCTTTTGGTTTGGAGAGTAGCCAAGAAATATGCACTTGACTGATTTGGGATCCAATTTACTTCGATGTTGCTGATGTATATGGACAAATGCGGTGCACCAGAACACTTTAGTAGGAATGAATGAGATAATTCGAAGATGAGGGTAGGTTGTAAGGAGCTCTTGGCACGGTGTTTGGAATTGAAGGACACGAGAAGGCATTCTATTTATGAGATAAGTAGCTGTTAAAACTGCTTCTCCCCAAAAATGTTTTGGAACATGAGTGGCAAGCATGAGTGATCGGGCAACCTCCATTAGGTGTCGGTTTTTCCTCTCTGCTATTCCGTTTTGTTGGGGAGTATCCACACATGAGCTTTGATGGACAATTCCCTGATCAAGTAGATAAGCTTCGAGGATAGAGTGGTAATATTCCCTTCCATTGTCGGTTCTAAGCACCTGAATTTTGGTTTGGAATTGAGTCTGGACCATTTTGTTGAAATTCTGAAATATTTGCCAACCTCAGATTTGTCTTTCATGAGGAACAACCAAGTCACTCGAGTGTGGTCATCTATGAAGCTAACGAACCATCTAGAACCAGTAATATTTGCTATCCTAGATGGTCCCCAAACATCACTATGAATTATGGAGAATGGATGGGATGGTTTATATGAATGATGTGGGTAAGTATTACGAGGATGCTTGGACAATTGACAAATTTCACATTGGTAATATGAGGGATTTTTTTGGAATAATGTGGGAAATAGTTTTTTGAGGTACAAGAAGTTGGAATGACCTAATCGGTAGTGCCACAACATGACTGCACTATCTTTTTGACTGCTAGAGGTTGAGACTGTGCAAGCATTATTCTGAATTTTCCTCTCAGATTCTTCATCTCTAAGAAGATAGAGTCCCGCATAAATCCTAGCGTTGCCAATCTTCTTCCCCGAATCCAAGTCCTGAAATTCACACATATGTGGGAGAAATTTAGTAACACAATTAAGATCTCTCGTAATCTTACTAATAGATAAGAGATTACAATCCAAATTAGGAACATGGAGAACAGAGTTAAGCATTATGTCCTTGGAGATAGCAACTGAACCGATACCAGCCACTTTAGATAATGAGCCATCTGCAATACGAACTGCAAAATTTCCAGAACATGGGCTGTATTCATGAAATAATGATGCATCACCAGTCATATGGTCTGATGCGCCTGAGTCAACGATCCATGCCTTTGAGCTATGACGTTTGACACTTAAAGCGCTTAGAAAATTACCTTTTTGTGCCAAAGTGGCAGTACTCACAATTTCAGGTCTGTTTTGCTGAAGGGACTGATGTGGCATCTCATCAGTAGGTGTCTTCCCATAACTCTCCCTAGCGTGTACAGCCTTCCAAGTGATGTTGCTGATCATGCTCCCTGAGTTTGAAGTCACCTCTGATGTTGTGCTACCGCTCAGCATGGTGGGAGAAGAATCAAACTAAGAATTTTAATGGGTCGTATGCTCTTGATACCATGTAGAAACTGATATTGTAGAGAATGTAGAAATTGATAGGAACATGTTTTTCTGATTTTCTACATAAAAAACTACAGCTTACAGAGAATATAAATAGTTATAGGCTAAACTAGGAAATCTACGTAAATCCCTATATATCCTAGATACCATTTTCAGAAAAGGAAAAGAAATCCTAAATAAAGGAAAGTTTTAAATGAAACCAATCAGGGAAATATTTGGTCAAGATACCAAATCCCTTTATCTTAGGAAATAAATAAAAAATCAATCATATCCAATCCCATAGAATCTAAACTGGATTTCCACAAATGATTTAATCAAATGAATTCAAGATCTCATCTTAATCTCTTTTGTACTGTGGCCACAGATTTTCAATCATTAATCTCTATTGAGAGTCCTTGAGATATAGACTCTTGTTACCAAGAGGGACAAATCCTATCTTGATCACTTATAACCCTCATATGATTCATGATGTACCCAATTACTGTCTTACTTGCAACCCTTATTGAGCTACGTTTACCAGCATCAAAGTACACCAATCCATACATAGGATACCATGGTGATCTCAAGTCTAAGGATCACATATACCATTGCCATTTGAGAACATCTAATAACACTCAATGTAACGATCCACATAGAGTTCTCAAGATGGGTCAATCCAGTGTATTCATTCACAATGATCACCCATGTGTTGATCTGGATATCACCATATCCATGACTTATGAGATCAGTCACCCAAAGGAATCTAACACATGTTAGTCTTACCGTATCACTGATGTCCCTTCTCAGTGATACTACGACTAAGGATATTTAAGAATAGTATTCTTTGTATCATAAGGATCTCATTATCAAAGTCACTATTTTGATTCCTTTGATACGAATCCACTATTCTAGGGACTCTATCATTTGATTATGACTTGATCAAATTAAATATAGTCAATAATGATAAATAATTGCCATGTATTATTAAATAACATAAATAATCACATTGTCTTAAGTGTACTATAAGTCTAAATCTGATTGGCTTATAGCGCATACACTAACATTCTCTGACTTGCACTACAGCCAATCGATCATGGAAGGGCTTGAGTATTTGTTTGGACCATTGGTGAGACCAAGATTTCTCAGCTTGTGCAATGGTTCCATTGTTGTCACAATAGAGTGCCATTGGATCAGCAATGCTAGGGACTACTCCAAGTTCTGTGATGAACTTTTTGATCCAAACAGCTTTCTTAGCTGCATCTGAAGCCATTATATACTCAGCCTCGATCGTAGAATTGGCCACTGTCTCTTGTTTAGAACCTTTCCAACTTAACAGTGCCATCATTTAGGCAAAACACATAGCCAGATTATGACTTAAAGTCATCCTTATCTGACTAGAAACTGGCATTAGTGTAACCATTTACAATGAGCTCATTCTCTACTCCATAGACTAAGAAAGCATCCTTAGTCCTTCTTAAGTACTTAAGGATGTTCTTAACTGTTATCCAGTGACGCTCACCTGGGTTAACTTGATACCTACTCACTATGCTTAAAGCATAGGAGACATCAAGCCTCGTACATAACATGGCGTACATTATAGATCCAATAGCCGAATTATATGGAATCTTATCCATTTTAGCTCTCTTATCTTATGTTTTAGGACACATGTCCTTTGAGAGATAAATGCCATGAGACATAGGTAAGAATCCTTTCTTAGATTCTTCCACGTTGAACCTTTTCAACACTTTGTCAATATATGTACTTTGACTTAGACCTAGCAGCCTACTCGATCTATCTCTATAGATCTTTATTCCAAGGATATAGGCTGCTTCTCCTAAGTCTTTCATCGAGAAGAAATTCCCTAGCCAAGTTTTGATAGATTGTAGGGTAGGAATGTCATTTCCTATTAGTAGTATGTCATCCACATATAACACTAGGAATATGACAGCACTCCCACTAACCTTTTTGTAAACACAATGCTCATCTTCGTTCTTGATGAAGCCAAACTCTTTGACTCTCTCATCAAAACGAATGTTCCAGCTCCGAGAAGCTTGCTTCTCAAGCTCTCGACGTATCCTATAAGACCTACGCAGGCCTTGTGTTTCTGGAGCTACTTCCTGTTCCACAACATCTTGTGGGACTTGCTCCTGTTCCACTAAAGGTTCAATGACATTTTGTGGTTGTTGAACCTCTTCAAGCTCTATTTTCTTCCCACTAGTTCTTCTAAAAAGATGTCCTTTTCTAGAAAAACACCGTATCGAGCCACAAACACTTTGTGCTCTGTGGGATTATAGAAATAGTATCCTTTTGTCTCTTTAGGATACCCCATAAATATGCATTTATCAGATTTGGGTCCTAATTTGTCTGAGACTTGTCTTTTAACATAAGCCTTACAACCCCAAATCTTTAGAAAAGACATATTAGGCTTCTTTTTTTTTTGTCCACATCTCATGTGGTGTCTTTTCAATAGCTTTAGTAGGAACACAATTTAGTGTAAATGCTGCTGTCTCTAAAGCATAACCCCAAAAGAAGACAGGGAAGTCAGATAGACTCATCATGGATCGAACCATGTCCAACAAGTTCTGATTCCTCCTTTCAAATACACCGTTCCATTCAGATGTACCAGGTGGAGTGAGTTGTGGAACTATTCCACACTCCTTTAAATGATCTATAAATTCTAGGCTCAAATACTCTCCACCGCGATCTGATCGGAGTGTCTTGATATTCTTGCCTAGCTGGTTTTATACTTCATTCTTGAATTCTTTGAACTTTTCAAAGGATTCTAACTTGTGTCTCATTAAATAAACATAGCCATATCTACTGTAGTCATTAGTAATTGTGATGAAGTATTGGAACCCTCCTCTAGCTTGTGTGGTTAATGGACCGCATACATCTGTATGTATGAGCTCTAATAAACCACTAGCCCTTTCACTTGTTCCTGTAAAAGAGGCCTTGGTCATTTTACCAAGCAAACAAGATTCGCATACATCATATGATTCAAATTCAAATGAATCTAAGTGTCCCTCTTTGTGGAGCCTAGATATGCGTTTCTCGTTTATGTGACCAAGTCTACAATGCCAGAGTAATGTAGGGTTAATCTCATTACCCTTTGACCTCTTGGAATCAACACTGTATATGTGATTATCTAAATCTAGAACATACAATCCATTCATAATGGAAGCATTGCCATAGAAAATATCATTAAAGTAAATTGAACAACTATTGTTCATTATTTTAAAAGAAAAACCTTTCTTGTCTAAACAAGAAATAGAAATAATGTTCTTGGCAATTGCTGGAACATAATAACAATTATCAAGTTCTAGAATTAGGCCCGAAGGCAACGATAAATTAAATGTTCCTACAGCTAACGCAGCAACAGTTGCTCCATTTCCAACTTGTAGGACCACCTTGCCCTTGGCAAGTTTTCTACTCCTTGTTAGTCCCTGCACATTCATGTAAATGTGAGAACCACATCCAGTATCTAATACCCAAGATGAAGAAGTAGACAAATTTATCTCAATCACATATATACCTGAGATAGAAGTCTCACGTCCTATCTTTTTCTTCAACTCCTCAAGGTACATAGTGCAATTTCACTTCCAATGACCAGTCTTACTGCAATGGAAGCATTTTCCTGTCTTAGCAACTCCACCAGATGGCTTGAGTTTCTTGGCCTTTTCCTTCTTGTTACCATTGGGCTTGGGCTTACCCTTAAGCTTGCCTTTGCCTTTGGATTTGGTCTTGTCAATCACCATAACAGAAGTAGGCCTTGACTTCTTCAAGTCCTGCTCAGTAGTTCTCAACATATTGAGCAATTCTGCCAGTGTCTTATCCATACTGTTCATGTTGTAGTGCAACACAAACGAACTATAGCTATCCAGTAAGGATTCGAGGATGAGATCAACTGACAACTCTTTATGCATGGTGAAGCCCAGTGCTTCCAGCCTCTCAATGTACCTAATCATATTAAGTACATGAGTGTGCACCGGAACTCCCTCAGCCATCTTGCTCTGGAAGAGCGCCTTAGACACCTCATAACGTTCGTGTCGTGCTTGCTCTTGGAACATTTCCTTGAGATGTTCGATCATATCAAACGGTTTCATATTCTCATGTTGCTTCTGGAGTTCAGAACTCATGGAAGTTCCTCAAGCTAATAGCCCTCACTGTCAACTCGGGAAGCCTTTTCGCCTAGACTTCCTAGTGGGCCAGGATCCATATTTGGTCCCATTATGACTTTAGCTAAGCTAATGCGTCCAATGAGATTATTTAGGTAGACAAATCTTGTCAATTGCATCTCATACAACTCCTGGATAGTTGGGTGAACAACTCTTGTTCTAACTCATCATATGGGTTAAAGCCCAACCTATGCCTCTAAATCTTATTAGGTTTGACTGAGCCAATGCCCTAATTTAATTTAGTTAAGTCTGACCCAATACACTTGGAGATAACTATTATCTCATGCAATGTGAATTCCTAAGGTAGGTATGGCCTTGATTGAGCCAAAGTAGCACAATACCGAACAAAGTCTCTTTCACATGCATCGTATTGGAAGGCATCTTTATTTGTTATCTTTGACTTAATAATTATTTTGAGGGATTTTTAATTTTACCATCTCACCTAGCATGCTTTTCTAACATATATATCAACATATATAAGTAAAAGCGTAAAATTAAACGTGACATGGTTATGGCCTTTCTATTACAAAAGAACCTAGGGATACATTATTTTTCTAAATGCCTTCTCCTCGATTTCATTTCAAGCGTCACCTCGGTTCACCTTGGCTCCGAATCATCTCGGCTCCAAATGTTGTACATTTTACAAGATAATCCTAATTTATCTATATAACTATTACATAAATAAATTACAAATAAATCAAGGCTCACAGGCCCAATTTAAATTTATTTAAATAAATTACAACTCATGTAAACCTAGGTCCATAACCATGCACCATGCAATCATCCATATCACATAAGAATCAAGCATCAAGCATACACAGTAATATCATATATTAATTTGCTTGCTTCCTAATTAAAATCTAATTTTAATTAATCAAATTTTAATTATTTACGGGTATCAATGGTTGTTTTAATTTAATTTTAATTCTCAAAATTCAATTTGGGCTTAATTGAAATTTTAATTTTATTAAAATCTCGAAACCATTGGATAACTCTTATCCATTTTAAAATATTTTATTTTAAACCAAAAATTTATAAAGATAACTCTTTTTGAAATTTTAATCTCATTAAAATCTCAAAAATATTGGATAACTCTTATCCAATTTAAGATATAAAATATTTAATTTAGAATAAAATTTTATCAAGATAATTCCTTTTGCAATTTTAAGAAATTTTAATCTCATTAAAATATCAAAATTATTTGATAACTCTTATCCAATTTAATATAGGATATATATTTTATTTTAAAACAATTTTATCAAGATAATGTTTTTGAAATTTTAATCTTATTAAAATCTCAAAACTATTAGATAACTTTTATCCAATTTAATAAAGGATATATTTTATTTTAAAACAATTTTATCAAGATAATGTTTTGAAATTTTAATCTTATTAAAATCTCAAAACTATTAGATAACTCTTATCCAATTTAATAAAGGATATATTTTATTTTAAAGCAATATTATCAAGATAATGTTTTTGAAATTTTAATCTGATTAAAATCTCAAAAATATTGAATAACTCTTATCAGGATAACTTTTATCCTAATTTATTTTATATATTTTAAATAAAATAATAACAAGTATTAATTTTTTTTTGGCAAGGGTGGCAACTACAAGATTGCCTATAAGGTTTTTTTTTTTAATATATAATTGTCTTACAATTATTTTAGGTCGCCCAAACGAATTTTGAAAATTAAAATCAAATCTGTAACAACTTATAATAAAACAGCATCACCACGAATCGAATTCGCTATCCCGAAAGCCGTTTACACACTGGCTCGGATACCACTGTAAGGTTTCGTTGTCTCGGTTTATCATGTCATACACGAAAATAAGCAGCGGATTAAAATCAACAAAACCAAAATCACCAAGATCATGCAACAAGATTAATTTCGGGATAAAATCTAACCTTTTGATGTACTCGTGTAGGAATGTTTGACTTCTGAATATGGGAGCCCACGAACAACCCTTGATTTATCGTTAACTCAAGACTTCTAGCTGAGAGAAGCCCTCTAACGGTATCCACACGAGTAAGACACAAAACAAGACCTTTGCCTGAGACAAGATGTGATCAGAAGCAAAGGGAGGAGGAAGGGAATTGTTTTCTGAAAGTGCTAGCTCCAAGAGGCAGAACGAATATAAAAATATTCTGTTCTCTTATGTCTAACTTTTAGACTTAATGTTGTTTTATAGTGCCTCTTAACAAAACCCTAAAAAGGCCTTAGCCATAGTCCAACTAAATTGGGTCTTTTGGGCCTTTTAAAATTACTTAATCCAAATCCAATTAATTGTAGGGCATACTCTAACAAAAGTAAGATTCTAATTCATGAGAAATATCACAACTATTGCATACACAATAAGAATCATTCACCAAATAGCCTTACTTCCAATAGAATTTTCCTTGTGTGATTCCTTAACATTCACATATCAAAGCGTACAACTTTAGATAAGAGTACACAAGCATAACATGCTAATTTCAATAAAAAGTAATCATCTTCCATAAGTATGTCCTATTCTTCTATCTCCACTAATTAGTCACATTTAGTTAGAAATCGATAGGAGTTTGTTTAACTTGTAATGTTAGGCTTTGTTTAAGGTAGGATAAAAGGATATTTTAAGTTCAAACCACTACTTATGCATTACATTCTAGGATTTTTTTTTTATTTGTTGATCTTTAAGTACATCCCCTAAATTTATTTTCAACTTTCTTCCCTACACTTTTTTTTTCTTTTTTGAGTTTTCTTTTCATATTTGTTTCTTCTTCTTCTTCTTTTTTAATGACTCCTTTTCACCCTAATATATGTATAGATTAGAATTTCTTCCTAGATAATTTCATGCATTTGGGGCAAAAGGGTAGGAATTTATTTATGGCTAAGTTCAAATTACTTGTGTAGGTATGTACCAAAGAAAGGGTCATTAGGCTCAAAAGGGGACACTAAGAATAAAAATATATATATATGTATATATATATATAAAGGTAGGCTCGAAAGGCACATACGATCCAAAAATGGCCTATATCATGTTCCTAAACAAGTGTGATTTAAATATTTCACCTGGAAAGAAGTCTAAAACAAATTCTAAAATATGAAGAATACTTCAAAGATAATTTTGCAAAATTATATCCACATAAAATTTGCCTAACTTTGCACACTAGTCAATAATCACAACAAGTACAGACAATTGGATAAATCACAATCAACATTAGGCTAATTTGCAAAATCAACTCATTCTTACTCAACAATCATGCTTAACCACAAGTCAACATCAATCTCACTCATGGGATAATAGGGAATGTCAAATTAAACACAAGCATTCCTCAAATAAAAAAGAGTTTGAAAACACACTTTTTAAAAAATTTTGAAAATGATTTAATATTTTGAACAAAAATTTTTGAAATTTTTTGTATCCCTCTCCTAAACTTGAAAATCACATTGTCCTCAATGTGAAAACAATTAGAACTGTAAGAAAGCTCAAAAATACTCCCATAATCAATAGCGGCCCACAAAACACACCATGCAACTCCAAAAATCAGCAAATAGCAACCCCAAAAATCAGCATACAACAGCTCCACAAAGTAGCACATTCATGCAAAAACAAGCGTATGAGAGCTGCAACAATAAGAGATGCAAATACATGAGTCTACATCAAGAAAGAAAACTATCTATCTCACCCAAAATCAATTAGAATAAAGCAATAAAATCTTGATCAAAATGCATCAAACTAGGAACTGTGTAAAACAAGGCTCTCTCATCCTTCAAAATAGAGCAAACTCCTAGTTCTTACAAAATGAATAAATAAAAATGAAAAAGTTAGAAATCTAAGACACAAACAAAGAAAACATAAAAATAAATCTGTTGAGTTAAAATCATTAGCAGACTCCCTCAATCAATTTTCTTGGACGTGATTTGAGGTAGTTAGGTTAGCTAAGATGGTAACAGATTGTTGACCATCATAACCTTCTCCATAACAGTGCTTAAGCCTCTGCCCGTTAACCTTGAAAGGTTACTTAAGAGACTAATCCATAATCTCTATTGCCTTATGTGAAAAGACTTGAGTAATGGTAAAAAGACCCGACCACCTAGACCTAAGCTTACCAAGAAACAACTTTAAGCAAGAATTGAAGAGTAACACTTGTTGTCTAGGCTCAAAGTGTCTCTCTTTGATTTTTCTATCATGCCACAACTTGGTCTTTTCCTTGTACAACTTGGCATTCTCATATGCTTGTAACCTAAACTCATCTAATTCATTAAGCTACAACAGCTTTTTCTCACTAGTTGCCTTAAAATTAAGGTTTATGTTCTTAATAGCCCAATAGTCCCTATGACTCTAACTCTATAGGTAGCTGACAAGCTTTCTCATAAACTAGCCTATAAGGTGACATCCCTATAAGAATTTTAAATGCAGTTTTACATGCCCATAATGCATCATTTAGCTTAAAAGACCTGTCTTTCCTATTAGAATTTACAGTCTTTCTAAAATTTCCTTAATTTCCTTATTCGAAATCACTACTTGGCCACTCATATGAGTATGATAGGCAGTAGCAACCTGATGCTTGACCCCTGATAAGTCTCTAAAATATAAGTTTTTAGAGTATTTTATTACACGAATTTTGATTAAATTTCAGAATTTTTAATGTAATTTCTTCCCAATTTAACTAAATTGTTTTCATGTTTAGGAAATTCAAGAATAATGAGGAAGTCAAGAAAATGGCAAGAAAATCAAAGAAAAATGGTTAGATTTCGTGTTTAACCCCTAAAATCCATAGACTTAGTTTTTTCCAAACCCTAAATCCTATTCGTATTCCCACCACCACAAACCTTACCTAAACCAATTTTTCAAACCCTTTTTAGAAAACCTTTAACCCTTACCATATCATAATTCACTTAGACTTATTCCATTCTCACATAAAACCCAAACATTTTTTATGCCCATCTCAAATACTAAAACCCAAAAACCTAAAACATTTCAAATCCAAAATCACTTCGATGTCATGACCTTTTCTTATGCGAGCCAAGTCATACTCCTTTATGGATTTATTTTCCTCAAGAAGCCCAAAGGAAAGGGCAGCGCATGAAGATTATTTGCCAAAGCCTTTTTGAAGGAGCCCTAACCTATACAAAAGGAATGAGCTGCCGCAAGAGAAGAGGAGGGTGGAGGAGGCTGGCGTGACAACAGCCTATCTTTATCGTTTATTTTCCTTGTTCCAAACTGTTGCTGAAAACTTTTCTCTTTCAATGTTTTCTTAGCTTAGGCAGTAGGTTTTATAGCCTTAAACTAGCTTGAAGAAGGGAAGAGGTTGGTGACAGTGGCCATCTCCCACGACTTATGCACTTTTTATTTTTAGTTTAGTGTTCTGTAGTTACAGTTATTGTTTTAAGTTTAAATCTTGTGTCAAGCACTTCCTTTCAATTTCCTTTTAGACGGATTTATATGTAGCTTACATTGGTTTAGCAAGCTTTTCAATTATTTTTTTTGTTTGATAAAATGAGTTTACCGAAAGTTTAATCTTGTTGAGTTTCATTTCTGCTTCTAAATTTCTTAAGGTTCCATGATTTCTTTCACTGTTTTTAATCACTCTTAAGCACCTTGTTTAGTTTAGATTTAAAGTAATTAATTTAGGTTAGAGTTTATAAAACGTTATTGGTTTCTACAATATTGTTCTCCACGGTTTCTGCTCTTCAGCTTCTCCCCTGTTTTCTTTTGTTTTTTTTTTATTTTGTTACGTTTCTACTCTATTTTAAATTTTATTTTTCACATTACTTTTCTATTTGCAATGGTCTGCTTTGGCTGTTCTTGGGTCTTGGATTGAGTGGACTGGCGCGACAGTAGGAGCTGTGCGTGGCTGTGCAGGCGAGCAAGAAGCTTGCTATGTTTGTAGACGTTGTATTAAGGCAGTGCTACGTGAACCGCTGAGAAGCAAGAGCTAGCGAGTGGGTTGTTAGAAGTGCTAAGCACTACAGGACGTGGGTTGGTGTTGCTTTTACTGTTCGGTGGCTTGGGCGTGAGCTGAAACGTGGCAATGCAAGGCTGCTGATGGCATGTGCTTGGTAGTGTTTGAATGTTTTCTTTTGTGTGACTATAAGAGTGTTGAAGGCCACGTTTTTCATTAGTTTAATGTTTTACATATTTTATTAATTCAATAGTTTAAATATATTATTTTATTTTATAATAGTTTAGATATTAATTAGTTTATTAGTTCATTAATTCATTAGTTTTTTTTTTGTAGTTTAATTAGAATTAGCTTTAGGTATTTAGTTATAAATTATGCTTGGGTAATTTAATTCATATCATCAATTTAATTTTGCATTTTTTTATTTTTATTTTTTTATGCATTTTATTTTTTTAGCATGTTTACAATTTTTAGTTTCTTTGCTAATTAAATAGTTTCATTTTAATTTACATGCTTTTTAATTATTTTCAAATTAGTTTTATTTTAGTTTATTTTATTCTAATTAAGAAGACTTAGTTAGCTTGAATAAACCTAAGATGACCAATTTTAGTATTTAGCTATAGCAATTCTAACTTATCCTCGTGGGAACGATACTCTATTCATCACTTTATTACTTGTCGCGATCCGTGCACTTGCGGTATAGGTTTTAGAGCGCAACAAGTTTTTGGCACCATTGTCGGGGATTAGTCTAGGTTGTTCTTAGTTAATATTAGAATCAATTATGCCTAGGTTTAATTCAAGCCTTTTCCTTTTCTTATTTTTGTAAATATTTCTCCTTCCTAATATTTTAATTCTGTTACTTTGCGAGGTACCATGGCGAATCTAGCAAAGCTTAGAACCTTGGGAGACTACATTATGCCTCGTGTGCCTATGATACAATCAAGCATTAGGAAGCCCGAAATTGAAGCTAATAGCTTTGAGATCGAGCCAGACTTCATCCTAATGATCTTGAATTCAGTTCAATTTGGAGGTTTGCCTAGTGAAAACCCATATGCTCATCTTGTCAAATTCTTGGAGATATGTGACTTGTGCAAGTACGAGGGCATTTCTGATGACGCCATTCAATTTAGACTTTTCTTATTCTCACTTCGGGATAGGGCAAAGGATTGGTTGCGGTCACTTCCTCATCATTCTATCTGTACGTGGGATGATTTGGCTCATAAGTTCTTAGCTAGATTCATTTCACTTGAGTATATGGCGAAGATGAGGAATCAAATTTTATCCTTCGAGCAATATGACTCCGAGTCTTTTTGTGAAGCATGGGAAAGATTTAAGGACTTGATCAGGAGATGTCCTTCTCATGGATTGCTCATGTGGGTACAAATTCAAACTTTTTATAATGGTTTGGGTGATCCATCGAGAGTAGTAATTGATACGGCAGTAGGAGGAGCTTTTATGGGGAAGTCAGTTGAGGAAGCATACAAGTTGATAGATTTAATGGCTTCCAATGACTTCTAATGGCAATATAAGAGAGATACACTTGGGAAGATCATCTACAATAAAGAGCTTGATCTTATTGAGACTTGGACTTCTCAAGAAACTACCTTGCCCGAAAAAGTCTACATAAGTCCTTTTATTTCCTGTAAGATAAGTGAAGGGAGTCATGCTACTGAGAATTGTCCTATTGATTTGAGTTGGGTGAGTCATCTGTGCTATTCTTCGAGCATCTACGAGAAGCTTTCATCACCTTCTTCAGAGCTCATAGAGACCTGTGACCTTTCTTATCAAGCTTCTTTGCTAGCATCACATCAAGAGGTGTTGACTGAAGATGTTGAAAAGCTTACACCACCTAAGCTTATTGAAATTGAGAGTGTGGTTGATGAAAAAGAAATGGAAAATAATACGGGTGAAGAAGAAGTCCAAGAGGAAAGGCTTAAGATTGAAGTTCAAGTTCCAGAGGTTGACAAGAAAAACCAAGAGGCATTCTTCATTATTTCTTCATGGAACTTTCCACAAGAGAACGAAGTGGGTTATATCTTGGAAGATTGTGGAGTGAAGTTCTTTAAAGAAAAATATCTAATGGAGTCACCTTCCATGGTAGTGCACTATGTGCATCCATCAATTTTCAAACCATTCAAACCACCTTGAAAGATAACAGAGATAGTCAAGTTGATGACTATAAATCAAGCGCTTCTAGGGAGGCAACCCCGGCTTTTTATTAGTTTATTAGTTGTGTTTTTCTTTTATTAGTTTTAGTGTTAGTATTTCATAGCTTTGATTTTCTTTTTCTTTCTATTTTGTAGGTTTGAATCTAAGTTTGGGGGAGCAGTGAAGACACTTTGTGGGCATGCAATTGAGCTTCAACAGAAAATTTAGGGGAGTTTCCTTCTATCTTTGCTGAATTCTTGAATCACTTACACATTGAGGACAATGTGCACTTCAAGTTTGGGGGGAAGGAAATTTGAGCTAAATTTTTTCAAAAATTCCACAAAATTTTCAAACTTTTTTGGGTTTTAAATGTTTTGCCTTGAGATATATTGTGCTTGATTTGGTTATTTCCCATATGCCCATTGTTAGCTTTAAATTGTAATATATATTTTGAAATGACAAAAACTTAAGTAAGCTTTAATGGTTTAATTCATATTGTAAATTTGCCTTATCACACATGATTTTCTCAATCCATTTTCAAGTGATCATATCAAACATTAAGACCATGATTTAATGATACATCCCTATTGGTCTTAATTCTTTATAAATGTTTTGAATATTTTAGAAAATCACTTGATGAATGTTTAGACCATGTTTTTATCTGAGAAAGTCAAGAAAAACTCCCTTAAAGCTTATAAATGTTTTGGGTTGAATTAGGATCAAAAGTCATATCATTTCTAACCCAAAAGTGCTGGAAAAATGCCCTCTGGAAGAAAAGGATCGATCCCCACTGTAGTAGGATCGATCCTTTATTGGCAGAAAGTCTTCCTAAGGTCCCTGAAGCCCAGAATCAAGATTCTGGACAAAAGGGATCGATCCCTTTGCCCGAAAATAGCCTATAACGGCTAGTTTTTGTAAGACAACGGTAATATTCGAGATTTGGCTCCACCCAATGGCTAGAATACATCCAAGGGACTATAAATAGAGGCTTAGAAGCTAAAGGAAGTAAGAGGAACCACTCAGCAACTCAAAATCTCATATTCCTCAAATCTACAAGCCTCAAACAACAAATCAAGAGCTACAAAGTTTCCATCATCTATCATTCTCTTATTCCTTGTAGTGCTTAGCACAAAGATTGTATAGGCTTCTCATTGAGCTTAATTTCTGTAATCAATTGCCTACCTAGAGGCCTTTTCTTTGATTACATTATTTGTATCCCATCATTCCTTGTAAAGGGGAGGTTTCTCTTAAGCCTTAGAAAAAGAGGGAGGTTACTCTTTAGCCTAAGAAAAAGAGAGAGGTTACTCTTGAGCCTAGAAAAAGAGAGAGGTTTCTCTTGAGCCTTGAAAAGAGGGAGTGTAACACAAATTCAAGTTAGTGAATTTGGAAAAATCCTTGGGAGCGTCTCAAGGTAGAGGACGTAGGCAAGGTTGTCGAACCTCTATAAATCACTTGCGTACATTTCTCTTTCCCTACTCTCTTTAATTACTTGCAATTATATTTGTGCTTATTGTATTGAATTTGAATTGCATGCTTGCCTAGCTTAGAGAACTTAGAAAATAGTCAAATAGGCCAGAGAATTTAGAGAAACCGAAAAACGGGCTTAAGGCTAACGAAGAACCGATTCACCCCTCTCTCGGTATTGCCTATTAGAGCCAACACCCATGATTGAGATTTTGATTGAGTTTGATTCTGATTTTTGGAAAAGCATGATTATTGAGAAGCATGAGTTGAATTCTTGAATTTGCCTTGTTCTGATTATGATTTTTCCATCTTTATGCACTATTTGTTGATCATGGATTTGTATGCATGTTTAGAGAAGGATTATGTGAATATAGGATTGGATTTGTCTTTGAAGTTGTGAGAATATCTTAGAATTTGTTTGATCTCCTCTTGAGGCGAAATTTTTAGTCCATGCTTAGTTAGGAAAATGATTTAGGCCATCCTTGGATCGTTTGTGCTTTTCAAGCTAACCTTGGACATACTTGCCCTTAGTCACCCCTTTGTGCCAAACTAGCCTCTGTTTGTTTATACACCTACAAGTTAATTTCCTTTAGCCAAATAAATACACTTTCCTATCCCTTACCCCAAAAGCATGCAATTTACTAGGGTATATCATGAGCTATGTACATATTTGGGTAGATAGATAGGATAGGATATAAAATAAAATTGAAAATGAAAAAAAAAGAAAAGAAAAGAAAAAAAATAGAAAAATAGAAAATTCAAAAAAAAAAGGAAAATGAATGAAAAATGAGAAAAACACAAACTAGAATAAAGTGTATAGCTATGGAGAAAAAAAAATTTGAGGGAGTTAATTGAAGCTCGAAAAAGTAGAGATCCTAGAGTGTAACGCATGATTAGGGCTTGTTGAGCCAAAATTGTCTTTTATCATACCTTTCACTCTAGCCTTACATTATAAGCTTAATGAAGTCCTATTGATTCTTGATTAAGTATGGCTACATTAGTGGAGAGAGAAGTGAAAAGTAAACCTATGGGATTGTTCATGCTTTAGAGACTTTGCTTTTCATGTTTTCATAATCTCATCCGGATATGTATGCTCTGATATGTGATGGACACTACACACACACATGGAGAATCTAATTAGGACTTGGGCATGTGGTTGGAGGAAACTCTATGTTAATTAATAATTTTGACTTTCCTTAGATTAAATTAGTACTCTTTTTATGAGATGTATATGGGGAATATATCTATTAAGCATGTGTTATCTCTTGCATGTTTGAGATTGTTTTGCTTGAGAACAAGCAAAATATTAAGTTTGGGGGTGTGATAAGTCTTTAAAATATAAGTTTTTAGAGTATTTTATTACACGAATTTTGATTAAATTTCAGAATTTTTAATGTAATTTCTTCCCAATTTAATTAAATTGTTTTCATGTGTAGGATATTCAAGAATAATGAGGAAGTCAAGAAAATAGCAAGAAAATCAAAGAAAAATGGTTGGATTTGGTGTTTAACCCCTAAAATCCATAGACTTAGTTTTTTCCAAACCCTAAATCCTATTCCTATTCCTACCACCACAAACCTTACCTAAACCAATTTTTCAAACCCTTTTTAGAAAACCTTTAACCCCTACCATATCATAATCCACTTAGACTTATTCCATTCTTACATAAAGCCCAAACATTTTTTATGCCCATCTCAAATACTAAAACCCACAAACCTAAAACATTTCAAATCCAAAATCACTTTGATGTCTTGACCTTTTCTTACGCGAGCCAAGTCATACTCATTTATGGATTTATTTTCCTCAAGAAGCCCAAAGGAAAGGGCATCCCATGAAGATTATTTGCCAAAGCCTTTTTGAAGGAGCCCTAACCTATACAAAAGGAATGAGCTGCCGTAAGAGAAGAGGAGGGTGGAGGAGGCTAGCGTGACAACAGCCTATCTTCATCGTTTATTTTCCTTGTTCCAAACTGTTGCTGAAAATTTTTCTTTTTCAGTGTTTTCTTAGCTTAGGCAGTAGGTTTTATAGCCTTAAACTAGCTTAAAGAATGGAAGAGGTTAGTGACAGTGGCCATCTCCCACGACTTATGCACTTTTTATTTTTAGTTTAGTGTTCTGTAGTTACAGTTATTGTTTTAAGTTTAAATCTTGTGTCAAGCACTTCCTTTCAATTTCCTTTTAGAAGGATTTATATGGAGCTTACATTGGTTTAGCAAGCTTTTCAATTATTTTTTTTGTTTGATAAAATGAGTTTACCGAAAGTTTAATCTTGTTGAGTTTCATTTCTACTTCTAAATTTCTTAAGGTTCCATGATTTCTTTCACTGTTTTTAATCACTCTTAAGCACCTTGTTTAGTTTGGATTTAAAGTAATTCATTTAGGTTAGAGTTTATAAAACGTTATTGGTTTTTACAATATTGTTCTCCACGGTTTCTACTCTTTAGCTTCTCCCCTGTTTTCTTTTGTTTGTTTTTATTTTGTTACGTTTCTACTCTATTTTAAATTTTATTTTTGTACATTACTTTTCTTTTTGCAATGGTCTGCTTTGGCTGTTCTTGGGTCTTGGATTGAGTGGACTAGTGCGACACTAGGAGCTGTGAGTGGCTGTGTAGGCAAGTAAGAAGCTTGCTCTGTTTGTAGGCGTTGTATTAAGGCAATGCTGCGTGAACCGCTGAGAAGCAAGAGCTGGCGAGAGGGTTGTTGGAAGTGCTAAGCACTGCAGGACGTGGACTGGTGTTGCTTTTATTGTTCGGTGGCTTGGGCATGAGCTGAAGCGTGGCAATGCAAAGCTGCTGATGGCATGTGCTTGGTAGTGTTTGAATGTTTTGTTTTGTGTGACTGTAAGAGTGTTGAAGGCCACGTATTTCATTAGTTTAATGTTTTACATATTTTATTAATTCAATAGTTTAAATATATTATTTATGTTATAATAGTTTAGATATTAATTAGTTTATTAGTTCATTAATTCATTAGTTTTTTTTTTGTAGTTTAAGTAGAATTAGCTTTAGGTATTTTGTTATAAATTATGCTTGGGTAATTTAATTCATATCATCAATTTAATTTTGCATTTTTTTTATTTTTATTTTTTTTATGCATTTTATTTTTTTAGCATGTTTACGATTTTTAGTTTCTTTGCTAATTAAATATTTTCATTTTAATTTACATGCTTTTTAATTATTTGCAAATTAGTTTTATTTTAGTTTATTTTATTCTAATTAAGAAGACTTAGTTAGCTTGAATAAACCTAGGATGACCAATTTTAGTACTTAGCTATAGCAATTCTAACTTATCCTCGTAGGAACGATACTCTAATGATCACTTTATTACTTGTCGTGACCCGTGCACTTGCGGTATAGGTCTTGGAGCGCAACAACCCCATATTTCTTTAAAAGCCTATCCAAAGTTCTATTACAAAAGTGGGAACCCTTATCACTAATGATTGCCCTAGGTATCCCAAATCTAGAAAAATATTTTTCTTAATAAATTTCATCACTACCTTGACATCATTAGTAGGTAATGCTATTGCTTCTACCCATTAGACATATAGTGAACAGCTACCAAAATATAAAGATTCCCATAGGAGGGAATAAATGGCCCCATAAAATCAATGCCCCACACATCAAACAATTCAACCTCAAGGATGTTAGTCAGAGGCATCTCACTCCTTCTCAAGATATTGCCCGTCCTTTGACACCTATCACACCTAATCACAAAGTAGTAGGCATCCTTAAATAGTGTGGACTAGTAATATCCACATTGCAATACGTTGGCAGTTGTCCTCTTACCACTAAAATGACCTCCATACTCAAAAGAATAACAATGTCTAAGCATACTTTCCACCACTTCACTAAAGACATACCTCCTTAAGATTTGATCTCTACACTGCTTATAAGTAAGGCTTATCCCAAATATAATACTTGACATCATTTAGAAATTTCATCTTTTGTTATAAGGATAGGTCAGGTGGTAAAACATCACTAACTAGGAAGTTTTCATAATCAACATACCATGGCAAACTAGCATGACTAAAGACAAACAACTGTTCATCTAGGAAAGACTCGTTAATCAATGTCTCATCTCCTACTACTTCACGCTCTAACCTAGAAAGATGATCTGCCACTTGGTTCTCTATTCTTTTCTTATCCCTAATTTCTTGATAAAACTCGTGAAGGAGGAGGATCCATCTAATTAACCAAGGTTTGGCATCTTTCTTAGAAATAAAGTACTTGATTGCAGAGTGGTCAATGTATACCACCACCTTAGTCCTAATGAGATAGAACCGGAACTTATCAAAGGCAAATACTACTACTAGTAGCTCCTTCTCAGTGGTGGCATCATTCAATTAGGTATCTATGAGTCCTACTAGCATAATAAATTACATGAAAGACCTTATCTTTCCTTTGACCTGAGACTGCCCCAACAGCATAATCACTAGCATCACACATTAGCTCAAACGAAAGATCCCAATCCGAAGTTACAATCACGGGGGCTATTACTAATTTTTCTTTCAAGGTCTTGAATGCCTCCAAGTAGTGCTCATGAAATCTAAATTGAACATCTTTTTCTAGCAGATTACATAAAGGCTTGGAAATTTAAGAGAAGTCCTTTATGAATCTTCTCCAAAAGCTTGCATGTCCTAGAAAGCTACGAATGCCTCTAACAGAAGTAAGTAGAGGTAATTTTTCAATTGTTTCAATCCTAGCTTTATCAACCTCTATCCCCCTGGTAGAAATTTTGTGTCCCAGCACTATACCTTCCCTAACCATAAAGTGACATTTTTCCCAATTAAGTACAAGGTTAGTCTCTTCACACCTTCTTAAGACTAAGAACAGATTATGCAAACACAAATCAAAGCTATCTCAAAATACAAAAAAAAATTATCCATGAACACCTCAAGAAAATCCTCAACTATATCAGAAAAGATGGCCATCATGCAACGTTGAAAAGTAGCAGGGGCATTACATAGGCCAAATGGCATTCTCCTAAAAGCAAAAATCCCATAGGAATAAATGAAAGTGGTTTTCTCATGGTTTTCTAGGGCTATAACTATTTGGTTATACCTAGAATAACCATCCAACAAACCATAAAACTCATTGCCAGCTAACCTATCAATCATCTGATCAATGAAAGGAAGTGGGAAGTGGTCCTTCCTAGTGGTTTTATTCAACTTTCAGTAATCCTTACAAACCTACCACCCAATTACAGTCCTAATGTGTATGAGCTTATTGTTTTCATTTTCAATCACAGTAATCCTTCCCTTCTTAGGGACACATTGAATAGGGCTCACACAAAAACTATCAGAAATGGGATAAATAATCCCAACATCTAACCACTTAATAACTCTTTTTTCACAGCTTCCTTCGTTACTGGATTAAGCCTATGTTGGCTCTATAACCTAAATCGAGAAAAGGGTGAATCGGTTTTGTGCTACTCTTGGTTTCGTTTTTCGGTTCTTCTAAATTCTCTAGCCTATATTGAATTTTCTAAGTTCTCTAGGCTATGCACGCATGCAATTCAAGTTCAATTCAACAATCACAATATAAATGCAAATAAGTAAAGAGAGAAGGGAAAGAGAATGTACACAATCGATTTATAGAGGTTCGGCAACCTTACCTTCGTCCTATACCTTGAGACGCTCCCAAGGATTTTTCCAAATTCACTAGCTTGAATTTGTTACACTCTTTTTCCTAAGCTCAAGAGTAACCTTTACACCTCTCCTTTTTCCTGGCTCAAGGAGGAAACCTTACCCCTTCTTTTTCCGGGCTCAAGAAGGAAATCTTACAACCTCTCTCTTTTATGGCTCAAGAAGAGAACCTTCTACCCAATCCTCACTTACAATGAAGCACTCAAGGTTTCACACCCTTTTACAAATTGTGAATGGGTTTTCTAGTTTGTGTAATCAAGGAGATACCTCTAGATAGGCAAATGATTACAAAGGTTAAGCTAAAAAAAAACCTATACAATATTTGTGCTATTTTATACAAGGAAGATGAGAATGAAGAATTTTTATCACTTGAAATGTTGTTGAAACTTGAGGAAGATGGAGAAGATGAAGAATATTGTTGCTCAACTATTCTTCTTGCTTTCTTGAGCTTCCAAGCTTTTATTTATAGTCCCTTGGACGTGTTCTTGATGTTGGGTGGAGCCAAAATCAAAAGTTACCATTGTATCTCACAAAAACTAGCCATTTGAGTGCATTCTCGAGGTAGCGCATCGATCTTGTGCCTTTTGCCATGCTTCTTGGGCATTCTGCCATGAAGTGATCGATCCCTTCCCTTAGGGGATCAATCCCATGCTTCAATTTTTCTTCCTGGGAGCATTCTACCATTAGGGGATCGATCCCTTCCCTCAGGGGATCGATCCCTTTACTATTCATCTATCCTTTTGATCAGGGGATCCATCCCTTGCACTATTCATTTATCTTTTCTAGGTTTTTAAGCATTAAAAAAATTCTAAAGCCAATTTTGAATATTTTTAAATATGACATGACTTTGAAAATATTAATTTGAGTCCAAAAATTTATCAAGTAATTTTCTTAAAATATATTCAATAATTCCATAAGAAAATTACTTAAACCAATAATTAAAAATGTTTTCTAAATTGATTAAAGCCAATAAAGATAATCAATTAAATCATGGTTTTATATTTGATAAAAACACTTAATATGGTTTGTGAAAATCATAATTGATAAAGCAAATTTACAATATGAATCAAACATTTAAGATTACTTATGTTTTTGTCATTTCAAAATATATATGTCAATTTAAAGATAACAATCTCTCCTTTTTTGATATGACAAAACTTAAGGTAAATTTGCTTTGAAAATTCTTTGAAGAAATACACCCCCTCAAATAAAGCATGGTTTTAAATATAAAGCTCCCCCTAAATGCATGGTTTTCAAAAGAATTTTCTAAATCCCATTATTTCTCCCCCTTTTTGTCATAACAAAAAGAAGGGAAAAATTATGCTCCCCTAAAATTATGGCTTAATAAATGTGAGAACCAAGAAATATGCTCCATCCAACAAGAAACATGTTAATACATAAGACTAATAGCACAAATAAATAGATTAATGTCCATAAAGAATATGAGATGTTTGTGCATGCAAAGGACATTGGTTATGATCCTATACCAATTGTTCGTAAATAATTTTGCAAGAAGCTCCCAATTGGTAGATAATGAAGCAAGTTGTTTACAATTTATCTACTCAATTCTATAACTTGCTCATTTTAATTCTATCAAACACCTAGATATGTCAATTGTTCTCTAAGTCCAACTAAGATGCATGTCAATACATCATGATTATGAGCTGAAATTAGATGACATATCATATGCATTAAGCTCATAAATCATTTTCAAGTAAGAATGTGCTTAGAATTAATACATATATCAATTAACCACAAATTCTAGCACATAAATGTCTCATGCAAAAGTGTCATAACTAAATTCTTCTCTATTTGTCATTTCAATCTAAAGAAAGAAGGAGAAGAATTGTTGTCAATTTAAAGCTCATACCAATTGTTACCGATAGTTGTCTTAGCCATTTTGCATGATGCTAATTGTTATGTGTGGTGTGCTTAGTGAATATCCAAGTCAAACATGTAAGAACACAATCACACACCATCAAATATGCGTATGGATTAATTAGACATTAGCATCCTATCATAAAAAATTAATCCATATTCATAAGCACAAATCTAATTATATGGAAGATTCAAAAATTTATATCATCTAAGCACACACATTTTCTTCAATGGTTATAAGCACAAAAATCATATGCTCACTTTCCAATTCAAGTCCTTAACCAATTATGAGCAAGGACATGTTCAAGAATTTCATCTTAATCATTTAATAGCCATATTCCTAGTTGTTTTTTATCATTTAAGGTTCTAAAGGGTATATGTCATTTTAACAAGATGGTTTTGCCTAAATGAATCAATATCATGCTTGAGTATATTTTAACTTTAAAATTCACAATCTATGAATGGAATCAAGTAAAGTTTCATGAAATCAAATATTCACACCTCATAGACATGATCATTAATTTAACTTAAGCAAACATGCAAGTTCAACATCAAAATAATCAAGATTCAATGCATTGAGATCAATCAAAGTGTATTTGTTCAAGTTTGCATGTATCCTTGAATGTGGATGTTGTCATTAAAACCTAAGTTCTTTAAAAATTTGGCCTTAAGAAAAATCTAAGTTCATGGATGACAAATTTTCATACATTTGAACATTTAAGATCTATTTATTATCACAATTTATAGGCCAAGGACAATTATGACTTTAAGTAAAGCTTTTTGTATCTCAAGTATTTCATTTACCTAAGTCATATTTGAATTCTATCATTAAGGTCAAGTTATGATCATTTCATCATTCAAGCACATATATATATTGATCTTTAATTATTTATATTCCACCAAAAAAATATATCATGATGCCTAAAGGGAATATGTGAGTCAAGCTATGAGATAAAATCCTCTAAGCATGCTTGACTAAGATGAACAAAAGGTATGAACAACATCTATCATGCACAAGTTCATCAAATTCTTAAGTCAATACATAAATCATTGAAATAACTTTCAAAATTGAAACAACTTTCAAAATTATGTTTAAGCATTCATTGCAAATATATTTCAAGATTATTTCAAGATTTATGCAATTCATGAATGTCTTCACTAAGAAAAATGAATTTGCACTTTTAAGTTCAAGGAAAGAAGATATTAATTGTTGAAAATAATACCAATTGTTGAAGTTGAGACATGATACCAATGAAAAATGATTTTCATATCAAAGGATCATCAAGAAGAAATTAAAATACTGAATTTTAAGTTGAGAAGAAAGAAACTATGAAGATAACGAAAAGTCCTTCTCAAATTCGGTTTAAATAGTGCAGGGAAGGCATTTTGCCCGGGGGGGATCGATCCCTCATATACAGAATGCAAATTTTCTGCATTTTGGCCAAAGGGGATCGATTCTCAGTATAAAAACTATAGTATTTTGACAGAAAATTCAACTTTTGAGGTGCCAAAACTCCGTTTTTGAGTGTTTAAAGTCCAAGTAAAAGTTTAAACATTTGTACAACACAATTTTGGACTTGTATAAATGAAAAACATAGATGAAAAATCATTTAATAGTAGATTCGGCAATTTTGGAGGAATTTGCACCATAAAATGCATTTTTAGTCTCAAAAGAGGTCATTTTAAAAGTTACGCAGATTTTGGCAAAACCAATATGTTTGGAAACACAAATATGCCAAAACAAACATGTTCACATAGATTTTAAGCACATATATCATTAAATCACAAAACTTATGAACATCATGCTATGATTTCTAATATGCATATTTCTCATTAATGCTCATGACATGGCATTTTGCATGTATGACAGATTTGACATTTTTGGAGCAAGTAAATCTATTATCAACACATAGCAAACTTGCTCAAATTACAAAAATCAAATAATCATTTCAAAATCATGTTACATGATTTTCATCTAATCATTTAATGCATCAAGAATTATCCACCAAATAATCAAAAATCATTGATCATGCTTTTGTTCATTCATTCGACTTAAAATGCATAAAAAATCATCAACCTAATATCTCATCAAGACATAAATAATTTAATCAAATATAAGTTTTAATGAAAAAAAATAATCTTACAATACTCCTTTGCTTAAGAGTGCTTTGCCTTGATTTGTTGAGTCCACCTTGAGCTATCCTTTGAAGAATTTTTGTGACCTTGCCAAGAGTAGATCTCCAAGCTCTTCCTTTTTTTCATTAGCACAAGCAAACTCCATGGGGTGTAGAGCATTTGAACTTTATTGTTTCATTGTAACTCCATGCTCTATCACTCTTACAATAAACAATTTCATGCATGCTTTGGTACCCAAATTTTCTTGGGTCCATGAGAGTTAATGCTCACAATTTTAGATCCTTTAGGGATCCATTTCAAACTCAATTCATCATTATTTACAACTTGTTTTGGCACCCACATTTTTCTAACTACTGTTCTTTTAAATGTTGTTTTTCTATAAGTGCATGCTTGTGACAAGTGTCATATTCTATTACATAGTGAGCATGTGAGAGGTGTATCATGCATAGAATTTTTACAAAGAAAAAAATTCTTAAGATGAGTTTCCTTTTTATTTGCATTATATTCTAATCCATCTTTATCAAAGAAAGCTCTTTGGGTCTTAAGCATGTGATCCAATTTTTGTTGACTCATGTAAAATCTAGAAAATGAGTTTTGTAAATTTGTATTCTTTTTATTCAACTCATTTATCTCTAAGTTTGCTTCTTCTAATTTCTTTTCAAATTCAAGTTTGACATTTAATAGCATTTCATTTTCTATTTTCAATTTAGCAATAATCTTTTTATATTTGAAGTTCATGCATTGAAATTCATTTGCTAGTTCATTAAAGGCATTTTGTAGTTCATCAAAGGTATAATCACTATATTCACTTGTGACGTCCCAGTCACCATACATTTCTTATTCATCTTTTTCCTTTTTCCTACTTAACTTGATTAGATTTGCTTGTCAATGCCAATCATACTTCTCTTTCTTAAGCTTACTGTCTAAGAGCTCAATATAATTAATTCAATTAAAATAAAACAGACTAATGATACATGTATATATGTACCATCCGTTTCCACAGGATCTCATACATCATCTTAACTTAAATCCCCGACATCTTATATACATAAATGTTAGCTGTACTGTACCATAACTGAATCACAAGTTTACTTTGCATAACTACATAAGTATACCTTCTATACTACTTGGGAAGCGTCTCTTGAAGGTAAACTTTCAAAATCCACTCGTAGGCTCTTCTATTTAGAGCGAGGGATTACTTCAGATAGTCTGTATGAAAAATGTTCGTAAAAGGGTGAGTTTACGCTCAGTAAGAAAAATATGTAAAAGAGCGTGCTATGCCTCTATATGTAGTTTTTCCTACTTGGCTCTATAATGTCATGTAAAGCATTATAAAGCATGCATCATAAACCTCTTTCATGCATTGTTTGCAACCATGCATATTTCTTTCAGATGGTGTAGGCAAACATACTTTCTTGAAAACATCATGCATCAAATCATACTTGGTATGCTTCTTTTTAAAATAGCATACATATAAACATGCACCATACTTCTTCTTCTTATACTTTCTTTAAAACATCATGCTTCATAAACTTGCATCGAAACATACATTGTATTCTTAAAACATACATCATGCTTCTTTACTTTAAAACATACTTCATAACATACTTTAAAACATACTTTACATGCTTTTATAACATAGCATGCTTCGTGTAGTTCTTCAAAACATATTTCAAATACTTCTTTGAAATATCATTTACATACATACATACCTTTCTTAAAACATCTTATACTTTCTTGAAAACGTACTTCATATACTTCTTTTAAAACTTCTTGACGAGTAAACCAAGTACTTTCGATTTCTTTATTCTTAGAAATCGCATATACATATAGTTTTTGATAACATAAAAACTATTCATACTTTTGTGGAGTTATGCACTGCATCGTCATCATCATCATAATCATGTGGCGTACCCCGTAGGGCCAGGAATTCTCCCTTAGCCGAACATGAAACATAAACAGATTGGCCAACTGCGGGTGGCTACAGCTAACACTAGTCAGGTGTCCTCTGTAGCAACTGAGGCCTGACTTATGGTCCTCAGCCCTTAACATACATCATTTCAGGACTTGATCAGAGTCCCTACTAGAAACATGAAAGTGCATAATCTCAAAACATATGCCATGTAGCTTCTAGCCATGACATTTCATACTTTCGGAAATTAGGTATGAAAACCTCTTTTTCAAAACAGGGCAGTCGACTGGCTCAACAGGGCAGTCGGCTGCTGCTTCATACTTTCATTTATCGAAATTATTTTCATTTTAAAATTCCGATATTTTCATCTTTAAAAATACATGGGGGCAGTCGACTGGTTCATATAGCAGTCGACTGGTTTTCAAACAGAATGCTTCTTAAGAAATAACAGTCGACTGGTACATATAGCGGTCGACTGTTTTTGAAACAGAATGCATCTCAGAAATTAGCAGTCGACTGGTCCTATAGGCAGTCGGCTGGTTTTGAAACAGAATGCATTTTCATAAATAGCAGTCGACTGTCTCATATAGCAGTCGACTGGTTTGAAACAGAATGCTTTTCTGGAAAATAGCAGTCGACTGGCATACATAGCAGTCGACTGGTTTGCATCGGCTTTCGGAAAACGGCGTTTTGGTTGTCTCTAGGCAGTCGACTTCCCCTTTAAGGCAGTCGGCTGCTCCTAGCCTAATTGGTACTAGGAGACAAATCCGAAAATGCATCTTTTCATGCACCAAATCCAACTAGTACTTCTTCCAAACCACATAAAACAGTATAAAACATGCGGACATAGCCGCCTTACGTCCGTTACATAAATTCCTTACCTTGATTCCTTCGGAAACGCGAAATCACTTGGCGCGTAACCCTAGCTTTCACTCCTTCAAATCTGAAATCATCATATCAAAGCAAACCTTTAAGAATTTGCCATAAACATGTTATACTAATTCAGTACAACACCATACCATAAACATACTTGAACAAATCATCTTCTTCTCTTACCTTTTGCTAGTGACCAAAATCTCAAACTTTGAGATCTCTTCCAAGACTTGGAATTAATCCACCAAACTTCAGATATAGCCTCGTCTAGTGACTAGGATCATTTTTCGTCTAACAAACTTAACGATTTGGTTACTAAACAAGGGTGTTTGTCAAGGTAGCTATGGAAGAAAACTTATGGAAACTTGGAGAACACGAGGGAGAGGGCTAGAACGAGAGGGCTGGAAAGAAGCTGGCTGACGTTGGGTGATGGCTGGGGGATGAGTCATGCCATTTCATTTATTGCTTCCCTATCCAATATCATCTCATCTCAGCCACTTATTCCTTGACTCCTTTTTGACCTATCTTTGACCATTAAATTCTCTTCTTCCTTTTCTCATATCAGCCACATCTCATTACACCAATTAAAAATCTGATTTTGTTTCTTGTCTCATACTCTTAATATTTTTCTGATATCAACCTAATAAATCATTTGTCTTATTGACTATCAACTTTCTTATTTCTTCCATACATCATGCATACATCATTCATACATTAGACTTCATATTCATTTAATTGGTCTTCTTTCTTCCTATTCCATTTATTTTCCTGACATCAATATTATTTGACTACTTGACTATTTAATCTTTCATCTCATTACTTCTTCCATGTTTCATACATCCTTCATACTTCAAAATTCTCATATCTACTTATTTTCATATAAGCCAAAATGCTTTACAATTATGGAGGAATTTCATGAAATTGGGGGATTTCACATTCTCCCCACCTTAGAGAATTTGGTCCTCCAAATTCAAATCAGGTCATGTCTCAAACAGTTCTGGATACTCTTTTTATTCATCAAGCTATTTAGCTTCATGTACCTTTTTTCCATAGTGTCGTATTGTCAATAATCTTAACCAATGGGATCATCATAGACTTCTATATCATATCTTTTTTTTTTCCAAAATCCCAAATGGCTTTTTCACATGACTTATGTCTTTCTGAACTTCTAAGATTTCATCTTTTATGACATAAGATGAATTCTGAATTATAGTTTCGAAATATTGACACTTTCTATTCTTATAACATTTCATACAGTGCCATCCCGATATTTGTATAATAGCTATTTTCATAAATAAACTCAGTCAATGGCAGATGGTCGTCCCATGAGCCTTTAAAATACATAGCACCAGCTCTTCACATGTCCTCGAGCGTCTAAATCATGCGCTCGGACTGCTCATTAGTCTGCGGACAAAAAGCTGTGCAAAACTTTCAACTGAGATTCCATGGTTCCTTGCTAATCTCCTTAAATGAGAATTGAACCTGAAATCTCTATCACATGAAATTGCTCATTGGAACTCCACTTAGTCTAATGACGTTCTTTCGTCTACATTTCTGCCAAAGCACTAAGTGCGTCCATAGACTTCTTAAGTAGGAAGTGGGCTTACTTAGCAGATCCGTTCATCAATTCTGGCTTAATCATTATATTAGTCAGCATTCCCAATTTACTTTGAAAGCATAACATTTAGCTTAAGGCTTGGAAATTTCTCAAGTAACTTCTTACTTTCTTGTCGTCATATGAACTATTATTCTCTCATGCTTCTGACTTATAGCATTTGCCATCACAATGGCTTTCTATAATTTCTTCTTTCTTACTCTTTTAATACCCATATACTGATCACATTTTAAACTATTAGCATAGTTCTTTTAATTCGTATCCAAGATGTCCTCTTCTCATATCATCAAACATGCCACTGAATGAACATCTTCATTTCCCTATGGTACTCTAGGGATCAACCAGGAAGGATACTATAGTCGGCTAGGTAACCGAGTAGAGTATGGAAGGTACTTTAGAGCACCTGTCGTGTTACGGTCCCTAGATGCGACTATAGAGAATAATTACCATCATTGAGATAACTCATCTCTCATATTAATTCATATTCTTTTCAGAGTAATGCTTTTATAGCATAAAGCATTTAAGTAAAATCGACTAATATAAGTCAATCATCATTCTCATTTATACTCTTTTCACATCGTAAACTAAAAATCCGTCACATAACCATATTACCTTCTATTCACTTTCTTTACAATTTAGTCAGATCATACAACATACTTTTGCCTTATACATCTTCAACATTTACATCATAACTAATAAGTGTCTTTCCCTTCTCTTCAGTAGTGGCCTTGTGTTGTGGTTGAGGGGTTTCCTCAGATTCCTCAAGTGTCCTTAAGTCCCTCTTAGGACAATCTCTGATCATATGTCCCTGTTCACCACATCTGAAACATGTGCCACTTGCCAACCGGCATGGCTGTGATCTATGGAACTTTCCGCAATGTTCACACCTTTGTCTTGTTCTCTTAGATGAGCTAACGGTACTACTAGCTGAATGTCGAAATCTATCATCATTTGTCTTGATCCCAGTAGCTCTAGGATTCCCTATACCATAATCATCATAATACTCCCAACTCAATATATATTCCACATAACCATTTAATTTAATTAATAATCATTTTCTTATAATTTACTTGCTTACCTCTCGAAGCTCTTTCATATGGCCTACATCTCCCAAATGAGCATCCATCTTTCGATGTTTTCCTTTCTGACTTCTGCTTTATCGGTTTCTTACCTTTACTTTTGGTTCGAAAATCAGTTTGATGAAGCTCATAGTCCTGCTCACACAACTGAGCCTTACGGACTGTCTCATTATAAGTAGTAATACCCATAGCATACAACTTGGATTTAATAGGAGACTTCAGTCCTTCTATAAATCTGTTATCTTATATCCTTCACTCCTAATGGTCTCTCGATCGAATCCGCTCAGAGAAATAAACTTCGACTCATAGTGATTAACTGACATTGTCCCCTGAGTCAATTTCAAAAATTTCATCTTCAACCTAGTCTGATCGGTGCGTGGGATGTATTGCTCAGTAAAGGCCTCTAAAAATCTATCCCACGTAACCTCAACAGGTTGAGCCTCCAAAATGGCCCGAGTGGACTGCCACCAATACTTTGCATCATCCACTAACAGATACGCAGCCAAACCCACCTTTTCCTTTTCGGAACATAACATATACTCGAAAGATCTAGTGACCGCCTTCACCCAATTCACTGCGGCCCATGTGTTCTTATCCCCCTTAAACTTAGACGGATCCAGCTTCTTATATTCCTTAATCAAGGTCATACTGCAATAAGCTGTGAGATCCCGCCTTTCAATAACTGGGAATGGTGGGGGTAACTCTGTCTGTACTGATGGTGGTGGTACTATAGGAATGGCGTATGGTACACTTGTGACCATGTTTGGAAAGTTCGCCATAAACTGCGTAAACATAGTGGTCATATTCTCCACATGCTTCTCCATCTTCGCTAACCTAGCGTTCGGGCTATGCGGTGGAGATGGTTGAGGAGACTGTATTGGGGACTGTTCTACATAACCCCTTCCTCTTCCTTTCTCAACACCACTTCTACCTGAGCTCATTCTGTCGATAAAATCACAAAATTGAGCTATTTAGTATAACTTCAAACAGTTATACATCTTATATGTATTCAGATAAGTACAATACAATTGGGGATATACTCTACTTCTAACTCATCGACACTGACAAACCTCAATCTAATTGCTCTGATACCACTCTGTGACGTCCCAGTCACCATACATTTCTTATTCATCTTTTTCCTTTTTCCTACTTAACTTGATTATATTTGCTTGTCAATGCCAATCATACTTCTCTTTCTTAAGCTTACTGTCTAAGAGCTCAATATAATTAATTCAATTAAAATAAAACAGACTAATGATACATGTATATATGTACCATCCGTTTCCACAGGATCTCATACATCATCTTAACTTAAATCCCCGACATCTTATATACATAAATGTTAGCTGTACTGTACCATAACTGAATCACAAGTTTACTTTGCATAACTACATAAGTATACCTTCTATACTACTTGGGAAGCGTCTCTTGAAGGTAAACTTTCAAAATCCACTCGTAGGCTCTTCTATTTAGAGCGAGGGATTACTTCAGATAGTCTGTATGAAAAATGTTCGTAAAAGGGTGAGTTTACGCTCAGTAAGAAAAATATGTAAAAGAGCGTGCTATGCCTCTATATGTAGTTTTTCCTACTTGGCTCTATAATGTCATGTAAAGCATTATAAAGCATGCATCATAAACCTCTTTCATGCATTGTTTGCAACCATGCATATTTCTTTCAGATGGTGTAGGCAAACATACTTTCTTGAAAACATCATGCATCAAATCATACTTGGTATGCTTCTTTTTAAATATAGCATACATATAAACATGCACCATACTTCTTCTTCTTATACTTTCTTTAAAACATCATGCTTCATAAACTTGCATCGAAACATACATTGTATTCTTAAAACATACATCATGCTTCTTTACTTTAAAACATACTTCATAACATACTTTAAAACATACTTTACATGCTTTTATAACATAGCATGCTTCGTGTACTTCTTCAAAACATATTTCAAATACTTCTTTGAAATATCATTTACATACATACATACCTTTCTTAAAACATCTTATACTTTCTTGAAAACGTACTTCATATACTTCTTTTAAAACTTCTTGTACGAGTAAACCAAGTACTTTCGATTTCTTTATTCTTAGAAATCGCATATACATATAGTTTTTGATAACATAAAAACTATTCATACTTTTGTGGAGTTATGCACTGCATCGTCATCATCATCATAATCATGTGGCGTACCCCGTAGGGCCAGGAATTCTCCCTTAGCCGAACATGAAACATAAACAGATTGGCCAACTGCGGGTGGCTACAGCTAACACTAGTCAGGTGTCCTCTGTAGCAACTGAGGCCTGACTTATGGTCCTCAGCCCTTAACATACATCATTTCAGGACTTGATCAGAGTCCCTACTAGAAACATGAAAGTGCATAATCTCAAAACATATGCCATGTAGCTTCTAGCCATGACATTTCATACTTTCGGAAATTAGGTATGAAAACCTCTTTTTCAAAACAGGGCAGTCGACTGGCTCAACAGGGCAGTCGGCTGCTGCTTCATACTTTCATTTATCGAAATTATTTTCATTTTAAAATTCCGATATTTTCATCTTTAAAAATACATGGGGGCAGTCGACTGGTTCATATAGCAGTCGACTGGTTTTCAAACAGAATGCTTCTTAAGAAATAACAGTCGACTGGTACATATAGCGGTCGACTGTTTTTGAAACAGAATGCATCTCAGAAATTAGCAGTCGACTGGTCCTATAGGCAGTCGGCTGGTTTTGAAACAGAATGCATTTTCATAAATAGCAGTCGACTGTCTCATATAGCAGTCGACTGGTTTGAAACAGAATGCTTTTCTGGAAAATATAGCAGTCGACTGGCATACATAGCAGTCGACTGGTTTGCATCGGCTTTCGGAAAACGGCGTTTTGGTTGTCTCTAGGCAGTCGACTTCCCCTTTAAGGCAGTCGGCTGCTCCTAGCCTAATTGGTACTAGGAGACAAATCCGAAAATGCATCTTTTCATGCACCAAATCCAACTAGTACTTCTTCCAAACCACATAAAACAGTATAAAACATGCGGACATAGCCGCCTTACGTCCGTTACATAAATTCCTTACCTTGATTCCTTCGGAAACGCGAAATCACTTGGCGCGTAACCCTAGCTTTCACTCCTTCAAATCTGAAATCATCATATCAAAGCAAACCTTTAAGAATTTGCCATAAACATGTTATACTAATTCAGTACAACACCATACCATAAACATACTTGAACAAATCATCTTCTTCTCTTACCTTTTGCTAGTGACCAAAATCTCAAACTTTGAGATCTCTTCCAAGACTTGGAATTAATCCACCAAACTTCAGATATAGCCTCGTCTAGTGACTAGGATCATTTTTCGTCTAACAAACTTAACGATTTGGTTACTAAACAAGGGTGTTTGTCAAGGTAGCTATGGAAGAAAACTTATGGAAACTTGGAGAACACGAGGGAGAGGGCTAGAACGAGAGGGCTGGAAAGAAGCTGGCTGACGTTGGGTGATGGCTGGGGGATGAGTCATGCCATTTCATTTATTGCTTCCCTATCCAATATCATCTCATCTCAGCCACTTATTCCTTGACTCCTTTTTGACCTATCTTTGACCATTAAATTCTCTTCTTCCTTTTCTCATATCAGCCACATCTCATTACACCAATTAAAAATCTGATTTTGTTTCTTGTCTCATACTCTTAATATTTTTCTGATATCAACCTAATAAATCATTTGTCTTATTGACTATCAACTTTCTTATTTCTTCCATACATCATGCATACATCATTCATACATTAGACTTCATATTCATTTAATTGGTCTTCTTTCTTCCTATTCCATTTATTTTCCTGACATCAATATTATTTGACTACTTGACTATTTAATCTTTCATCTCATTACTTCTTCCATGTTTCATACATCCTTCATACTTCAAAATTCTCATATCTACTTATTTTCATATAAGCCAAAATGCTTTACAATTATGGAGGAATTTCATGAAATTGGGGGATTTCACATTCTCCCCACCTTAGAGAATTTGGTCCTCCAAATTCAAATCAGGTCATGTCTCAAACAGTTCTGGATACTCTTTTTATTCATCAAGCTATTTAGCTTCATGTACCTTTTTTCCATAGTGTCGTATTGTCAATAATCTTAACCAATGGGATCATCATAGACTTCTATATCATATCTTTTTTTTTTTTCCAAAATCCCAAATGGCTTTTTCACATGACTTATGTCTTTCTGAACTTCTAAGATTTCATCTTTTATGACATAAGATGAATTCTGAATTATACTTTCGAAATATTGACACTTTCTATTCTTATAACATTTCATACAGTGCCATCCCGATATTTGTATAATAGCTATTTTCATAAATAAACTCAGTCAATGGCAGATGGTCGTCCCATGAGCCTTTAAAATACATAGCACCAGCTCTTCACATGTCCTCGAGCGTCTAAATCATGCGCTCGGACTGCTCATTAGTCTGCGGACAAAAAGCTGTGCAAAACTTTCAACTGAGATTCCATGGTTCCTTGCTAATCTCCTTAAATGAGAATTGAACCTGAAATCTCTATCACATGAAATTGCTCATTGGAACTCCACTTAGTCTAATGACGTTCTTTCGTCTACATTTCTGCCAAAGCACTAAGTGCGTCCATAGACTTCTTAAGTAGGAAGTGGGCTTACTTAGCAGATCCGTTCATCAATTCTGGCTTAATCATTATATTAGTCAGCATTCCCAATTTACTTTGAAAGCATAACATTTAGCTTAAGGCTTGGAAATTTCTCAAGTAACTTCTTACTTTCTTGTCGTCATATGAACTATTATTCTCTCATGCTTCTGACTTATAGCATTTGCCATCACAATGGCTTTCTATAATTTCTTCTTTCTTACTCTTTTAATACCCATATACTGATCACATTTTAAACTATTAGCATAGTTCTTTTAATTCGTATCCAAGATGTCCTCTTCTCATATCATCAAACATGCCACTGAATGAACATCTTCATTTCCCTATGGTACTCTAGGGATCAACCAGGAAGGATACTATAGTCGGCTAGGTAACCGAGTAGAGTATGGAAGGTACTTTAGAGCACCTGTCGTGTTACGGTCCCTAGATGCGACTATAGAGAATAATTACCATCATTGAGATAACTCATCTCTCATATTAATTCATATTCTTTTCAGAGTAATGCTTTTATAGCATAAAGCATTTAAGTAAAATTGACTAATATAAGTCAATCATCATTCTCATTTATACTCTTTTCACATCGTAAACAAATCCGTCACATAACCATATTACCTTCTATTCACTTTCTTTACAATTTAGTCAGATCATACAACATACTTTTGCCTTATACATCTTCAACATTTACATCATAACTAATAAGTGTCTTTCCCTTCTCTTCAGTAGTGGCCTTGTGTTGTGGTTGAGGGGTTTCCTCAGATTCCTCAAGTGTCCTTAAGTCCCTCTTAGGACAATCTCTGATCATATGTCCCTGTTCACCACATCTGAAACATGTGCCACTTGCCAACCGGCATGGCTGTGATCTATGGAACTTTCCGCAATGTTCACACCTTTGTCTTGTTCTCTTAGATGAGCTAACGGTACTACTAGCTGAATGTCGAAATCTATCATCATTTGTCTTGATCCCAGTAGCTCTAGGATTCCCTATACCATAATCATCATAATACTCCCAACTCAATATATATTCCACATAACCATTTAATTTAATTAATAATCATTTTCTTATAATTTACTTGCTTACCTCTCGAAGCTCTTTCATATGGCCTACATCTCCCAAATGAGCATCCATCTTTCGATGTTTTCCTTTCTGACTTCTGCTTTATCGGTTTCTTACCTTTACTTTTGGTTCGAAAATCAGTTTGATGAAGCTCATAGTCCTGCTCACACAACTGAGCCTTACGGACTGTCTCATTATAAGTAGTAATACCCATAGCATACAACTTGGATTTAATAGGAGACTTCAGTCCTTCTATAAATCTGTATATCTTATATCCTTCACTCCTAATGGTCTCTCGATCGAATCCGCTCAGAGAAATAAACTTCGACTCATAGTGATTAACTGACATTGTCCCCTGAGTCAATTTCAAAAATTTCATCTTCAACCTAGTCTGATCGGTGCGTGGGATGTATTGCTCAGTAAAGGCCTCTAAAAATCTATCCCACGTAACCTCAACAGGTTGAGCCTCCAAAATGGCCCGAGTGGACTGCCACCAATACTTTGCATCATCCACTAACAGATACGCAGCCAAACCCACCTTTTCCTTTTCGGAACATAACATATACTCGAAAGATCTAGTGACCGCCTTCACCCAATTCACTGCGGCCCATGTGTTCTTATCCCCCTTAAACTTAGACGGATCCAGCTTCTTATATTCCTTAATCAAGGTCATACTGCAATAAGCTGTGAGATCCCGCCTTTCAATAACTGGGAATGGTGGGGGTAACTCTGTCTGTACTGATGGTGGTGGTACTATAGGAATGGCGTATGGTACACTTGTGACCATGTTTGGAAAGTTCGCCATAAACTGCGTAAACATAGTGGTCATATTCTCCACATGCTTCTCCATCTTCGCTAACCTAGCGTTCGGGCTATGCGGTGGAGATGGTTGAGGAGACTGTATTGGGGACTGTTCTACATAACCCCTTCCTCTTCCTTTCTCAACACCACTTCTACCTGAGCTCATTCTGTCGATAAAATCACAAAATTGAGCTATTTAGTATAACTTCAAACAGTTATACATCTTATATGTATTCAGATAAGTACAATACAATTGGGGATATACTCTACTTCTAACTCATCGACACTGACAAACCTCAATCTAATTGCTCTGATACCACTCTGTGACGTCCCAGTCACCATACATTTCTTATTCATCTTTTTCCTTTTTCCTACTTAACTTGATTAGATTTGCTTGTCAATGCCAATCATACTTCTCTTTCTTAAGCTTACTGTCTAAGAGCTCAATATAATTAATTCAATTAAAATAAAACAGACTAATGATACATGTATATATGTACCATCCGTTTCCACAGGATCTCATACATCATCTTAACTTAAATCCCCGACATCTTATATACATAAATGTTAGCTGTACTGTACCATAACTGAATCACAAGTTTACTTTGCATAACTACATAAGTATACCTTCTATACTACTTGGGAAGCGTCTCTTGAAGGTAAACTTTCAAAATCCACTCGTAGGCTCTTCTATTTAGAGCGAGGGATTACTTCAGATAGTCTGTATGAAAAATGTTCGTAAAAGGGTGAGTTTACGCTCAGTAAGAAAAATATGTAAAAGAGCGTGCTATGCCTCTATATGTAGTTTTTCCTACTTGGCTCTATAATGTCATGTAAAGCATTATAAAGCATGCATCATAAACCTCTTTCATGCATTGTTTGCAACCATGCATATTTCTTTCAGATGGTGTAGGCAAACATACTTTCTTGAAAACATCATGCATCAAATCATACTTGGTATGCTTCTTTTTAAATATAGCATACATATAAACATGCACCATACTTCTTCTTCTTATACTTTCTTTAAAACATCATGCTTCATAAACTTGCATCGAAACATACATTGTATTCTTAAAACATACATCATGCTTCTTTACTTTAAAACATACTTCATAACATACTTTAAAACATACTTTACATGCTTTTATAACATAGCATGCTTCGTGTACTTCTTCAAAACATATTTCAAATACTTCTTTGAAATATCATTTACATACATACATACCTTTCTTAAAACATCTTATACTTTCTTGAAAACGTACTTCATATACTTCTTTTAAAACTTCTTGTACGAGTAAACCAAGTACTTTCGATTTCTTTATTCTTAGAAATCGCATATACATATAGTTTTTGATAACATAAAAACTATTCATACTTTTGTGGAGTTATGCACTGCATCGTCATCATCATCATAATCATGTGGCGTACCCCGTAGGGCCAGGAATTCTCCCTTAGCCGAACATGAAACATAAACAGATTGGCCAACTGCGGGTGGCTACAGCTAACACTAGTCAGGTGTCCTCTGTAGCAACTGAGGCCTGACTTATGGTCCTCAGCCCTTAACATACATCATTTCAGGACTTGATCAGAGTCCCTACTAGAAACATGAAAGTGCATAATCTCAAAACATATGCCATGTAGCTTCTAGCCATGACATTTCATACTTTCGGAAATTAGGTATGAAAACCTCTTTTTCAAAACAGGGCAGTCGACTGGCTCAACAGGGCAGTCGGCTGCTGCTTCATACTTTCATTTATCGAAATTATTTTCATTTTAAAATTCCGATATTTTCATCTTTAAAAATACATGGGGGCAGTCGACTGGTTCATATAGCAGTCGACTGGTTTTCAAACAGAATGCTTCTTAAGAAATAACAGTCGACTGGTACATATAGCGGTCGACTGTTTTTGAAACAGAATGCATCTCAGAAATTAGCAGTCGACTGGTCCTATAGGCAGTCGGCTGGTTTTGAAACAGAATGCATTTTCATAAATAGCAGTCGACTGTCTCATATAGCAGTCGACTGGTTTGAAACAGAATGCTTTTCTGGAAAATAGCAGTCGACTGGCATACATAGCAGTCGACTGGTTTGCATCGGCTTTCGGAAAACGGCGTTTTGGTTGTCTCTAGGCAGTCGACTTCCCCTTTAAGGCAGTCGGCTGCTCCTAGCCTAATTGGTACTAGGAGACAAATCCGAAAATGCATCTTTTCATGCACCAAATCCAACTAGTACTTCTTCCAAACCACATAAAACAGTATAAAACATGCGGACATAGCCGCCTTACGTCCGTTACATAAATTCCTTACCTTGATTCCTTCGGAAACGCGAAATCACTTGGCGCGTAACCCTAGCTTTCACTCCTTCAAATCTGAAATCATCATATCAAAGCAAACCTTTAAGAATTTGCCATAAACATGTTATACTAATTCAGTACAACACCATACCATAAACATACTTGAACAAATCATCTTCTTCTCTTACCTTTTGCTAGTGACCAAAATCTCAAACTTTGAGATCTCTTCCAAGACTTGGAATTAATCCACCAAACTTCAGATATAGCCTCGTCTAGTGACTAGGATCATTTTTCGTCTAACAAACTTAACGATTTGGTTACTAAACAAGGGTGTTTGTCAAGGTAGCTATGGAAGAAAACTTATGGAAACTTGGAGAACACGAGGGAGAGGGCTAGAATGAGAGGGCTGGAAAGAAGCTGGCTGACGTTGGGTGATGGCTGGGGGATGAGTCATGCCATTTCATTTATTGCTTCCCTATCCAATATCATCTCATCTCAGCCACTTATTCCTTGACTCCTTTTTGACCTATCTTTGACCATTAAATTCTCTTCTTCCTTTTCTCATATCAGCCACATCTCATTACACCAATTAAAAATCTGATTTTGTTTCTTGTCTCATACTCTTAATATTTTTCTGATATCAACCTAATAAATCATTTGTCTTATTGACTATCAACTTTCTTATTTCTTCCATACATCATGCATACATCATTCATACATTAGACTTCATATTCATTTAATTGGTCTTCTTTCTTCCTATTCCATTTATTTTCCTGACATCAATATTATTTGACTACTTGACTATTTAATCTTTCATCTCATTACTTCTTCCATGTTTCATACATCCTTCATACTTCAAAATTCTCATATCTACTTATTTTCATATAAGCCAAAATGCTTTACAATTATGGAGGAATTTCATGAAATTGGGGGATTTCACATCACTAGAACTAGAACTAGCCTTATTATCACTAATGGCCATAAAGCATGAGTAGGCTACCTCATCATCTATGATTTCATCATCGGAGCTATCACTATCGCTCCATACAGCTACAAATGCTTTTTCTTAGGCTTCTTATCATTTTTCTTTCTAAGTAATGGACATTCCAACTTAGTATGACCCGGTTCATTACACTCATAACAAACTAAAGGGTCTTTTTGTTTTGTACTTGACTCTCCTCTCATTACCTCTCTTCTTTGATGTCTCCTATTATTCTCTCTCTCCTTCATCCTCATGAACTTATTAAATCTTTTGGCAAATATTGCCATTTCCTTTACTTCCTCAACTCCACTCTCATCACTATTATCTCTAATGTTCTCATAAGTGGAAGATTTAAATGCTACCCCTACTTTCTTTGAAGGCACTTCATTTCTTTTTAATTTCATTTCATGGGTTAATAGGGAACCCATAAGCTCATCTAGAGACAAGGTATTTGGATCCTTAGATTCTTCTATTGCGGTTACCTTTGCCTCCCAAGATTTAGGCAAGCTATTCAAAATTTTCTTTACCATTTCAACGTTGGAATAGGTCTTGCCTAAAGCCTTAAGTTCATTAATTATATCATTAAACCTAGTGAACATATCACCAATGGACTCATCTTCTTTCATCCTAAAAAGCTCATAATCATGTGTGAGCATACCTACTTTGGTTTCCCTAACTTGATTTGTCCCTTCATGTGTAATGGCTAATTTGTCTCATATTTGCTTGGTATTCTCACATAGGGAGACTCTATTTTATTCATTGGGGACTAATGCACAAAAGAGAGTGTGCATAGCCTTGGCATTCAATTATACCAATCTCATATCATTTGTGTCCCACTCATCCTCACTCTTAGGGACATCCTTTCATTTACTTTCTTCATTGGAATTTTAGGACCATTAACTATCACTCTCCACACTTTATAGTCATTTGATTGCACAAACAACATATCCTAGTCTTCCAATATGAGTAATTCTCTCCATTGAAAAGTGGAGGTCTAACTAATGAGTGTCACTCTTCTCCTAGGGGTGTACCTATGTTCAAATGAGCCATTTAGGACCGTTTTACTCGATTGATGTTAATCCAAATCAATCTCGAGCCCAAGCTCTGATACCAATTGTTGGCTCTATAACCTAAATCGAGATTGGGGTGAATCGATTTTGTGCTACTCTTGGTTTCTTTTTTCGGTTCTTCTAAATTCTCTAGCCTATATTGAATTTTCTAAGTTTTCTAGGCTACACACGCATGCAATTCAAGTTCAATTCAACAATCACAATATAAATGCAAATAAGTAAAGAGAGAATGGAAAGAGAAATATACACAATCGATTTATAGAGGTTTGGCAGCCTTGCCTATGTCCTCTACCTTGAGACACTCCCAAGGATTTTCCCAAATCCACTAGCTTGAATTTGTTACACCTTTTTTCCTAAACTCAAAAGTAACCTTTACACCTCTCCTTTTTCTGGGCTCAAGGAAGAAACCGTATGTAACATTCTTTTATGTCCTCTTGTAATACAATTACCAACGAATTTTTTCTTTCAAATAAGATTGGTTAAGCTGTTTGGCTGGTCATTCTTTCCTGTTCTTATACCTTATAGTTAATCGCTTAACATGGCGATCTCAATTTTAACAAAATAGTATTTCTCATACATATGCATGAGTCATTATACACGGGGGTTTAAAACTTTCATTTAAATACATACTAATTCTATAACAATTTACATCCCCAACATGGTCTCATATACATCATAGTTTTGTACCATAGTCTGAAATACATACCAAAATGAATATACCTTCCAGGAAATGGGAAGCGTGTCTCAAAGGAATACTGTACAATCTAAAATATACGCTCCTCTACCGAAAGCGAAAAGCACTGCAAATAGTCTGGTTCAAAAAATAAAGGAGTGAGTTTACGCTCAGTAAGGAGTATATATAAAAGAGTGTACTATGCCGCTATATGCAGGTTCCTACTGGGCTCTATTATGTCATGTAGGATTCTTATAAAACAAATAACATATAGACATATAATCAAATCTCATAAATCACTTGCATATATTCAAATAATTCAAATATTTGCATATACATCAAATCTTTTAATATCACATATACAAATAACTTCAAATAGATTAGAGAGACTATTAATATCCAGTAGAATCATGCATCAAATAAATCCCATAAGGGATGCACATATCAAGTGGCAAACCCACGTATGGGCCAGGGCTTCTCCCTTAAGCCAAACACATATAAGAGACAAATGACCATAGTCGATAATCCATAGTGAACACTAGTCAAGTGACAACTGTGGTGCTGAGGACGTGACTAAGGTCCCACAGCCAAATACAAATAATATGCATGATCACCAAAGAAGTCAATAATCTCAAAACATTTGTTATCAAATTATTACTTTTTTGAAAACCATTGATAGTCATAAACATTCTTATATACCTTATTGGTAATATAAATACACTTATATAAAATAGGCTTTGAACACTATTTTCAAATAGGGCAATTGACTGCTCTTTTAGTGCAGTCGACTGCTATGACATATATTGATTTAATAAATTTATTTTCTTTTTAAAATTCAGATATTTGAAAATTCGAAGGCATGTAGGGCAGTCGACTTGTCAAATAGGGCAGTCAACTAGTGCGCAAACAAAATGTTTTTGGAAAATGACAGTCGACTGCTATATAGGACAGTTGACTACTTTAAGTCGGTTTCGAAAATACGTACGTCACAGCTGTTTCTGGGCAGTCAGCTGCTATTTAAGGTGGTCGACTGCCCCTAGTCCCAATCGAAACTAGGAGTAAAACCGAGATATAAACCCCTTGCACCTATAAAACAGTTTCATTTGGTAACCAAACATTTAACCACATGTAGACATACTCACCCTACGTCCGTTATACAAATTCCTTACCTCAAATAACCCAATAACATAATAGCTTGGTTGCATCAACAATTTTCCCTTCACTTCTTTAAAGCTGCAAAACCATAATAACCATTAACAAATCAAACCATCACTTAGATCAAACCTCTCTAAGGCTTCTTTTAACACCTAAATTTCATCCTACAGCCTTTAAATATCACAAACCCTCTCTTGACCAAACCCTTAAGAAACCTCTACGCTTGATTTTTATTTCGTTCCAAGGCTATAAACATTTTATACCAACTCAACACAACTCCAAACCTTGGTTAGAATTAAAAGAAATAACTTCTTCTCTTACCTTTGTTAGTAGCCCAAAATAACAAGAACAAAATACTCCTCAAAGCCTTAGATTTAGCCCTCCAAATTACAGGTATAGCTAGAGCTAGCGATGAGGAACAGTTTTCGTTAAAGAAGCTTCGTGATTCGATGAAAGGAGATAGGTGTTCTACAAGGTGCTCTCTTCTTGAACTTAAGAGAATTTTGAGAGAAAGAGTAAAAATGGCAGCCGACTATCTTGATAGAGATGAAGACAAATAAAAGTCTCATTTAATTCATATTTATCCCTTTACACCTCATCTTTTGACCATTGACCCTTTGACCATTTAATTGCTCTTATTTCTTCCATATCCCACATATCACTTTAAAATATTTAGATTTTATATTTCTTTTCACATCATCATAATATTCTCATAATATAGAAGTCAATTCTTTGACCTTAAGAGCATAGATTGGGCGGCAATGGGGGTGAAATGACTAAAATGCACCTAACAATACAATTACTTAATTTTTGACATTTTCAAGGAATTATCTTCTTACCAGTTAGGTATTTTGAGCCCACGATTCATATTTTGCCACTTCGAGATCCGTCCAGATTACAGATTATCTTGTGGGGCCCACTTGGTACGTTTCCTCCTTTACCTATAATACACAATACAACTTCTCAATATAATTTATCCAATCATTCTAACTTGGAATACTATACAAATATGGAAAGGTTAATGGAAACAATAGATTTCACACCTCACCCCTTCTTTTTCCAGGCTCAAGAAGGAAACCTTACAACCTTGTGTAATTAAGGAGATACCTCAAAACAGGCAAATGATTACAAAGGTTAAGCTCAAAATAAAACCTATATAATATTTGTGATATTTTATACAAGGAAGAAGAGAATAAAGAATTTTAAGCACTTGAAAAGTTGTTGAGACTTGAGGAAGATGGAGAAGATGAAGAATATCGTTGCTCAGCTATTCCTCTTGCTTTCCTGAGCTTCCAAGCCTCTATTTATAGTCCCTTGGATGTGTTCTTGATGTTAGGTGGAGCCAAAATCAAAAGTTACTATTGTATCTCACAAAAACTAGCCGTTAGAATGCATTCTCCAGGTAGGGGATTAATCATGTGCCTCTTGCCATGCTTCTTGGGCATTTTGCCATGAAGGGATTGATCCCTTCCCTTAGGGGATCGATCCCTTTACTATTCATCTATCCTCTTGGTCAGGGGATCCATCCCTTCTAGCAAGGGATCCATCCCTTCTAGCAAGGGATCCATCCTTTGCACTATTAATTTGCCTTTTCTAGGTTTTTAGGCATTAAAAATATTCTAAAACCAATTTTGAGTATTTTTAAATATGACATGACTTTGAAAACATGAATTTGAGTCCAAAAATTTATCAAGTAATTTTCTTAAAATATATTCAATAATTCCATAAGAAAATTACTTAAACCAATAATTAAAAATGTTTTCTAAATTGATTAAAGCCAATAAAGATAATCAATTAAATCATGGTTTTATATTTGATAAAAGCACTTAATATGGTTTGTGAAAATCATAATTGATAAAGCAAATTTACAATATGAATCAAACATTTAAGATTACTTAAGTTTTTGTCATTTCAAAATATATATGTCAATTTAAAGCTAACAGCCTAGACTGGTGCTCTACAAAAGTCTTATACCCCTCCTTTAACAATATCTTATGCATGCAAATAGAGGGACTAATACCCTTAATCTCAACTATAGATTAGCTTATGGCCTTTTGACGCTTTCTCAATACACTCAACAGCTTCTCCTCCTAATCACTATTGAGAGTAGTAGATGATATGACTGATTTAGAAGAGGACTTACCTAGATAGGCATATCTAAGATGTGGTGGTAAAGGTTTATGTTCTAAAGCCGGAAGGCCACTCATGGATGGGTGGTCATGTAATGTTGAGGTAGGCGACGAGTCTAAGGTCTTAAATTGGGCTATCTCCATCAGGGGAGAAGCCTCTAACAACTAAAAGGTCTCAAGCACATCATCATCGTCCTCCTCGTACTCCTTAAGATCCAAAAATTTAACTAATGAAGCTTCTAAAGAGTTCACTAAGTGTGACCTAGAAAACTCCTTAGTAATATCATTATCTACCATATCTATCCTAAAACAATTTTAAATCAATAGGGAATCTCACGGATTTAAATACATGAAAGGTTACTTCCTGATCTTGGACTCTTATGGTCAATTCCCCCTTTAAATATCTATCAATGCCTTACCAATAGTTAGAAAAGGCTTACCTAGAATAATGGGTACCTCCCTATCTTATTCCATCTCCAAAACAATAATATCAACAAGGATAATGAACTTATCTGCCTTAAATAGCACATCCTCAATAACTCCTTTAGGATACTTAATAGGTCTATCTGCTAACTGTAAGCTTATTATGGTAGGCTTTACAGACCCTATTCCTAACTTTTGGTAAGTGGACAATGGCATAAGATTAATGGTCGCTCTTAAGTCATACAAGGCTCTACTAAAGAACTGATCTCCAATGGTACAAGGAATGGTAAAGCTACCCAGGTCCTTATGCTTAGGAGGTAATCTTCTCTGAATGATAGCATTAACCACTTCTATCAAGGCTACAGTCTCATAATTCTCCAATCTCTTTTTCCTTAACAATATGTCATTTATAAACTTCACATAACTAGGCATTCATTCTAAGGCATCAACAAAAGGGGTGTTGATATGAAGTTTCTTGAAGAGCTATAAGAATTTGGAGAACTGTTTTAGTCTAGCTTTTGATTTTGGAACCTTTGAAGAAAGGTATGGATGGCCTAGAGAGAGTGAGTGTAGAAGGCTCTATCACTACGAGCTTAATAGAGATAGACCTAACAGGTGGGTCATCTAACTCTACCATTCCTTAAGGTAATGGCCTTAACATGTTCTTTGCCCTCCCTCCTAACAGGGTTAGATTCAGTATTACTAGCAAGGGACCCCTGAGGGCACTATCTAAGAGCACTAGTTATTTGCCCAACTTGAACTTACAAATTCTTAATTAAGGCAACCTGATTCTGTAGAATGGTTGTCGTAACGTGTCAAGTTCTAGAACCTAACCTGCTAGACTTAAATTCTTAGAGTCGCCACCAACCATTCAAGCCTAAGGTGTGATTGGTCACTTATTATTGTCTAAAGGTAAGGCATGATCTACGTTCAAAGAATCTTAAGTTCGGGAGTACGGTTACGTGTGGGGAAAGATTAGTACCCCTATGACGCCCATCTTAGAATGGTACCACTTAGTCTTCAGTTATCGTTTAAATTTACTTAGGTTAATCTTTAATTTTGATATACTTAATATTGAAAGATATTTCTAAGTATCCTCAATTAAGCAGGTGGGATAACTTAAAAAATCCTTCTTACCTCAAGAGTATTCAAGTAGTACTATGTGACTTGCCTGAAGAGGATCCGTCGTCGGATAAATTTTAGTATTTTATGGAAATTTCCTAACTCTGACTCCTCTACCCAAATTATCTTATTTTATTTTTATCATTTATTATTTTCTATTATTTTCTTGAATAATATCTTTATCTATTATTTATCGTTTTATTTATTTATGAATATAAATTTTTTTTATTTTTTTATTTTAGAAAATGAATAAAATCATTCTATCAAAAACCTCCCTTAAAATCCTCCATTAAGCTAGTAGAATTAAAAAGAAATTCTCTTACCTAAAAATTTCCAAAGTATTACTTAAGCGTAACCCTCTTCAAAATCTTATCATCAGAATGATCTATACCCACTTTCATGAATTATTATTATTTAACTCTTATTATATTATTATTATATTTCTGTTTATCATATTCTTTTATTATTATTTATTATATTTATTATATTTTTAGAAAATGCACATTAATTATTTTTTTATAGAAAATTCCCTTTAGCTCCTTCCATTAAGCTGGTCAGACCATGAAGGAAATCCTCTCATCTAGAGATTCTAAGGTATTACTTAAGCGTAACCCTCCTTGAGATCTCATCATCAGAATAAATCATGGCCACCTTTAATATTTTTCATTTACTGAATCTTATTATTTTAACTTTATATTTTTTTATAATTACAATTTCCTAAAAAGGTCATATTTCCTGAAATCTTACCCAATGAATCGAGCATACAACATTAATTAAATCCTAATTATTCATGCAAATCATACAAATTAATCATACCAGTTATTAGTATTTTATAAACAATTTATTTGCTCAAGTTATCATACAAAGTCATAGTAATTAAATTTTATTATTAAATCAAGTTATTAAGTTGTTAAATTAGTTAAAACAAAAACAAATGATTAACACAAAATTATATTAAACATACACTTACCTGATAGATACGAACCTTCAAATCCCTTTCCTTCCTATTCCTTCCCACGTGTTTATCCTTTTCTAGTCTTTCTTTTCTTTATCCTTTCACGTTTCTTCCCTGTCTTCTTTTCTTGGTATCACGTTTCTTTTCTTTCTATCACGTTTCTTTTCTTTCCTTTAGCAACTGCAGCCCAGGGTTTAGTAAGGGTGAGCAAGAACCAGCAGGCACAAACAGCGGCAAGGGCAAGCACGAGCGACAGTGTTGAAGCAGCAAGAACCGAGGGCGATGAAGGACTGGGTGTGCAATGACTGTGGCGTCGTCGATGATGGTCACGCAAACAGGGGTTCGAGTGGTGCAGGTCTATCCGATGGTGGGAGCAGCAGTAGTTCGAGGAGGCTAGGCGTGAAGCTCGGACAGCAGCAAGGTGACATGATGGAGAAAGTGGCAGTAAGCAACTTCAACAAAAGCAGGGGAATACAGCAACCTTTGATCAACTACAATGGGTGCTGACCATTTTGAACGATGAAGGGGATGTTCAACGCAAGTGGTTCTATTAGATTAAGATGATGAAATAGGAGGTGGTCGATTGTGGGTTTTAGAAAGAAACGGTTCTTAGAGATGATTAAAAGATGGCCAAAGTTTTTTTTGTCCTCCTCTTTATAGTCAAAAAAATATTGAAATTTAAATACAATTACACTACTTTAGTTTTTATCCTTTCTTATCTTTTAATTTATTTTAATCCTAGTTATCTATCAATTCCTAATTCCTATTCTAATCTAACTCTACTAGTCTAAATTTAAGCTAATAACAACTATGCTATTAATAAATTCTAATAATTATCCTAAAAAAATCTAATAATCTAATTATCTAATCCTAAAATTAATTTTATTTTATTTTCTTATTTCTTCTTTTTTTTATTATTCCTAAATCCTATTTTAATTCTAATTTCCTAATTAATGTTAATTCTACATCTAAAAATTCTAATTTAATTCTAGCCTAATACTAATAATCCTAATTGTTAGCTTTAAATTGACAAGTATTTTGAAAATGACAAAACTCAAGCAAGCTTAGAAATGATTTTTATACAAGTAAATTTGCTTTGAATGAACTCAATGATTGAAACTATTTTAACAAAGTCTTGGATTGAGATTTCAACTGAAAAAGTCAGTAAATACTCTTTAGAAGATTTTTGAACTGACTTAAAATCACAAAAGCTATAAACTTTGCAGCATTTTAAAGTGCAGGAGGGCTACTGGACAAAAGGGATCGATCCCTACTGTAGAGGGATCGATCCCCAATTGGCAGAATGAAATGGAAACACCCGGGAGAATGCTTGGATAACATTCTGGAGAAAAGGGACGATCCCTACTGTTAGGGGATCGATCCCTTTGCCCCAGACCTGACAGTAACGGCTAGTTTCTGAGTTTTTCAACGGGAAGAATTACATTAAATGCTTCACCAACTGTTCTATCCGTTTGGTGAGTTATAAATAGTGACATTTATGAAGTTTGGAGGTAGAACAAGCATTCCAAAGTATTCAAGCTTCAAGAGAGAATCTGAAATCTGAAAATCTTATTGTAACTCCATTTTGTGAGAGTGTTTTCTGTATCCTTCACCCATCCACTAAAAAGATCAGATATTCAAAGGGGTGAGCTATCCTTGTAAGGTCTGATATTGTAGAGTGTGGGAATACTACAAGGGTAGAGGATTAGAAGGAGACTTCTAAAGTCCCAAGAGAAATTGTAAGAGGTCTTGCCACACCTTCAAGTGGTTTGTAAGCTTTCTCAAGGAAGAGGTGAATCAAAACCTTGACAAGAAGTTCAAGGAGAGAGGACGTAGGCAAGAGATTGGCCGAACCTCTATAAACCTTATGTTTGCTTCTCTTTCCCTTACTCTTATTTACTGCATTTGTTTCATTATTGCTTATTTGACTTTGATTGTGCATTAAGAGTTAGGAAAAGTAGAAATAACTAGAAAAACCGATTCACCCCTCTCGGTAGAGCCAACAATTGGTATCAGAGCTTGGGCTCGAGAGTGACTTAGATTAACATCTATCGAGTATAAACGATCACTAATGGCTCAAACTAGTTTGTCTACACCCTTGGTAGGAGAGGGACACTCTACGGTTAGACCTCCACTCTTTAATGGTGAAAACTATGCCTATTGGAAGACTAGAATGATGCTATTTATTCAAGCCAATGATTATGAAGTGTGGAGAATTATTGTTAAAGGCCTCTTATTCCTATTAAGAAAGTAGATGGGTCGGATGTGCCTAAGAAAGAAGATGAATGGGATACTAATGATATTAGGATGGCACAACTTAATGCTAAAGCAATGCACACACTCTTTTGTGCATTAGGACCAAATGAGTATAATCGAGTGTCACAATGTGAGAATGCTAAACAAGTTTGGGACAAACTAGCTATCACACATGAGGGAACCACACAAGTCAAAGAAACCAAAGTAGGCATGCTCACACAAGACTATGAATTATTTAGAATGAAGAATGATGAATCAATTAGTGACATGTTTACTAGGTTTACTGACATCATAAATGGTCTTAAAGCATTAGGCAAGACATATTCTAATGTAGAAATGGTGAAAAAGATACTCAATAGCTTACCTAAAACATGGGAGGCTAAAGTCACTGCTATTGAGGAATCCAAGGATCCTCATACACTCTCACTAGATGAACTTATGGGATCTCTACTCACCTATGAGATGAAAATCAAGAGAAATCAAGATCCTCCTAAGAAAGTTGGAGTAGCTTTAAAATCCACCACTATTGAGGAATCAAAAGATCATGATGAGAGTGGTGATGATGAGGACCTAGAAATGGCCATGTTTGCTAAGAGGTTTAATAAATTCATGAGGATGAGAACTAGTGGTAACTCTAGGAGACCCCCTAGGAGAGACTTTAATAGAGGAGAAACTAGTAGGAAAGAAAAGGACCAAATTATTTGTTATGAATGCAAAAAACCTGGTCATATTAAATTTGATTGTCCTTTATATAGAAAGCAAAATGAGAAGAAACAAAAGAAGACGGCAATGGTGGCTACTTGGAGTGATAGTGATTGCTCCGATGAAGAGAATGTGGAAGATGAAGTAGCCAACCTTTGTTTCATGGCTTTTGAAGATGAGAAGGTAACTCTAACTTGTTGGATACTAATGAATATACTTTTTTGATGAATTGCAAGATGCATTTGATGAGTTAGCCAATGAATTTGAATGCATGAATTTAAAATATAAGAAAATGATTTCTAAGTTGAAAAAGGAGAATGAAATGCTTGTGAATGTTAAATTAGAATGTGAAAAGAAATTAGAGAATGCAAATCTAGAAATAGAAGAATTAAATAGAAAGAACATTAATTTACAAAACTCCTTTTCTAGATTTTACATGGGTCAACAAAAACTTGATCAAATGCTAGAGACTCAAAGGGCATTCTTTGATAGAGAAGGGTTAGGTTATAATGCATCCAACAAAGAGACTCATCTCAAAAACTTCCTAGTTAAAGATAGAAAATTTGCTTTGTGCCCATTATGTAACAAACTAGGACATTCTTCACAAGCATGCACCTCTAGGAAGACCATAATTAGAGGAAAAATGGCTATTAAGATTTGGGTACCTAAACATGTTTTGAATTCAAATGATGAGTCTTTAAAGTTGAAATGGATCCCTAAAGGATCAAAAATTATTGATACTAACTCTCAAGGACCCAAGAAAATTTGGGTACCTAAGATGAAAGTTTGATGTGTTTGTAGGAGGAAGAGTATTGCTACAAGGCTAAGTCCAAGGAGCATTGGTACCTTGATAGTGGATGCTCTAGACACATGACGGGAGACAAGAGCCAATTCAAGTACTTAAAGCATAAAAGTGGTGGAGAGGTCACGTTTGGAGACAACTCCAAAGGACAAATTGAAGGAATTGGCTCCATTGGTAACTCTTCCTCAACTATTGAAAATGTTTTGTATGTTAGAGGCTTGAAGCATAACTTGCTTAGTATTAGTCAATTGTGTGATAAGGGATTTAAAGTTATGTTTGATGATTTGTGTTGCAATGTTGTTAATGCCAAATCTAATCAAATTGTGTTTATTGGACATAGACAAGGAAATGTTTATATTGTGGATTTAAATGAACTTAATAGCAAAAATGTATGCTTTATGGCTACTAGAGAAGATGAACCTTGGTTATGGCATAGAAGACTAGGTCATGCTAGCATGCATGTTTTGTCTAAGTTAGCCAAAAGAGACCTAGTTGTAGGATTACCTAAGCTTCAATTTGAAAATGATAAAGTTTGTGAAGCATGTGTAAGAGGAAAACACAAAAGAAATTCATTTAAATCTAAGAAGTGTGTCACTACCTCTAGATCACTTCAACTTCTTCACTTAGATCTCTTTGGACCAACTAGGACAACTAGTTTAGGAGGTAAACACTATGGATTTGTAATAGTTGATGATTACACTAGGTTTACTTGGGTGTTCTTTTTAAGTGTTAAAAATGAGGCCTTAGATAAATTCATTGTTTTCTCAAAACTTGTTCAAAATGAAAAGGGTTATTCTATTTCAAGTATTAGGAGTGACCATGGAAAAGAATTTGAAAATATTGGTTTTGATATATTTTGCAATGAAAATGGCATTAGCCATAATTTTTCAGCTCCTAGAACTCCTCAACAAAATGGGATAGTTGAAAGGAGAAATAGAACCTTAGAAGAAATGGCTAGAACCATGCTTTGTGAAAACAACTTGCCTAAATATTTTTGGGCTGAAGCAATAAACACCTCTTGCTATGTTATAAATAGAGCTATGGTGAGGCCTATTTTAAAGAAAACTCCCTATGAGCTTTATAAAAGAAAAAGGCCTAACATAAGTTATTTTCACCCATTTGGATGTAAATGTTTTGTTTTGAACAATGGTAAAGATAACCTAGGAAAATTTGATGCTAAAAGTGATGAAGGTATTTTTCTTGGTTATTCTTTAAATTCTAAGGCTTATAGAGCTTTTAATAAAAGAACACTTGTTGTAGAAGAGTCAATACATGTAATCTTTGATGAATCAAATATCACTAGTAGAACCAATCTTGATGATGAAGTAGAGATCTTTGATGAACCTATAGTTGATCCATCTCAAGATAAGGATGTTAGGGAACACTTAGAAGATCTTACTATTAACAAAGATGAGGAGTCCATGGAACAAGAAATGATTGAGAAGGAATCTAGGTGTCCTAGAGAACTTGGATATGTGAAAGATAATGATATTGTTGGAGATCCTACCATTGGAGTTAGGACTAGGTCAACCTATAGAAACATATGTCAACATGTTGCCTTTGTGTCACAATTTGAGCCAAAGAAAGTGGATGAGGCTTTGAATGATGAAAATTGGATTATGGCCATGCAAGAAGAATTAAATCAATTTGAAAGAAGCAAAGTGTGGACATTAGTAGAAAGACCTAAAGATTATCCCATCATTGGAACCAAATGGATATTCAAGAATAAGATGGATGAAAATAGCATTATTGTTAGAAATAAGGCTAGGTTAGTAGCTCAAGGCTATAGACAAGAAGAAGGGATTGACTATGATGAAACCTATGCTCCGGTAGCTAGATTAGAAGCCATTAGGATGCTACTTGCATTTGCATGTTATAAGGACTTTAAGTTATATCAAATGGATGTAAAAAGTGCTTTTCTAAATGGTTATATAAATGAAGAGGTTTATGTTGAGCAACCTCCCGGTTTCGAAAATCCAAAACTTCCTAACCATGTTTTCAAACTTTCAAAAGCCTTATATGGATTAAAACAAGCTCCTAGAGCTTGGTATGAAAGACTTTCAAAGTTTTTAATCGAAAAAGGTTTTACAAGAGGAAAGGTAGACACAACATTGTTTATTCAATCTAAGGGTCATGACTTATTGGTAGTTCAAATTTATGTAGATGATATCATTTTTGGTTCTACAAATGAGTCATTGTGCAAAAATTTTTCAAAGCTAATGCAAGGTGAATTTGAAATGAGTATGATGGGAGAATTGACCTTCTTTCTAGGACTTCAAGTTAAACAATGTAAAGAAGGTATTTTCATAAATCAAGCTAAGTACACTAAAGATTTGCTCAAAAGATTTGGAATGGATGAATCTAAACCTTTTTCTACACCTATGAGCACAAACATTAAGCTTGATAAGGATGAAGGAGGAAAATGTGTAGACACTAAACTATATAGGTCTATGATTGGCTCATTGCTATATTTAACTGCTAGTAGACCCGATATAATGTTTAGTGTATGCTTGTGTGCTAGATTTCAGTCATCCCCTAGAGAATCACACCTACAAGCAGTAAAAAGAATCCTTAGATACCTCAAAGACACTTCTTCCTTAGGACTTTGGTATCCTAAAGATTCTACACTTGACCTCCATGCCTATTCCGATGCGGATTTTGGTGGATGCAAAGTGGATAGGAAAAGCACATCGGGAACATGCCAATTCTTAGGAAGTAGACTCATTTCATGGTTTTCTAAGAAACAAAATAGTGTAGCTCAATCCACAACCGAGGCTGAATATATAGCTTCCGGAAGTTGCTGTGCTCAAGTGTTATGGATTAAGCAACAAATGAGAGACTATGGAATAGAAATGAACCAAGTTCCCATTAGGTGTGATAACACTAGTGCCATCAATCTTACAAAAAATCCCATCCAACACTCTAGAACCAAGCACATTGAGATTAGACATCATTTTATACGAGATCATGTGCAAAAAGGAGACATAATTCTAGAGTATGTGGACACCTTGCACCAATTAGCTGATATTTTCACAAAGCCCTTGGACAAGGAGAGATTTTGCACTCTTAGAGGTGAATTAGGCATTATGAATGCTCCCTGAAGTAATTAGGCATTACTAAGTTACTGTTCATGTTCATAGCTCCTTAAGATTGAAATGTTGAATTTTGTGTGTTCTTCTCATGTTAAACTTCTTTCATTAGCCAAAACCCATTTCTCATGATTAAGACACTATCACATCCATGTTCACATATTGTGTCTGCATACATAAGCCATTTCTGCATTTTTCTGCAGTTTTTCTGCATTTTTTTCAAACTCATTTCATGAATCTCAAATGCAAAAATCAACTTTTGATCTTCAGATGCTCAAACTGCATAAGTTTCAATGCTTTCAAATCATTTTTGTACATCATAAATGAGCCACATGACTGCGGAGACAATACCTCTCACATAGGATTGGATTCCAAGTCTGTCTGGCCAACATTCTGGGTGATGGGAAGCTTTCTGCTTAAAAGGGATCGATCCCTATACAGTGGGGATCGATCCCCTAGTGCCAGAATAGCTTTCTGGACTTTGGAAAGCAATCTGCCAAAAAGGGATCGATCCCTCTACAGTGGGGATCGATCCCCTCGTGGCATACTTGCCTCCAAGGTGCTTTTTAACCGTCGGCCTCTTCTCCTACTTCAACTATTCACTTTCTTCCTCACCTCTCCACACCGTTCCTCATTTCCTCTCAACCAAAACTACCGGTTCTCACTCTTTTCTACACCAAATCACTCCATTCTTTCACCAATCTTTCTCATTTTCTTCTCTTTTTCATTTCCCCTCTTCATTTCCTGACAAAAACTCTTCCTTTCTTCATTTCCTTTGTTCTTCCACACCATGGTTACTATTCACCCAACATTTAAATTGTAAGTTTTTCTAACATTTTTCATTAAATTTTTCTTGCATTTCTAGTTTCTTTTATCATGTCTTGCCTACCCATGTGCATATCTTGCATCAATTTCTTCTCCATCTAGGTGTTCCAATCCTTTGGCACTTGCATTTTCACTAGTTAATACTTAGACTATCTGTCATTTTTCATCCGAATTTCCTTGTTATAATTGTTCAATGCATCTTGGGTTGTGGCTCTCTGCTGTTGGTTAGATCCCATCTCTCCCACACACTCATCCATAGTTCCTCAAACTTGTGCACACCACCTGTTTGATAAAAGTCCTCAACGACATTTCGTATCTTTTTCCTTCTCCATATGGCTCCTAAGCTTAAGCACGCTGCTTCAAAACGCAAAACCCCTGCTTCCTCTTCCTCATCCTCCATACCAACCACCTTTAACCGCTGTTTTCGCCATGCTAATGAGAAAACCAAGTTTCTAGCCCAATATGCCAATATGCCCATTAAGCATTGGCGTCCTATTGATTTCGACTTCCTCGAGTCCATTCATTTTCCTTACCTCACCAAGTTTAATGAATATGGTTGGACCCAGTTTCTCAAAATCAATACTCCGGTCCCGGCAAACATCATTCGTGCCTTCTTTTCCAATGCCGAAATCATCTATGATCCAAATGATGAATGTACGGTTGTCGGGATTCGCTCTTATGTCATGGGTAAAAATGTTGAACTGACCACACAATCCCTCTCCCTTGCTTTTAGACTTCGTGACAGAGGTACTATCTATGAAAATATCGAAGTCCCCTTAGCGTTCCCGTTACCGATAATCGTGCAAGTGACCTTCCTGTCTTCGCACGCCTCCTCCATATCATCATCTCATGGAATCTCCCCTCTTGGCACCCGATATTCTCACTTGCAAGCTTGATCGTTTTTGGCTTCATCATATTCATGAACCTGACGGCATACAACCAGACCTCCTACACTTTATCCTTCATGACTGGGTGAAGATTGTTCGTGGCAAGGTCCACACCATTGTCTTCCCTCAGCCTCTCGCCTACTACTTACTCTCTGAAGGCGTTGACTGTTCATGTGAGGTTGGTGTACTTCCGGATCCCAGCACCACGATCAATCTCGCCACTCTCCATAACCTTGGGTGGTATCAACATCAACGGGGAGATACAATCGAATGGGTCAAGGGCCATGGACAGGCTGAACCTCCCGAACATGCTCCGGAAGGAGTCGGAGAAGAAGGAGGAGACGGAGACGACGAACCTGTAGCAGCTACATCTTCTGCCCCTTCCGGCTCCACATCAGTTTCTCTCGACCAGCTCATGCTAATGCTTCAGCAAATGCACACCTCTCAGCAAGATTTCCAGCAGGCCGTCACTCAGCGACTTGATCAGATCGAGGACACTCAAGCTACCATGTATGATGAAATCCAAGATGTTCGTATGCAGCACGAGGATTTCATGGACCAGTACTACAAGACGTTTCCTCGGCGCTGATTGTGCTTGTCGTATGGGATGCGCTTTTACCTTGCTATGCTTATGGCCTTGGTGTTTTATCCTTTGCTGTGTTATGTCGGCCTTAGTGTTTTGTTGTCTGAACTCTCTTAGATCTCTGCACTGATATGATATGTTTTGAACCTCTTCTGACTATGTTAATGACATTGCTAGTTATGCTTTCTAGTGGTTCTATGTTAATAACGATGTCTTGTTCTGCCGTTAATTGTGCGTTCATACCATTGGGTTGATCTTTGTGTCTCTTTATTTCATTGCCAATGCTATTACTTCCTCTGCTTCTTATTGGTATATCCTTATTGCTTTAAATTTCCTTATACTACTAACCATTTCTGATTAATCATTTGCTATGACAAAAAGGGGGAGAATTGATGTGGTAAACTTGTATTAAATTGAGGGGGAGCAAATATTGAGGGGGAGTAATGTTTTTCAAAAATCAAGTAACCTAAATTTTCAAACATATAAGCAAATTTACCTTAAGTTTTGTCATATCAAAAAGGGGGAGATTGTTAGCTTTAAATTGACAAGTATTTTGAAAATGACAAAACTCAAGCAAGCTTAGAAATGATTTTTATACAAGTAAATTTGCTTTGAATGAACTCAATGATTGAAACTATTTTAACAAAGTCTTGGATTGAGATTTCAACTGAAAAAATCAGTAAATACTCTTTAGAAGATTTTTGAACTGACTTAAAATCACAAAAGCTATAAACTTTGCAGCATGTTAAAGTGCAGGAGGGCTACTGGACAAAAGGGATCGATCCCTACTGTAGAGGGATCGATCCCCAATTGGCAGAATGAAATGGAAACACCCGGGAGAATGCTTGGATAACATTCTGGAGAAAAGGGATCGATCCCTACTGTTGGGGGATCGATCCCTTTGCCCCAGACCTGACAGTAACGGCTAGTTTCTGAGTTTTCAACGGGAAGAATTACATTAAATGCTTCACCAACTGTTCTATCCGTTTGGTGGGTTATAAATAGTGACATTTATGAAGTTTGGAGGTAGAACAAGCATTCCAAAGTATTCAAGCTTCAAGAGAGAATCTGAAATCTGAAAATCTTATTGTAACTCCATTTTGTGAGAGTGTTTTCTGTATCCTTCACCCATCCACTGAAAAGATCAGATATTCAAAGGGGTGAGCTATCCTTGTAAGGTCTGATATTGTAGAGTGTGGGAATACTACAAGGGTAGAGGATTAGAAGGAGACTTCTAAAGTCCCAAGAGAAATTGTAAGAAGTCTTGCCACACCTTCAAGTGGTTTGTAAGCTTTCTCAAGGAAGAGGTGAATCAAAACCTTGACAAGAAGTTCAAGGAGAGAGGACGTAGGCAAGAGATTGGCCGAACCTCTATAAACCTTGTGTTTGCTTCTCTTTCCCTTACTCTTATTTACTGCATTTGTTTCATTATTGCTTATTTGACTTTGATTGTGCATTAAGAGCTAGGAAAAGTAGAAATAACTAGAAAAACCGATTCACCCCCCCTCTCGGTAGAGCCAACACTAATATTAAATAATTTTCCTAATCTAAATTGTTAAATTAAATTCAATGTCACCTCACTCCACTAATTGTTTTTACAAGCTGAGACTCCAGACAAAACAAGGTGTCTACAATGATGATGAACATTTCCTCAAGAGAGGATTTTTTTCAGCCATAGGAGATGGAAGGTTTTGCATCAGTGGCATAGATTGGAACTGATGAGGTGGTTGATACTAATAGGGGGTTGGACAAGTTGACATGAAGCATTAAATTCAGGGAGTATAAGGGTTTAGCATTATAAGTTTGGCCCTGATTTTGGCTCCAAGAAAAGTTAAGGCGATTCCTCCACCCAGTATTGTTTTGCTACCTAGGGGGTTGGGCAACAAAATTCACAGGTTTAGACATAATGGGACACCTATCGATGAAGTGAGCACTACCACAAAAATCACATGAAGACATTGGATTATGAACAACTAGCACATGATTCAGATTTTGCTAGGTTCCAAGGATTAACCTTCTTTGTTAACGTAGCTATTCGAAATGTCAAAGTAGACATTGCATCTACTTTGAACACACCAACTTGTCTCCTAGGCACTTGACATTCAATTGACAACTAGTAGGTGTTAGTGGCCATCTTATTTAACAATTCATAAGTCTCCTCTACTGTTTTGCCCATAAGAGCACCTCCAATGGTTGCATCTACTGTGGTCTTATTTTGGGGCAACAAACCATTATAAAATGTTTGCACTTGCAACGACAATGATAGGCTAGGATTGGGACACTGCTTAAGTGCCTCCTTAAAACATTCCCATACCTCATATAGTGATTCAATATCATATTGCACAAAGGATGTGATCTTATTCCTAAGCTTTGCTACTCTTGAGGGTGGAAAAAACTCAGCTAAGAATTGCTCATTGAGTTCTCTCCAATTGGTAATAGATCCATTAGGTAAAGAATCTAGCCAACTTCTAGCTTTATCTCTAAATGAAAAGGGGAATAGTCCAAGCCTACCATCGTATATAGAAACGTCGTTGCGAGTATATGTCCCACAATATTCCAGAATCTTTTCAAATGATTATGAGGATCTTTGTGGGGTAACCCACCGAACTGCACAAAGTTCTATATCATTTGAATGAGAGAGGGTTGAATCTCAAAATTATTGGCATGGATGGCCGACATTCAGATACTCAATTGCTACCCATCTACAATGGGGAGAGCATAATCACCCACAACCCTAATCTCTTGTCATTCAACCATAAGTTCCTGTGGAACAAAAGCATTCTTATCTCCTAAGTGTTCTTTCAATTTCTAAGTCCAAAGGAACAAGTTCACAACTCCTAGATCTACACGTGCAGAAATTAAGTTTTCAGGAAATTCACAAATCTGTCTACTCTAAAGTGTCCTTAAGAAAAAATATCTATCCAAATTTATTAGTGGTTGTTACCCTTCCTTAAGGTGGATTAGGTCCAAAGTTTGATTTCCCTATTCCCTCCTTATATCTCCCTATGAACATAAAAAAAAAAAACTAATTAACTACAAGTTTGAATTAAATGTAGGTTTGATTAGTATTGTATTAATTAATGCTTTTTACCCAATACCCAGTAATGGCGTCAAAAACTTATTTGACAAACTCTTAGAGTTCTAACATGCAAATGCACATGATCAACAAGTATTATAATAATGAGTTCAAGTATCGTCCCACAAATACTGGTGTGTGAAATACCTTAACTAAATACCAAAATGTATCTCGGCCTAACATTTATCCAAACACGCAATAGACATGTTTTGTAACTAATTCAATTCAAAAATTATAAAAGATGCCAGAAAGAAGGCCTACTACCTTAAATCTGAAAATCAACTACTGCAAAGTCAAAGTAACCAAATAAATATTAAACTCAATTAAATATATATCAAATTAAAATCTAAAATTAATTAACTAACTAATCTAAATAAAATTATCTTAAATGAAAACTTTAAGTTTAATACTTAAAATTAAATCTAAAGTACTTTAAATTAAATTAAATAAACAAATAAATAAAAGCATCAATTTAACAAAACACATCAAAACAAATTAAAGCCATTAAAAGAAATACTCGAAAGCACTCCTTGTTCTCCCCTTTTGTTGACAGCCACCTCAGCAGCACACCGACACCTCTGCCAAACAACACCGCTGCAGCAAGACGCCACCAGCCCTGCTTCTTGCTGTTGCCAAGCCATACACACCTCCACGCCACAACCTAGCACGCTTCGAGCCACTCGTCACCAGCAGCTTCGCACCGAAACAGAGAAAAGAGGTGATTCTGCTCAGCACACGATCTTTTTAACAGTAAGGAACTAGCATCAACACACAGCCAACTCTCTCTTTGATAATCTAACTTTGCAAATTTATAATTTAAATGATAAAACAGAACTTAATTAATGCCAAAATAAAACAATAAAAGGGAATTTTATTAAATTGCAAGAAAAAAATGTAATTAAAAGTATTGAAACAAAATTGGAATTACAAAATGAAAGTGAAAGAACTAAATTATTGATAATATCTGAAATATACTTGGTTTTAAAAAAAAAAAAACAGAATGCATCCTAAAAAAACAAAATTGTAGCTTATCTCCCTTTAGTCGGCTACTGTCCTTTCTATATTCATAAATGTCTACCGCGCCCTCGCCGTTCAGCCTCTTTCTCTTTTAAAGGTTGTGCTTCAAAATTTCTTTTGATCCAATATAATTTCCACCTTGGCTCATACATGGCATGTGTAGATGTTGATGTGGCCCCCTCATAGCTCTTTTTCATTTAAAGAATCCAACTCATCAATATTTCCTACAAAATTAAATTATTTTCAACATGAGTAGAATCAATTAAATCAATGGATAAATTAAATAAAAGCATTAAGAACTAAATAAAATTATATCATTTAGGTTAATACCCAAATATATCCTCAACGTTTATCACAAAATAAAATTAAATCATCAACGTTTAATTGTATGAAAACCAATCCATTAAATTTTATTTTAAACAATTAAAACCTAAATGTTTCAAAATAGTAGAACTAAGTACATTTCTGTTTTGTCTCTCTAACTGTCATTAAGTTTTATTGCTATACAAGGATAACAGCAGTTAAAGAATTTAACGAAAATATATTTAATTCTATTATTTTGAAACGTTTAGATTTTAATTATTTAAAATAAAATTTAATGGATTGATTTTCAGATAATTAAACTTTAAGAGCTTAATTACATTTTGGGGTACAAATTAAAAGTATATGTAGTTATTAAGGAGAAAAAATATTTTAAAAAATCCTTTAAAAAAAGGTCATAATCCTCTCATTTCTAGCATATTTCTTTTAGATTATTATTCAACAAACTGTCAATAAAATTTTTAAATTCAACAAGCGAAATTAATGATAACACATGCAACATTTCATTTACTTTTATATTTTTTAAAATTTTATTAATTTCATTTGTAAAATATAAAAGCTTCACTCGTAATCAGAGGTGGTTATTGGGCTGGGAAGGCAGTTAAAGGATTTAACGAAAATATACTTAATTCTATTATTTTGAAACGTTTAGATTTTAATTATTTAAAATAAAATTTAATCAATTGATTTTCAGATAATTAAACTTTAAGAGCTCAATTACATTTTGTGGTACAAATAAAAAGTATGTAGATATTAAGGAGAAAAAATATTTTAAAAAACCCTTTAAAAAAGGTCATAATCCTCTCATTTCTAGCATATTTATTTTAGATTATTATTCAATAAACTGTCGATAAAATTTTTAAATTCAACAAGCGAAATTAATGATAACACATGCAACATTTCATTTACTTTTATATTTTTTAAAAATTTATTAATTTCAGTTGTAAAATATAAAAGCTTCACTCGTAATTAAAGGTGGTTATTGGGTCGGGAAGGCAGTTAAAGGATTAACGAAAATATACTTAATTCTATTATTTTGAAACGTTTAGATTTTAATTATTTAAAATAAAATGTAATGGATTGATTTTCAGATAATTAAATTTTAAGAGCTTAATTACATTTTGTGGTACAGATTAAAAGTATATGTAGATATTAAGGAGAAAAAATATTAAAAAAACCCTTAAAAAAAGGTCATAATCCTCTCATTTCTAGCATATTTATTTTAGATTATTATTCAATAAACTGTCAATAAAATTTTTAAATTCAACAAGCGAAATTAATGATAACACATGCAACATTTCATTTACCTTTATATTTTTTTAAAATTTTATTAATTTCATTTGTAAAATATAAAAGCTTCACTCGTAATTAGAGGTGGTTATTGGGCCGAGTTGGCTCGACCCAGTTCGAAAACAGATCGGGTCGATTTGGCCCAATAACCGAAACGGGTTATTACAGGTTCCTTTTCTATGGGACCGAGCCCGTTAAGGACCGATCTCGAACCAGATCGATTCTGGTTGGACCGGTCTGGTTCAATTAAAAATTAAAAATTAAAAATAAAAAAGCCTACCACTGTGCAGGTCTTATTTCTTAAACACAACAGCCTGCTATGAGTCACTTTGATGGGCAACGGCCATCCATCCATCAACCATCGGTCTCTTTTTTTTAAAAATTTTTAAAAATTTCATTTTTTCTTCTATAAATACTCATTCTTCCTTTTATTTTTCTTTACATTTTCTTCCATATTTTCTCTCCAATCTATACTCATCCACTCTTATTCTCTTAATACTTACTCACATACTCTCTCAATATTCACTCAAACTCTCTCAAATTCACTTAAATTCCCTCATTCCAAATTTGTAATATCATTATTTTCCGCTCTAAATTTTGTTTTTCTTTTTATTTTATAATTTTACAAATTTTACTTTTAATTTTCAAGTTTCAATTTCCAAATTCTAATATATTATATATATACTACATCTATTTTTTTAAAATTTTAACATATATTTATTTTCAAAAAATTATATAAAAATGTTAAATTTCTTTCGTCATTCATGCTCTGTTTCTCGACCTTCGATTCTACTGAAATCCCTAATTTGGGTGACGAATCATTTAATGAAATCGAACCCGATATTCATCCGGAGGAGGAGGAGCTTCCTTTGGCACCATCGATTGGTCGTAGTCATGGCGGAGGTCGTGCTCAAACACAATCATCAGCTGCCACCACTATTGCTACATCATCAAGACTGAAGTTTAGCCGAAAAAGAACAAGCAGGGTATGAGAGGATTTCAACATTGTAGTAAAAAAAGGTACGACGGATAAATATTGTGCTATCTGTAAATTGTGTAAAGGCATTTACTCTTATAACTCCGGTGGAGGTGGTGCCGATACAGGTACGTATAAAAGACATTTAATTACTGCACATAAAATTAATCCTAATGTCAAATAAAATGAAATTTTTAAAGGCAAACAAACTCAAATTAATACACATGATGTTGGAAAAAAATTTAATTTTGATAATGTTCAAGCTAGACGTGGTTTAGTTAGATTTGTAATTAGAACTGAACAACCATTCACAATTTGTGAAAAAGTAGGTATTTAGATTTTTTGTAAATATTTGCAACCCGCATATAAATCTATTTCTAGACATACATTAAAAAAAGATTGCATGGATATGTTTAAAGAACATAAACAAGCTTTAATTGATAAACTTAGTAATATTTCATCTAGGGTTAGTTTAACTAGTGATATATGGCCTAGTACTAACGGTATAAGTTATCTGGTTATAACTTGTCATTGGATAGATGAAGATTGGTGCATGCAAAAACGAATTTTATCTTTAGATGTTATAGAAGAAGCAAATAATTCATATACTATTCATAAATATATTACTAAAGTTTGTAAATTATATGGACTCGAAAATAATAAAGTTTTTGTTATTACTTTTGATAATGCTTTGAGTAATATTGCAGCTATTCCTTCGTTAATTAAAAGTTTAAACCCAATTATGCAAGGTATATTTTTTCATGCAAGATGTGAATGTCATATTCTAAATTTATGTGTTCAAAGTGGTTTTAGTTCTACTGGTACTGGTAGGGGCATAAGTCCAATTGATAAAATTAAAATTTTAGCAAAGTAGATTCGCACGCCAAATAATAAATGTGAATGGAAGCAAATTTATATAGCAAATAATATGTAACGACCTGTTACCACATTTTTCATCTTAATTTACACAATTTATCTGGTTGGGCTGTCTGTGATACTTCACTTGATTTCTTATGTTAAACAATTTCATAAAATATTGTTTATATTACATACATCCCCTATCTTACTTAATAAGCAAGTAGTACTGCATACATGTCTAAATAAAGAAAATAAATGATCGTACCTCATAAATTTCAGTCGGTCTGTCACATTGTCCATTATGTGCATCCGTAATCCACAAATATTGGATCTCACCATCATCAAAACCTGAAATGTTAAAATTGGGGAGTGAGCAAACCACGGCTCAGTAAGAGAGTTTATGTCACACTAAATATTCGGTTAACTATATGCTGAAAAACTTTTTCACTTTCTTTTAAATCTTCCTAGCTGGCTCTAGGCTCACATGTAGGAAAGATACTACAGTCGGCTAGGGATCCGGATAGAGTAAGGTAGGTATTTTGAAATGCATGACTTGTTCCGAAACCTAGAAGCAGCTGTAGAGAGTACTATAAAATTTGTTCTCAAAATGATTCAATTTTCTTTTTTCACCGAGTAAACCACTTATTTCTTTTATCTTCAATATGCTTTAAAACACGTGATAATTCGGTAGTAAAACAGTGGCTTACTTCTCTTCTCTTCAGTATAGTTAAAATCATGTGACAGTACAATAGTTTTAAATATCCATTCATTGGATAATTAATTCTGTAATTATTCTATCTTAGAAATAATTTTCTTACGTTATTCTTTTAGAATAAGCATTAATTTCTCTTTGACTCAGTAACTGTATCTTACAATTCAGTAAAACAGTAATATTCAGTAAAACAGTATTTCGATATGGTTTAGTCAGAAAACAGTAAATAGTAGCTACCAATTCAGAAAATAGTATACGGTAGCTTTCAGTTCAGTAAACAGTAAATGGTAGTTTTCAATCCAGTAAACAGTAATCAATGGCTACCATTTCAGTAAACAGTACAATTCCATAAACGATATTTTGGTACGATTTTTCATCAGTAAACAGTACAATAATTCAATACAGTAAACAGTACAGTACAGTAAATAGGATTCCGTAAATCCTTTCAGTAAACAGTAAACAATAAGTGAGACTAGGCATCACCCTACAATTAAATCATGCTATCTCGTCCACTGGGGACACAGTAACAGTAATGAGATCTATGGCCATGATCTATAATATGTCCTCGGTGTACACTTGCTAGGTGACAATCCGGGACGCTGATGACTAGCTGGTCAATCAGCCACGTGACAGTAACAGTATGTGTGATGCATGAAGCTCGGGGCCTGATTCTCAAAACAGTATAAAATCGTACCATAGCCTTTATGGATTTTAAACATAGTAAACTGAAATATTTCTCAAATATCCATAAGGCTCACATGTAATAAAATCATCACCTTTATGAAATTTATAATTTAAATCACATTTCTCAAAATATTTCATAAAGGTATAAATCATATTTTTCATACGATGAAAACATTTATAAAATAATCACACTGTAAAATAAATCTCATGACAGTGTCTTTTTCACCGTAACACATGTATGCACGCCTTTTCGTGCTATCAATCAAAAACATGGTTTTTAAAATCATCAGAATTCAATTCAAATATTTTTGTAATTTATGGAAAAATAAATTATTTATTTTCCAATTTTCAATAATTTCGTCACCATTTTTCTTCTAAAAACACATGTAGAGACCTTTAGTCTCGAAACCATAGATTTTCATCATTTCTTAACCTTTAAGGAATTTATATAATTAATTATTTCATAATTAAAACCATAAAGGTTTTATATTAAATCAAGTGAATATTTAAGAATATTTATAAAAATATTCACTTCAGTCTCTTTTTCATTTCATCTCGTTTCAAGTGAAATATCACCTACCAGATGAATTTTCGGTGATTCCATTTTCATCATTCTCGAAAACATGAATATTTTTAAATCAAATCTCCATATACTCATGTTTTATAAAAATTACTTGATTTCTCAATTTTCGTGCCTGAAAATCGTTCTCGTGAAATCAAATCATTTATTATGATTTTCAGTGATTTTCTGTAAATTTCAATAATGTTTCGATAATTTTTCGATAGTATATCGGCTACCGATTGGCTAGCCTCCTGCACAGAAAATACAGTTTTATAATTTTCAACTGGTAATTCACCACAATTTTCAAACCGAAAAATCACCACAGTTTTCAACCAATCATTGTAAATTGCATTTATAAAATTTAAATGCATAATTTAAAGCATATGGCCGAATATCCTTACAGGCGGCACATGTCTCCCTTACCTGTCTTGGGTCGGAGATCGCCTCGTTCATCGCGCCTGTGTTCAACTCGCCCGATTTCCTCGGCTCGGTCATCGAGGGAATTTTTTGGAAATTAAATTCTAAAATTTAAAATTTTTTTCATAATTATTTAAATTAAATACTCAGAATTAATTTCCAAAATTCTTACTGAATTTCTCAGATTGTTTCAGGTTTTTCGAATTTTCGGGATTCCCCGTAATTTCTGAAATTTCCAAATTCCGAAAATTCTCTTTTTCTCTTTTCTTTTCTTTCTTTTTCTTTTCTTTTCTTTTTCTTTTCTTTCTTCCCAATCGGACCGGTCACCTCCCCTCACTGCCGGTTCTTCTCCTGTCGCTGATTCATCGGCGTTCAGTGGCTCCTCAGCTGGCCCACAGCACGGCGAACCTGCTGGTGGTCTCCGTTCGGCCTGGATCAGCGGCACGGCAGCGGATCTACTCGGTTTTGCCTCGGTTTCTCTCTTCCTATGTTCGGCCTTCCTCCGCCGTCGGTGGCCTCACCGGTGGCCTCCTACCGTTTCCTCTTCCTTCAGCGGTGGTGTGGCTGCAGTGGTGGTGGCCAATTCGGCTGATACCGCCGGTTCCCATTTTCTTTTTTTTCTCAACTTCGCCGGCTTTCGCCTTTGTTTCCTTCCCAATTTTCCTTCTGCTCTTCTTCTTTCCCGCCGCCGGCAGCTCCTTTCTCTTCCTTTCCTCCGGCGACGGTTCCATCTCTTCTCTCCCTCACCGCCGACAGGGTCGACTTCACCGGGGAGATCGGGTTTCTCCCAATTTTTCCTTTCCTCTTTTGTTTTATTTTATTTCCTTATTTAGTATATCATATACTATATATTATATACTATACTTTGTATTTTATACATATAATATATACTATATATTATACATATATTATTTCATATATAATATAATACAATATCTATTATATATAAAATATATATTGTATATTACAAAATATATATCTAGTAGTGTGTATATATATATGTATATTTATATATTTTTAATTAAAAAACCTTTATATATATTTTCTTAAACTTTAATGTAAATTAATATTTACATTTCTTATATATGTATATATATATGTATATCATATATACATACATAAAATATCATATTTATATACATATGTATTATTTAAATTTACTAAATAATATATATACATAAATATACTAATGTATATTAAAATATACTATATAGCATTTCAATACATATGTATTTGTATAAAAATACATTTATATAAATTATAAATTATATAAATGTATTTCTCTTTCATTTCTTATTTTCTTATTTAATTTGGATTTCCATTTATCCAAATTAAATTTTCCTCTCTTCTTTATTTTCCATAATTCCAACCTTATTTTTCTGATTTAAATTTTCCTTCACTCGGATTTCCACCATCCGTTCCTTTCTCAATTCTCGGGATTTTCACCAATATCCTGTTCTCACAATTTTATTTATTTATTTCCACTAATCTATTTTCTTTAATATTAATTTCCAAAAATTGAAAAATTTACGGTTATCACATTCTCCCCACCTTAAGAAATTCGGTCCTCCGAATTTAACTTAAGTCCAAAGGTGGTGTATGTCGTATACTTACGACTTCTGACCTCTAGGTCATCCTCCAAGTAATACTACCAGTACACTTTCAACATCAAGAGTATTTTAGACCATTACATGTTGTCTTTCATCATACATCTATACTCTTGTAAGTTTATTTCTCAAATCGGGAGTTATTCATTTCCACTCTTTTCACATAAGAGTCCATACACAGTATTTTTCATATCATAGCTTATCTATGCCATTCATCATCCATTCTTCTCACTTAGTGCCAAGTCAATATAGTTTGGTACTATCATGTACTCATGTCAATTAGTTGTATGTAACTGTCCCAGTAGCTTTCATATCTCGTGCATCTGCTCTCTCAATGTATCTTCAAGCATTTCAATATTACGCTAAGATATTTACATCAGTACAAAGCGATGCTATCAGTACACTTAGGATCTCAAAGCCTTTTGCTATTTCTTATTAAGCACATGGCAACTTAGAGGCTCCCATCACATGTAATGCTCACTGGAACTGTACACATACATTCACACCATTTCATACTCATATTCCGACTATGGCATTAGAGAATCTAGGATTCTGATAGTGGAAAGTGATTCTATTTAGATCTTCAATCTTTAATCACTTCCATATCATTATATCTCTTTTGTACTCTCTATTGTCCACAATATTCATGTTCATATTTATTCTATCAAGGCTGCATCTTAGTGCAGACATTACTGTTTATCATCTTTTGCAGTCATAGATCATGAGATAATCATGTTCTCTTCATGTAGTATGGTCCTTACATCTCTTTTCATAATTTAGATTCTACAATTGAATCCTCCAATCATCCATTTAGTCATCACATTATCTATATAGTTCCACCATTTCTATCATGTCAAGGTGGTTATATGCACAAATATTTCCCATTTATATACTGGCAGTAAACATATCAATTATCTTACTCTTTTGAGTATCATTAATTTTGCTTATCAAATTTGGCTTGATTTTACATCTTGCCACTGTCATGTGATACCCAACACAAGTCACTTTTCAGTCTTAATTTCGGAAACTATTTCATGTTCCCTACTCATCATGCAACTTATCTCCTTATTTCATTTTCATATTTTCACTCTCATCATCTTAGTCGGTTTTCTCAAGTGGTATGGTGTTCTACTGTTAAAATCTTTTAACATTTTACATACCATCTTCTCTTCCCACTTATCCGTTTACCGACTTTAGTTTCTTTAGTTATATCTCATTAGTAAAGCAACTAGTCCCATAACTCTTTTATATATTAGCAGTAGTATCTAACTAGACTTATTAATTCCGTATCTCAATCCTTATCTCTTTATCATAGACAGATTCACTGTCATTCTGTTATCTCGAGATCATATATCTCAAAAAGAGATATTGTCTAGCCAAGTCCCTTATTTGCCAATCTTAACACAACTCCACAGTCTTTAAGAGTTTAAAGGGTCATACCAAAATGCTGCTCATTTTCCATTTGTATCTTTAACTGTTTCAATACCTCATCACTTTATTCTTGTACGGATGCCTCATTCATTAGGCTTATAAATCACCATAGGAACTTGTAACATTCACTCCGAGTCTTAATCATCATCTTATGAACATCAGTCTCTGACCTTTCTCTAATGACGCTTTATACTGAGGCTAGTCTTATTAACTCCTCGGGTGTCTCTAATCAAATCAATAAAGCGTTTATTTTCATGTAGATAAACACTTGTTTTTCATAAGAACTTCATTATTTAGTAATAATTTACTATATCACTTTAATTCATCTATATATCAAGGTCATCTGTGCTTCTCTCATTTATACTTATACAAATAACTTCATTATCATCAATTTATGTTATTTGTATTTCCATAAATCACATCTTTACAAGTGAATTTCATTATTCACACATTTTTCAGAGTTATTTTCTTAAGCTTTTCGGATTCTTTCTATATTCTCCGATATAAGCTTAGAATTAAATTTCATATCCACAATCGAGTCAATGTTAGCTCGATTTTTCCAATCTATATAACTCTGAAAATCTTATCGGGAATTACATCCAATACTTTCTTTAATCACACATCTCTTTTATCATTTTGGACATTTCATCCTCATGTCCTGTTATATTCACTCTATATCCTCAAGGCAGAGACATTTACTATTCAAATAATTTTAATTCATACTCTACCTTGATGTCATTGTTTACTCGTACTTTACAGCATTACGAATCTCATTCTAGTAAGCTGTATCGAGTACAACAGTTGTCAATACATTTTACAGCTAACCAATTCAATTCAGTTATTCACTTTAAGATCAAGTTCATTTAATAAAATCAGGTTTAATTCCCTTGAGTATGTTATCCACGAGGTTTGAACCCTGGTACCCTTACGTACCTAGTTCCTTACACTCGTATTGCTATTGAAATAATTGTAAGAGTCCCACCCGTTTCGTATCGACCGTCGGCGAGCATCCCCTAGGCGATCCTTTCGCCCCAGGTTTACCCTTACAAGTGAGTCGGCGATCACATAGTTCGCCCACATCTCACAAGACATGATCCACTACGGGTCGCCCATCATTGAGTCGCCCATCACAGTTTTATCTCAAGGGTCCTGAAGAACTTAGGTTAGCTATCATCTTCTTCTGTTTATCACTGTACTATTCTTGTGCATATTCTCCACTTTACAATACTCCATACAGTACATCAATTTGCAATGCATGTCTCCAAATGCTCCGGTTTTATAAATAAATATTCATTTAATACCTTAAAAATAGTATAAGTGTATAGAACCTCGATCAATTGTACTACTATGGATTTCATTATCTGTACTATCTACTTTCTCAATCTATTTCTGTATTCATTTCGTTTTCATGATATCCACGATTCCGTAATCTAAGTGTTAGTGGAATCAGTAATAGGGATCGTTATATTCATATGACATTCTCTATGCCATTAATAACTCTATTACTCTCAATGGATTCAAGATCGACTTGGTTTTATCACTATTCAGAACTTCGCCCAACATAGGGGTGTTTTTGTCATTTCGACATTTATTTCTTTCTCCTCAGTATACATCTAAACCAAGGATCTCATTATCTATATACTGATATTATCCTTTCTGATACTTATATCAGCAATTTAGATCTTATTCAATTTCGACAGAGAAGTTCACTAAAATCCATAATTGGATTATCTTGCTTGTAATACAGCTTTACATCATCAATTTCTCTGTCAAGTCAATCAATTCCAACTTCTGTTGGTCTATTCTGACTCCCGGTAAAATTTTAGAGGCAAGGGTATTTTGGTAATTTTTGGCCAAAAATTTTCTCTCTCTTTAAATTACTTTCAATCGATGATCTTAAGGTCTATTTAATAATGATACTTCATTCTCCTCCTTTATATCATCACTTTCAGGTCTCAGTTCGATCCGGACAGAAAAGTATTGGTGGGGCCCTCACCGAGTCCGTTTCTATTCCTTACCGAACCGACCTTCTTTTAGACTATGAGATCACCATTTTAGATAATCTCTAGAGCCGCTTTTCCTCTTTGACATCCTTAGTTCACAATTCTCACCCCTTCTAAACACTTAACTAAATTTACAATCATTTATTTCCTTTATATATTTAGACTACACAATACTACAAGGGATGTTAATCTTTTTTTATACATTTTCTTTCCAAAAGTATCCACAGACATCAGGCTAATCATGCTCTGATACCATTAAATCTGTAACGACCTGTTACCACATTTTCACCTTAATTTACACAATTTATCCGGTTGGGCTGTCTGTGATACTTCACTTGATTTCTTACGTTAAACAATTTCATAAAATATTGTTTATATTACATACATCCCCTATCTCACTTAATAAGCATGTAGTACTGCATACATGTCTAAATACAGAAAATAAATGATCGTACCTCATAAATTTCAGTCGGTCTGTCACATTGTCCATTATGTGCATCTGTAATCCACAAATATTGGATCTCACCATCATCAAAACCTGAAATGTTAAAATTGGGGAGTGAGCAAACCACGACTCAGTAAGAGAGTTATATGTCACACTTGATATTCGGTTAACTATATGCTGAAAAACTTTTTCACTTTCTTTTAAATCTTCCTAGCTGGCTCTAGGCTCACATGTAGGAAGGATACTACAGTCGGTTAGGGATCTGGATAGAGTAAGACAGGTATTTTGAAATACCTGACTTGTTCCGAAACCTAGAAGCAACTGTAAAGAGTACTATAAAATTTGTTCTCAAAATGATTCAATTTTCGTTTTTCACGGAGTAAACCACTTATTTCTTTTCTCTTCAGTATGCTTTAAAACATGTGATAATTCGCCAATAAAACAGTGGCTTACTTCTCTTCTCTTCAGTATAGTTAAAATCACGTGACAGTACAATAGTTTTAAATATCCATTCATTAGATAATTAATTCTGTAATTATTTCTATCTTAGAAATAATTTTCTTATGTTATTCTTTTAGAATAAGCATTAATTTCTCTTTGACTCAGTAATCATATCTTACAGTTCAGCAGAACAGTAATATTCAGTAAAACAGTATTTCGATACGGTTTAGATAGAAAACAGTAAATAGTAGCTACCAATTTAGAAAATAGTATACGGTAGCTTTCAGTTCAGTAAACAGTAAATGGTAGTTTTCAATCCAGTAAACAGTAATCAATGGCTACCATTTCAGTAAGCAATACAGTTCCATAAACAGTATTTTGGTACGATTTTTCATCAGTAAACAGTACAGTAATTCAATGCAGTAAACAGTACAGTAAATAGGATTCCGTAAATCCTTTCAGTAAACAGTAAACAGTAAACAGTAAGTGAGACTAGGCATCACCCTACAATTAAATCATGCTATCTCGTCCACTAGGGACACAGTAACAGTAATGAGATCTATGGCCATGATATATAATATGTCCTCGGTGTACACTTTCTAGGTGACAATCCGGGACGCTGATGACTAGCTGGTCAATCAACCACGTGACAGTAATAGTATGTGTGATGCATGAAGCTTGGGGCCTAAGTCTCAAAACAGTATAAAACTGTACCATAGCCTTTATGGATTTTAAACACAGTAAATTAAAATATTTCTCAAATATCCATAAGGCTCACATGTAATAAAATCATCACCTTTATGAAATTTATAATTTAAATCACATTTCTCAAAATATTTCATAAAGGTATAAATCATATTTTTCATACGGTGAAAACAGTTATAAAATAATCACACTATAAAATAAATCTCATGACAGTATCTTTTTCACCGAAACACATGTATGCACGCCTTTCCGTGCTATCAATCAAAAACATGGTTTTTAAAATCATCGAAATTCAATTCAAATATTTTTGTAATTTATGGAAAAATAAATTATTTATTTTCCAATTTTCAATAATTCCGTCACCATGTTTTCTTCTAAAAACACGTGTAGAGACCTTTAGTCTCGAAATCATAGTTTTTCATCATTTCTTAACCTTTATGGAATTTATATAATTAATTACTTCATAATTAAAACCATAAAGGTTTTATATTAAATTAAGTGAATATTTAAGAATATTTATAAAAATATTCACTTCAGTCTCTTTTTCATTTTCATCTCATTTCACGTGAAATATCACCTACCGGGTGAATTTTCAGTGATTCTATTTTCACCATTTTCGAAAACATGAATATTTTTAAATCAAATCTCCATATATTCATGTTTTATGAAAATTACTTGATTTCTTGATTTTCATGCCTGAAAATTGTTTCTCGTGAAATCAAATCATTTATTATGATTTTCGATGATTTTCGGTAAATTTCAGTAATGTTTCGATAATTTTTCGACAGTATATCGGTTGCCGATTGGCTAGCCTCCTGCACAAAAAATACAGTTTTATAATTTTCAACCTGTAATTCACCACAATTTCCAAACCGATAAATCACCATAGTTTTCAACCAATCATTGTAAATTGCATTTATAAAATTTAAATGCATAATTTAAAACATGTGACGAATATCCTTACAGGCGGCACATGTCTCCCTTACCTGTCTCGGGTTGACGACCGCCTCGTTTGTCACGCTCGTGTTCACCTCGCCCAATTTCCTCGGCTCGGTCATCGAGGGAATTTTCTGGAAATTAAATTCTAAAATTTAAAATTTTCCCATAATTATTTAAATTAAATATTCGAAATTAATTTTCGAAATTCTTACCGAATTTCTCGGATTTTTCTAGGTTTTTCAAATTTTCGGGATTTCCCGTAATTTTCGAAATTTCCAAATTTCGAAAATTTCTCTTTTTCTCTTTTCTTTTCTTTCTTTCTTTTCTTTCTTTTCTTTCTTTTTCTTTTTCTTTTCTTTTTCTTTTTCCTTTTTCTTTTCTTTCTCCCCAGCCGGACCGATCACATCCCCTCACCGCCAGTTCTTCTCCGGTGGCAGGCTCTTCGGCGTTTCGGTGGCTCCTCAGCTGGCCGACGGCACGGCGAACCTGCTGGTGGTCTTCGTTCGGCCTAGATCGGCAGCACGGCGGCGAATCTACTCGGTTTTGCCTCGGTTTCTCTCTTCCTTCGTTCAGCCTTCCTCCACCATCGGTGGCCTCACCGGTGGCCTCCTACCTTTTCCTCTTCCTCCGGCGGTGTTGTGGCTGCAGTGGCGGCAGCCAATTAGGCCGGTACCCCCGGTTCCCATTTTCTTTTTTTTTCCTCAGCTTCGCCGGCTTTCACCTCTGTTTCCTTCCCGATTTTCCTTCTGCTCTTCTCCTTTCTCGCCGCTGGCAGCTCCTTTCTCCTCCTTTCCTCCCGCGACGGTTCCCTCTCTTCTCTCCCTCACCGTCGACAGGGTCGGCCTCACCGGGGAGATCGGGTTTCTCCCGATTTTTCCTTTCCTCTTTTGTTTTATTTTATTTCCTTATTTAGTATATCATATATATATTATACATATATTATTTCATATATAATATAATGCAATATATATTGTATATTACAAAATATATATCTAAGTAGTATATATATATATATATATGTATATTTATATATTTTTTATTAAAAAACCTTTATATATATTTTCTTAAACTTTAATGTAAATTAATAGTTACATTTCTTATATAAATGTGTGTGTGTGTGTGTGTATATATATATATATATCTATATATAAATAAAATATCATATTTATATACATATGTATTATTTAAATTTAAGAAATAATATATATACATAAATATACTAATGTATATTAAAATATACTATATAGTATTTCAATACATATGTATTTTTATAAAAATACATTTATATAAATTATAAATTATATAAACGTATTTCTCTTTCATTTCTTATTTTCTTATTTAATTTGAATTTCTATTTATCCAAATTAAATTTTCCTCTCTTCTTTATTTTCTATAATTCCAACCTTATTTTTCCGATTTAATTTTTCCTTCACTCGGATTTCCACCATCCGTTCCTTTCTCAATTCTCGGGAATTTCACCAATATCCCGTTCTCACAATTTTTTTATTTATTTCCACTAATCTATTTTCTTTAATATTAATTTCTAAAAATCGAAAAATTTACGGTTATCACATAATATACCTGTTAAAGCGTTTTCTCTTCTTGTGGAAACAAGATGGAATTCACTTTATCGTTTGCTTTCTTCTATTTTATCTTATAAAGAAATTATTACTCATTTTTATAACAATTATACAAGTAGCACACATTTAGCACTTTTTGAAGAAGATTGGACTTTTATTAAATGTTGTGTTGATTTATTATCCACTTTTAAAGATGCAACAAAAAAATTTTCAACTCAATTTTATCCAACTACTCCTTATTTTGTTCCTATTATCTACACAATGCTTGATAAATTTGTAAAATTTAGGGATCATGAAACTTTAAGTTCCTTTATATATGATATGGAGGAAAATTTTAAAAAATATTGGGAAATAATTCTTACTATTTATTCTATTGCAACTTTACTAGATCCTAGTCAAGGTGAGGTAAATATAGAAAATTTTTTTATTGTTATAAAGAATTTCTTGGTCTTGATTCAATTGAGGATCAAAAGTCCTTAATTAACAATCTTTTTCAAGAATTGTTTAATGTTTATGAAGCAGAAAGGGAACAGTTCAATTTAATAGAGGAGAAGAAGATTCGTACGAAGAAACCGAGAGTAGCAATAAAAAAGAAAAAGGAATTTTGAACGCAATTAAGGAACTAGCAAAGAAGAGAATGAAGCTAAAAGGAAAAGCCGACGGATCTAGATCATCAACAACTCGACAAAGTTCTAGCTTCAATGAGATAGGATTTTTCTTAAGTCAAAATTTTTTTGTAGATGAAAACTTTGATCTTCTCCAATGGTGGAAAGAAAACCAAAAACAATTTCCAATTTTAGCTTCCATGGCCTAAGATGTTTTTGGGTGCAAGTTTCTTCTGTTGCTTCAGAATCCGCATTCTCGACATGTGAATCTTTTTTTTTTTGTAAAATTGTATGCAAAATTGTAAATAAGTTTAGTCATAGTAAATATTTTTACGGTCCCATGGTTTTTACCCTTCTAACTTTTGAAGGGGTTTTTTCACGTAAAAAATCTTTGGTCTCCTACTCTCTTTTTTCTTCTTTGTTGTTGTTGTTGTTGTTGTTGTTGTTGTTGTTGTTATTATTATTATTATTATTATTATTATTATTATTATTATTATTATTACATACTAAATTAATTAATGTTATACTTATCTATGTTTAAAATAAATAAAAATTTAAAATACAAAATGAATTAATATTTTAGAAACATATTAAATAAATGAATACATAAATAAATGAATAAATATTAAATAAATGATATTTCAAATATAATAAATTATTTTAAATGCAAAATGATATTAATACGCTTACTTATCATTTTAAATGCAAAATGAACATAATAAATGAATATAAATAATGATATGCAAAATGATATTGCAAAAAGAATATAATAATAATAATATTCATAATATCATTATTTATATTTTGAATCAAATATCACTTTATCATAATAACTTTATTATAATATTATATTCATAATATAACTTTATTTTATTATAACAATAATTTTATTAGATAATTTTATAGTAATTTATTTTTACATTATTGTTACATTAATTAAATAAATTATAATACTTTATAATAAATTATTGTTAAATTAAATTATTAACATTATTTATTATAAAAATAAATTTATTAGATTAAATTATAAAAATATATTAATATATATTTATTTTTGTTAAAAGCCATTAATATAAATTTTAAAAAATAAAAATTTTAAATTTATCCAATAAAAAAGATGGTTCGGTCTGGTTTTGAAGCTAATCGGTCTAGCGAACCGGGCCGGTTCGCAGTTATATATAATGCGAACCATTTGGCTCGGACCGGTTCGCATACTGATTCAAACCGTTTTATATAAGTAGTGGGCCAGAACCGGTAAAAACCGATCCGGAACCGGACCGATCTGGCCCACTAACAGCTCTACTCGTAATGTATTAGATAATAATTATTTTATAGATTTTTTATTTAAAAAATTACTTGTTCTAATCTAATTTTAGAGAACAGTTCACGTGTCATGCCGTTGTGTCGTCGAATGACGAATCTATAACTAAACAAAACAGATTAACGATAGCCACCCGCTTTCTTGTCATCCAAAAACCACTGCTCACTTGAGTTTCAGTTGTTTTAAGTTTTTTAACTTTTAATTTTTTTCTCCGAAAGAGAGTACTGTGGAGATGCCTTCTATTCTGCCCATTTCTTTTCTTGGCATTTCGGCTTTTCCATCCCTGCAACCGCCAATAAGATCAACTACTGCTTTGATGCGGGGTAACTTCTTTTGCTTTTGCGTTATGTATCTTCTTTTGCTTTATTCTATTTCCGGTAGCAAATACTTTAATTGATTGTTTGGGATTTGGCCCCCAAAGTTCCTAAATTTCTTTTTCAATTATGGGTTTGTTGTGGAAGCTTAACTGATATCAAGGCCTAAGTTGTTTGTTTCCTCATTACGTCTGTGTTATGCTGTTCTGTTCCCCATTTCTGTATGTGTTTGTGACGATGTTTCCACGCTTCAGTCGTTTTTGCATGTGACATTTCTAATTTTGACGAGCAATACAAAAGTTGTCAGGAAAGGAGATCTTTATGGCAACATTAACTCTGCTAGAAGTATCAGCTGAGCAAAAGCTTGTTTATCAGTTGGTAGAAATTTGTTGAAATTTCCTACCAATTTTCATCGAGTATAATTGCACCTTGAAATTGTGAAACATCAATGCTAATTATTTGTTCCTTCACAGTGCTATTCATTAAGTTTTATATGTGTGTGTATGTGTATTTGATTAAAGTATAAGTTTGTGTGTGTATGCATAAAACTTATTTGACCCATGCGGCCGTAGCTAATACAATTTTCTAATATGTCTTGATGAAGACTCAGTTTTATGTTGTTCATAATTTATTCTTTTTCCATTTTCCCATTGAAACATTAATTATAACCATAGAACCAAAGGAAGCACCTTACAGGAGTCCTTTATTTTGTCAGGAACATAAGAAGCTCCCTTTATTTTCTGGAGTCCTTTTCAATGTCAATGAAAGGGCCTGCTATGTTAAATTTCTTTGCTTGGTTAAATAAAGAATACCTTGTAATGCTTTATTTGACTGGGGTTCTTTCTGGTCTAATTTCTTAGGTACTGCTGTATCTCAGATCTTGTATGACAAGAGAACCTCTCTATTTCTGCAAAATAGTTTGAACAACACAAGGTCAAAGAAACTGATCTCCATTGCTCCCAGATGTAGCGGTTCCTCAGAATCCAGTGATAGTAAAGATCAAACCAAGGTATGCACTTAGTACTGCTGACAAATGAGCTCAACGAATACCCTTTTTCTGTATCATGCATGTAAAGTTTGCCTCTGGCTTCTTTTAAAAGTAAAGAGAAAGTTTTTATAACTTGCACTGAGACTAGGAATATATATAAAGTCTTCTGATTTTAGATCTACAAATGTTGGACAAAGCGTTGGTGGCTTTACAGAAATTTTATTGGATATGGTTAGTCGAAACAATTAGCCCTTAAAAATTTCAAATGGGGAAAAAAGCTTTGTGAACATTGGGTCAAATCCGTCTAGTAGTAACAAATTAGAAACACCTGCTGACCTAACTTAAGCAAAAGGACTTATCACTTTTTCCTTCTGTAAACTAATGGAGAAAAGAAGTAATTCTCTCTTCTTGATTGATTGAAAAGGTGTTACATATTTATATACACTCTAATCTATCTATTTTAGGAATGTATTTAATATAGGAAAACCTCTACAATTAGATCTCCTATAATCAAGCTAGATCTCCTATAATCAGGTTAACTAATATAGGAAATACAGCTATTTACATCTGTTACTTCTATAACACTCCCCCTCAAGCTGGAGCATAGATATCTATCATGCCCAGCTTGTTACAGATGTAAGTAACCCGAGCTCCATTAAGAGCTTTTGTGAAGATGTCCCCTAGTTGTTCCCCAGTCTTTACATAAGCTGTAGAAATCAAGTTTTGTTGAATCTTTTCACGAACAAAGTGACAATCTATCTCAATGTGCTTAGTTCGTTCATGAAAGACAGGGTTTGAGGCAATATGAATTGCAGCTTGATTATCACACCATAGCTTTGCTGGAATTGTCATCTTAAAACCCATTTCGGTCAAAAATTGGGAGACCCACATCAATTCACTCGAAGCTTGTGCCATTGCTCGATACTCAGATTCTGCACTAGATCGTGACACCACACTCTGTTTCTTACTCTTCCATGAGACCAAATTACCACCAACAAAAACACAGTACCCGGTAGTGGATCTTCGATCAATCTTGGAACTTGCCCAATCTGCATCTGAGAAACATTCAATATTTCTATGTCCATGATTTTGATATAGAATACCTTGTCCAGGAGCTCCTTTGAGGTAACATAGTATCTGTTCCAAAGCTGACCAATGATGGACTGTGGGGGAAGACATAAACTGACTTACAATGCTAATTGAATAAGCAATGTCAGGGCGAGTCACTGTGAGATAGTTTGGTTTTCCAACTAACCTCCTATATCGTTCAGGATCATTAAAAAGCTCTCCATCCTTTGTAAGTTGCTGATTAGGAAGCATTGGAGTACTGCATGGTTTGGCCCCTAATTTTCCAGTTTCTGCTAATAAATCCAAAACATACTTCCGTTGAGACAGAAAGATACCCTTCTTGCTCCTTGATACCTCAATCCTCAAGAAGTATTTCAAGGAACCCAGATCTTTAGTGTTGAACCGGTTTTGAAGAAATGATTTCAGTGATAAGATTCCCTGTACATCGCTTCCAGTAATAATAATGTCATCAACATAAACCACCAATAGAATGATACCAGAAGCAGATTGCTTATAGAATACAGTGTGATCACTCTTACTTTTCTGCATCCCAAATTCTTCTACTGCTTGGCTTAACTTTCCAAACCAAGCCCGAGGACTTTGCTTCAATCCATATAATGACTTTCGCAGACGACACACTTTCCCAGACTCCCCCTGAGCAACAAACCCAGGAGGTTGCTCCATGTATACCTCTTCTAAAAGATCACCATGCAAAAAGGCATTCTTCACATCAAGCTAGTGCAAAGGCCAATTATTCATTGCGGCCAAGGAAATAAACAGACGAACCGAAGTCAACTTGGATACTGGAGAGAACGTGTCCAAGTAGTCAATCCCATAAGTTTGAGCATAGCCCTTAGCAACCAATCGAGCTTTAAGACGAGCTACAGATCCATCAGAATGAAACTTAATTGCAAAGACCCACTTACAGCCAACAGCTTTCTTGCCAGGGGGTATTTCAACTAGTTCCCAAGTTCCATTTTCAGTCAAGGCATTCATTTCATCAAGCATGGCTGCCCGCCACCCAGACTGGGATAGGGCTTGCTGAACAGATCTCGGGACCTCAACTGAATCAAGAGAAGCAATGAAAAAGCAAGAAGCAGAAGATAATTGGTTATAGGTAACACAAGAGGAAATGGGATGGGTGCATTGACGTTTACCTTTTCGAAGAGCAATAGGTAAATCAAGGTCACTAGGAGGAGGATCTAATGAAGAAGGCGATACCGGTTCTGAACTAAGATCAGGAGAACGGGGTCTTCTAGAGTAAACATTAGTGATAGGTGGTCTAGGCTGTGGCAATGGTGGTGGAGGTGGAATTGGAGCAGAATCTAAACTGATGACATGATACACTAACAACTCATCACAATCTTGTGAGGATTTAGGCAAAGATGAGTCACCAAAGAATGGGGTCTGTTCATGAAAGGTGACATCAGCAGAAACCAGGTACCTATTTAAGAGTGGAGAAAAACATCTATACCCTTTTTGCAGACGAGAGTATCCCAGAAAAACACACCTCAATGACTTAGGGTCCAGTTTAGAAACCTGTGGACGATTATCACGAACAAAACAAGTACACCCAAATATACGTGGTTCAATAGGAAAGAGATGGTTACTTGGAAATAAAACCTGATAGGGTATCTGGTTCTGTAAAACAGTAGAAGGCATACGATTGATCAAAAAACATGCAGTAGAAACTGCATCAACCCAAAAATGTTTAGGCACATTAGTTTGAAACAAAAGAGCTCTAGCTGTCTCAAGAAGATGTCTATTTTTTCTTTCAGCTACTCCATTTTGGGACGGAGTATCAACACAAGATGACTGGTGAAGCATCCCATTTTGGGTCATGTATGTCTGAAAAGGTGCGGAAAAATATTCTTTGGCATTGTCACTTCTCAAAATCTTAACAGAAACATTGAATTGAGTTTTAATTTCAGCACAAAAAGATTGAAAATGTGACAGTAACTCAGTACGAGATTTCATAAAGTAAAGCCAAGTCATACGAGAGAAATCATCCACAAAGGTGACAAAATATCGAAATCCATTAGATAAAACAGGACAAGGTCCCCAAACATCAGAGTGAACTAACTCAAAACTATGACTAACTCTTTTATTAATTCTAGGAATAGAAGACAAACGATGGTGTTTAGCAAATTGACACGACTCACAATCTAAAGATGATACTTGCTGAAACTGAGGGTATAACTTTTTTAGCAGCGGTAATGATGGATGTCCTAATCGACAATAGACTTCAAACGGAGATAAGGTGCTGGAACAGGCTATGGGTCGAGGTATTTGGGTATCCAAAATGTATAGCCCCCCTGACTCTCGTCCTTTACCAATAATCCTCTTCGTCATAAGATCCTGAAAAAGACAATGGTCAGGGAAGAATGAGATACAACAATTAAGAGCACGTGTAATTTTGCTAACAGAGACAAGATTAAAAGAAAATTGAGGTAAACTAAGGACAGAAGTTAAAGGTAATGTAGGTGTGACATTAATGGTGCCGGAACCAAGAACATTAGAGGTAGATCCATCTGCTAAGGTGACTGAAGAAAGCTGTTTATGAAAGGTGGAAAAGAGTGTTGGATTACCTGTCATGTGATCTGTAGCACCAGAATCAATGACCCATTGTGTGGAAGAGGAGAGAAGACAAGTATTGTTGTTACCTGACTTAGCAAGGGCAGTAATAGAAGGAGATTTCTTGGATGCCTCCTGAAATTGGATGAATTTAGCATATTCATCTGCAGAAATCGAGAAAGTCTGATCATGAGAGGCCTCATTAGTAGTGACCATGTGAGCTGACTGTGATCCAGAACCCTTCTGATTCCTTTTGAGCAACTTCTGACAAGTTCTCTTTGTATGACCAGGTTCATGGCAGTAATAACAGACTACCCCCGAGCCTTGATTTTCAGAATTCCGAGTGCCACCCCTAGTACCATTACTTCCTCCTCTATAATTGCCCTGAGACTGAGGTCTACTGATATCTGTACTTTTCTGGCTAACAAGAGCACTAGGTTGCTGTACGGATGAAGTTTGAGAACTCGGAATAGTACGCAACACTCTAGTATAAGCTTCCCTCAGAGTAGTAACTCTAGGGTCAGACAGAATCTGTGATTTGACACCTTCATACTGAGAGTTAAGGCCAGCCAGAAAACTCATAATAGCCATCTGTTCTCTTTGAACCTGCTGAACCCTGACATCTGCACTAAAAGGCAACAGTGCATTCAATTCTTCATAAACACGTTTAAAGTGCATGTGATAAGTGTTAAGTGACTGATCCTGTTGTTCAGCTCGATAGAACTCCTTGCACACATCAAAAATTCGAGAAATATTTTCTCTCCCAGAAAACACAAACGCCAATTCCTCCATTGCATCTTTAACATAATCACAATGAGTAATATGACCAGACTGATCAGGTTCAATAGAATTACGTATTTGTATCAAAAGTTGAGCATCAATTCTCATCCACTCAGAATAATTCGGATCAGTCGCAGCTGGGGGTTTTTCTACGAGATGACTCTCTTGAGAAATACTTCTCAAATACAGCCTCACAGTCTTATTCCAATAAAAATAATTAATCCCATTCAATTTTTCATCAGTAATTTTTGCCATAGATACTACACTAGTCACAACATGTTTTTGTTCACCAGCCATGATTACCACCAAAAATCAGACAGAACAGAATACCCAAACACAGAAAAACAAATCACAGCAACTGTTCAAAGAGATAGCACCTAAGAATACTTTCCTGGTGCCGAAACAAAGTAGATAGGGAAATAGATCAGGAGCTAGCGACTACAGCGAGCCAAACCAGAGACAGATCCGACTATGCACACTCCTCCACGCGTCGGCAAGTGAAACTGAAACAGAGACTTCAGGCGGCGCGTGTGGTTCACGCGCTGAGATTTAGGCTGCCAAAATTTTCCAGCAAGACAGACGGCAGCAGGCGCTCCTCTTGGAGCAGGAGGTGAGAATAAATGATCACTCAAACAGGGTGACCCAGAAATCAGCAAGTGCTGCACACTTGGGCAGCCAAGAAAAGAACAGAAAGAAAAAAAAACAAAGAAAAATTCCAGAAGTCTTTATGGCTCGGATACCATGTAAACTAATGGAGAAAAGAAGTAATTCTCTATTCTTGATTGATTGAAAAGGTGTTACATATTTATATACACTCTAATCTATCTATTTTAGGAATGTATTTAATACAGGAAAACCTCTACAATTAGATCTCCTATAATCAAGCTAGATCTCCTATAATCAGGTTAACTAATATAGGAAATACAGCTATTTACATCTGTTACTTCTATAACACCTTCAAATAAATATGCTTGTAGAATATAATGTGCAGTTCCTTAAGTACCCCCCTACCTCCCCTCAATTCTCAGTATGGGTTGATCTTGTTGACTTGGATGCTGAAGTCATATCTTGCTTATTGTTGGGCAGACACCATTCGGATACACTAGGAAGGATGTTTTGTTGATTGGTCTTGGAGTCACTCTTGCTGGGGTTGGCTTGAAAAGTGGATTGGAGGTATATGGGTTCAGTTTTAATATTTTTTTCTTATTTTGCTCTTAGCTCTGGCCACTTTTGCTTTTACTCACATGCTTACTTTTATTCTTTTATTCTCGGAATAACATAATCCAATAACTTGTGACAAATATGAGATGCTATATTTGATTAATTCATTAATGGACATCCGTACTCCAGTGTGTTTTACATGGAAATTAGACATGCTATTTCTTCCTTATCTTCTCAAGTTTTTGTAAAATTTGTTATATGATTTACGAGTATTATACATCAAGATGGTTTATTGAGCCATTTCTTTGGCTAAGAATCCCTTGGCAATGGTTATGCAGTTTGCTGGAGTTGATCCTCTACAAGCAGGAAATGTAGTTCAGTTGGTAATGGTTTTGGGCCTCACAGTTGGATGGATTTCAACATACATCTTTAGAGTTTCAAACAAGGAAATGACGTATGCTCAACAATTACGTGACTATGAAGCCAAAGTCATGCAGGTTTACATTTCAACTCTTTTTTCTTCCAATTTTTTGGACTTTCTTCCAAACTGGTGCTTTGCTGGTTGCCAGATTGCTTTACTCTTAATCTGCAAAAAAGATGTTTTAATTCTTGATTGCGTTTCAGAACTATGTAGCCTTTTGGATATGGTGAAATTATCAACACAACATTTATCTTATAATTCTTTTCACTCTGATAGATTTATCTTGGATTCTTTGTTAATGAAGGATCTGTCTGTTTGAAGCAGGTGTTATGAAATTTCCATGTGAGATGGAACCAAACTAGGTTGGAGAATCTTAGCGTTATGTCGATATTTTCATAATTGTTTTAACTAGAGCAGTAAAATTTCACTTCAAAACATTCTGAATTTTGTTTCCATATCACAGCCACAAAGTGCAGTCTAAGTAACAACTTTACCTCTTGAGCAACTTGGAAAATATACAATGCCTAGTAGTAATGGAACCGGGGTATGCTCTAAACCCTCACCGAGAATAGAAGAGGTGTCTGTCATTTATGACTAGCCTAATACTTAGTCAAGAGAGTCGAAAAAATCAGTTGGCTTTGATTTCTACTCGTATGACAATCAGCATGCATGACCTTTTCAGATCTCCGTTTCGAATAATAAACAATAAATGATATATATTTATATCATAGTTTTACCGAATTTAGGATCCCAATATCGGACTTCCTTGGGCCTTGACCCCAAACATGATCTTCTGTTCTATTTTGCAGAAACGCTTAGAAGGTTTGACTGAAGCGGAGCTGGAGGCATTGCTTGAACAAGTTGAAGAAGAGAAGCAACGCCAAGCAAGTGGAGAGCAGGTTAATTGAAGCTCTTCACACTTTATATCCATTAAATTTTGACAGGAATTAAGGTGGGAGGATCAATGTGTATGTTCTAAAGTTACCCTTATTTGTTGTAATGTAAAATGTAGCTTTTGGCAAATTGAAAACACATTTATATGTGATTTAACAAAACCCAGAAAATCTATCAATCACTGGACAAAACAAAATAGTTACAGCCCAGCACATGGTTTTCGCTAAATACTTTTCTTTTTCTTTCTTTCTGTATATGATAACACCAAGTTGGATGAAGGCATTCATCTCTAGAAATATTTTATTTGTAATCCAAGAATTATTCTTTACAATATTCAATAGAAAAATGACTTTATTAACTTTACAAAAATTATCTAATTATCTTTAAAACAAAAGTTTCCATACCTTTTGGAAGTGAATATACGAAAATCACAAGATTTCCGGAAGTTTGCTTTTGGAAATCATTATGATTTTCGTAAATCCACTCCCGAAAGCCATTATGGTTTTTGGAAGTGGATTTCCAAAAATAATAACATTTAAGAATGATGGAATCGATTTGTTCAAAAAAAAAAAGGTCTAATCGAAATTTAATTTAGTTAATTTATCAGTTAATGAGAATAATTTTTGACAAATTTTGATTAATTCGATTAATTAATTGAATTAATTAAAATTTTAACTGAAATATATAAAAATTAAAAAATTAAATAAAAAATATATAAAACTTGAAGATATTTTTAAAATTTGAAATTCATTTGATGTTTTAAATTTAAGTTTGTTAGAGTTGTAAACTTAAAAATTTGATATTTGAATATTTTGTTGAATAATATTATTTAATTTGTTTCAAATACAAGAAATTATAAATTTGATTTAAGTATATATTATTACTATTATTATTTCAATTAATTTCCTTAATTAATTGAATTTAATTCAATTCGATTAATTTCGAAATTAAAAAAGTTTGATTCGATTAATAATACAAAAACAAACTTATTCGGTTAAATATATTTTTAACAAATTCAGTTCGAATTTCAAAATTAATAGAACCGACCAAACAGACACCTCTAATAACATTAATATCCGTCTTCATAATCACGTTTCCTAGGCTGCAAAACCTTAAAGATGACACATGCTAAAACTCAGCTGGATACCTCCGCAATTAAGGTGAGCGTTTATAACTAGTGGCTTCATGAAAATCTGAGAAAGTTGTAGATATTATTTCTTTATGCTTCTAGCTCTTTTTTTTTTGGTTAACCATGATATTGGTACAAAGTATCTACCGTCGGCAACAGTGATTAGTCTCCGTCGAAGATCTTGAGCGCACACAAGGTGGGTAGTCCCCTCTCAGCATAGTTTACTCCATACCCAAGACCAGAAATCGAACTATGGACACTTACGCCAACCAATGTTGGTTATGCTTCTAGCTCTTTAAGCTAAGGCAAGATTTTCTTGTATATATAATTGAAAAAAACAGAAGCTGTTGAGTTTAATTTATTGATGTTGATATTCATCAGTTATATGGGCAGCAGAGACGCCACATTGCATCATTGCCTGCATCTTCAATTGAGATGTTAATCCAAGACTTTGTCATTGCATTAAAATTACAATTTCATCTTCATCAACAAACGTAACGTTGAATTGGGCTTGAAGACAAGATATGTAAGGTGTTATCAAATCATTCCCTTCCATGGCAAGAGATGAAAAGAACTATTGCGCACTACAGAACAAGAGAAACTAATTTCATAAGCCATACCAATCAAGACTGCCCTTTTGTGTACTATATGTCCATCTCCGCGTTTGTATATAAATTGTTTTTTTTTTATCAGAGTGTTTGTATATAATTTTTTTGTTCAGAAATAAGATTGTATTGCTAAACTTGAGTTACAAAAGAACAAGAAGATCATCAGGTGGGCAGGTAAACCAATTAAGAGGACAACATCTTTGTTTGGTTTTCCTGGCAACCCAATCTGCAACACAATTAGCATGTCTGCTTACAAAAGAAAATGATAAAATGGAGAATTCATTTCTCATTCTTGAAATATCCTCTTCAATAACCTTTGTTTGCCAACATTTGGATTGCAGCTTACCATTAATTCTGGAAATTAATTCCTCTGCATCCGATTCAATCATGACTTGTTTCCATTCTCTGCTAATCGCCAGAATACATCCGAGACGAATTGCAAGAGCTTCAGCTGCAACAACTGAACTTGCCGAGCTAACGAAGTTGCACCCATCAATCAAAGCACCTCGATCATCTCTTGCCACAGCAGCAACTCCAGCCTTTCCATTTTTTAGATTGAAAGCTGTATATAATTAGTAGTGAAAAAACTGTGTACTTGAATTCTCTCTCTGTATGTATATCCAATATGCATTTAAGGCCAAAAACGTCCAGCAAATGTTTACAGCCCAACTTGCCAATAACAAACCACCTGAATAACAAAATCAGTAAAAGAAAGACACTTGGCATCTTCTACTGAGTTGATAATAGACAGTTGAGCTCAATAAAATGGAGAGGGGCCCTTGAATCCCAAGGCACGAGATCTAAGATGATCTAAGGACTGCAAATGTAAGTGTCAAATAACCAAGAAAAGGGGTTGGCATTTTTTTTCTCGGAAACCTCTCTTAAAACCTTTGGCCTCTACTTTGCTCTTGATCCTTCCTCTTATTTCCTCTTTCTCATTCACCTCTTACATATACTTAGGCAACGAAGCGCCCACCGGTATCTCAAACTCCGACGCTCCTTTTATCACATTTTGTTTTACAGTTACTATCAACCCCTACTCCTAGAGGAAAACCTCACTTGATTCTTGTTAACCTCAACAATTGGCACCGTTATGTTTAGCAATGAGCTATAGAAAATAATAATAGACTGCAAATATAATTTCTCTAATTCTTAAACCCTTTAGTTTTTAGTATAAGAAAACATTTCAAGCATAGAATCTTTAACACAATTTTCAAAAATGACAGATTGTATGTAATAATTATCCTTTCTTTTAACACAATTTTAAAAGAAAACTTATAAATGCATTTCAATATTTAATCTTTATACTTCAATAATTATGAGACAAAAATCTTCTTAAGTAAAATACAATTTTAACCTTGATAAAATTACAATTTTAACCTTTATTTTTTCTACATGAAAAATAAAAAAAAATGAAAAGATTTGAAACTATTAAATCCCATTTCAAAGACTTTGTTTGACTCTCATTTAAGATAAAAAATTATTAATCTTGTTTTAAATTCACACCATTACTATAAATTTCTCTTTTCCTCTTTCTCTTTCAATCTAATGTTATCAATAGCGAATAGCGGACAAAAACGAGAGGCCAAAATCCACTACAAATGAATAGCGGATAGTGTAGCGGCTGCTATTGACACATTAGCAGCCATAATTTATTTTTATAAAAAAATGCGTAATTTAATAAAAGACAATAAAATGACCATACTAGCTCATAAAAATTACATAAAATATTCCAATAATGTTCTCAAACAAATAAAATTATAGCAAACAACAAGCTACCAAGTCAAGTAAGACACTAAAAACAAGCGTCAACAAAAATGCAATTCCTAAGAAACACAATCTACTAATCCTCCTCCTTATCTTCTTTAGCTTCCACTTCCTCTTGCTCAACCCCAATATCATCATTATCAGCTTGGTCTTTTTGAGCTCTACCACCAATATCTAGCTCAAACTCCTCTTCTTCCTTATTCGATCTTTCAAGATTCAAAGCAAGTTCAGCCAACTCAACTAAGAAGTGGCTGGGTTGATGCTTTGCAAATGGATCTAGAGAGTGGCTACTGTGATAGTTTTACTCTGTTAATGGGTTTTTAATTTAATTTAGGGTTTCTAGTTTAATTTAGGTTTACTTAATATTTAATAAAAAAGGTTTTTACTTTAAATAAATTTTAAAAAAGCTTAAAAGACTTAAATACCTTTAAATAAAATAAAACATTGGCTGTAATTAAATCAAGAAGAAAAAAATTGGTTAAATAGACATTTGACCAAATTTGTTCAATAGCACTGCTGTTGGCCGCTATCTGCTATTGTGCCTGCTACAAGCCTCTATTGGCCACTATTGTAAAACTACTACACTATGTATGTTGTCGTAGCAGTAGCTAATTTTTCGCTACGCTATGTCGCTATATCAACCGCTATGGCGCTATTGACAACACTGTTTCAATCTTTTTCAAATAAACATATATTGATATATACAGAATGCATAACAAACAATATAGTTCATAATTTTATTACCACAAGATTTTTTTTATTCGAATGCAATATTAAGAATACATAGCTTTACTAAACTATATATTAAGGAAAATTAGCTAAATTAATTGCAAACATGAATTTACAAAATCTTTTTTTATTAGTAAGAAATCATATCCTTGCAAAATTTTACAATTTATATTTGTTTTTTAAAGTGATAGTCTCATGCAGGCAAGTCAAAAAATATGAAATACTTGTGTATTTTCATTCAATACACTTCAAATTAGACAATAATCAATCAAAAACAAAATATACCTAAAGATTTATGTTGTTTTTGCAAGAAAATTTGTAGAATTTTTGGGCTTGTAATGTTAAGTTTAAATTTAGGTATTTGGTAGAGGTGGCAAACAGGCCAGTTCAGGCGTGTCATGACCTGAAGAGCATGACGTACACTTAACACTAACACTTATTCCATTTACCTAAATTTACGAACTAAATTTTCTTTTTCGATTTAAGGTTTGTATTCGGTGTCAATGTAGTCACTAACTAATTTCACTGATCCTTTCACTATACTCTAGCCTTGATAACTTAAACTTTAATTTGTGAGAGTATTTACTCAACTCTCAAGGTGAACTATAGTCACTTCACTTAAATATTAAACTAGCAAAGATAGGGGAGGTCCCATTACATTTTATCACATTCCCCTGTTAATGTGTTCGATAATCATGTGAACCTATATAATAATCTAATATAATCCTAAGTTACATCCCAACTCATTGAGCAAAATATATATTGTGCATTAATAAAAGTTTGTACATGTAAACAAGTGATATACAAATATCGTATACCTCAACAACAACAAGTAGGGTTCAGAGAACAAAGGCTAGTACCTGATAGGATGATATTTTGTGAATTTTATATGTGCAAATATATTCTCTATATTGATGTTTTATTCCTAAAAGAGCTTACTAATGTTTATTTTATGTTTTAGGTATTAAATATCAAAGTTGGAATTAAAAGGAGCTAAAAGGAGCAAAGTGCAGATTTTTCTGTCCAGTTTAAAAGATTAATGAATTTGACCAACTTAACAACCTGATCTCAAGAAGTGACCTTCATGAAAGTTGTATAGGACTTCTCAAGGTTTTCAGAATGCACAAGATCACAAAAATCAGAGTTCATTTGGTGGGTCAAACATCTAGACAAAATCAGTACGAAATTTTGGGTAGAATAACGTGATTTAGAAAGAATTCCAACAAAGCAAGGTTAAGACAAGATTTGGTTGAGACAAGACATGTTTGAAAATTTTGTTATGTCTTAAAGTTTTAATTATTTTTAAGACAATGTAATAAAGTAGGAAAATAGAGTTTGAGTAGAAAAAGAATTTAAAGAGAGAGAAGTTCTAAAAAGAGTTTGAGTCAAATTAAAAACTCTTTTTAGACTCTTACCCTAATTCAGATTCTTAGGCCTATATAAAGAGCACATTGGCCCTCATAAAAATCAGATCTCTCTTCCCCCTCTTCTCTCTTGTTTAGTTTTAGAGTAGTTTTAATAAAAAATTTATTTTTATTATTTTGCTGATTTCTTCATTATTTTTAATTCTGGTTTTGTTTTCTTTATTGAAATTAATATTATTTGTTCAAGTTCTTGCTAGTTTATAATCTTGATTCTAGATTTCTTGTTTTAGATTATTAAAGATTGATATATTGGTTGTCTTTTGCATGATTCTTGATATCTTTATAATATTAAACTTGAAATTTATGATCGTGAATATGACTAGTGAGTAGGTTTTTTATTCAGTTACGAGGTAAATTGATTGTTCTTGGAAAAAAAGAATGTTGTGAGATTTTGAGCTTATAATATAATTATTGATTAAGTATCCAAGATTCTCTGAGCACATTTGCATGATTATTTGCTTGATTAGATAGTAGGGCCCACTATTTAATTTAATTAAATAATCTACTACCAGATTAAAAACATAAGTCCGTAATTGCTTATGGAGTTAATCACTAGGGAAGGAGGAGAATTGAGGTTTAGATTAAATGAACCGAGCTTATGTGTTTGTTATCTAATGTCAACCCATATCTTTGTAGTTGTTAATGCTGCTACAACTTATATCTAGAGAGCTTGTTCTAGGTAGGTTAAGTAGTTAGAGATTAGTTAAAGAGTTTGTTTTAACTAACGACTCAGTAAGGGAAGACGGTGTAACAGAGCTTGTTATTATGCTACGATTGACTATTTAATTGACAATAATATTTTGTAATCAATGGTCAACATCTAAATCCATGAATAATTAATTACCTTGTAACTGAAGTTTTGTAATATTTGATATTTTCTAATTTATTTACTTGTTTATTTTTCTGATTATTTTCTTAAGTATTATAGTTTAATTGAAACCCCTCCCCCCAAATCTCTTTTCTCTCTCTAAATAATAGTTATGTATTTAATTTAAATAATTAACTTGAATAAAACAATCTCTGTAAGATCGACCTTTGCTTGCCTTATCTATAGGTTTAAGTAAAGTAATTTATTATTGGTACCTGCGACATTACCAGTACCCAGTCTAGGTTCCATCTCCGAAGGTGTAAACAAAAGCTCTCGTGGCATAGTCTAACTCAAATAGTCTGTAAAGAGGTGAAATTAAGGGGTGAGCAAATCCACGGCTCACTAAGATACTAATATAAATGCAGAAGTAGAATTATACTGTCCTAAATGCAATGCATGAAACCTGCAAATATTAATCATCATAATATATTCCAATCATGTAACTCTGTTAATTCAAGTACAATATAACATCAATTCATATTATTGATCACTTAGCCCTGTCAATCGATTACAGCATAATATATAATCACATTATCAGTCACGTAATCCGTCAATCAATGACAGTGTAATATCAAATCAAATTACCAATCACTTAGCTCGATATCAATCAAATACAACACATGCCCAATGATTATAAGGCTCTTGTGCAGGCTCAATCATGTGACTTACAGTATCAATTGCATGCAAGAGTTTATGATTTCAAATCAGTTGTGCTTGGGTCTAAAAATCATATCACAAGTGAAGTTTCAATGCATGTACAATCTGAAATGTGTCACGTATGCAACAAAACCTGTTCAGAATTTAAATTCCTAATTTCAATTCAAATACACATGCTCTTTCGAAAATCAAAGTTTGATATTTAAAGTTCAAAGTTCAAAGTTTCTAAAACAATACTCTAAGACATTGTCCAAAGTTTCAAATCAAACATTCCAATATTTTAAAATAATGTTCAAACCAAATATTAAGCATATATGCTTTTTAACTCAAAGTTTCCGAAATCTGAGTTTGAAATTCTAAATCAATGCTTTGAACGATGTTCAAAGTTCTAAAATGATGTTTCGATAATTCTAAAACAATTCTCGTACTATTGTCCAAAGTTCTGAGAAAATACTTTAGCATAGTTCAAAGCACAAGTCAAATGTTCTAAACGAGATATGGTCCAAATAGTTCAAACTATCAATAAAGACCTGTAAATCCTATTATAGCTATCAGCAAGCCAAACGTCCCTTTCGAGCGCTATCTATGGCCATAGACCCTTAACCCCAGTCCCACTGATAAGATGAAACTGGGACCTATCCAAGATTATTGTCGGACAAGCCTAAAATGCCTGTTGATCATTGATTTAATCAGGCAAGTTCTGAAATAATGCTTTATTGACATTGTCAAAATGTGCCATAATCTCAAACTAAAGCTCTTAATGTTCTGAAAGTTCTGATATTCAAATAGTTCGGATGCACTGAAATTAAATGATTCTAATATCATGGAGTTGTCATGCTTTTCGTTCAAAATCACACTGTATGCATGCCATTTCAAAAATTCTAATAGTTCAAACAACTTGATATTCTAACGTATGCATTTTTAAACCCATGCATTTCTTTCAATATTTAATTCAAACAGATTCAAGGTTCTAACATACATATATAAATCAATGCACACTTTCAAATAATCGAGTTTTAAGATCATGTCTACTTAAAGCTGATGCAAATAGAAATCTAAGTTCAAAACAGTATGATACAATAGTTATGCAACGTGTCAATGCCACTTTATTCGATCATTTCGATCAAATCACACGTACGACACTAACCATAATGTCAATTACCACTATAAATCATTCATCTCAAATCACTCAATGTAATACCCATGTTATGTCCAATACCTTTGTCACTTATTACCGCTCATGCATACATTCTCATTCTCAGTATATCACATATCGAATAATCGATTCCCAACATTGTCTTAACAGATATGAAATTACCATACCACAGTCTAACATCATTTCAAATATACATTCTATTGTTAATCCACAATATTCCAACATCGTTTCGTTGATATTCTAACATCATTTCATCAGTTTGCTATCACCAAAATAATAGTATTCCATATGACATTAAAATTACTAGTCTACAATTAATATTAACATTACCATAAAAATCTATTTACCATGCAGGCTGTCTAATATCATTTCAATTCCATGATTTTCACTTAGGCTATTATGCCTTTCTAGTATCGTTATAAAACTACAATACCTTTTATCAATCAAACCTTTAGTTTTCAAACCTGTTCAATTAAGACAATCAGATCAGTATTTCAAATCAATACATTGAAATCATTTCTAACATATCATTTATTCATTCTTTCTAAAAACCATAATTATTTCCACAAACAGTTACTTTCCAAATCAATTTTTTATAAAAATTTTGACAGCATAACATTTCTATAATTAAGACCTCCTGCACATAGAAATCAATAAAAATCTCAATCCAGCTCAAAGCAGTTCAATTTCATAAAATCCACAACATAATATTTCTTTAAATCCTCAATCTATTCATCACATAAAATCCACAATCAATGCATTACTATAAACAAACCATTTAGTTCATTATTTAAAATCCAAAATTAGTCAGTCACTTTAAATCATTATCAATTAAGAAAAATTATATTTGTTCCCAACATCACAATCACATCTTCATAAATAGTGATTCCACAAAGCCTATTGTCACAAGGGAACACTCTTTATTTATTTATTTATTTTCATTTCAATTTCCATACAATAGTGAGGTTCTCACTCTCTCAGATAACTATCTTATCCAACTCGTATTTTATATCAACATATACTTGCACAATTACACTTAAAAAATATCTCTATTTCTAGGAAATTAACTCACCCAGTGCATCAACCTATCAATCCATACAACTTGAAGTTCGCATCATGATATGTCCATACCCAATTCATTATCGTCCACAATATTGCTAAAATATGTTTCGATCTTCAAATTATATTCACCAACCTTCCAACGCTATTCTCGAGATTTTGTTCCATCACTAGCCTTAAATGCCCAACACACAATTCAATAATATCATACTATCGTTTCACAATGTTTCAACAATTATTTATCATCAACAATCATATTCTTAAACTATACAATATAATACTACTGCTACTTTATAAAAGTATCTTACCCTACACTTCAAGGCTAACGATTTGATTTCCTTCAAGCCCGGTCAAGCTCAGATCCCCACTTGTATAATCTCTACAATTTCAAACAATCCATATCCACACTTAAGAAATTTCACAAGACTACTAATTTCGTAAATAAATAAATAAAAACAAGACTAAATCTCCTTTACCTTTCCTTTTACCGTTTCTGCCTCTTTTCTTCTTTTTTTTTCCAATCCGAGAAAACCCAAAATGAAGCTTCACTTCGCACTGCCTCATGCCTTCTCTCTCTCTCGTCTCAACCATATGTAGCCTCACGAGTCACCTCTCCTCTAATTTCCTGACGTGTCGGCCTCCTATTTCATCCTTGTTTCAACACTTAAATTCACCAAACTTCAGCCCATTTTTGCTTTGTTCCTTCCTTAAAATGCCACCAAAATCCCCTTTAAATCAACCTTGCACAGCCACCCAAACAACTTGTCGAGCCACCATTTTTTTCCCACGCCAAATGCCTTTGTTTCTTTTCTCTTCATTGCTTCACAACTTTCTCCCTTTTTAAATCCCTCCCCCTTTTTTTGCCCTTGTTTAAGTGAGAATGGATGAGAGACAAAGAGCATGAGAGAGAGATGAAATGAGGTGAAAAAAATGGGGTGATGGGCTGCTGCTAGAGTGATGAGAAATGAGAGAGAAATGACATGAAAGAAGGAGAGGTAAATTGAGAGTGAAGATCAGTTTATATATATATTATTTATATTTTTATTGCCTACATCAATTGGCGTGGGTGAGTGAAACCCATCTCTTGACAAGCTTCATTTCGAAGCTTGTCAATCAAATATATATATATACTAGATACAAACCCACGCGATGCTGCGAGTTTGTTTTTATTTTACAATTCTTAACGTTAGTAAAATTGATTATTAGATAAGAATTGTTGGTCATAAAAATATTTATTTCCTTCATATTATTTAGTACAAAAGAGAAATATGTTTACTAAGGATAGAGTTTATATATCAAACAAAATGTCCAAAAATAATTTTTTAGGAAATTTGGATTAGCTTGGATTAAAAAAAACACAATATTTAAGTTAAATAGTATGACAAACAGATAATTTGTGTTAGAAACAAACAAATTAAAATAATGATACAACAACAATAAAAAGTAAAAGCACCGAAATATATATATATATATATATATATATATATATACGGTATAGTGGTTCAAACAATCTAACAAAGAAGTAAGAAAAATTAGCTAAGAATAATTTGTTCATATTATTAAGCAAGTGTAAGGTTTAAAACACATCTGTAAGCATTTTAATTTTAAGAATAACTAATTAAACTATTTATATTTACTCCAAAGTATAATATGCAAAGTAAAAGTATTTTTTTTGAAAAAGTTAGAGGTAAAAAAACCCTTTCATATAATAATTTTCATTCGAAAGCAAAATATAGGCAAAGAAAAAGCAAATATATAAAAATTTAAAGCAATACCATAAAACAATTGCGAAGGCTGCAAATTTCGTATCGATTTTGTAAATAAATAAAAGACACCAAATAAGCTAAGTATGAAAATTTAGTTTGTACTTCTAATTTTTAAGTAATGGGAACAAATATTTTATTTAAGAACATCTACCAATAAATGATTAGTGCTAATATAATTTAGAATCATATAAATAAGTTCGGGATATATATGTTAATTTAATAAAGAAAATAAATTAATATTTTTGTACATTTGTGAAATAAATCAATAAATTATATAAATGCACATGCAAGCTTATGTGCAAGCATATATAAGTGAATAGATAATCAAAAGAACAAATAAATATATATTTTCCTTTAATCAAATTAAAGATACAAGTGCATTAAATTAAGTGTGATATACACATGGGTGTATGGATAAATATATATATATATATATATATGCATATGTATAAGAAAATGTAAAAAAAATATATCAGGTATAAAATATATATTAAAAAAATAAAGGAAAATAAAATATAAGGATATTACTATTATGTGTATATATATTATTAATGCAAGAGCCTCGCCCGATTACCAGGCCGACGGCGAGCATCCCCTTGGTGATCCACACCCCAGGTTTACCCTCACAACATTGTCAAGGCGTCGCCCATATCACCAGGCCGACGGCGAGCATCCCTTAAGCTCCTCGCTCTAGGTTTACCATGACAGCGAGAGTAGGCGGTCGCCCAACACTCACCAACAACGTATTGTCCGCTCTGGGAGGTCGCCCACCCTCACGGCTTTACCTCAAGGCTCCTGAAGAACTCAGGATAATGCCTTGAGCGCGTTTTCTGAGGCTCGAACCCCGGCATCCTTAGATACCCGAGCCTTACACTCATGATACCATTGAGACCAATGGTGTCATGAGTGTAAAGCTCGGGTATCTAAGGATGTCGGTGTTCGAGCCTCAAAAATCACGCTCAAGGCATTATCCTGAGTTCTTCAGGAGCCTTGAGGTAAAGCCGTGAGGGTGGGTGACCTCCCAGAGCGGACAATACGTTGTTGGTGAGTGTTGGGCGACCGCCTACTCTCGCTGTCAATGTAAACCTGGGGCGAGGAGCCTAGGGGATGCTCGCTGTCGGCCTGGTGATACGGGCGAGGCCTTGACGATGTTGTAAGGGTCAACTTGGGGCGTGGATCGCCAAGGAGACGATCGTCGTCGACCTAGTGATCGGGCGAGGCTTTTACAATTAAATATATATGTATAAATCATATATATAATTGAGATAAAAGAAATATATATATATATATATGATTATAGATAAATACACCATATAAGATATATATATATATATAAGTTAGGATAAGAAATGTGATTAGATAATATAAGATATATAAAATATATATATATAAAGGAGAAAGAGAAGGAAAAGCCATCGGCTTCTGTGAAATCCCCTAATTTCATGTAATTTTCTTATAGTTGTGAAGAATTCCAGCTGAAATAATTAAATGAATGTAAAGTTCTGATGTATGAGACATATGAAGGAATAATGAAAATTGATAGTCAATTAGTCAAAGAATTTATTTTGATATCAGGAAAATATTTTAAGTATGAGAAAAGAATTAATATCAGAAAATTAAGTGTAATTAAAGCCAAGTATTATATGGAAGAAAAGAGACCCATTTAAATGAATGGTCAAATAATGATGGTCAAAGAGTTAAAGAGCCAAAAGGTTAAGGGCTAAGAGGAAATGATTTAATTGGATGATAAAATAGATATCAGAATTTTTAGTTAGTTAATTGAGATGTGGCTGATATGAATGGAAGAAAAAGGAATTAAATGGTCAAAGAAGGGTCAAAAGCATAGTCAAAAAGGAAGCCTGGCTGAGATGAGATGATTATGGGATAAGGATGGCATTAAATGAAATGGCATGAGTCACCATCTTTAGCAATCACCAATCGGCAGCAACACTCCCAGTCCTCCCTCTCGTTGCCTCTCCTTCATTTCTAGAATTCCTTAAGTTTCCTCCATAGTTGCCTTGACAAACCATCATCTCCTTTCATCAAATCGCTAAGCTTATTTAACTAAAAATACTCCTCATCACTAGTTTAAGCTATATCTGAAGTTTGGTGGATTGAATCCAAGGAAGTGAAGAGATCTGAAATTCTGAAATTTTGATGAATAACAAAGGTAAGGATAGAAGTTGATTTTCTCAATTCTATTTATGGTTTGGAGTTAAGTTGAGTTGGTAGAGCATAGTTATAAAGGTTTCTTAAAGGTTTGATTTGTTATGAATTATGCAGCTTTGAGGAAGTAAAAGGCAAGAATTGGTGCAACCAAGGGATTTGCATATTCGAAGTGAATCGAGGGTAAGGAATATGTGTAACGGACGTAGGGAGACTATGTTCCTTTTTGGTTGCATATATGGTTTGAAACAAAAGCTGTTTTAAGTGCAGGAAGGTTTAAAATCATAGTTTTCGCCCAGTTACAATTTGGCTCGGGGAAGCCGACTGCGCTAAATAGCAGCCGACTGCTCAGAGACAGTCGTGACGTAAATTTTTCCGAAACCGATTTAAAGCAGCCGACTGCCCTATATAGCAGTTGACTGCCATTTTTCCAGAAGCATTCTGTTTGCAAACCAGTCGACCGCCAAAGAGCCAGCCGACTGCATTTTCTCGAAAAAGTTTCTGTTTGCGGACCAGTCAACTGCCCTATTTGACCAGTCGACTGCCCTAAGTATATTTGAAATTTTAAAATAATTTAAATGCAAAAAGAAAATAAATTTATAAAATTTATTTATGCTATAGCAGTCGACTGCCCTAAAATAGCAGTCAACTGCCCCCTTTGAAAATAATAATTTTATATTTACTTATATAAATGTATTTGAATTATCATTAAAGTATATAAGAATGTTTATTGGAAGGCAATGGTTTTCTAAGAAGTAGTTTTGCTACATAATGTTTTGAGACATTGAACCACTTAATGATTATGCACTATCGATATGTGTTGAAGGGACTCTGATCAAGTCCCTAAGATTACGTGTTATGTGTATTTGGGCTGAGGAACCATAAGTCAAGCCTCGGTCGCCACAGATGTCACCTGACTAGTGTTCACTGTGGTCTATAGACAATGGCCATATGTCTCTTATGTTTTGGCTTAGGGGAGGATCCCTAGCCCATGCTTGGGTACGCCACTTTATATGTGCATCCCTTACGGGATTGATTTGGTGCATGATTTTATTGGGTGTCAAATGTCTCCATAAGTATTTGAAGGTTATTTGTATGTTCAATTTCAAGTGAATTGATACATATGAAAGTATTTGAAGTATATGAATATATTTGAGTTATTTGAATATTTGCAAGTGATTTCGTAAGAAAGTATTTGAAAGTATTTGAAGTTATTTGAAATTGAAGTTAATTGTATTTGTAAATGTGATTTCAAGTGAATTAAAGGAAATTGAGAGTATTTGACTTATTTGATATTAGGTGTATATGATATTTGAAGAAATTATATGATCCATGTTTTATAATGATTTTACATGACATTATAGAGCCAAGCAGGAAAACTGCATATAGTGGCATAGTACGTTCTTTTACATTTATTTCTTACTGAGCGTAAACTCACCCTTTTACGAACTTTTTTTTTATACAGATTACCTGAAGTGAATTCCGCTCCAAATAGAGGAGCTTACTTTTGAGACCTTATAGTGTACCTTCGAGATACGCTTCCCAATAACTATTGAAGGTATACTCATGTAGTATGTGCTTCAGACTATTGTACAGTACAACATTTCATTAATGTATATTAGGAAGTTTGGGGATATAGGATATGTAAGTTATGTGAGATCCTGATGTATGTGACGCATGTGTAAATACATATAAGAAATTTTATTCATGCAAATTGGATATCGTGCTATAAGAAATAAAGCATGACGTATAAGAAGAAAGAAAGGATGACATTGATAAACAAGTTTAGTTAAATGGCATGTGAAGTAAAAAGTTAGTTGATATTTGGGTAGTGACGAGGATGTCACAGCTTCCCTTACCTGCCCCCACGAACTGACAAAGAAAAGAGCAGAGGATCGGTAGACCAAACCCAATAATAAAAAAAAAGAAAAAGAAAAGGAAAGGAAACTGAAGCTGCAACAGATTGAGAGGGAGAGTGCAAAAGGGGATGGTCGAAAAGCCGAGGAGCTGTTACCATTCGGTGAGAAGAGAAGAAAGAAGATGCAGCAGCAGCATGAACGAGAGAGTAAGTGTGAGCTGCAGTGAAAGGAAAAGAGAGAAAGAAAGAAAAGAGAAGAAAAGAAAGAAAAAGAAGACGAGGGAGAGAAGAAAGAAACAGCGGCAAGGGTGAAGGGAGTGAACTGCGATCGAAAGGGAGAAGATTTACTGCAGCAAATAGAGGAGGAAGAAAAGAAAAATCGAAAGAGCAAAAATGGCTTGCCAGCTGAATGAGTGAGGAGAAAAGAGTGAAACGAGAGAAAAGGAGCAGCAAAAGAGTTGCTGCAAGTGACGAGAAGACAGAGCTGGAAGAGTTGAGTTTTAAAGGGCTGTAATAAGAAATTTCTGAAGGCTGGAAGTGGCCTTTTTCAGGGCAGATCATGGCTTATTTGAGGGTTGAAACTTATTGATTTCAAAAGCAGGAAAAAGTAGCTAGTAAAGGCTAAAAATGGCATGTATCAAGGGCTGGATCGGCGGTGTTTAGATTAGGACACTTGCTGATTTTTTTTGGACTGTTGTGTTGGGCAGTATCGAGACAGCTTTGAAGGTGCTAATAGGAACCATTTTTGGCTGTAGCAGAATAGCTCGAGAGAGGACTCTAAGTGCGGTTTTAATGGCTGTTTTGGCTGGTTAGTGGCCGCTCACGTGGCCGTTGTTAAAGCTAGGTTGGGTTGTGTTGGAGGTAGTGGATGGTGAGGATTAAATGAAGCCATTGAAGGCTATTTTGTTTGAAATTTTGTACTGTGTTGGGGACGTTCAAACAAGGCTAAGGTGGGGGTTTTGAAACTTGTTTCAAGAGTCTCATCGAGATAGAATAGAAGGGCTGAACATAGACTATCAACTGACTTGGCACTGATTCTAATCTGAAAACGCACCAGTGGAACTGGGAAAACGAGAAGCATAGCAAGTCTTAAAAGGGCTGAAATCGATGGAGTTTAAGGTAAAATAAATTGATTTGAGATTAATATATGAACATGCTAAAGGATAGGAATGGGAATATGGATGTGTGTGTGTGTGTGTGTGTATATATATATATATATATCATGATGATCAATATGCATATATGTCACTATAGTGATATATATATGTGTGTGTGTGTGTGTGTGTGTGTGTGTATAATATATATATACATATATATATAATGAATATTCATATGGAAAAAGAATAGGATGAGCATATATATAAATTGGAACATAAACATATATATAAGCATATATATATATATATGTATATATGGATATATGTTTTTAAATATATATGGATAAGGATGAGAACTTATTGGTACATTTCGAAATGACAATAAGGAGTAGGTTTTGGACTTAGTAGTAAGCTAAAATAAATTGTGGTTCTAAGACGCTTGTTTTGGTGCATGATTAAGCATAATGACGAAAAGTTATTGAAAATGTTAATAAAATTTGTGTAGTGAATTAGAGCGATGTAGAGGCTTGAGTATGGACTCTGAAGCTTGAGAAGGAAATTTTTAAGCCTTGAGGTAAGTGGGTTAAGTAAGCTTTACTAGTACCATTTTGTAGGAAGCATTTAAATTTCCTTAATAACCAAGCTAGTTTATGAATTAAGGGGCGAAATGTCGTCGATCAGGCTACTAAGGTAAAATGTAAGGAAAATTTCAAAGTGTGAATCTGGAAAATGCTTAGGCTGGAATTGAAATACTATTCTCTGTGTTGTGTGTTGTGGCCAGCCAAATTCGCATGTTATGTGACACTAGTTTTTTATGTTCTTATATGAAACTGCCAATGTATCTACATAAGTTAAGTACATATGTGCATGTTCCGTATTAGACTACACTTAGTAGTAGTGTAATATGCATAGAGGAGCTTCCATTAATACGTACACGCATTCACATATAACATATGTTAATGCAAGCTGTTTACGCTTGAGTTTTTATAACGACTTACATATTGTTTAGCTTAAAAGTCTTTGGTTTGAGTTGACTTTGAAATAAGTCAAAAACTTTGTATATTTAAAGCTCAAAAATATTTTCATCACTGTTTTGAAAACCATGGGAGTTAATAGCTACCACGAGAAAACTATTTTTCGATATGTTTTTCCAGTGCAGGCAGATCCATTGACCTCCGGGTCACTTGAGCCTATTGAGCCTTGCTCTAGGTTCTATTACCCATCTATTGAGCTTTGTGCTCTAGACCATCAGTATCAGTATCTGCGCCTTACGAGCCTCGAGCTCTAGGCATTATCAAACTTGTCTGGAAAATCAGCAGACAAGTTCCAGCTCTCGACTGATCAGCGAGATTGGAGCATAATCTATGGCCATAGGTATTGTGTTGCTTGCGACACCTACTCCATCACTAGCTAGGATGGACATCAGTATCAGTATCGGTTATCAAGGATTCATGCCTAAACTCTATCAGTATTCGCTTTTAGCACTTTAAGGCTTTATGCCTAGTTTGATTTCTATAAGGCTATTTGTTTGAATAAAATGCATCAGAATCCCGTTTTGATATCTGTATCAGTTTTCAAAACTTTAAGGCCTCGTGCCTACAGTGATTGATTATCAGTTTTCAGTATTATTCTCTGCTTTGAAGTAAATGCATTCGAAATCTGCTTGTGGTCAATAATTGTTTCAATACTTAAGGATTCATACCAAGTCTTATTGATTTTGAAATTTTTGTATGATTATTCGTTCGACTAAATGTATTAGAATTCAGTTTTTCAACTTTAAGCATATGGATTTTTTTAATGTTGAATATTTTGGGTGATATTATGGCATCGAGTCAAATGGTGGTATTTTCAAGTCTCATATTTAGACTCAGAAAGTGAGATACTCAAGATATCTTGCTAATTAATATTCGCACAATCTTAGCCTTGAATGAGAATTCATGTAGATACATCAGTGTACAGAATGCAATGTCATGCATATATGTCATGTTATTTGCTACCATGCATTCCTATACATATAGACCGACATGAGCCTAGTATCTGTTTACTTAAACTACTTACTGAGCCGTGGTATTGCTCACCCCTTTCTAACAACATTGCAGATCATATGAGCTAGACTCCACACTTGGAATTTTGGTGCAAGGCCTTGGGGCGATCTTTATTAACGATACTAGTCTGAGTCCTCTGAGTGCTGTTTTTGTTTCGATTAAGGTATAAAAATTGTCATTTTGTTTATCATGTATGACATTTAAGATACACAGTACATGCTTATGGAATTATTTTGGGATGTAACTTAGGATCGCTTTAGATTATTATAGACTGATATGATTATCAAGTGCGATTCAAAAAATGATTGATGTACGAAAAATATGAGTTTGTGTAATGCCATATAATTATCTGATGATTTTTGGAAGTATGTGTAATATATGGTGATATAGATTGTGGATTGTGGAATTGAAATATGTTGTTGGGAATAGTTGTCATTTTGCAGGTTATTTACTGGGAAAAATCGATTATTTATACGGGGAGTTTTTGACCTTTTCCTTTTACAAGTTTAATATTGAATAAAAGTATCAATCAAGTTGAGTTGTCTTAAGAGATGGTAAATTAAATGGTGAATGTAAAGTTAAATCGAATTGAAAATGTGAAATTAGTTTAGAAGCGACCCTGACACCGACAAACCTTAAAGTAAAAAGAAAAATTTAGTTCGAAAAATTGGTAAATTGTAATAAAATGAAAGTGATAAGTACATGTCACGGTCTTTGGGTCGTGACAACAATAATAGAGGATTGGATTAAAAAGAATTAAAGAGCCATGTAAAAAACATGTTAAGGATTTAACTAAAAAAATTGTTGAGAAAAAAAATAAAAGGACCTAAGTTAAAAAAAAGTTATTGAGGAAAAAAAATAAATGGACATATGTCAAGCAATAAGAGAGGAGGAGACAAAAATATATGATAGTGTATATATATATATATATATATATATATATATATATATATATATGCCTACATCAGCAGGTGTGGTGGGTGGGTGAAAACTCGCTCACCTTAAACAAATTTATTTTTTTAATTATATTATATTATTTTTTTTATAAAACTATTTTATTTATATTTTTTATTATAATCTTACTATATATAATATACATTCATTTTTCTTTATTTATTAATTTCCATATATAAATGTATACATATATACATATACCTTGTACACTTGTGTGTGTATTTTTTTATTTTTTTTATATTAATGTAGACGTATTTAAACTCTTTGTCCTTATAAGTAAGTCCATATATATCCAAATATACGTATATACTTGTAAATGTATCTTTATATATGTATACGATATATTAATTTTGTTTCACTCGATCATTTATTTATATGCATATCAATATTTATATCAATCTTTTTCTTCTTATACATATATATGTATGTATGTATGTATCTTAATTTATTTATTTTTTTATCGCTTGATCATTTATGATATATATTTACGTATGTGCACATGCATGCATGCACGTCGCGTGAATTGGTTTGCACATGCGTGTACGTGACTATATATAGAATTTGTGTATTTCATTCGTATCGATTTAAAGTACATCGCACGACAATCATGTACTTTTCATGTCATTTACGACTTTTATTCTTGAAGATTTCATTTCTATAGACTTGAACCATAGTAATACATTTTAAATCTTGAAATTGCTTTTTTGCATTATATCTACTTATAATTACACATGGAGCACATGATCGATTTAAGGAAAATTGCAATTCTCACAGGGCAAATTCGGTCTAGGTTATATTTGGGTTCAGATTATTTCGGTTTCGGGTTATTTCAGTTTTAGGTTTTTCTAATTTCAATTTTTTCCCATTTCGAATACTTTTGGTTTTGGTTTTTTTTTTTTTTTGATTTCAAGTATTTTCAAGTTCGGTTATTTTCGATTTTAGTCCGGTTTCGGGTTCGGTTTGGTTTTAACCAAGCGGGCTTAGTCAAATTATTTTGAAATTTTATAAGTTATAAATATTTTTATAATTTTAAATGTAATAATTAATTTAATTTTATATAGTTAAATAAAAATATAATAGAAATGCTAAATTAAAGTTAAAATTTAATAAATATTTATATAAATATAAATTTTTACATTTTAATGTTTTTATTACTTGACAATTATTAGTTTTTTTTTTAATTTCCTGCGATATTCACATTTGTTATAAAGTATATAATTATGTATTAATAAATATATAAAAATTTATTTTTTAAGTGAGCCAAATATATATATATATACACACACACACACACACGCGCGCGCGCGCGCTAAAGGAAAGTGAAAATCCAAAAGTATTAGCTATACAAATAAATAACTAACAAATTATAAATAAATCACACTAAATAATTAAATATTTATATAAATGGCTTTATACTCTTAACAATAAGTTATTGGGTCATTGTATTTTTTTGGGTCAACATTTAGCCATTGAAATTTGGACACTCTTAGTTCAATAAATTTCTTTTTTCTTTTTACTTTGTTTTATTAGCTTTTTTAATAATTATATTATATTTTTAATAAAATTTTAAATTTTTAAGAATTTTTTACACTTATTTTTTTTAAATACAAACATAATTAGTAATTAAATTAAATCTAACCTATAACTAGTTAACTAATTGTTCAATTATAATATTGAACAAAATTATAGTATATACATTTAAAAAATACTTAATATTATGAATAATTGGTCAAGTAATTACCTCAGTTTTATATTTATTTTGTTTTTGATTTGTACATAAATCATAATATTAAAATTAAATATAATCATTCTCGCACACACTAATTAATCAAATATCTTATTAAAAATTTAAAATGTTGAATTAAACAAGTTATATATACCAATTGACATTATATTATAAATAATAGCATTTGATATAATCATATCATATATAGTTACACACCAATTGAGTACTAATTTTTTCATGTTCACATTAACATAATAATATTAGATACATACCAATTGATCGAATGTCTAATTAAAATATTAAATAGTAGATATTACGAAATTTATTAATATAATGATAGTTATTTAAATATAAATAATATTAATATTAATAATGTATAAAAAAACAAATTTTATTAAAATTACCACTTACACAATAATGCTACTATAGTATATTATTAAATTACACTTTAATTTACTATTAGAATTATTATTTTATATTTAAGAGATAATAAATAAATTATTTTTAATAAATACTTAACTCTATCAAAATAATATTTACACACTAAGAACATAATTTATTCTTGAAAGATTATTATAATATAATATACATATCATTATTATAAGATACCAAATTAGTTTATTCATATATAAGATTATTATAATATAATAAATAATTAACTACTACTAACTTGATTTATTAATGTTTTCTGTTTTAAGGCTAAAAATAAAATTACCACTAGCTTGATTTATAATTTTCTCTTTCAATGATGTCCAAGCTTATAAAAAAATTGTACTTATATTGTTTAATTTAATTACTTAACTTTTTCTAATCTTAAAACTTGAATTTTAATTTTAAGATTAGGTTTTCTTTTAAATGTAAATTTAATATCTTTCTATACTTGAAACTTTAAGAAAATATAGTTTAAATTTAATTTTATTAATAATGTTCTTAATGTGTTGCACGAAATATCAAATTCAAAGTTTCAAAAAAATATTGAAATTATATAATTTTTTATATATTTGATTTATTATTGTATTAAAATTAAAATTTTATTATAAAATAAAAATAATAAAATGTTAAAATTATTTTTATAATAAAATCAAATGTTAAATTAATAATATATCTATTATTATAAATACAATAAGTATAACATTAAAGATTGTTTGATATCACATATTATTGTGTTTTAAATTAATTTTATTTAATAATTGAATTAGAAAGATTCAATATTTATTTTGTTGGTAATACATAAATGATATAATTGCATAATAAATAATAATTATTTTTAAAATTTTAAACTTTTTAATTAAAAAAGCATATCAATTATTTATTTTTTAAAATAATAATCATATAATTATAATTCGAGTTTTTTTGGGTTATAAATTTAGTTTTTTATGGGTCTCAAATCGAATCGGTCTCAGTTTCAGATCGTATCAGGTTTGGGTTATGTCGAGTTCAAGGTTTTTTTAGTTTTAAGCTTTTTCAATTTCGGATCTTTGACTTTTTTAGTCAATTCGGACTGATCTAGATTCGGTTTCGAGCGGGTTTTTGGGCTTGGGCCAGCTTTTGCCACCTCTAGTATTTGGAAGAAGAGCAGCAAAGAGAGGGAAGGACAATGTGAGCAAGGGGAAGAATTTTACTTTATTTAGTTTAGGGAGTGTGGTGGGAAGAGCATTTTCCTTTTAATATTGTAGTGTATTTACTATATGAGTTTAAAGATTAAATTTTGTAATGTATTTAAAATTTCTTCAATTTAAGTCATTAAACAAAAATCAAATTAAAAAATATCGAAACCAACAAAGTAATAGATGAGTTTTTTCTTGTATTAATGTAAATTGAAATCTTTATCTTCAATGGAGGATTTTTTTTTATTTTTATTTTTTAAAATAATTTAAGCCATGCCAACGTTGTATCATACTATCATTGCTATCATAGATAAAATTATTACACCAATTGAATTTTTGTTTTCTTTTAATTAAAATTTTCATTTTTTATACAAAATAATTTTATCACTTACTCTTTCATCTTTCAAATCTAAAAAGCCTACATAACATCATGTATGTCATATTTATTTTAAAACATCTTAAATGGAGAATTCAATAGCAAATAGAAGTTCTTAGACAAATCCGCGGCTAAAGAAGTCGAGGTGATTCCGTTAAAGACGAAAAATGTTGAAAGATTCATGATTTTTAGTGAAGTAGTCAGATTAAATTCATATTTCAATTTCAATAACATAGACATGATATTTTTTATGTATTATTTTTTTTAAAGGAGAATTTTCTTTGTAAAACTCAAATGTTTTAAATCTATAAGATATAAAGTATATTATATAATTAATTAGCTAAAATTAAAACAACGAAATGAGATATTATTTCATGTATACTGTATAGATTAATGGGTGTCATTTCATTCAAATTTATTTTTTTCTCTCCAAGGCAAATGATTTATTTAGATATAAGCATAACTTTTTTTTTAAAAATTACGTTTATCAATAGAAATTACAATCATGTTAAATAACTTGAGAATCAAATTGCCAATAATATAATTAGACAAAACTCACAATTGTTGAGACTTAAACTTGAGAACGTAAAGATTCCAAAACCCTCTCCTTGCAAAAAAATAATATATTTGAATAAGCAAAAGCTACAAATTAGTCTACACGTGATAATATATTTGAAACCATATTTCACGTTTTAACCAAAGGCTCTTATTAACGTATTATAGTTATATATATAATATAAATTTTTTTAAGTTTTGTTTCAAAATTACATATATGTTATTCATTTTTATTATAAGAATTAATAAAAAAGTTTAACTATTTATATTTTTATTTAATTTTAACGAGATCAATAAAAGAAAATACACAAAACTGTACCAAGAAAACTTACTGGCCTTTTAGGGTTGAATGGTATCAGACGCCACTATTTTGTATATGAGGTTTTCTAGTCACACCCTATCATTGACTAAGCACACCCTACTTTCTACTCCCACCGTAACCCCACACACATTTTACTACCCACACCCACCGGTCACCCTATTCTACCCCTCCAAACCCACACACACCCAACCCTTCCCAAACTCTCAGCACACCAAGTTCTTTCCAAATCATATTCCAAACTCTCTCATTTCCTCAAATCCTTCCCAAATCGTTGAGTTTTTGAAGCAAATAAGGTAAGTATGGCCTATATTTTCAATTACAAATGTTATATGTTTTATATTTTTTTCATTTAAACGAAATACATGTGGAAATTTCGAGAAAAATCGATAATGGTTTGGGTTCGCAGCTCGCGGCAATGAATTGCCGCGGTCTTGTAGGTGGCGCAGGATGAAGATGAAGGTACCGAGATCCTTGCAATATTGTGAAACCAGGGTGGCGCAGGATTTGTAATCTCGCGACACCATGTGCCGTGAGAGCACAAGACTCGCGGAACCAAGGTACCGTGAGATTTGTGGTCCGCGAACCCATGGTGCCGAGATTCTTGTGCTCTCACGGCACGTGGTGTCATGAGATTGCAAGTATCACGCCACCCTGGTGTCGCGATATTGCATGGCTCGCGGCACAGGGTACCGCTATACTGCAAGGCTGGTGCCGCGAGATTTCAAGGCTCGCGGCATTAGGGTGCCACAAGATTGCAAGTCTCGCGGTACCAGGGTACCGCGAGACTGAAAATGAAGTAATTTTTTTTCAAAATTTTTTTATTTAGATTAAATTTCAGTTATTTTTTATTTTTAGTTTAGATTATTTATGAAATGGATTAAATTTAACTTATTTTCTAGTTTATAATAAATTGATTAATCAAAATTAAAATAGTTTTCTTATGTGTTTATACAGATGCCACCACGTACACGAGGAGCATGGTCATCTAGATGTGAGAGGAGGAGACGTGCTGAAGCATTAGTGGATCCGAGATGGGTTCCTACTGCGTCTGAGAGGAGGAGACGAGCTCTTGAGGCAGCAGATGTTGAGGAGAGACAGGAGTTGAGTACATCTAGTGATGCACCAGATGTGGCGCAGAGGTAGCCACAGAGTACCTCTAGCAAGGCAGCAGCTGCGACTCCGAGGCAGCAACGAAGTATCTCTGGCAAGGCAGTAGTTGTGGCTCCGAGGCAGCAGTGGACTACCTTTGGCGAGGCAGAAAATGCGGCTCCGAGACAGCAGCGGACATTTGGTGAGGCACTAGCTGCCGCACAAAGGAAGCAGCGAAGTACAGTGAGCGATGCACCAGCTACAGCGCAGAAGAAGCAACCAAGTACTTCTGGCGTGACACCAGCTGCGGCATAGAGGCAGCAGCGGAGTACATCTAGTGATGCACCAGTTGCGGCGTAGAGGGAGCAGCCGAGTACTTCTGGATCTTATCCTGGTGGTCCAGTTGATCCATCTCTGCTAGTTAGTTATGGATCACATGTTGCTGCAACTATTTGGCAGCAAAAGGTATAAGTGAAATTTATTATATATTTATTGTAATGTAAATTAGAATTTTCGGAGAGATAACCATTATTTTATTTGGTATTGTTTCAGGAACGAGGGGAACTAAAAGTTATTAATCACGGTTCTAAAATTGGTACATGGCTATTGGATCAGAGTCGATCACGCATCCGGTCCACGATCACATGGTTAGGGTTGGAGCCATTGTTGCAATGTAGATGTTACATGCAACAAGACCATTATTACTGCATTTACCGAGAGGTGGCATCCAGAGACGAACACATTTCACATGCCTTTCGGAGAGATAACTATCACTCTAGATGACGTCTCTTCATTGCTTGGCATCCTCATGGTCGGGAGGACTATATCTTTCAATTCCGTCTCTATTGACGATGCAAATAGAATGTTAGTGCGATTGCTAGGAGTGAGTGAAGAAAAGGCAAAGGAAGAGACAACCACCACTAAAGGACCACAGGTTAGGATGCAATGGCTGAGGGATACGTTTGGGATGATTTCCGACTCTGATAGCGAGGAGCAGATAGAGTACGCGACTCGCGCATTGTTATTATTTTTACTTGGTTGCACTCTATTTGCTGACGAGAGTGCAACACGAGTACCAGTCGCGTATTTATCTTTTTTAGAGGATCTTACTACTGTGGGTGAGATTGCATGGGGTGCAGCTTGCTTGGCTTATATGTATCGACAGTTGGGCGAGGCCAGTAGAGCGGAGTGCCATTTGATAGCTGGTTATATGACATTGCTTCAGGTATATAATGTTTATTTAATAATAATATTGATTTGCTTGATATTTATTAGGTTATGATTTGATTATGAAAATCTATTTTGTTTTATGTAGGCGTGGATTTACGAGCATTTTCCATCGATAAATCCAGTACGAGGACGGCATATAGAGAGTGGTAGCCGCGTGCTCAACGATGGAGGCCACATAGCTGCCACGTTTCTCTAAAGATACTGAGGGAGCAGCTTGATGACCTTCAGTATCATCAAGTCTGCTGGGAGCCATATGCAGACAGTAGAGAGAGCCATCCATTGCTGGAGATTTCATTTTTTTGCGGATGCATCAAATTCAATGACATCGTTGAGCCATACCATCCGGATAGAGTTCTCCGATAATGGGGCTATGTGCAGAGCATTCCATGTCCACCTCTGACTCCATTTCACGCTAGACGAGGATCGAAGCCAGTTACTTATGTCGTGAAGTATAGCTTTCAGCCTGGGTACTGGGATAGCTGGGATTATCATGTGATTAATAAGGATAGGAAAGGTGCGCGATGCAGGAGTCCTGGAGAGTCTACAGCGGATTACATGATTTGGTATGCGACAATTTCACATAGTTTTCTCCAGGATCCTTCACATAGATCGACGGCCTAGCACCACGTGATTGATTGGGAGGTTAGTCATTTTTTATTTAATGTTATGAAAACTTACATATCTTGAAATTGATATATTTATTTTTTTCATGATTTTGTAGCACGTCGTAGGACACATATTTGACAGACTTTACACAGTGGAGGCATGTGGAGATGATCAAGACTTGGATGTTTGGCAGCAGGCTGTGCATGATATTTATGCCATGGTAGCAAGATTGCCCAAGCATACTGTAGTGCCTCGACATCCTCCACAGACAGCATCTTCATCACGACCTTCACGTCCCCCTCCATCATCAGCTGCTCCACCTTCCTCAGCACGACGACTGCGTTTACCACCAGCACCAGCAGCTAGACCAGCACCAGCACCAGCTTCAGCACCAGCACCACCAGTTACAGTGACAACACCACCACCTGCATCTTCCCTACCACCTCATACATCTCCTTCCGTATATGTTAGGCAAAAGAGGAGGAGATAGTAGATTTTGTATTTTATAGTTAATTTAAACTTTTGTCAAAAATTGTGAAAATATTCATGTATATATTTAGATTTCATTTGTCTCATTACTTTTATATGTGCCATCTTTTATTTATCAAACCATTTGAGGCAATCATTTTTTTAACTTATAATAATAATGATAATAATAATAATAATAATAATAATAATAATAATAATAATAATAATAATAATAATATGACAATTATCATAAAATGAATAAAATAGACTTAATTCAAGAAAACATGATTATCTTGAGTTACATAGCATATTAAACAAATGCTTACATTACAACAATGTATTATACTTAGTTAATACATCATATTTCATCTAGATTGATTGTCTCTTGGGTTGCAACATCTGTGTTTGATGAGAATAATAATTTGAAATCTTCGATCAGAGAGACGTATGGAAGCTCCCACTCTCGAACGCATTCATATCGATACCTATGCCAGTTGCATGCGATCGGAGGTATCGGTGCTCTTGGATCCAATAATACCTGCAACAATGCATTATATTTAATTAAATCAAAGTGAAAACAATAAACAATAACAAACTTTCACCGTGATTTATACCTGAACAAAATGACTGTTGCTGACAAATCCAATAGTTATTAACTTATGTTGCAGTAGGGGAGGTGCAATAGATCTGAGTGGAAGATATGTCAAGCATTGTCTTGAAGATAAATGGACAAGCACAACGTCATACCGTGAGGATATCAAATGACCCATGTCTGGTAAGGTCATCCAATTATCCTTATACGCCACCGTGTTGAAACACACCAACGATTGCATCAATTCATCAACACGCTCCTGAGATCCATAGAGATATATATATTCATCTCTGTGTCTATTTAACTCATCTATCAAATCTCATCGCACTTGTGGCCATACATCTGCAGTCATACCCAACAACCCTGCTATAGCTCTAAATTCGCAATGTCCATCAGACTCAACATCCACAACATCGTAAATGAATGGACAAATCTCGATGGGAAAAGAATCCATATATCGAATCTTGACACCTTTACGATATATAGGTAATTTCTGCCTCTTCTTCGGTAATTTCACTGAACTTGCTGTTATGGGTGAAATGGTACTGTCATGACCAGACTCGAAAATCTCAAAATAAGAAGGTTCCCGTCGAGTTGATGTGTCCATCTTCGATGCTCAAGCACAACCCTTTGTCTGAGCTTTTTCAACTGGAGGAACAAGGAATGTTGTTGCCGGATCACCTAGTTCTCTCAACTTTTTTTTCAAGACTAGTTTTCCATCAATATTACATGCATCGAACCGTTTCACAATTATCTCCCACTCAGCATCCAATGTCAACTGTTGCATGTCATCATATGTGGATTTTGTTAAATCTAATTTCGACAAATGTGGATGAACAGCAGATAAGGGTACTGGTCGTCCAAACTATATATACTCAGCAATTTCATGCGCACATGGCAACCCATGTGTCAATCTCATTACACAGCAACAAGTGTTAATATCAATATATCCATTCTTTACTCTCTCAACCTCCATCAATATCATATGCAAAGCCGACCTTGACACCAACCCCCGTAACTCCTTGAATAAAGATGGCTTGAAGTTATGTTCAACAACAGTAAGGCTTGCCTCAAATGAAGTCTTTATGTCTGTATGTTTAATCAAGGAGTTTATCACGTTCCAAGATGATTCAAAATCACCTTGCGACGATCCGAGATGTCATTTCAACCTTGCATGCGCACTCTCCACTCTACAATAGAAATTAGGACATATATTACTTATCAATTCAAAAATTACTAAGGAAAATGAACGTAAACTTAAAACCTGACAATAAATGTACCTATTTGTTGTTACATTGCCGAAATGCATTACTTTATCTGTCCAAGCCGCAACAAATCGCTCCTTATAATTATCCAACCAAGTCTCCTTCATATACTGCAGTGCTTTTGGATAACTATAGTAATCCAAGTGCATTGAGCTTAAATGCCTTTTGTACTCTTCTTCTGTCATTGAGAATGTAAGAAGACTCCATGATGCCATGAATGCATCCCACCTCTCCTTGCGCTCAAATAACTTTTTGCAGTTCGCAAGCACATTCTTCGATATGTGCCATCTACATAACAAGTTGGTTGCAGAGGGAAATACTGCTTGAACTGCATTCGTCAATGCCAATTCTCGATCTGTGACAATAACAGATGGTGATGCAATACCTACCATTAAACTTTTTAACATTTGCAATGCCCACGTGTAATTTTCTTGACGCTCCGCCTCCATGTACACAAATGCAACCGAAAAAGTCAAATTCGTTGATGTGACACCAACGATCTCGAGGAGTGGCATCCGATATCTATTTGTTTTATATGTACAATCCATAATCAACACATGTGAGAAAGCATGCAACAAGTCTACCGAGGTAGGATGTGCCCAAAACAATTCTTTCACAACATCCGTTGACTCATCACTCCGATGCCACTCAATGTAGCTACACTCGTTCAACATTTTCATTAGTTGTTGCATTTGTGACCTACCAGCTTTCTCAATCAATTTGTAAGCATGTCGTGCATTGTAAATGGTCTTCATAACACTTACATTCTTCTCATTCTTGTTTTTCAACGTCATGAGAATATTTCGTGGTTTGACCATGTTCTTGGTCATATCAGCTACAACTTTCTTCTCCTCAACTGATAATCTTGCAGCAAATGGATGACCCTCAAAATGTCTCGCAGGTGCATGATTATGCATCCCATTTACTACCTGAACTTGCCACTCATCATCCTTTTCTAATTTCACACCTAGTAGCTCGAATGGGCAGCCACATTTCTTTGTTCCAACACCCTTACGAGTTGGTTTATCAGTGCATTGAGCTTTGTTCTTTTTCGACTCTCTAAATCTTCCACTTCGTTCACAACAGAGCCGTAATCTAGGCTTTCTTGAAAAAATTGTTGGTTCAGATCCTCTAATCACAACTACGAATCCTACATTTCTGCCCATCTCCCTTACCCATGTTATTAACTCTTCTCAAGTAGAAAAAACCTTGTCCGTAATAAATGAGTCAGTGCAATCAAATTAAGAAGACTCCACTGAATGCTGATAAACTATTAATCTTCTGTTATCCTACAAATATTCAACAAATTATTAATTTTTTTACATATCAGTTAACAAACTATTATTAAATAAAAAACTATTAAACATGGTCTCGAGAGTATATATATGATTAATCTCGGCAACCATGATGATTAATCTCGGCAACCAAGAGACCATGGCCTCGGCAGGATGCTACGGAGATCACTAATGTGGTCTCGGCAGACCACATTAGTGGTCTCGGCAGGGTGTTGCCGAGACCACTTATGTGATCTCGGCAACACCCTGCCGAGACCACTTCTGTGGTCTCGGGAGGATGATGCCGATACCACTTATGTGGTCTCGGCAACACCCTGCCGAGACCACTTATGTGGTCTCGGAAGCACCTACCGAGACCACATAAGTGATCTCGGCAGGGTGTTGCCGAGACCACACACTCCTCTCGGTAGCATCATGCCGCGAATATGTAAGTTTCTCAGCAATTTACTACAGAAAGTGTCGAATTCCAATATTTTTTTTGCCGAAAAATGAAAAAAATTACAACGTTTTCAAGTATAATAACATACCTCTTCAGCATTATGATACATTTCTACTAAATCTTCATCCATGAATGATTCCTTGCTTGTATTATCATCAAAATACTCCATGAAACCAATTTTTAGTTGATTTTGTTTGATTTGAGAACGTTGAAGGGGAGAAAATATGGTTTTTGAGTAGGGTTTGCTGATTTAGGGTGTAAGATAGGTTAAGGTAGAATTGCAATATTATAAAAGATTAATTTTAGAAAAAAAAATTAATTTAAGGTGTGTCTAGCCCGAGATAGGGTGTGATTAGACACCCTTTGTATGTAGCTGCGTCCATACGAAAACTTAAAGCCCATGGATGATCGCTTAGACAATAGACACAACACATTTTTTTTTTGAGTTCACATCTGTGCTAAGAGAATATAATATTATAAGAATATTTATCCAACATATTATCAATAAAATTTTTATTAAATCCACAAAAAAAATTAAAATAATGACATGTTTTTCTATCCCCACTAAACACATATTTGATGAGATAAAAAACTTTAACTGTAATAAAACCTCAAACAAGATTAATTTCAAACCGTTAAAACTAATAAAAATACACATGATTTACAGCAAAAAATATAATGACACTTTAAAGATATTTAAAAAAATAAAAAATAAATAAAATAGAATATGTATCATCATCCTAATCCTACTTCTAAAATAAAAAAAACTCAACAAACGCCAAGATGTATTAAATATTTATCCATATTATAATTAGAAAATCTCAAAAGTTTCTTACATCCTGAGTGTAAAAATTTTAGGTATAAACATCATAAAGGGGGCGAGTGTTGACAGGCCCCAATATTATGATCTTTACTAATTTCATATCACTTTATCAAACTAGAAATCCTTATAGTATACATATAATCACTGAGGATTAACAACTATCCAAGAAAACAGACTAATGCGTCAAAACGTGCATAAATAAGGAAAACACAGGTACATTTCATATTCTATACTGTACAGTCTACTATACATGACTGAAAGAAAACAAATCAAAGAATAATGACCGACACAGTCATGAACTTGCAAATTTAAAAGCCATAAAACAAAAGAAAGAAACCCCCAAATCAAAAGAATGAAATGAATATGAAACATGCAAAAACCAAAAACTAGACTTTCATGACACACATCTTACAAGCAAAGGAGATAAAGTCATCCCTAGATGCATTGCCTTCATCAACGCCACAAACTGGAACAGACTCTCTTCAGAGAACCATTTCAGTTTCCACATCTCAGACCGGCCTGCGTTCTTTGCCTTCTTACTTAGCGCTACCTCCTTATGCATTTTGGTTGAAGAGCAGCAGAATCCCTTTAATGTAGTAGCAGTGCACTCAAGAGCTAATGTCACGCAAGGACTTTTTCTTTCCTCGATTACCTAAAACCAGAATTCATATTGCCATTAATTTTTCCTCACTACATCAAAATGAAAATTGTGCACATCAATGGCAGATATATAATCCCACTTTCTATATAAATTAAGATTAAAAGCTCTAGGGAAAAAGAGAGAGAGAGAGAGAGAGAGAGAGAGAGAGAGTTGATGCTGTAAATGGACATATTGTAATATCTAATGTCTAATGTCTAGTCCTAGTACAGAAGGAAAGTTTACGTATCATAATAATCAACTTTCGTAAAATAACATGATATCATAATAATAAACTTTTTAAAGTACTATAAATCTCTTCACACAAAACTCTCTGCACATACTTGATATTAGTGTGCTAATTCTTAGGAATTTTTGTTATGAAGCCATCATTTAAGGTAATTTTTTTCCAGACCATTTGATAAGATTCAATACTAAAAAAATATGGAAAAAAGAAGCCAATTTAAGAGGCATGTAAAAGAAAGGCCATAATTTATAATGTAATTTTTATATAGAGTAATTCTTCAAATAATAAAAACTGCAAATGCACCCCTAAAAATATAAGTAATTTTTAGATAATTTAGTTTCAATAAACATGATCTTCTCCATCATTCTCCCTGATTGGAGCGAAACAAGGGTGGTGAAGGAGAGATGAAGAGAGAATACAAATAAAATTAGACAAAAAGAAAAGAAGATAAATTTAGGCTCCGTTTGTTTCATTGAGTGAAAATGATTTTAAGAAAATGATTTCTGCATTTTCTTGTGTTCAGTTTGTAGAAAATTAATTGATCAACAAAAAATGACTTTTTGATTAACAAAAATTTAGGTCATTTTTTTGAAAATTGTCTTACGCATTTGAATAAAAGACATTTTCCGAAAAATAGTTGTCCATGTGTAAGATTATTTACGAAGTTTATGAGTATAATTCTACTCATGTTAGATAAGTTAGACCTTAAATATGATTTTTTAAACATTGATTTAATTTAACCCTACACAAAATATTTATATTAATAGAAATATTTTTTATTTAATTAAATTAAAAATTTTAAATATTAAAATATTAACATAAAAAATTTTAAATATTAAAATATTAACATAAAAAATATTAAATATTTTGTATATTATTAATCTTAAATATTTTTAATATTTCAATAATAAACAATATTATATTATTATTTAAATAATAAATATTAAATACTAATTTAATAAATAATATATTTATTATCTTAATAATTAATATTTTTAATAATTCATTATCATTTAAATTTAAGATATAATGTTTTTATATTTTATTTACAAATACTTTTACATTAATATTTTAATAATAAATATAAATAATACTTTTGTTAAGATTTTAATAATAAACACTTTTACTATAAAATATAATTCTTTTAATAGTATAAATATTTTTAATATTTCAAAAATATTATTAAAATAGTAATATTACTTCAAATTTTTAAAATTATTAATATAAGTAATAATAAACAGTTTTTATTAAATGTTTAATAATATGATACTTTAATTTAATATTATTTTCAAAATATAATTATTTTTTAATATTAATAAATTAATTAATAAATAATAAATAATTTTTAATATTTTATTACTTGTGTTAATATCATTTGGAAAAAAAAAAAGATTTCCGAAAAACCAAGCAAACAAAAAATATTTTTCATTGACTTATCCAAACAACAAAAAATCTATAATTTCCCAAAAAAATGTAAACATTTTTCAAAAATTATTTTTCAAAAGTCAATTTTAGTGAATCAAACCCAGCCTTACGAGAACAAATAGAATAAAAAAAGCTGAGGAAAAAAAAGAGATGGAAGGGTAAAATTTTTCATCAATCAATTCTCTATACTCGATGCATAGAATCCCAATAATCCCAGAGCTCCTAGAAATTGAAATAACATAGGCAGACAGACTGCTTCCTAAACCCTAACATAAACATAAAATACTAATCTACTAAATGCCCTTATAATACCTTAAACACTAAAAATTACAACAGGATTAATAAAACTATACAAAATTAATTAAAACAAATCTCTACATAATTGTAGTCTTTTCACCGAGCATGAACTTATCTTGTATCATATCAATTCTTACACCTCTTTTCTTATAATCAAGTTCTTGATTCCATGAATGTCAACATAGAGAGAAAAAGAGTGAAGAGAAATAAAATAGAAGGCAAAGAACCCGTCTGCATTGATAATATGAAGCGATATGAAGAAAAACCACAGTTGCAAAAAATCTGAAGAAATTGGATATAAGCCTATCATTTTGAGAAGTATCAATGGCTTAACATGGTAAACAATACGGACCTCTTCATGACCATCAACTAGGGACAATCATCCATGGTAAACAATATGGACCTCTTCATGACCATCAACTAGGGACAATCATTATTCCAATGAGAATCTAACAAGTATATACTAAGAAATATGATCATATACTGCAATGATGATTATTACAGCAACAAATAAATGCACAACCAAAATAATATATTAGTTGCAGAAAGCAAGACAATAAAACTAGAAAGTTACCATCTCAGATACATCTGTGATGTTGCAGCATGAATCCAGTGAAAAATATGGAGGGGAGCATGCATCATTTAAGAGAGAGCTGAACTGAATAATGTCTTCCAAACACACAAGCACATGTCCTCCAATAACAAACAGTGATCTTGAAAGCCATGATTCCTCTGTCCAGTTTTCACATAAAAGAATGTTAAACATCAAGAAGTCCAAGGTTTGTTTGTGTATGCTTCTGCATTAGTATGCAAGTGAGAGTGCAAGAAAGCAGGACATGAATAGGAAAAATCAGGTGTTGTCATATTATCCCAGATATAATCATATGCTAAGGCATTAACATTCACAATCATAACATTATAGAAGCAAGCAAATCAATGATATTCATGCAGACATAATCAAAACATATTCTTTTTTTTTAGTATAAACCACAGGTATCTTTATCCATTTTTAACAGTCTGAGACTAATCCTGCTCAAGGCTTCGTCACAGTTAAGGCTCCTCACCTCTCCCCAAAGGTGTGTTTAATTAGAGTCGAACTCGAAAGCTCTTCTCACAAACTCAGTCTGCGTTGCCAACTGAACCACAACCTAACGGTATAATCAAAACATATTCTAACATTGCAAACTATCAACATATCTTCTCGCTAATTGAATGGATCTTACTTTTAGACTTCGGAGAAGGCAAACTATTACATGTCCCATAAATTAGTCAAGATTTCTAGACAAACAAACATGCAAACACAGACTCAGCCACAAACAATATCATTGGCAAAAGAAAACTATCTTTGCATGCTTTTAAACATACCTGCAACAAGAACACTTGGTGAATAAATTGTACACCACAAGGAAGTTGCCTTATTACATAAATCGATGACTATTGAATGACATGTTCCTCCTCTTGGCATTGCTTAACAAAAAGTCAATCAATCCCATTCAACTAAACTTTCAACTTAAGAGTTCCATTCTCAACATTATCTTAAAAAGTATACAAAAAAATTATTAAAAATATTGGTAGTACCAGCTATGCCTGATTAACACTTAACATGAAAGAGAAAGGTTCAGATCCAAAGGAGGAATGGAAAGACATAGATTCCAAAATTTTCAAAGACAAGCACACATCCAAACTGACTTTAAATTACACTGCCACTTGTTTTTCTACCTTTCAACATTTTCATTAGTTTATTATTTTGCCTGAAACAGTATCCACCCTCCCCATTCCATACAAAATTATAGGAAATATGCACAACATATTAAATATCGCAAGTATTAAATATAACAAATCATAACAAAGTGAAATGCAATGAACAATACCTTCATTGCCACCTTGCTGAAAAAGCACCATGGAATATTGGAAAATGCTTAATTTTAAACCTCCACATATTTGTTTCTCAAACAACTCAGCCTGAACCTGCTCCAAACTGCCATTTAAATTTCCAAAACCTCAATCTATCATGTGAAAGAAACAATGTACTTTATAGGGCAGTTATTGAAGTCAAAACTAATAATATTACATTCCTCATTCCATTTGACGTAAAAACTATTGATCTAGAGTGGTTTTAGGAGCAGTGCATGCAACTTAACCACACTCACCAAGACATTGGAGAGAAAAAAAAAGGAAAAGAAAAGAACAGAAAGAGATAAAAAACAAAACTAATACGAAATTCATTTTAGGATGTTAAGAAAAGGTATTTATATCATATAAATGCAGAGAGAGAAATACACATGGTATGTTAAGCAGTAGATGTCATGGTTAAGTGAAAGGGTATCTAATCACCTCCTTAATGAGCATTTATCATTTGATGCACATGAATCAGAAACTTTCAACGTGTGAAGTAATTGAGTTGATTTCCCAATGCTCCTTGTTATGAACAAGTACGCTACACTCCCTTCGACAGACACCCTAATCCACAATAGAAGATAGAGACAGCTTTAGAGGGTGATTAGTTTGTTAACTTCTATTGAATTATCATAAATCACTAACCTTACAACCTGAAGACTCAGACCAACTAATACGTCTCTTACATCTTCAACCCTATGGCAACCTAATAAATCCAAGATACTCACTGCAAAGACATTAAAGTGCACACCATTATGACATTTGACAATCTGCACAAGAGATTTTGTCAAAAAACAGGCATTGAAAAGACAATCAACAAATTTATGCCTCATGCAAAAGACTACTTTATAATCCAACCTGATCCATCAAATGTGGCACCAAGAAGCAGCACATACAACTTTTCCTCACTGCTCAATACTAGAGCTACTTCTCTGCAGATGGAAAGAAAGCACGCCAAGAAATTATTTAGACTGCCAAATCCTCAATTTACAAGAAAGATCTGGTTGGTGCAGGGTTATGGTAAATCTTAACCAATAAAGAATGACACGCTCCAAACCATATCAACCAATACAAGACCAAGTACTATTTTTTTTTTTCAGAAATGCCCAATGTAAACATTTATAATTTACTACAGGCATTCAAGGACTGACACAGGATACTACATCTCTACAACTAGCCTAAAACACATATTTTAAAACCATGAAGATTAATACAAAACAGAAAGTAAATTTTTCTTAAGTGAAATAAATTCATAAAACACATCAAGAAGGGCAAAGACAAACATGAAAAGAATATAAGAAATGGTAAATGACAGGAACATCTTCACATAAATGAATTCCTGATTAAGATAATAACACTAAACTCTCTTGTGAATTGAAACTCATTGTAAAATAGTTTCAATCTCTTACCAGTTATAGGATTTGCATTCTCTAGAGAGAGACTGAAAAAGCCTCTGAAAAACAAATTAAAACATTTTCCTAAATTTTTTTTAGCAATACTTACCTTTCTCTGCAAATGGGCTGGTCAACTATACAATTGCATAGCACATATTGCTTACAAGTCTCATGAACTCTCAAATCTGCAACATTCTCATTGAAGTAGTGCTCAATAATATCATTCATCCCCTGAGAAGAGCATTTAGCATCAGAACAACTCACAGCATTAAGTTGAGGGGTTGAAATTGCATTTTTCATCTGATTTTTCTCAAAATCTTTCTGATGATCACCACCATTTAAAAAGTGCTTCCCTTTAATTTCTTTAATTCCAGCACCACTAGCCTCCAGATTGCCATTTAATTCTTGTGGCATCTGTTGACAGCTAGTCTCTTCCAACAGTGAAATCACTCTTCTCTTTGGTTTCCTTCTGCATTTTTTCTGATCACACCAATCAGCCTCTTTGTTCACAAAAGATATCTCTGGATCATGAGAACCGACAACTAAGCCACAGGAAAATTGCATGGCTTGATTGGTATTTACAATTTTGGTGGCACTAACAATTTGTTCAGCACATGAATCAATAAAGCAAAATCCATTTTCGCTCCCATGAGAACTTCTATTTCCTTTTTTATAGTAATTATCCCAAAAATGATGAGACGGAGAATGCACTTCAACACTACTATTGAGATATTCCTGGACAGGTAGCCCAGCTTCACAGTAATCTTCACTACAGCTAGTATCACTGTCAGATGATGCCACTGAATAGGACTCTGCAGATAACTGCAGAATTTCTTCCACCAAATTGTGGCAACGATGTAAAAGGTCCTTCTGATAATGAGGCGGTGATCCAGGGTAAGCAGAGGAATAATTAAACTCTGTAATCTTATCAATTGTATTGAAATCCGACACACTGGCATTTTCAACCATCCTATTACTTCCCTGGATGGTTAAAATATTACGATGAGAACTCTCAGCTAGCACGGAACCACTACTAGTCTCATCATGCAAGCAAGATTTCTGATACTCTTGTTTTAGATCCATTGTCCCCAAGCCTGGTAGAGAAAACCCACCAGTAATACCTGAGGAAAAATTATGGTCAAAATATAGGTTGGCATGCACACCGGTAGATGTATCTGTGAAAGAATTATCAGATTCTAAAACATTCATGCTGGTTTCATCTCCTGAAGCATGAGCAGAGTCTGAGACATATCTTGAACTTTCACTAAGATGCTTCCCGCTTTTCTTGTAAATTTTTTTCCCAGGAGGTAACATAGCCGCATTAAAATTACCAGCATCTGCAAAATTGTCAGAAGCATGATTCATCCAGTCCTTGAACTCCCGCAACCAAAGAATAGAGCGCTCTTTCTTCAGTTGTTGTACTCTCTTCATCAAATCAACTATTTCAGCTTCATCCTCAGATATGATATTCTCCTCTCTGCTTCGAATCTCATTGTCACATGACACTGAATCTAGATCAGAACAAATGTAAGTGCTTTCTTGTTCACTCTCAATGCAAGCAAGTCGAGACACCTTTGTCTGCAAGAAGTTAAAATGATTACCATCTATTAGCGATGATAAACAAGGTATAAACTAGCAAATACATGCAGAACCAAAATTCATCAGATGCATCCAAAACACTAACCAGGGTGTCAAAACCATTTCACCAGAAGTAGAGAGGGAGGATGGATGACTGTAAAGTTAAAATAACATACAAATTTGAGAATTGGAAAACTTTATGTACCCTCTTTTTGTTGATACCCCCCTCTCCTTCAGCATCATGTTTTGCAGGAGAATAGAACCCAAAGCTGGAAGGTCGCTTCTGTCTGCTTGCAACAATAATCTTCCTCTTCCAATATTCTCTGGTGCTGATTTCCTTGTCATCTAATTTCAACTAATCAGCCATACAATAGATCATACGAACGGTATAATTAGCAGGACTACAGAATAGAAACTAAAATTATGAAATGTATTAGCAAAGGAGCATGAATGTAAACTTGAAACATAGAAGTTCAACACAAAAACATGCCATCCGCAAACAGATACCTATAAGACTTACATTTTCTGGATGACTGCAGTAGCTGAATACTTGTGCACGATACCATCGGGCACAACATAGTGGATTCCCTTCAAGCCACAAGCTTTGAAGTGATGGGAGGCTCGCAAGGAACTCCAACTCTGAAAAATTGGAAATAATATTGTAGGAAACATCAAGCCCTTCAAGTGACTTCAAATTCTCAACCCCACGAAATGTAGTTAGTGCATTGTTCCTCAAAACAAGTCTAACAACATGACAGGAGACCTGCATTTTTCAACAAAAATAATTTATAGGTCCAAAGCGAATTCCTATATGTGAAACATTTGGAAGAGGCAAAACATTTTGGAGATAGAGCATGCTAGTAAAAAAATTATTCAAGGGAGTTTGCCCAAAAACAATTCAATTAAATGTCTGATAATTTAAACGAAGATATTATGAAATTTCATTTAGACCTTAGTTAACTAAGAAGCCCTTTTTCTTTAATGCTGGGCTCATTCTTTTAATAAGCAAGAACAAAAAAGATAAGAAAAGGAAAGTGTAATGGAAAAGAACAAGGAGAGACATAACCAAAGTACTCAAGAAGTACACAAGAAAACAACCAATAAAGAAACATTAAAAAAAAAAAACTATGTCAAGTGAGCTACTAGGATCAAATTAGATAATTTTCCTCCATTAAAACCATATAACTTGAGTTAGACCAATAAAAGCAAGGTGTCTTCTCATACTTTCCTCCCACATCTTATTTAGCCTCTATTCCTTTTGATATGGGCAACACATTCTAACAGACACACTCTTATGCCTTTGTCTCATATGTTCAAACCATTAATGAGTCCATTAATTTATTCTCAATTAGTGCTACAGTCACCTTTTCAAAGATGCACTTGTTTCTAATCTGTATTTTCTAATATATAAACATATCCATCTCATTAGCCTATTGCAGCCACCACCACTTTCTGAACAATTTGATATTTAACTACTCAACATTTAGGCCCACATTGTTTGAATCCTACCATTAACATCTCCTTGAATGCTACCATCTTTGTGTATGATTAAGCCAAGAGTCTAAAAACATTTACACTAGATGATATAGCTCTGTTTGGTTGCTGCTATTGCTACTTGCTTTGTGCTATTTGCTTTTGCCTTCCAAAAAGTTGTCACAAAGTTAAAGCAAATAGTAAGACACAAAATCATAATTCCTCAATGAAAAAAATGACTAAGATGTGATATAATAAAAAAATCATTATTTTGTTAAATCATAATTCCTTAATGAAATAAATGACTAAGATGAGATATCATAAAAATATATATATATATATATATATATATATATATATATATTCATTTTTGTTGAAATATTTAGAGTTTTAGGATTACTTACTTTTCAGGGATGAGTTTTAATTTAAACAGGAGATTATCTCTCCTACTTTATTGCTGTCTTTTAAATTTAGATAAGGCTGAGATTATCAGCTGATTTTTAGGAAATGTTATCTCTGATTTATTGTGGGTATTATCTTTATATAAGAGCCCTCATTTGAGGAATAAAGGGCAGTAAGCCAGAACAGAAAGTTCTTGCTATTCTGTTTCAAATTTTCAGTCTCATTTTCTGTTTTCAAATTTCAGTATTACATTCTTTATGGCATCAGAGCAGGTCTGATCCATGCCACTGTACAGTATGGCATCAGGCAAACAAACGTTTGCTGAAATCACCTCAGGTTCCACTGGATTGGTACCAGTCACTGTCAAGCCTACTACAACCGCTTCCACTGAGTGTACTGCATTCACAAAGGGGCAATTAGACATCCTCCAACAATTAATCCAAAGGGTTCAGCCTAGTTCAGTTGTTGATACAAGCTTAGTTGCTCAGAGAGGTAATTATCTAAATGCTCTCAATGCAGAGGTTGATAGAAATAGTGATTGGATCATTGACTCCGGAGCATCAAATCACATGACTGGTAATGTGAAACTTTTCCAACACCTTCGCCCTTGTCTGAAAGGTCTTTCAGTAAAAATTGCCGATGGCTCATTATCTACAGTCACTGGAGTTGGAACTGTCGTTGTCTCAAAAAATTTAGTCCTAAATTCTGTCCTTTATATTCCTAAACTGAAATGTAATTTACTCTCAGTCAGTAAGTTATCAAAGGATATGAATTGTATCACAAAATTTTACCCAACTTGGTGTGAATTTCAGGACTTGGAATCGGGGAAGACAATTGGCAATGCTAAAGAGAGGGCCGGCCTATACCTCCTAAGGACTGATTCCTTCAAGCTCAAAGATCAAACTGCTTGCAATGCTTTCTCTAACCTTGATCATGTTTTTTCTAGTTCTAATAATCCTAGTGTAGTGACTTTATGGCATTACCGCATGGGTCATCCTTCTTTCTCCTACATGAAAAAAATGTTTCCATCTTTGTTTAACAAAAACCAAGGTCCTTTTCAATGTGAGATCTGTCATTTGTCCAAACAAACACGCACAACATTCCATACTCAGCCTTACAGATCATCCCAACCATTTACCCTTATACATAGTGACATCTGGGGACCATCTAGAATAAGAAATGTCTCCGGTGCAAGATGGTTCATTTCTTTCATAGACGACCACACTAGGATTACTTGGCTTTTCTCATGAAAGAAAAATCTGAAACACGTGCAATCTTTGAAAATTTTCATAAGATGATCCAAACTCAGTTCCAAACCAAAATCCAAATTCTTAGAACTGACAATGCCAAAGACTATTTTAACTCTGTTCTTAACAACTACCTATTAGCTAATGGCATTATCCATCAAAGTTCATGTGTTGACACCCCTCAACAAAATGGGATTGCTGAAAGGAAAAATCGCCATCTCCTTGATATTGCTCGTTCATTACTGTTCACATATAATGTGCCAAAACAATTTTGGGGAGAAGTCGTTCTCACAGCCACCTACCTAATTAACCGAATGCCTTCACGTCCTCTAAACTTCCAAACCCCATATCATTCCCTTCTCCAATTTTACCCACAAACTCGACTTCTCTCAAACCTCCCACTCAAAATATTTGGCTGCACTGCATTCATCCATGATCATTCCCAACATCGTAGCAAACTTGACCCCAAATCCATAAAATGCATCTTTCTCGGTTATGCTTCCAATCAAAAAGGGTATAAATGCTACTCTCCCATTACTCATCGGTTCTACACCACCATGGATGTTACTTTTATTGAAAACCAGCCCTACTTCACTAAAACTGATATTCAGGGGGAGAATCATGTTACAAAACAGCAACATGAATATCAGTTTTTGTTACCAATTGAACCAGAAATAATACAGCAAACTCCTCAAAACAGCCCCTTACCTGAAACCGAACCCGAAATAAAGCAGCAACCTCCTCCAAACAGCCCCTTACCTGAAACCAAACAGCAACCTCCTCAAAGCAACCCCTTACCTGAATTTGATCATGGGCCAAATGAATCAGTTGCAAACAACAAGGAACTTCAAGTCTATTCTAGAAGATCACGAGTCCAAAAGGGCGTAGAGTCCGAACCTACTCCAAAGCAAACCCATGAATCTGAACCGAGCTCCAACAACATGAAATCTACATCAGGTAACTTCGAAACTCCTCTTTGTGATTCTATGGACGATGATCTTGATGTTCCAATTGCTAGAAGGAAAGGGATTAGAGCATGCACTCAACATCCAATTTCTAATTTTTTGTCTTATGAAAGGTTGTCTTCCAAGTTTAAACCCTTTACTACTAAATTATCACTTGTTGAGATTCCACAGACCATAGAACAGGCACTCAAGACTCCAGAGTGGGAACAAGCAGTAAAGGAGGAAATACGAGCCTTGGAAAAGAATGGTACATGGGAAATGGTGAAACTTCCAAATGGAAAAACCCCAGTAGAATGTAAATGGATATTCAATGTGAAGTATAAAGCAGATGGCAGTATCGACAGATATAAGGCTAGATTGGTTGCCAAAGGTTACACTCAAACCTACGGTATTGATTACCAAGAGACTTTCGCACCAGTTGCTAAGCTAAACACGGTAAGGATACTTCTATCAATAGCAGCTAATCTTGATTGGGAATTGCAACAACTAGACGTAAAGAATGCCTTCCTAAATGGTGATTTAGAAGAGGAAGTGTACATGGAGATTCCACCAGGTTTTAAGGATGAAAGAAGTCCACATCTTGTTTGCAAATTACTTAAGTCTCTCTATGGTTTGAAGCAATCACCTCGTGCATGGTTTGATAGATTCACTCGAGTACTCAAACACCATGGATTCCAACAGGGGCAAGCCGATCACAAACTCTTCACTAAACATTCTTCTACAGGTAAAATTGCTGTGTTAATTGTGTATGTTGATGATATTATATTGACTGGAGACTACCTAGAAGAATTGCTAGATTGAAGATTCTGTTGGCCAAAGAGTTTGAAATTAAGGACTTGGGACAACTACGTTATTTTCTAGGGATGGAAGTTGCAAGATCAAAGAAGGGCATCATGGTGTCACAAAGAAAATATACTTTGGATTTGCTGAAAGATACAGGTATGTTAGGGTGTAAACCTATAGATACACCCATGGATACAACCTGTAAAATTGGGTTAAAGGAGAATTGTGCTCCAGTCAACAAAGAGAGATACCAGAGACTTGTTAGAAGACTCATCTACTTATCCCATACCCGTCCTGATATTGGCTTCTCAGTGAGTGTTGTTAGTCAATTCATGAACAATCCAAATGAAGAGCATCTTAAGGCTGTGTATCGTATTCTACGTTATTTAAAGATGACTCCAGGTAAAGGTCTATTCTTCAAGAAAGGAAGTAGTAGAGAAGTTGAAGTGTTCTCAGATGCAGATTGGGCAGGATCAGTAACCGATAGAAGATCCACCACCGGGTATTGTACTTTTCTATGGGGGAATCTAGTCACATGGAGGAGTAAAAAACAGTCTGTGGTGGCAAGGAGTAGTGCTGAAGCAGAATTTCAAGCTATGGCTTTGGCTGTATGTGAAGGAATGTGGATAGGAAGAGTCCTTTATGAACTAAATCTGTCTACAGATAAATCATTTAAGATGTTATGTGACAATCAAGCAGCCATCAGTATAGCCAAAAATCCAGTGCATCATGACAGGACTAAACACGTGGAGATTGACAGACATTTCATTAAGGAGAAAATTGAGGAAGGCATCATTAATCTATCATACATTTCTACAAACTATCAAGTGGCTGATATTTTCACAAAAGGTTTGCCTAGGATGTCATTTGATAATTTTGTAAACAAGCTGGGTATGATTAATATTTACAACCCAGCTTGAGGGGGAGTGTTGAAATATTTAGAGTTTCAGGATTACTTACTTTTCAGGGATGAGTTTTAATTTAAACAGGAAATTATCTCTCCTACTTTATTGCTGTATTTTAAATTTAGATAAGACTGAGATTATCAGCTGATATTTAGGAATGTTATCTCTGATTTATTGTGGGTATTATCTTTATATAAGAGCCCTTATTTGAGGAATAAAGGGCAGTAAGCCAGAACAGAAAGTTCTTGCTATTCTGTTCCAAATTTTCAAACTCATTTTCTGTTTTCAAATTTCAGTATTACATTCTTTAATTTTGTTATTAAAAAAATTCATTTTATTAATTCTTCAAAAAAATTATCAGCTTTTTTATCTGAACTCATTTTTTGGGATTTTATTAACACTCAGTTAATCATTACACTAGGAATATACATGTCATAAACATCATCTTCTGGATACAAGTTAATGAGGGAATGGAAGGGAAGAGAAGAAAGAGAGGAAAGGAAAAGAGGGGGTTTTAAAGAAAATGAAAGGATATATCATTCCCTCGTTTGGATAGCTAAAATGAGGATAGTCGAAGATACATTATAATATATTGTTCCATTTAAACTCCTTTCAATATACTTTTACATGCAATTATGTGATTAATATTGGAATTAATAACTAAAATTTAATTTTTATTATTAATTTTCTCATTTTTCTTTAACTGAAATGAACTAATACAAATTCTTAATACACCAAAATACATGTAATCATGTGATTAATATTGGAATTAATAACAAAATTTTAATTTTAATTATTATTTTCTCATTTTTGTTTAACTAAAATAAACTAATGCAAATTCTTAATATACCAAAATAACACATGACCAGTTAAAAAGAAAATAAAAATTCACGCCTTAAGTTAAAACAACTAAAATTCTCAGCTAAGTAAAACAGGTTGTGTGCTACCACTGAATTCTAACCATGTTCAAACAGAAACCTATATTAATTTTGATGATACCAAAACTCACCTTGTGTTATTGATTAATAAGTTTGCTTAAGCATTTCAAGCGTAGTAATTATATTTGTTAAATTCATATTGGTTTGAGCTTGAATAAGGCATAGGGAAAGGCTAACTTAACAAGGAGGATGGATTTTATAAAAGATCAAAAGGAGAATTGATTAAATCAAGAGGACTCAGTTTAGAGAACTAATGAAGTGAATGACCAAGGAAGCATGTGTTTGAGGGAGAATTTGAATGCCCCAGAGATTTTGTCAAACAGATTGCAAAATTGGTCAAGGCCTACCCCAGTATTGGGATAAAGGCTTTGATGATGATGATGATGATGATGATGATGACGACGATGATGATGATTGCAAAATTGGTCAAGGCATCCAACTGCCCTATGCATGGCATCTTAATGATCTTGATGGAAATAATGTACTTAAGCAAGAACGAGGTGACATCTAATATCCATAGCATCCGAATGCCCATCAAGAAATTTCATCCAGGTTCAAAAACTTGACAAGGCATCCGAATGATCTATACATGCCATCAAAACGCCAATGCTGAAGAAGCGCACTCAATAAAAATTAGTTTATCGCATCCAAATGCCCATTCCAAGCCTCCCAAAAAAGAGAGAATGCGATTCAAATTTAGCCATAATATCCGAATGCTCAACCTATGGCTTTCGACCACCCATACCAGGAAATCCAAGATATGATCCCAACAGCTATACTTGTGAAAATCTTTCCAACAAGCAAGTACATCCCCAAAGGCTAAAATCTCATTCTCCACTATAAATACACCCAAGAGGGTTGAAGAAGAACAACCAATTGAACAGAACCAAAATTATATCAAAGATAAAAGCATTCCATCTCTCTTCAAAGACTCAAGAGCTTTTATTTCAATATTTTGAGTGATATTGTAGTGAGTTAAATTTATTTATTCAGATCATCGAGTGATCAATTGCACTATATTTCAAGCTTGTTGCTTGGTTCAAGGTGTGGGAAACCCTTTGGGTTTAGAAATTGAGCTAGGATTACTCGATTGAGTTTAGGTGTTTGGGAAATACTAGTTTGAGATTTATAATCCTAGTTTTTAAGCTTAGGATAACTCACTTTGTAATTGTTTGGCGGAAGCAATTAATTCCATCGATTTAGCAAATTCTTAAATCCTTGGAAAAGACTGTCAAGGTAGTGGACATAGGTCAACAAGGGGTAAACCACTATATATCATGGCGCATTGCCTACTTCCAAGATCAATTACATGGTGATTTCTGTTCTTTGCTTAAAGATCTCATTAAATCAAATTTGTTGTTATTCATCCCCCTCTAGCACAATCTACTTGGGACCAACAAAATCCTTTTTTTTTTTGCGAAAAGGTCAAAAAGAAAAGTCTATTGGGTTGAGAAGATACTTAGTAGAGGCCAAATGAGTAGTTTATGAAAGCTATAAGAAAGCCAAGTGGGTAGTAGATGAGGAGAACAAGACAATGAAAGGTAACTGCCAAACTGAAATTTGGAGATTTTAAATGGTTTCATTTGAAAATTGGAGAAGATATAAGGATGTGATAGTCATTTCAAACTAAAACAAAAGTCAATCATTTCCTTTGCCTCTTTTTTCCCAATCTGGAGTATTGGAAAAAAGGGCATTTGACGGAAAACAGAGTGGTGCTCAAGAACCTACCCATCCTTTATTTTAATTGAATAGTAGCCAAACAAGGGAAGGGTTCTTTACCCTCCCCTCCCATCAATCTAAACACGGTGCTAAAGTAAAGCTCATTACCATAGTTGCTAAATCAAGATACATATTTTGAATCAAAATTTTATTTTTAAGAACTGAGTATCATATCATAAGATATGATAAACTATTTTAAAATTAATTATAAATAATATATATTATACGTATTAATGGAAATGAGTATGTGATATAAATAAAAAAATATATTTGTTTTTCACATTCTTAAATGCTCATTAATAATATATTTTAAATAATTTTTTTTTTTTATGTTAATTTACTAACTAAAAGCATAAAAGTTTCATATTTTTAAGTTCAAATATTTAGAGAATATGTTAAAGTTCTTTTTAGGTCTAAAACTATTAAAATTACATTTTTAGGTAATTGAGTCTGATCATTGTTTGATTGGGGCCTAACCCAAATTTAGCACAAGTGTACTGAAAAGTATCAAATGTATAGTAAGATACACATTGATTCGCTTGTGTATCGATAGATATATCACCAATTTATGATAAAACCGGTTCTCTATAAATATTTGTATCAGTTTTGTAGTGAATTGATTCATACTGCATGATATGTACTGAGTATCGTAGGGTATTAACAACTACGCTCATTACTTCCTAAGTGAATTTCATAATGAATAAAACCTAACATGCTTCTCTCATCTAGAGTTCCACAAGCTTTAAAAAATGCTTTAAGTAAAACTAGTAAAATGAAACTCTAACAAAATGCATGCCCAAATACAAGCTATCGCACAATTGCAAACAAAACAAAACGGGGTGAAATTAACAAAAGTAATCTATGAAAAACAAGATAGAGACAAATTGAAAATACGAAAGCAGATATATGCAATAATTTTGTAGCATCAAGTCAAAACCAAAAATCATTCATTTGATGAGCAATAATCCCAGTGATTCCTACCTCACTAAATGATGAGATGGATCGCAGTTGATTGAACCCGAGGTCCAAGTGCTTCAACTTGGAACATTTCCGAAGATTATCCACTTTTGCAAACTTGTTTCGACTTAAATCAAGGGTTTCAACAGCAGGAAGAAGTTGCAAAGACTCATCCATTAATAACAGGCGATTGCACGCACACGAAACAAAGGACAAACGGTTCCACTGTGGAGAGCCCTTTATCTCAGCAATTCTACTAGCAAACACGTGTCGTAAAGCATCCTACATAATTTTAAAGGACAAACATATTATTCTGAAGTTTCTATTGATCAAATAAAAAATTGAGGATTATTATCAAAAAAAATAAAAAAAAAATAAAAATTGAGGAAAAGAATTGATTTACAGAGTCCATTCGTAATAGCACTAAATTGTCCTTAGGAATAATAATAATAATAATAATAATAATAATAACAACTAAATGAGTGCAATTAATTATTAATTTTGTTTGAAAATAAATGCAAAACACCCAAAGAAACTCACAGTTGAATTATGACAAATAATCTTCTCCAAAGTATGCCTCAACTCAAGCAATCCTTTTGCTGCTGAAGTTGACAGATCACACCCTCTAAGTTCCAGAACCTTCAGTCTTCCAAACGGCAGCAATGAGAGCGGCGTGGGGTCACGCGCAGGCAGGGGCAAGGCAGATACCACCTTAAGGGCCGTTAGGAGCCGTAGAATCCGGCGAAGCTGTTCGAGCGCACGGTGGTCCCCAAGGTCCGAGACGTAGGCACGTAGATAGTCAACCGGAGCTCCCGCTAGAAATCTCTCGAGCTCCTGCAACGCCTCGAGCCGCGACTGCACGTAGTGTAGCCCCGCCGGGTTAAGCTTCAGCACCTTTGTCCCTTCAATTAAAGCCCCCGCTTGCTCGTCGACGAAATTGACCAGCTTCTCGAGGTAGCCATCCCCTGTGACGATCGCCATTGGCACCAGAATTAGGGTTTTAGAAACAGAAGAAAACCATCCAGGGTTTCATACCAAAGCACTTAAATAAACACATATTCAAGAGCCAGTGTGTGCTATAGATATCAAGAAATCAGATTTACCAAACGATTTTTGGATGAGAGAAGTTCAGAAAAATAGGAAAAGGAATTCAAGGAGGAAAAGAGATCGGAAGAAAGTGGAAGGAAATTGTTTTGAAGATTGCAGGTGAAGTTTCAAAAGAAAAAAAAAATCAAGAAAATCGATTTGTATTACAGTAGAGAGAAAGGAGAGCTTAGGGGATTGGGGCGAGCGAGAGAAAGAACGCGGCCATGGCAGAACCCTCAGCCAAGGAAAATTCTATACATACCCCACATTTTACTAAATCTACCCCACCCCAAACAAATCCTATTAAGTAAAATACAATTTTACCCATTACTCACACCGGCTTCTTTCTCCTCCTCCTCCTCCTTCCGTTTCCTTCTCCTTCTCCTTCTCCTCTTTCCTTCTTCCTCCTTCCCGGTACGAATCTCCTGCCGTTAAGGTAAAAATGGCATTCTTAGTTGTGTATGAAACTCCTGCGCCACCATGTGCCCGCTCGCGCCGCTCGCAAGTGTGCCACTGGCACCAAACCAGCCCCGGCAGGTGGCACGCCTGCGCGAGGCCAGCCCCACGCAGGTGGCACGCCTGAGCGAGGCCAGCCCCGCGCAGGTCGAGCGGCGGGCACACCATGCTCGAGGATCCCGCGCAAGTGTCACTTGCAAGGAACCCGCGCAAATGTCACTTGCACTAGGATCCCGCGCAAGTGTCACTTGTGCGAGGATCCCGCGCAAGTGTCACTTGCGCGAGGAACCCGCGCAAGTCTCACTTGCGCGAGGACCCTGCGCAAGGCTGACTTGCTTGAGGACCCCGCGCAAGGCTTGCGCGAGCGTTTTACATTCTGTTTTTCCTTCTGTTTTAGAATCTGTTTAGCTTCCTTTGCAATTATTTCTGGTTTTTATGATTTTTTATTTAATCATATGACTAAAGTTTATAATTATGCAGACTATTGCCACCATCACCCTCCGATTGCTGCCATCAATCTGTACAAGCTATTGCACTGTAGGATTACTACCACCGGATATGTGCTTGATGTATGTTAATTTTTTCGTGCTATGTTCTATTTAAGCATTGTCTGAAAAATAAATAATGTGATATATTATCAAAGAGGTGTGATATATTATCAAATAAATAATGTGATATATTATTCATGCTATGTTCTATTTAAGCATTGTCAGATATATTTCATGCTATATTCTATTTAAGCACTGTAGGCTCACTTGTCATGATCTGCTTATTTATACTTGCTGACAATGTAGACACACTTGACACTATTATTTCTCACTTACTCTCACTTTGCACGACACACACCTCACGTCACTCACTCACACTTCCACGCACATGTACACTTTTTACTTCCTCACACACTTGCACTCAACTATTGCACTTAGTGTCTTGGCTTTTAATCTGTTTGATAATTATTTAAATATTTTTCTTTTTCAGACATGGCTAATACACGAGGTGGAGATTCATCTCAAGAAAGACGACAGCGACCTACCGGCTCTGAGAGGAGACGACGAGTAAGGAGATATCAAGCCGAGCAAGCTGAACAAGTCGAACCTGTCGAGCAGGCTAAGCAGGTCGAGCAGGCTGAGCAGCTAGATGCAGATTATGCAGAGGAGGAAGTCGAACCTTGTCCTGGAGGTCCGACTGATACATCAGTTCTCAGAAGTTTTAGATCACATGTTGCTTTTGCAATATGGGATGGGCAGGTAATTCTCGTTTTAAAACTTTAGTAATATGTTTTTGCAAGATGTGATAATATGACGCTTTTGAAATAACTTATTGTTTGTTGTTTTCGATATAGGAGCAAGACAATTTGAAGGTCCTGAATCATAGCAACAAAATCTCTCAGTGGATCTTAAATGATGATAGATCTCATATTCTCTCCTTGGTTCTGCAGTCCGGCTTAGCGAGTTTAGTTGACTGTAGTTACCGCGCATGCAACAACACCATCATCTCTGCTTTTTGTGAGAGGTGGCAGCTAGAGACGAATACATTTCATATGCCTTTTGGAGAGATGACGATTACTCTTGATGATGTAGCTACCCTCCTAGGCATACCAGTGACCGGGGCGATCATATTTTGCCGGCACATCTCTGTGAAGGAAGCCGTTAGAGTATTAGTACCGTTGTTAGGAGTCTCTATTTCTGAGGCTCAAGTGGCGACGAGCACTAGTCGTGGGTCCAGTGTGACATTGCAGTGGTTGAGAGCAAAATTTAGCCATGTCACCGACAGCTCCAGTGATGAGGAGATAGTATATGCTACTCGTGTATTCTTGCATCACTTGCTTGGATGCACTCTTTTTGTAGATAAGAGTGGGTCACATGTTGCCGTGTCATTATTGCACTGTTTAGAGGAGCTAGCGGCTATCAGTGAATACGTGTGGGGTGCAGGTGCTCTTGCTCATATGTATAGACAGCTGGGTCTTGCGAGCAGATCAAAAGTCACATCGATTGGCGGCTATATGACCCTTTTACAGGTATTATAATATACTTTATCTAACTTGTTAATTATAAATTATTTGTTTATAATTTATTAATAATTAATGTTTTATTTGATGTAGGCTTGGATTTATGAGCACTTTCCGTCGTTAAGTTCGGAGGTGAACGTTAACTACGAGGAGAGTATGCCTCAAGCTCGACGATGGAAGCCACGTACTTATGGCCAGGATGTGAAGGTCTTGCGAGAGCAGCTAGATGACCTTCAGTGTAACCAGGTGTGCTGGGATCCCTATGCAGATAGTCGGATACATCATCTGTTGCCTCCGATCATGTTTTTTCACTGTCTGCTTGAAAGCTGGGGATGTCGTGGAGCCGTATCATCCAGAGAGAGTGTTACGGCAGTGGGGCTATGTACAAACCGTACCTCCAAGACCTTTGGCGCCATTTAGAGCACGGAGAGGTAGTATGAGCGCCACTTACGATGTCATTTATCAGTTTATGAATAATATATGGTAGAGATGGCCTATGTATGTCCTCACAGAAGAGAATAGAGGACGAAGATATGTGATCCCAAGAGAGACAGCTCCAGATTATATGACTTGGTATGAAGCCATTTCTCATCGATTCGTACAAAACTCAGCACGCAGATCGAGGTTTCAAGCTCCCCTTGTCGAGTCCGATTATTCTAGCGTAAGTTATTAACACTAAATCTCAAGTGAATAAAATTTTTTCATAATATTTAATTTGATAAAATTTCTTTCATGTATTGTCTTGTAGCGCAATTCGAGGGCAATTTCTTACATTGAATTACTCATGTGCGGCAACCAAGATGTGGAGACATTGGCAAAGGGACTTCACGACCTGCATGACATATTAACTGGGTCGTCAAATGCTGCTTCATCTTCAGCTCCTCATCCAGCTCCTCATCCAGCTCCATCACATGCATCTCCTCCAGCTCCTCCACGAGCTCCTATTTCCTTGGAGACAGCTCCACCAGTTACATCAGACATAGCTCCTCCGCCTACATGTTTTTATACCAGGATCGGGAGGAGGAGAGGCAAGGCAATTATATCGGATGCGTCGGAGGATTAGTGTATTAATAAATTTGGTAATGACTTTTGTTTTGTAAAGATACAGTTTATGTTTATGATATTAGATAATGTTATTAAAATATGTAGTGATTTTTGTTTATAATTTAGTAATGATATTTAGTGATTTTTTGTTTTTTAAACATACAGATTATCTTTATGATATTTGGATAATGTTATTAAAACATATAATGTATAAATCGATAATACAATCTTAACAAGGCATACATATCAAATACAGTAATATTTAATAAAATATCATATGTCATCTAAGTCAATGGTTTCTCTAATGACAACATCTGATCTCGAAAATAAATTTTGAAATTCTTCAATGCGAGATACATATTGAAGCTCCCACTCACAAGCAAAGTCACATCGATATCGATACCAATTGCATGCAATCGGAGGTATTGGCGCAAATGGGTCTATAAATACCTGAAAAATAGCATTGTTAAACGCATAATAAATGAAATACACAATATCTAAAGTGTGACATATATATCATTATCAATACCTCAACAAAATGAGAATCGTTAACAAATCCAATTGTTATGAATCCATGCTGTAGCGATGGAGGTGGTGCAGTTCTAAGCGGGAGATATGTTAAACATTGTCTCGAAGATAAATGGACGAGCACAACATTATATTTTGTTGCTATCAAGTGACCCATATCGGGTTAAGTCATCCATTTATCATAAGGAGCCGGTATGTTGAAATATGATAATGTCCCTAACAATTCATCAACACGCTCCATGGATCCATAGAGACTAACATAGTAAGCTCGAAAATCACATATCTCGTCAATCAAATCTTGTTGCACATTCACCCATGCATCAACACCCATGCCTAGTAACCCAGCTATAGCCCGAAAGCCACAATGTCCATCTGACTCAACATCCACAGTAGAGCGTATGAAGGGGCGTATCTCTAAAGGGAAAGAATCAATAAATTTCACTTTCTTTTTTCGATTAATTGGAGCTTCATCCTTTTAGTTGCTGAATTTAAATTTGCGAGTGTTGATGTGCTATCATGTTGAGATTCAACAATCTCAAAGTATGAAGGGGCACGTCGAGTTGATTTGTTTGAATGGCCTTTGCTCTTAGCCTTATCGAGTGGAGGAATAAGGAATGTAGTTGCTGGATCACCTAGTTCTCTTAATTTTTTCTTCAAGGCTAATATTCCTGAGAGATCACACGCATTGAAGCGTTTCACTATTAGCTCCCACTTGGCATCAAGATTCAACTCAGCCAAATAATCAACAGTTTTCTTCTTCAAGTCCAACTTCGACCAATGAGGATCCAAAACAGATAAGGGAATAGGTTTCTCATCCCTAATGAATTCAGCAATCTCATGAGCACAAGGCAACCCATGTGTGCTTCTAATGATGCAACCACAAATAAGATGGTCAATGCCGGTATCATTTGCTCGATGCGCCTCCTTCAAAAGTATACTCAACGCTGTCCTAGACACCAATCCTCGTAACTCCCTAAACAAAGCTGGTCTAAAATTATGTTCAACAATAATAACACTTCTCTCGAACGAAGCCTTTATCTCCGTATGTTGTAGCTCAATCAGAGAGTTGATAACTTTCCAAGATGAATCAAAATCTCCTTGGGACGATCCAAGGTGCCTCTTTAACTTCGCATGTGCACTCTCAGCCCTACATGACATTCGAACAATGTTTGATTATAATGAATAAATTGTATAAGTTGTGAAAATAAGAACTTTTAAACTTTGTAAACATGCATACCTATTTGTTGTAACATTTCCAAAGTGCTTTACTTTATTTGTCCAAGCAGCAATAAATCTCTCTTTATGTGTAGTTAGCCAAGTATCTCTTAAGTACTCGAGCGCTCTAGGATAAGAACGGTAATGAGAGACCATTGAACTTAAATTTGCTTCATACTCATACTCATTTGAAGAGGATACAAGAACGCCCCAAGATGACATGAATGCCTCCCACTTCTCCATGCTCTCAAAAAACTTTTTACAATGAGCAAGTACATTCTTTGATATATGCCATCTACATAAGAGATTAATTGCGCTAGGGAACACTATCTGTACTGCTTTCATCAATGCTAAATCCCTATCAGTAACAATGACAGAATGTGTTGAATCAGAAGACATCAAACTTTTCAGCTTCTCTAATGCCCAAGTGTAGTTGTCAGTGCGGTTAGCCTCCATGTAAACAAATGCAACTGAAAAAGTTAGATTTGTACATGTTACACCAACAATCTCAAGGAGTGGGAGTCGATATCTATTAGTTTTATATGTACAATCCATAACTAATACATTGGAAAAAGCATTCAACAAATCTATAGCTGTTGGATGTGCCCAAAATAAGTCTCTAACACAATCACTTGACTTATCACTCCGATGCCACTCAACATATTTACAATCATTCAAGCATTTCATGAGTTGTTGCATCTGTGATCTACCAGCTTTGTCATCCATTCTATATTTTTGTCGTGCATTGTAGATGGTCTTGATGGTACTTACATTCTTCTTATCATGTTGTTTCAACATCATTAAAATTTTTCTTGGTTTTACCATAGCATTTATCATATCACCCACCATACTTTGCTCTTGCACTGTTAATCGACCAGCAAAGGAATGTCCTTCTAGCTGTTGTGCAGCCAAATGATTATGCATCCCATATACTACTTTCGCTGCCCAACTATCGATCTCGTCCAATTCACCCCTAGTAACTCGAATGGACAATTACACTTCTTTGTTCCCGTTCCCAAGCGATGCAATTCATTTGTACTTGACTTATATGTTCCATACCTTTCACATACAAGTCGAACTCTAGGTCTTCTTCGAGGAACATCAACTTCCGATAATCTTATCACAACAACAAAACCTAGCTCTTTTCCAAGCTCTCTAGCCCATGTGATCAAGGTATTTCGACAATTGAAAACCTGAAACAAAATAAATTTAATAATTAGTTTTTTCTACTAGATTTGTATTAAAACATTATATTAATTTTAAAACTACTTACTTGGTTAGTAGTAAATGCATCGGTACAGTCAAATATTTCTTCATGGACACTTTTTGATTCTCCGCTATACACTATCCTTTTATCATTCTGCAAATATTAAACAAATTCATTAATTATAATTATTATAATAAATAATATATTAAAAAATTAAGATTGAATTTTAGTACAAGAGCGCACAAAAAGACAGATCTGTGCAAGCCAGGCATGTTCCGCGCAAGCTGACACTTGCGCGAAACATGAAGTTCCGCGCAAGCTCTACTTGCGCGGGATTTCTGCTCAAACGCCACTTGTGCGGATATCAGGCGTAAGCGCCACTTGCGCGAAAATCCCGCGCAAGCGCCACTTGCGCGAAAAGCCCGCGCAAGAGCCACTTGCGCGGAAATCCCGCGCAAGATCCACTTGCGCGGAAATCCCGCGCAAGCGTGACTTGTGCTGAAATATGGCGCAATTTCTCTGAATTTCAATTTGCAGAAGACAAATTTTAACCTCTTCTCCTTCTTCGTCGGCTTTTACACTTTCAACAAAACTTTCGTACTCTTCGTAACTATCATAATAGCTATCATCAGGAAGATTTTCCATGAAATTTAAACTGGGAAGGGTGGGCTCGTGAGAAAGAAAAAAATGGTAGAAGAGAAAACGCATGAACATAACAAAAAGAGAGAAAAAGTAGAACGAGAAGAAAAAGATGCAGAAGAGCAATATTTTTTACAACAGTTATACTTTTAACAACAAACGCCTAATATTTTTTAACCACAGAACACATTTTTTCTACATCTCGCGCAAGTTTCACTTGCGCGCAAATGTTGCGCAGGTGAAACTTGCGCTATATTGTCGCGCAAATTTCACTTGTGCTATATTGTCGCGCAAATTTCACTTGTGCGACATTTGCGCGCAAGTGAAACTTGTGCGACTAGTTCGTGCAAGATAAACTTGCGCTACATTTTCGCTCAAGTAAACTTGCACGAATTTCCGACGTTCGCGCAAGTAAAACTTGCGCATGTTCGTCGCGCAAGTAAGACTTGCGCATCATGCCATATTATCTGATGGGGCGAATTTTGTCATTTTATCCGTTTTTTTACTGTTGAAAAAATGGGTTGGGGTAGAAATAGTAAAACGTGGGGTAGAAATAGAATTTCTCCTCAGCCAATGACGCAAATGACGGTTGGATCCAAATGATTGGGTTCAGGTCGGGAATGTGTAAATTTTGTGTTTGGAGGGATCGAAATCTAGATCTATTTGAGAAATTCTATTCACACTCCAAAAATTATTAAGCTCACCCAATCTAAAAAATTTACCTCCTCATACCCTTATTAGGGCATTTTTTGTTTCCAGTGAGCCATAGCTCACCGAAGTTGATGCCAAGCAGCACTTGAATGCTGCCGCAGTAAGATGCCTGGGCAGCCAACAAAAATGGGGGAGAAAAAAAAAAGCTTCCGGGAGTGGATTTCTAGGAGCTTTATTATGCTCCCGAAAGCCCACTCCAGCGAGCTTTATGATGCTTCCTGAAGTGAACTTCCGCGGAGCTTCTTATGCTCCCGGAAATCCACTTCCGGGAAATAAAAGATTTCAAAAAAAATTAAAAAAAATTAAAAAGGTTATTTATGTAATTTTCTTAAAAAATAGGGTGTGTCTAATAGTATATAGGGTGTGTTTAGAATTACTCGATCTATTTATGTCATTTAATCAGACTTCATATAAAGTACACCTGGCGCACATGCACTTGACATTGGGACGCCCACTCGTACAACCCGTTTCCGTTGCCCTTTTCTCTTCGACTTTCGGTTTCTGCACTAGTCCAGTTCAGACCGGAATTAATAGAAATTTTTTCTAAGGAATTAATTGTTTGCTTGTTGGTGAGAAGTACAATGACAAGACAAGATGTTCAATTCAAGATAATGCTGCACCCTGCAAGTTTACTAAGAGTGGACAAGGCTGTTCTACAGTTGCGTTCCCTTGTTAAATTGTATATCATCATTTCTTTGCAAGATAAGGAAGGGTTTTATTCACAATCAAAAAATTAAGCCTAACTGCTTATTTTAACAAATTTTTTTAATATCCAAATGCATTTATATGAAAATAATTTTTTTATCCATTTTACTGGTTTTCGACATTTCCTTAAATGAATTTTCAATAGCAAAGTGTGTCTCAAAAATTCACTTTTGGAAACCAATAAAAACTCTTGAAAATTCACCTCGAGAGCCTTTTTTGGCTCTCGGAAGTAGAATTTCTGAGAGCCTATTCGGCTTTATAACTCAATTACATCAATTTCTACAACATCGTGAACACTCGAAGAGAATTTGAACAAAAATGGAATTTATATATACATCTGTTGGCTCTATAGACTATACCGAGAGGGGGGGTGAATCAGTTCTTAGCTAGCCTTATGCCCGTTTTTCGATTCTAAATCAATCCAAAACATTTATAAGCTTTAAGGGAGTTTTTCTTAACTTTCTCAAATGAAAATATTGTCCAAAAACTTATAAGTAATTTTCTAAACTTATGTTCAATAATTCTTGAGAAAATTACTTAATATTGAAAACCATTTTATAAAGTATTAAGACCTATAAGAATATATCATTAAATCATGGTCTTAATGTTTGATATGAACACTTAAAAATGGATTGAGAAAATCATGTGTGATAAGGCAAATTTACAATATGAATTAAAACATTAAGGCTTACTTAAGTTTTTGTCATTTCAAAATATATATGACAATTTAAAGCTAACAATCTTCCCCTTTTTAATATGACAAAACTTAATGTAAATTTGCTTTGAAAATTCTTTCATAAAATACTCCCCTCAAATAAAGCAGGATTTTATAAAGCTCCCCCTTAATATAAGCAGGGTTTTGAAAAAAATTTTCAAACTATTTCTCCCCCATTATCTCTCCCCCTTAATATCTCTCCCTTTTAATATCTATCTCTCCCCCTTTTTGTCATAACAAAAAAAAGGAAAAATAATAAAAAAATATATGCTCCCCTTAAATCATGGCTATGTGAGAATAAATAAATATGCTCCATCCAACAAGAAAGGTATTAGTACATGGGACTCATAGCACAAATAAATAAGTCAATATTCACAAAGAGTATGAAATATTCATCAAAGAATATGACTTATGATCCTAAACCAATTGTTTATAAATAATTTTGCAATAAGGTCTCAATTGGTAAGAAATTAAGCAAGCACCTAAGTATAACAATTGTTCTCTAAAGTCTAACTAAGGTGCATGGCAATACATCATGATTATGAGCTAAAATTAGATGACATATCATATGCAAGAGCTCATAAATCACGTTCAAGCAAGAGTGTGCATAGAATCAAGATATATAGCAATTAACTACAAATTCTAGCACACAAAAGTTTCATGCAAAAATATCCTAAATGAATTCTTCTCTATTTGTCATTTCAAACTAAAGAGTATGAGAAGAATTGTCAATTTAAAGCTCATACCAATTGGCAATTTAGATTTGGCTTACCAATTATTGAAAATATGGTTGCCAATGATATTAATTGTTATTTCAATCTAAATACCAATTGTAACTAATGGTTGACTTAGTCATTTTGTATGAATCCAATATGTAATATGTTCATGTCAAGAAAATAATCATTCTAAATATGCAAGAACACAATCACACATCATCAAATATGCATATGGATCAATTAAACATTAGCATACTATCATAAAATATTAATCCATATTCATATTCACAAATTGATACCATATGGAAGATTCAAAAAATCAAGGAATTCAAGCAAACACATTTTCTTTCATGGTTTCAAGCACACAAATCCTATGCTCATTTTCTAATTCAAGTCCTTAACCAATTATGAGCAAGGAAGGATTCAAATAATAAATGCATGGATATCAAGTTTGTTCAAGTTTGCATTTATCTTTGAATGTTGGTGTTGTCATTAAGACCCTAGTTCTTTAAGTACAAGGATGATAAAGTTTCATGCATTTAAACATTTAGGATCCATTTACCATCACAAATTATAGGCCAATGACCATTACCAATTGTTGAATTTACATTTGAAATCAATCCACTAGATGTAAAATTATCATGAAACCTAGTGTGGAATTGATAAGTCAAACCAAGAGATTTAATCCTATAAGCAGGCTTGACTAAGATGAACAAAAGGAATGAAAAATATTCATTATGCATAAGTTCATCAAATTCTCAAATAAATTCTTGAAATATTTCTCAAAATTATGTTTAAGCATTCATTGAAAGTATATTTCAAGATTATTTCAAGATTCATGAATGTTTTCAACAAGAAAAATGATTTTGCACTTGTGAGCTCAAGAAAAATGATATTAATTGTTGAAAGTGATGCCATTTGTTGGAAATAACACAAGTTGATGGAGTTGAGGCATGATATCAATGAAAAATGAATTTTCATAGTTTAAAGATCATCAAAAAGAAGTTAAAATACTGGATTTTAAGTTGAGAAGAAAGAGGATATCAAGAGAATTAAGAAAACTTCTCAACTAAGGCTTAAAAATGCAGAAAAAGGCATAAATTGCCTAGAGGGATCGATCCCATGAGCAAAGGGATCGATTCCTAAACTCCAGAATCAAGTTTCCTGCATGTTTTTCCAAAGGGATTGATCCTGTATGTAGAGGGATCGATCCCTCATCCTGGTTCTGCAGATTTTTGACAGAAAATCCAACTTGTGAGGTGTCAAAACTTCGTTTTTGAGTATTTTAAGTCCAAGTAAGGGTTTAAACATTTGTAAAACATGATTTTGGACTTGTATGAATGAAAAACCATTTTACAAAAGATTTTGCAATTTTGGAAGAATTTACGCAATAAAATACATTTTTGGCATCAAAGGATGTCATTTTGAGAGTTAAGCATATTTTGGCAAAACCAATGCATTGAATTTCATAAATATGTCAAAACAAACTTGTTCACATAGGTTTTAAGCACATATATCAACAAAGCATACATTTTGTGAACAACATGCCATGATATCCAACATACAAGTTCTTCATTAATGCACATGACATGGCATTTTGCATATATGACATATTTGGCAATTTGAGGCAAGTAAATACATTATCAACGCATAGAAAACTTGCTCAAAATGCATAAATCCAATAATCATTTCAAAATAACTAAACATGCTTTTCATTCAATCAAATATTGCATCAAAAACTATCCAATCACTTATCATGCTTTTTATTTATCCATTCAACTTATAGTGCATCAAAGATCATCAACCAAGTGCCTCAATAAAACATATAAATAATTTTAGCAAAAATGAGTTTTGAAGAGATAGGATTTAAGCTTACAAAACTCCTTTGCTAGAGAATGCTTTGCATTGAATAGTTGAATCCACCTTGTGCCATTCTTTGAAGAATTGTTGTGACCTTGTCAAGTATGGATTCTTAAGCTCTTCCTCTTTCTCATTGGCATAAGCAATCTCCATGGGGGGTGTGTAGAGCATTTGAACTCTATTGTTTCTTTGTATTCTCATGCTCCAACACTCCTACATCGAACAATTTCAAACATACTTTGGTACCCACATTTTCTTGGATCCATGAGAGTTAGTGCAAATAATTTTTTATCCTTTTAGGATCCATTTCAAGCACAAATCATCATTATTTATTGCATACTTTGGCACCCATATTTTTCTAACTACTCTTTTTCTAAATGTGGTTTTTCTATATGTGCATGCTTGTGAAGAGTGTCCTATTCTATTGCATAGTGAGCATGTAAGAGATAAATCATGCATGGTATTTTTGCTCACTAAGAAATTCTTAAGATGAGTTTCTTTTTGTTTAGCATTATAGCCTAACCCATCTTTGTCAAAGAAAGCTCTTTGGGTCTCTAACATATGATCTAGCTTTTGTTGACCCATATAAAACCTAGTAAATGAGTTATGCAAATTTGTATTCTTTTTATTTAACTCATTTATCTCTAAGTTAGCATCTTCTTTCAAATTCTAACTTAGTACTTATCAAGGCTTCATTTTCTATTTTCAAATTAGCAATGATTTTCTTATATTTAGAATTCATGCATTGAAATTCATTTGCTAACTCATCAAAAGCATTTTGTAAATCATCATAAGAATGATCATTGCATTCACTAGAGCTCGGTTTCTCCTTTTCATCCTCAATAGTCAAAGAGCTAGGATTTGCCAATTTATCTTTAATGTATTCTAATTTCTTTTCTAGCTCTAATTTCACCCCGATGAGTTCATCATTCTTTGAGCCTAGATCTTTTATTTTCTCATCCAACTCAAAATTAGTATTCATCAAAATTTCATTCTCTTTTCTAAATTTATTTAACTTTTTGTTATATTTTGCATGCATTGATTTATATTCATCACTTAGTTCATTAAATGCATCTTGAAGCTCATCAAATGAATATTCTTCTAAAGTTTGTGAGCTAATATCAAAATCATCACCGAGAGCCATTTATGGTCGTTTTGCTCGATAGAGGTTAGTCTAAATTAATTTCGAGCCCAAGCTCTGATACCAATTGTTGGCTCTATATACTATACCGAGAGAAGGGGTGAATCGGTTCTTAGCTAACCTTATGCCCGTTTTTCGATTCTAAATCAACCCAAAACATTTATAAGCTTTAAGGGAGTTTTTCTTAATTTTCTCAAATGAAAATATTGTCCAAAAACTTATAAGTAATTTTCTAAACTTATGTTCAATAATTCTTGAGAAAATTACTTAATATTGAAAACTATTTTATAAAGTATTAAGACCCATAAGAATATATCATTAAATCATGGTCTTAATGTTTGATATGAACACTTAAAAATGGATTGAGAAAATCATGTGTGATAAGGCAAATTTACAATATGAATTAAAACATTAAGGCTTACTTAAGTTTTGTCATTTCAAAATATATATGGCAATTTAAAGCTAATAACATCAAAATATTAAAGTCGTACAAAAGAAATTAGAATATTGAGTTGAAAGGTTGAGATGTGTAGAGAGAAATATAAAACCCTGCAAATGATTCTTCACTAATAATTGATATCTTTTATCCAAACCACAAACGAAGAAACATAAAATAATCACACATGTATAACTTGATACAAAAATACAAGTCTTACTTGTCCAAGTACATTTGTACTTAAGCTTCCTCAAAGACTTTACATAACTATTTCAATTGTTTACTAAATAAGACTTCAATTACATAAAGAGCACTTCCCACTAATTTTTGGGAACTTCGGCTACCATCAGATGAGCAAATCCCAAAAATAAGAATCAAAACAATCATGTGTAGGTTGAAATGTTTCTAAATAGGAAAATCTTATCAAGGTATAAGGCATTGAGAAGCTTTTAGGAAGAATTGCCATAATATTGGACATCGAAAAGTCATCGAAAAGGAGATTTAAAGGTCTTAAGCTAAAGATGCATCATGTGCATGCTATGGGTGCAAAATTATATTCATAATGCTTGTTGAACATGAAACTTGATAGCATCCCAAGTGATGATCTCTTTCATAACTCAATCTAAGCTAGGATATGCAAAGTACAAAATGAAAGGTGATAAGTTGATGAATTTGATAATTATAAATATTTTAATATTATTGTTTTAATGATATTTTTTACCTAAGTGAGTTTGCTAATGTTTACTTTCTATTTTAGGAAACTAATATCATGATTTGGAGAAAAAAGAGCTAAAAATGAAAAGTTGCAGAATTTTCTAACCATCAGGGGTTAATCAATAATTTGACCACCTTAATGACTTTGGATGAAGATGAAGCCCACATAAAAGCTGTAGAAGACTTCTCAAGCTTTTCAGAATGTCCAAGAACATCCAATTCTAAGTTCATTTGATGGGTCAAACGTTTGAAGAAAGACAACAAAAAAAAAAACCTGCCTATAAATCCTATTTGAAGTAGTACTCTTAGTTGGCAAAGATGGGGCCCATGTAAAATGAAAAGTTGGAAGGAATTGATTCTGAAAATAAAAAGTCTTAAGAAGATTGGTCAAAGGATGAAGACTTTAGTCAAAAGAAGACTTTGTAAAAAAGAAAACTCGAACAAAAGTTGACTAGTCAAAGATCATCATTATCATTATCATCATCATCAGAACCTTTATCCCAAGAGATTGTGATAGGCTACATGAACCAATATCTAAACGCATGTTAGATTAGTCACATGAATTCTTCTCCTCCATATGTTTCTATACAAGGTAATGTGTTCATCCAACTATAGTGCCTCCATATCTTTCTGAATTACTTCTTTCTAATTCTTTTTTGGTCTTCCTCTAGTCTTACCCTTTCTCTCAACATTCATAACCTCTACTCTTGTAAGACCCGATTCTACTGTACTATACATGTAAAATATAAATAATTTTTGAGTTTTTAACTATGAGGACCACAATTTCCTAAAGGATAATGGGAAATTTACTTTTCAAGATGAAAAGTAAATGAAAATGAATGAATTAATTTATTAAAAGTAGTTAGCAAATTTAATTAAGGAATTGAAATTGTGAAGATAAAACATCATGAGGCTTGAATAACCAATCGACAGTGGTTAGATTATAATTTTTGATCGGAGTATCCAAATGATAAACCGTAAAATTCTTTGGAAAGTTAACTTAAGTACCTTTCCAAAGATATAGGCCTCATATTCTAGTTCATCATAGATCAATACCAGAAATTTTGTAAAGTTACTCCATGAGCAGTAACTTCTACCAACTGACTCAACCGACCTATCTATAAAGATTCACCCATAGAGGTTGGTAGGAAACTCCGATTAAGGTGATTCAAAATGTATTGGAAAGTTAACTTGAAGACCTTTTCGGCCATGTATGGATAATATTTTTATATATTTTGGATTGATCTCGGTGAATTTTTGAAGTTGGTTATAAGTGCAGTAAAACAATTAGAAAAATGGAATGAATTGGAATTAGTGAAGTTATGCATGGATATAATGGTCATTACTCAAAGGCTGGTCAAAATTGGTCAACATGTGATTAAGTTGACTTAGAAAACAAATAAAATAAATAAAAAATAAAAGCAAGAAAACTGACCTGGAAAAGTAAGTATGTTGTGCAATGGCAAGATGTGAAAATAAAGAGTTATTAGGTGGGTGTTTTGGACTTTCTAGTATCGGATCAGATTTTATTAATTTAAAATATAATTATAAACCAATAAAAGGAGAACAACACATAAAATTCCACCACTTTCTTCAGACTTCTTCCCCGTTCTACTGCTGCTGCGTTTTTCTGTTTCTCCCATTTTCACCTAAATTGTCTTCCGGTCAGCCAAGGTGAACCCCTTCTTTTCTTCACCTGTTCACTTAAGCTCCTTAATAATAATTGTTCTTTACCTTAAGAGCTTCTTAATCATCCTCATATCTCAGCCCACAACCACCAAAAATGGCTGCTCTGTTTGCTGAACAAAATCGGTTCCTGCACAGGTAATTGACAGCCAACGTTTCATGTAGTTTTATTTATTGGGTAGGGCTGTGTTGATTGAGTAGATGATGCTTGTGGTCTTTATTGAAATAAAAACATATAGGAAGCAATCGGGTAGGGTGGTAATGTTTCAGAACAGGGGAAAATGGCGTGATGATGGTGTTATTCTGCCTAGGTATAGGTTGAACGATGGAGAGGATACTTTGATGAATTGAAAATGCTTCATGGAAGTCCTAAGTAAGTAGAGCAAGTTTATGAACTTAGAGTTGGTTGAAGGATGAAACTCATGAGAATGTGGAATTAGAGGCTGCTGGCCATGGAAGAAAATATGGGAGAAGGAACCACGAAGCTGAGTTGAGTTTCAGCGTACGGAAAAGAAGTAGAAAAATGATGGTAGCGTGAATGATGAATATGTTATGTTATAACATGGTTCCACGTTAATAAAGGTGTTGTTATGAATTGTAGATTGTTTAATGAAAATACTAAAGGATATAAGAGTAACCATATGATAACAAAAGAGAAAGAAGAAAACGTGAAGAAGGAAAAGTGAAGTTGCAGTAAAACGTGAAACAGAAAAGAAAGAAAAGGGAAGAAAATAAGATAAGTGATTAGATAGTCATAGAAGAAAAATATAAATGCAATTTTTTTTGAAATGGTAAATCTAAAGATTTATATTATGATAAATTAAAAATGATTGTAAAGTTAAAAGTGGGAGAAGAATGAATTGATTTTGAGAACAATTGTAGTACAATCCATAACTTGAAATATGGAATTGATGGATTATGAATAAGAAATAATATGGTAATTTAATATGCTATATATAGTTAAAGCAAAATAAATAAAAGGATAATAGAATTATTTGTGAAAGTGAATTTGGAAAAGAATGAGTTTTGGGGCATGAATATATACTTGATCAAGTATGCTTTACAAGTTGATCATGTGAATTTTATGTGTTAGCTTTAAATTGCTATATGTATTTTGAAATGACAAAAACTTAAGTACGCTTCAATGTCTTAATTCATATTGTAAATTTGCTTTACCACATATGATTTTCTCAATCCATTTTCAAGTGATCATATCAAACATTAAGACCATGATTGAATTACATATTCTTATTGGTTTTAATACTTTATAAAATGGTTTTGAATATTAAGTAATTTTCTCAAGAATTATTGAATATAAGTTTAGAAAATTACTTATAAGTTTTTGGACAATGTTTTCATCAAAGAAAGTCAAGAAAAACTCCCACAAAAGTGCCAATATGTTTTTGGTTGAATTAGGATCAAAGACCACGTCATTTCTAACCCAAAAAATGCAGGAAATAGCTTTCTGGAGGCATAGGATCGATCCCCTAAGGGAAGGGATCGATCCCTTCAAGGTAGAATGATCCTCAAGCCCAGAATAAGCAATCTGGAAGCTTGGGATCGATCCCCTATGGAAAGGGATCGATCCCTTTCCCCGAAAATAGCCTATGACGGCTAGTTTTTGTGAGACAACGGTCATATTCAAGTTTTGGCTCCACCCAACGGCTAGAATACATCCAAGGGACTATAAATAAAGGCTTAGAAGCTAAAGAAAGGAAGAGGAACTGCTCAGAAATTCTATTCATCATCTTCTTCATTTTCCTCAAGCCTCAACAACAAATCAAGAGCTACAAAGTCTTCATCTTCCATCATTATCATATTCTTTGTATAGAGTAGCACAATTGTATAGGCTTTTTCCTTGTGCTTAAACATTGTAATCACTTGCCTATCTAGAGGCCCTTCTTTAATTACACAATTTGTAAACACACTTATTCATTGAAAAAGGGGAGGTTACTCTTTAGCCTAAGAAAAAAAGGGAGGTTTCTCTTGAGTCTAGAAAAAGAGACAGGTTTCTCTTTAGCCTAGAAAAAGAGAGAGGTTTCTCTTTAGCCTAGAAAAAGAGGGAGTGTAACAAATTCAAGGATAGTGAATTTGGGAAAATCCTTGGGAGCGTCTCAAGGTAGAGGACGTAAGCAAGGTAGCTGAACCTCTATAAATCGATTGTGTAAATCTCTCTCTCCCTACTCTTTATTTACTTGCGATTATATTATGTTTATTGGATTGAACTTGGATTGCATGCTTGCCTAGCTCAGAGAACTTAGAAAATAATCAAATAGGCTAGAGAATTTAGAAGAATCGCAGAACGAGCTTAAGGGTAGTTAAAAATCGATTCACCCCCCTCTCGGTATAGCCTATAGAGCCAACAATTGGTATCAAAGCTTGGGCTCGATATTGATTTAGACTAACCTCTATTGAGCAAAACGATCTTAAATGGCTCACTTGAATGTAGGCACACCCTTAGGAGAAGAGGGACACTCATTAGTTAGACCTCCACTCTTCAATGGTGAGAATTACTCCTATTGGAAAACTAGGATGATGTTATTTGTGCAATCCAATGACTATGAAGTGTGGAGAGTAATTATTAATGGCCCTAGAATCCCAATAAAGAAAGTAGATGGAAAAGATGTCCCTAAGAGTGAAGATGAGTGGGACACCAATGACATGAGATTGGCACAATTGAATGCTAAGGCTATGCACACCCTCTTTTGTGCATTAGGTCCCAATGAGTATAATAGAGTATCCTTATGTGAAAATGCTAAACAAATATGGGATAAAGTAGCCATCACACATGAAGGGACAAATCAAGTTAGAGAGACCAAAGTAGGAATGCTCACACATGATTATGAGCTATTTATGATGAAAGAAAATGAGTCCATTAGCGAAATGTTCACTAGGTTTAATGATATAATTAATGGACTTAAGGCTCTAGGCAAGGCTTATTCCAATGTTGAAATGGTAAAGAAAATTTTGAATAGCTTGCCTAAGTCATGGGAGGCAAACGTAGCCGCATTAGAAGAGTTTAAGGATCCAAATACATTGTCTCTAGATGAGCTTATGGGCTCCCTATTTACATATGAAATGAAAATGAAAAGAAATGAAGTGCCTTCAAAGAAAGTAGGGGTAGCACTTAAGTCTTCCACTCATGAGGTCCTTGAAGATGATAGTGATGAGAGTGGAAATGAGGAAGAGAAGGAAATGGCAATGTTTGCCAAAAGATTTAATAGGTTTATGAGAATGAAAGAAAAAGAAAATAATAGGAGACATCAAAGAGGGGAGTCAAGTAGAAGAGAAAAGGACCCTTTAGTGTGTTATGAGTGTAATAAACCGGGTCATACTAAGTTAGATTGCCCCTTACTTAGGAAAGAAAAGGATAGGAAACCTAGGAAGAAAGCATTTGTGGCTGCATGGAGCGATAGTGATAGCTCTGATGAGCAAAACATAGATAATGAGGTAGCCTACTCATGCTTTATGGCTATTAGTGACGATGAGGCTAGCTCTAGTTCTAGTGAAAATAATGATTTTACATTTGATGAGTTACAAAATACTTTTAATGAATTAGCAAATGAATTTCAATGCATGAATTCTAAATATAAGAAAATCATTGCTAATTTGAAAATAGAAAAGGAAACCTTGACCAATGTTAAGCTAGAATTAGAGAAGAAACTAGAAGAGGCCAACTTAGAAATAAATGAGTTAAATAAAAAGAATACAAATTTGCATAACTCATTTACTAGGTTTTATATGGGTCAACAAAAGCTAGATCACATGCTTGAGACCCAAAGAGCTTTCTTTGATAAAGATGGGTTAGGTTATAATGAAATACAAAAAGAAACTCATCTAAAGAACTTCCTTGTGAGCAAAAATACTATGCATGATTTATCTCTTACATGCTCACTATACAATAGAATAGGACACTCTTCACAAGCATGCACATATAGAAAAACCACATTTAGAGGAAGAGTAGTTAGAAAAATGTGGATGCTAAAGCATGCTATGAATAATGATGAATTGAGCTTGAAATGGATCCCCAAAGGATCAACAATTATTTGCGTTAACTCTCATGGACCCAAGAAAATTTGGGTACCAAAACATGCTTAAATTGTTTGTTGTAGGAGTGTTAGAGCATGATAATACAAAGAAGCAATGGAGATCAAATGCTCTACACACCCCCCATGGAGATTGCTTGTGCTAATGAGAAAAAGAAAGAGCTTGAAATATCCATCCTTGGCAAAGATCACAACAATTCTTCAAAGAAAGGCCTAAGGTGGATTCAACAATTCAAGGCAAAGCATTCTCTAGCAAAGGAGTATTGTAAGCTTAATTCCTTACTCCTTAACCTCTTTATTGTTTATGCCTTGATGATATGGTTGGTTGATGATTCTTGATGCATTATGAGTTAAATGATTGAACAAAAAGGCATAACAATGATCTTTGAATGTTTGATGAATAGTAATTGATGCATTAAATGAAAGCATGATTTATGATTTTGAAATAATTATTGGATTTCTGGATTTTGAGCAAGTTTTCTATGTGTTGATAATGTATTTACTTGCCTCAAATGATCAAATATGTCATTTACACAAAATGTTTTGTCATATCATAGTCCCCTTATGTTGACCAAAATTGCCATCATGCATTTCTTAAGGAATTTCAACAATCTAATGTTATAATCTTATTCTACCATGCTCAATGATTAATTTGGCATCCATTTTATGCATGAAACACAATGAATCCATAAGCAACCATGCTTGGCCGAATACCCCTTCAAGGGCAAAATCTCATTTTGTTCAATTTAATCAAAACCAATGGCATAGACATGCTTAGCAAGTTTAGATGAACATTCCTACACAATTAAATTTCAAGGAATGGCAATGCATGAAGAAATCCATACCTTGACCGAAACTTGAAGACTTCCTATCTTCTTGATTTGTGGCTTATACAATGATCTATCGGCGTGGTTTGATAAAGGAGAGAAAATAGAATGTTTTTGTAGTTATATGTTTGTTGGAATAAGGTAGGTTTGATAATGTTTTTGTTGGTTTTCTTTTCTTCCTTCTCTTTTCTCTCTAATGGCATGGGGAAGGCTTGGGAAGATGATGAATAGTAATTTTCAGCAGCTGATGGAGTTTTAAAGAGGCTTATAGAAGTAGGCCAAATGACCAAAATGCCCCTAGTTATGTAAATTTCGGATAATTTTGCCCTTAAGGTTCTGTAGTCATAAAAACCATGTAATCGTGCTCCAAAATTTTGGATTCTAGCACCAAACACTCTTATTTAATGTATCTTGATGATTAGAAGTGGATTCGTCAATGCGCTATACATGGATAGTGAGAAATTATGATTTTACCTTCACAGACCGCCATCGAAAATTTCTGATTTAACAACCGATTCGGGAAATCTATTGACACTATGTTAAACTACTTTTCATGTAAATATCATGGTATTTTTTCTTTGTCCCAATTCATTTTATTTTGGGTGCAATTTACGAAAATACTCTCGAGACGTAACCATCATTTTCCAATTTGTTTGCTATACTTCCAAAAATAATGTAACCAAGGTATTTTGGCCTCCAAATTTTCATAACATCATTATTACACTTTTCATACACTATTTTATTAGTCATTTCCACATGTGGACACTAAAATCCAAGTGAGGCCCACATCACTATTCACTTGAAATTTACAAAATATACCAAAAATTAAATTAATAATTACTTATTTTTACATGTACAGTACCATATAATCGGTTCTCACAATTGTTGCCTTCAAAATCTTAAATGTTGGTTTTATACTACACTAAGGCTGAGGACGGTTGTTGGAGCATTTAATGCAAATTTTCCCATTGAAGCCCTAATAAACTAGTCGTTAGGAAACTTTTCGTATGGAGGGGATTGATCCCTTGAAATGTTTATCTCTTCAAGGGTATTCTGCCAACAAGAGATGGATCCCTTTATTGTAGGGGATCGATCCCCTCTTTATAATCTGAAAAATTCATGGTAGATTTAAGTTGAAAAATGTGTAATCTTTGGTTTTGAATCATCCCAAATCATTTTTAAACTTTATTTAGATATTTCTTGACTTAGTCAAATGAAAAGCTAGTCCAAAATTTATTAAGTAATTTTCTAAAAATTATATTCAATGAGTTTAATGGAAAATTACTTAATGCCATATTTTTTAAGTGCATTGTCACAAATTTAAAATCTACAATTTAAATATGAGCTTGCACTTGATGTGGTTGTAAAAATCATGAAAGCTTTATGCAAATTTACAAATACATGAAGCATTTAATTGTGCTTAAGTTTTTTGTCATTTCAAAATATTTAATTGTCAATTTAATGCTAACAATCTCTCCCTTTTTGATATGACAAAACTTAAGATAAATTTGCTTTGAAAATTCTTTCAAAATTGCTCTCCTTTTTTAAAGCATGATTTTTAATTTATTTAACAAAATTTACCGCACTTCTCCTTTTTTGACATTGTCTTGAAAAGCAGTGAAATGGGTGTTGAAGTTTGACTGAAAGGCCTGTTGATGCTCCTCAAGCGTAGAAAAACGCATCTCAAGTTGAGTGAAATGCGTGGCGACATCCTGCTGAAATGCCTGCTGATTTTCTTTAAATGTTGTGAAGCGAGTGTCAAATTGTTGAAGCATTTGCATGATCTGATCAAGGGAGGTAGTAAGAGCAGAACTTGATGGAGCCAAGGATGATGGAGCATCGTGAGCTTCCACTGCAGGAGCTTGAGTTAGAGGATGGCCGTGTCTCTTCTCCCATTCACCAGTGATCTCATTTTGGTACTAGTTGAGATTGTGCATTATCCTTAAGTTGATCATCGTGCTGGGCTTGGGTAGGATAGCAGCTTCACACCAGTAATCAATGCCTTTAGCCAGCAGATAGAAGGCCAGTGGCCGAGGGAAGACTATTGTCTTGGCACTGCCTTCAACAATCTTTACCCAGTCGATGAAGATGAAATGAATAAGATTGGGCTTGTGACCATCGCGTGAATGAATATTATGAAGCCAGAATCGGTCAAGTGTTCGAGCTTGAAAATACTTTGTGCTGAAAGGATGAAGATTCCAAGAAATGATAATGTGAAGTAAGCAAGCAAAAATGGGAAGATCGCTTGCTCGTTCGTCAATGAGAGGAACCTCAAAAGGAACCTCTACATCTTCATACGTCAAGCCCTCGTTAGGAATACGGAACACATCGGAGAGTGATTGTTGAGTGATCTAAATTGACTGTCCCATGATGAAGGATGTAATGCCAACAACTTGACATTGATCATTTGGATTATAAATGAGTTTGGCATTTGAGAAAAAACTCAGACAATGTTACATTGGACGGGGTTATTCATGTGAAGGAATGGAGTCCATTTGAAAGCATCGAATTTGGCAAGGTAAGGAAACTCAATTTCTTTGAGAAAAGTTAATTAATGGGCCTTCAATGTTTGATTTTCATGTTAGCGAAACTTTCATGGAAGTGGTTCTTTTCTTCCGCATTACGGGAACTTCGATTGAAAGCGATAGGTGTGGAAGAGGAGGAAAAAGGAGCCTTACACTTCTTTGCTACATGTTTCTCTCTTGGAGGCATTGTGAAAAGTTTTGGAATGGAGAAATATGAAAGTTTTAAGGAAAACTTGATTTGAGAATTTTATCAAACAAGTGGTCGTGGTGACTTTGAAGAGATGTGGATAGAATTATGGGAGGATTTTGTGAAACCCAACATAATATACAACAGGAGAATGTGGAAATGAAGAGATTTGACGAAGAAAGTATGATGTAAAGAGGAGTGGATTAAGAGAAAAATGATAATGAAAATGTACAAAAAATGAGTTTTTAGGTGAGTAAAAAATGTAAGAAAAGAAGGAGTTTTGAAAATGTGATGAAATGAGGAAGATGAGAAGTGAAAGTAGAGTAAAACTGATGAAGAATGGTGAAAGAATGATAAAATTTGATGGAGAAATGAGAAAGTTGTGAATTTTGGGTGAGGAGAGGGTTTTGTGAGCAAAGCAGCAAAGAAGAGAGAAGAATAATAGTGGTTTTTCGAGAAAATCAAGATTTTTTTAATAGAAAAAAATTTATGCCATGAGGAAGGGATCGATCCCTTCCAGGCAAAAAGTTTCTGTCTACTAAGGGATCAATCCCATGGGTTAGGGGATAGATCTCTCAAGCTGAAACCCATAAATTTTGGCACGGATAGAGATGGGGGTGGATCCTATATCATGAGACATCGATCCCTTGTTCATGTGCGTCCAACTTTATGTAGAAAAATTATTTGAAGATGAGTGAAATCATGCATTTTCAATCTTTTCAGCTTAAGACAAAATTCAAACAAGTTGAAAACATCTTTTATGACTTATAAGAAGCGAAAACAAGAAGTAAAACCATTGGAGATACATTTTTGCTTGTTTATAGACAATTTTGAGTGAAAAATGTACTTTTAAGAACATTTAAAGTTATTTTGAGAAAGATATAAAATTTTTCAAGGAAAATGAGTATTAGACAATATCTAAGGAAGATAAACAAGATCAAACATGTTGTGAACAAGGAAATTATCATATCCTACTAAAATCAACCATCATATACATCTAGTTTAAACTAAATGATACGTTTAGTAAGTATGAGGTAAGTGGTTCAAATTTTGCACTCTATTCCTGACTTGCACCCATAATAACCACCATAAACTAGCATAAAAAATAGTCAAAGTAGCATTTATTATCATGGAGCATTCATCAATCCAAGTTCTCCCTTAAGTGAGCAAACTAAATCTTTCTCCATTAAGGGGTTTAGTGAAGATAACAGCTAATTGATGCACAATGTCCACATACTCTAGAACTATATCACCTTTTTGCACATGATCTCTTATGAAGTGATGCCTTATCTCAATATGCTTACTTCTAGAGTGTTGAATAGGATTCTTAGTGAGGTTTATGGCATTAGTATTGTCACACTTAATGGGAATCTTGCTCATTTCAACTCCATAATCACTCTTTTGTTGCTTAATCCACAACTTGGGCACAACTACCAGAGGCAATATATTCCGCTTCGGTGGTCGATTGAGCTACACTATTTTGTTTCTTTAAGAACCAAGAAATGAGCCTATTCCTTAAGAATTGACATATACCAGATGCACTTTTTCTATCAACCTTACACCCACCAAAATTCGCATCTGAATAAACATGAAGAACAAAAGTAGAGTCTTTAGGATACCAAAGTCCTAAGGAAGAAGTGTCTTTAAGGTATTGAAAGATTCTTTTAACCACTTGTAAGTGTGATTCTTTCGGAGATGATTGAAACTTAGCACATAAGCACACACTAAACATTATATCCGATTTACTAACAGTAAGATAAAGCAAAGATCCTATCATAGGCCAAAAAAGTTTAGTGTCTATATGTCACAACCCGAAGGCCATGATGTTCCCTTAACACTGACCTTATTTCATGTAGAAAATTATGAACTAAATTTTTATTTTCTATTTACAGTTTCTATTCGGTGTTAGTGTAGTAATTAAACTAAATCTTGCCTTAATAATATTATTTCTCTGGCTATATTATAAATCTCAAGGTGAATATAACTATTTTAGCCTCATATTCACTTATCCCAAAAGAAATGGGTCGAAAACCTCCTGCTTGTATTTTATCAATTTCCCCAGTAAAATCACCTACATCGAAAATACATTTCTAACTTTCACAATACAGCCAGCTTTAATTTCCACAATTCATACAATCATGTATCTCATATTTCTCAAGATCTATCTCACTAGTAATTCCACATTCTTTTGTGTATAGTTTATACGTATTTCAAAAAATGATATTATCCTGGATCGTACTTGATAACCACATAAACCTATCTAATAATCTAGTGTGATCCAAAGTTACATCTCATTTACTTCCTAGTACTGTGAAAATAAAGTTTGCATAATTATCAAAATGATATACCATTGTATACCTCAACAACACAAAAGCAAGGCTCGGAGAACGTAGACGAGTACCACAGCTAGGTACAGTTCCCGAGAGAGCCTATATGAAGCTTGAGCTGGATATCAACTCATATGATCTGTAGATGTTAAATTTAAGGGGGTGAGCAATCCAAGGCTCAGTAAGTAGCTTAAATAAATACAGACTAGGCTCATATCGTAAAATATGAACATACATGCATGAACTCGATAAAATATCATGTATGCACTCTGTCAAGATTAGCTACTATCATATAATCTACAACAGATTGTATAGACTCATTCATACTTTTCTTCATATCTTTAACTCGCACAGTATCATCCTTTTCTTTCCTTTCATCGATATGGTTAAGATTGAAATAAATAACCATTTCAAATAAGACATGATGCTACAGCATAATATAAGTAAAGTTCAACAATTATTCTAAATCTCTGTCATATGTATAATATCTATCTTATCTAATGATAGTTGTCACATTTATAGATCACAATCGTTTATCCATTGTCTCATTGGCATATGATTTCCCACGATTCATCATTACACGTGCAATACTTAGCTCTTAAAGGATTCTAGAGGTGGCTCCCACAGTTCCGAAAAATCTATGTAGCACGTAGTTCCTTTGAGTTCTCTAGAGGTGGCTTACACGGTACAAAGGAATGAGTTTTACTCGGATTGACCTCTATGGCGTATGCTTTCTAATGGTTCATCAGAACTCCTATAGCACTTAGCTCTCAAAGGACTCTAGAGGTGGCTCCCACAGTTCTGAAGAATCTGTGTAGCATGTAGTTCCTTTGAGTTCTCTAGAGGTTGCTCACACGGTATAAAGAAATGAGTTTTACTCAGATTTGCCTCTTCGGCGCATGATTTCTAGAGCTAATGTTCTAAAACCATTCAAGTCCTTGAGTCACATGTACACCTCAGTTATCATACAATTCCATTACCCTAGTTTTCAATAAATACAACTAGGTACTATTCGAAGTCCATGAATTAAACATTGTAAGCTGCATATATACTTTATACTACTTCACGTATTCATTCTCAGAGTATCGTACTATGTTAGCATGCTCACTTGGTGTGACTTTAATAAATCACATGCATTTATCATGATGCAGGCACCGACATTTATATGATTTTATATGCTCAGTGAACATAATTAAACCATAACACATAACACGCAAGTCACAATTAAGATTTCTTTCCAGACAAGTAATATTCACGATCACATCAAGTCAAACTTATATCTTACCGAGACTTACCCTCATAGTCTTTTCCGTGATATTTCACCAAACTTGAAGTGAATTTAGGTAAATATCGAATAAGGATTCATTCATCTCTTACGAGATGATACTAGTATGGTTTATTTAACCCACTTACCTCAATGCTTAGAAATCATCTTCATCGGTCTTCCAAATTTAAGATTCGAGCTCCTACACCGCTCTAAGACACTACAAATCAATTCATTTATTTAAATCATTATTTCCAAAAGGTATTTATTTTCCTTTCCAACACATTAAACCAGTCGGTTGATATCTATGCATATAGTGAGAAAATAAATAAATAAATATTCATTTTGAATATTTAATATTTAATAAATCATAAATAATTTCTCACTAAATCAAAATATTAAAACATGAATATTCAAATTAAATAATTTTCTCATAATTTCCACTTTATGGAAAAATTTGTGTAAATGGTCTTCGATTATGTTCTTAGACCTAATTTCAAGCATTTAAAATATTTATAATATTTTAAAATAATTTTGGTAAATTTCGGCAGCATAACAGCTGCGGATTTTTAATCTCCTGCATCGATATTACAGTATATAGAACCAGCTTTTCAACAACAATTCATGCATGTTTCAAACCAAATCATGTTCTCAACATTTCTATAAAATTTATCTCAATAAAACATGCATTCCCTATATCTCTACAACTCACACACTTCCCCTTTATCTGTACGTTGTTATTTCATTCAAACCGTACACTTTGTGGCCTTGAACCAATCATTATGTTCTTATTTGTCTCCTTTCCCATTTCATTTATTTAGCTTCGGAGCTGCAGAAGATGAGTCATACAAGTTCAATTCCGAAACATACATATACATTAAGCTTTCTTAGAAATCCTACTCATTAAGGTAGAATTATTCTTTATAAGAATTTCCAACCTATCAATGCCTTTCTATTCATAACGGAAAATATTGAATTCTGATTAATGCACCGTCAATTTTATATGTAATCTGACTTAATTCTCTATCCAGAAGTATAAAGCCCATTTTCTAGTTCATTCCATATTGTTCCTCACAATTTTCCAAATTTAGCTCAATTCTGACCAATATGACAGGATGGTTTTTTGACCTTTGTGTATGAAAATTTATATTACTAATTATAGGGATATCCAAAATTTTGAATCCCAAAACTATATGAATCTTAATCCAATTCCTTATTTAGAATACCAAGTTTTACAACTGTATCAGTTCGGAATTATTTTTAATAATTCCTCAAATTTACCCTGTTTCCAGATGCATTTTGGCAAATTGTATACTGACCTCTATGTATAAATTGGGCCATATCTCAAGATAGCTTTGTCCAAATTGTGCAAACTCAGAACCATATTATTTGCAACTCATTTACCTTTCTAGAAACATAAATCATGCAGGCAAATTCTATCTGTGCTATTTTCTACAATTTTTCAAAATTTCCATAGAGCATCTCGCCTACTGTACTGAGTGCCCTGTGTTCAGCTGCCTATATCTCAGGCTATACAACTCCAAATTAGGTAATTCAAAAACTGAATTTTTCCTAACTCATGAAACTATCTTTTATAATTTTTCCAGAATTTATTTTTTTCTAAAACCCCCAAACTGAATTTTTAAATATGTGGTTCGGATAGACAGTTTTCCAGCAAAAATTGAAATCTATATTTAGCACTTTGTTTCTCTTCTTTTCTCAACTCTAACCTTATAAACATTTTCTATTCACTTAATATATTCATCAAATACTAAAATGAAGTATTAAATCATGACCGAACCAACCTTGGCCGAAACCTCCATTTACCATTTTTTCTTGATTTTTCAATCCTTTCTTCAAACTATTGTTTCCATGTTACTTAAACCTTTTCTAGCTTTCATTTCCTACCAATTTCATGCAACAAAATGCATGCATTCATCATGAACCATAGCGGGCCAAAACCCATAAATATGACACATTTTTATTCAGCCATTTTTAGGTAAATCCAATGCCATAATCTTTTTCTACAACTTGAATACACTAGGAACACAACCTTAAAACAATTCAAAGCCATAAATTTTTTGGACAAATCTTACCTTGAACGAAATCTTCTTGGCCTTCTTTCTCCTTGTGCCTTTCTTCTTCGTTTTTCCTTTTTTCCTTTCGGCTACTCTTTCTTTTCTTTCTTTCTTCTGGTTCTCTCCCGTGTCTTTCCTCCTCTCTTACACTTTCATTTTCTTATTTTATTTCCAAGACTTCTTTGAGAAGCCTTAGTATGTTAGTGGAGTTTGATGGGAGAAAGTCCCATCAAACTCCACTAAGTCTTATTTTAACTTATTTTAAATTTGTTTTTATTTTAAATTTTCTATTCCTATCACAATTATTTATATTATATATTCTATAATTTTAGTTACATAACTAATATATATGTAACTAATATATATGTATTTATATATATATATATTTATTTGTTTTGTTGTATTTCCGTATATATATAATAAGTATGTGTATATCTATTTCAAGTATTACATATAATATATATATATATATATATATATATTTATACTTATCTACATATATATAAATATATATATTTTATGTCTAATATATTTTTAATGGAGGTATGTGTATATACATATATATTCCTCCTTTATTTTAAAATTTACATATATTTATATATATACATATTTAATACTTAATAGGTATATGTGTGTGTGTGTATATATATATATATATATCTATGTATTCCTCACTTATTATATTTTAATTGTTTTAATGTTCAAGTACACTACAATTCCTTTAGCATACTCGTGTCCTTCGTTTTATTAAAATAAATATACATATATTTTGTGAAATATATGCATCTATTTGTTCTTATATAATTCTTGAACTTAGTTATAAGATTTCTAAATCACACAAAGGTATAATTTATTTATTTTCTAATTTCACTAATTTGAGACTTTATTCTCATTACTTGACATAAGAATAATAATTACAAAACTGTATCTCAATGCAAGCTTATCTTATGTCTTTTATTTATACACTAGTATGGTACAAAGTTTTGCAGTTTTTACATCCTCCCCACCTTAGGAGATTTGGTCCTCCAAATTTTCCTCGTCCATCTGGAATAGGTGAGGGTACTTCTCCTTCATTAAGCTCTCTAGCTCCCATGTTGCTTCTTTTGAAGTGTGATGCTGCCAAAGCACCTTGACCAAAGGGATTGTCTTAGACCTCAATATCTTATCTTTTCTGTCTAAGATTTGAATAGGCCTCTCGATATAACTTAAGTCTTCCCTAACTTCCAAAGGTTTGTACTCAATAACATGGGCTGGGTCCGGATGATACTTCCTTAGCATAGAAACATGGAAAACGTTATGCACACCCGATAGCTCTGGTGGTAGTGCTAGTCGATATGCTACGTCACCAATCCTCTCTAGTATTTCAAACAGACCAATATACCGAGAGCTCAACTTCTTTTTCTTACCAAATCTCATTATTTTAATCCCTTTTTCCAAGGGTATAGTACTCCACTATCCAACTCTTTTAACATTTTGAATACCATCTTTACACTTATTCATCCACTGATCTTAATTTCTTTAATTATAAGTCATATCTGTAGAGCAACTAGCCCATAACTCTTCTATAGATTGGCAGTATGATCTAGCTAGACTTATTAATTTCGTATCTCATCATTATCTCTTCATCATAGATAGATCCACATCGCTCTGTCATTCGAGATCATATATCTTAGAAAGAGATACTGTCTAGCCTAATCTCCTATTGCCATACTTAACATATAATTCATAGTCTATGAGAGTCTGAAGGGTCATACAACTATACTGCTCATTTTCCATTGATGTCTTAGACTGTATCGGTATATCATTACTTTATCCTTATATGGATGCCTCATTCATTAGGCTTATATATCTCACAAGGTATTTCATTAACCTTGTAAACCTCAATATGAACTCGTGATAATTATATCGAGTTCTAATCATTATCATCTTATGACCATCAGTCTTCAACTTTTCATCTGATGATGCCTTTTACAAAGATTGGTCTTATAAACTTCTTATACCTCTCTTGATTAAATCAGATAAGGCATCATTTCCATACAGATGAATATTCGTCCTTAGTAAGAACTTTATTGCATAATAGGAATTTAATTCACAATTATAAATCCTTAATTCAAGTTATCTATATTTCCATCATTTACACCTATACAAGTGAATTTCATTATCCACACATTTTCCAGAATTGTTTCTTAAGCTTTTCGGACTCTTCCAATGTTCTCCGATACAAGCTTAGATATAGATTCATTATCAACAGTCGAGTCAATGTTAACCCGATCTTTCAAATCTATTTTACTCTGAAAATTTATCAGGAATAACATCCAATACTTTTTAATTATAAATCTCATACCATTTTGGACATTTTGTCTCTATGTCCTATCATTTCCATTGTATATCCTCAAGGTAGAGACATTTAACAGTTAACTCATTTTAACACATATTCTGCCTTAATTCACCTATTTACTTATACTTCACAGCGTATCAATCATCTTAATTAGTATGCTGTATTAAACATAACCATTTAACTAACACATTTCATAGCTAACCGATTCATTACTGTGATTCAGTTTGAAGTCATTTTCATTTAACAATTCAGGTTAGCTATCATCTTTTCTGCTCTTACAGTTACTTTACGGTTCTTATACATATCCTTCGAATTTATAATACTTCAATCAGCATACAATTCTGCAAAGCATATCTCAAAATGCTCCGGTTCTAAAAATATGTATTTGATACTTAGGAAGCAAACCGAATGTATAGAACCAAAATTAACAGTATTGATATGAATTTCATCAACTATACATATCACTTTCTCAGTCATCTTCAGTAATCATCTCATCTTTCATAAATCCAACGATCCCTTAATAAACATCCCATTAATACACTTTTAATTCAGACCCTTAAGAATCAATATCAGGGCTAATCATCCTACGACTTCCCACTATAAACATTTTGGGTCGCATCCGAAATCTAAGTGTGGATGACATTAATAATCGAAACCGTTGTACACATATTACATTTCTTATGCCATCACTCAATAGCTTCATCCTTATCATGGAATTCAAGATCAATTTGGTCCACTATTCAGAAACTAGTCCAATATAAGGACACATTTGTCATTTAAAAATTTATTTCTTTCTCTTCATTATAAATTTAAACTAGTGATCTTAATATCCATATAGTTTCTAAATCGTAAAACTTTTAAGAGTATGATATTCAAAATTCTACATCCTTCAAACTCCAACCCATCACATAGCTAATTTCTCATTTATGAGTCTTGACAGGTATATCACGTCAATCTCCGACCACGTAGGCCCTTATGCCTTTACTGGTATTACTCAATGTATTTAGAACAAAACAAATGAGCACTTATTGCTTCGTTATTCGTCAAAACATATTATATGTGGATTAGGTTGGGAGAAGGTTACAGTTTTCCTATAGAAGTATGTTAGCTTTAAATTGCCATATATATTTTGAAATGACAAAAACTTAAGTAAGCTTTAATGTTGTAATTCATATTGTAAATTTGCCTTATCACACATGATTTTCTCAATCCATTTTGAAGTGGTTATATCAAACATTAAGACCATGATTTAATTATATATTCTTATTGGTCTTAATACTTTATAAAATGTCTTGAATATTTTAGAAAATTACTTGATGAATATTTGGACTATGTTTTCATTTGAGAAAGTCAAGAAAAACTCCCACAAAATATTGGGTTGAATTAGGATCAAACACTATATCATTTCTAACCCAAAAGTGCAGGAAAAATGCCCTCTGGAAGAAAAGGATCGATCCCCACTATAGCAGGATCGATCCCTTTTTGGCAGAATGTCTTCCCAAGGTCCCTGAAGCCAAGAATGAAGATTCTGGACAAAGGGATCGATCCCTTTGGGAATGGGATTGATCCATCGGGACAAAAATAGCCTATAATAGCTAGTTTCTGTGAGACAACGGTAATATTCGAGATTTGGCTCCACCCAACGGCTAGAATACATCTAAGGGACTATAAATAGAGGCTTAGAAGCTAAAGGAAGCAAGAGGAACTACTCAGCAACTCCAAAACACATATTCCTCAAATCCTTAAGCCTCAAACAACAAATCAAGAGCTCCAAAGTCTTCATCATCTATCATTCTCTTATTCCTTGTAGTGCTTAGCACAAATCTTGTATAGGCTTTTATTTGTGCTTAATATTTGTAATCACTTGCCTATCTAGAGGCCTTCTTTGATTACTTCTCTTGTAAACACATTCAATCCTTGTAAAAGGGGAGGTTACTCTTTAGCCTAAGAAAAAAAGGGAGGTTTCTCTTGAGCCTAGAAAAAGAGGGAGGTTTCTCTTGAGCCTAGAAAAAGAGAGAGGTTTCTCTTGAGCCTTTAAAAAGAGGGATTGTAAAGACAAATTCAAGTGTAGTGAATTTGGGAAAAATCCTTGAGAGCGTCTCAAGGTAGAGGACGTAGGCAAGGTTGCCGAATCTCTATAAATCGCTTGTGTAAATCTCTCTCTCCCTACTCTTTATTTACTTGCGATTATATTGTGTTTATTGCATTGAACTTGAATTGCATGCTTGCCTAGCTTAGAGAACTTAGAAAATATCAATCTAAGCTAGAGAATTTAGAAGAACCGAAAAATGGGCTTAAGGCTAGCAAAGAACCGATTCACCCCCCTCTCGGTATTGCTTATAAGAGCCAACAATTGGTATCAGAGCTTGGGCTTGAGATTGATTTAGACTAACCTCTATCGAGCAAAACGATCATAAATGGCTCACTTGAATGTAGGCACACCCCTAGGAGAAGAGGGTCACTCATTAGTTAGACCTCCACTCTTCAATGGTGAGAATTACTCTTATTGGAAAATTAGGATGATGTTATTTGTGCAATCTAATGATTATGAAGTGTGGAGAGTGATTGTTAATGGTCCCAAAATTCCAATGAAGAAAGTTGATGGAAAAGATGTCCCAAAAGTGAGGATGAGTGGGACACAAATGATATGAGAATGGCACAATTGAATGCCAAGGCTATGCACACTCTCTTTTGTGCTTTAGGTCCCAATGAATATAATAGAGTCTCCTTGTGTAAGAATGCTAAACAAATATGGGACAAACTAGCCATCACACATGAAGGGACCAATCAAGTTAGGGAAACCAAAGTAGGAATGCTCACACATGATTATGAGCTATTTAGGATGAAAGAAAATGAGTCCATTAGCGAAATGTTCACTAGGTTTAATGATATAATTAATGGACTTAAGGCTCTAGGCAAGGCTTATTCCAATGTTGAAATGGTAAAGAAAATTTTGAATAGCTTGCCTAAGTCTTGGGAGGCAAAGGTAACCGCAATAGAAGAGTCTAAAGACCCAAATACCTTGTCTCTAGATGAACTTATGGGCTCCCTACTTACATATGAAATGAAAATGAAAAGAAATGAAGTGCCTTCAAAGAAAGTAGATGTAGCACTTAAGTCTTCCACTTATGAGGTTATTGAAGACATGTCACGACCCGAAGGCCAATGACATCCACTTAACATATACTTATCGCTTTTAAAAATTTTCAAACCAAATTTTTTTTTCTTTTTCTACTTATGGTTTGTATTCGGTGTTAGTGCAGTATCTAGATCAAATCTTGTCCTATTAATATTATTTCTTGCTCTATGTCATCCTTCTCAAGTGATTCTTATGAATTTAGCCTTATTTACTATTTCAAAAGAAACGGGTCGAAAACCTCCCCTTTGTATTTTATCAATTTCCCCAGGTAAAATTCCCTGCATTAAGACACATTTTAAATCACATAACATAGCCAGCTGTTGTTTCTCCACAGTTCATACAATTAAGTGTCTCAAGCTTTTCAAGAGTTTAACCATTAATAAGTTCACATCTATCACTTTATATATCATTTAAAATATACATCAGAACCCGGATCGGACTCGATATTCACTTAGACTCACATAATCATCTAATGCGATCCAAAGCTACATCCCATATACTTTCCCAGTACTGTGAAATTAAAGTACATTTGACTATCAAAATGATATACGAGTAGTATACCTCAAAGATCCAAAAGCGAGGCCCGGAGAACGCAAACGAGTACCACTACTAGGTACAGTTCCCGGGAGCCTATACGAAGCCTGAGCCGACTGTCAACTCGTAAGATCTGTAGATATTTAAATTTAAGGGGGGTGAGCAAATCCACGGCTCAGTAAGTAGTTTAAATAAGTACATACTAGGCTCATATCGTAAAACACGATCATACATGCTTGAGTTATTGTAAATTAGCATGTATGGATTATACTAAGGTTTATTGTCATTCCGTAAGTGCATAGACGTTATAAACTTGTTTATGCTTTCATTCCATTCTTAATTTCACAAGGCATCATTCTTTTTATCAATATGACTACGTGTGGAAGAAAACGAACATTCAAGTAACATAGGTTCAAGTGGCATATATAAACATGATCCAATAATGGAAAGATACGAACATTCAAGTAGCACACGTTCAAGTGGCATATATAAACATAATCCAATAATGGAAAGAAACGAACATTCAAGTAGCACACATTCAAGTGGCATATATAAACATAATCCAATAATGGAAAGAAACAAACATTCAAGTAGCATATATTCAAATGACATGTACAAACATAATCCAATAATCGCATACGTTGTATGTCATATGCCTCAGATCTGTTTCATCCTTCGACATTCGTCACATTCACAAATCACAATCACTTACTTATCATCACAATATCCTATGACTTTTATATTTCGTTGGAACTCGTGTAGCACTTAGTTCCCGAAGGACTCTAGAGGTGGCTCCCACGGTTCGAAATTCGAGTCTTTGCTCGGTTGGGCCTTTAATACATCGAAACTCGTGTAGCACTTAGTTCCTGAAGGACTCTAGAGGTGGCTCCCACGGTTCGGAATTCGAGTCTTTGCTCGGTTGAGCCTTTAGTACATTGAAACTCGTGTAGCACTTAGTTCCCGAAGGACTCTAGAGGTGGCTCCCACGGTTCGAAATTCGAGTCTTTGCTCGGTTGGGCCTTTAGTACATCGAAACTCGTGTAGCACTTAGTTCCCGAAGGACTCTAGAGGTGGCTCCCACGATTCGGAATTCGAGTCTTTGCTCGGTTGGGCCTTTAGTACATCGAAACTCGTGTAGCACTTAGTTCCCGAAGGACTTTAGAGGTGGCTCCCACGGTTCGAAATTCGAGTCTTTGCTCGGTTGGGCCTTTAGTACATCGAAACTCGTGTAGCACTTAGTTCCCGAAGGACTCTAGAGGTGGCTCCCACGGTTCGGAATTCGAGTCTTTGCTCGGTTTGGCCTTTAGTTTTCCTAGCTTTCGACAAATATAACTAGGTGCGGATTAGGGTCCATTGACTCAACATCGGGAGCGATATGTATATTTGATATTCAAATCACAAATCCATACTCGAGCATAACAATATGTTAACATGTTCAGTAATCATAAGAGAGCCATCACACATAACACATTACACAATTCACAGCAAAATCACCTTTCGAATAAGCATATTTCACAGGCACATTATGTCCGATTTAAAAATCCTACCATACTTATTCTATTTGTCTTACCCGTAATGTCCAACCAATATCCTATATAAATTTAATTAATTATTTAATGAGGGTTCATTCATCTCTTACGAGATGATACTAGTAAGATTTATTTAACCCACTTACCTCGATGCTTGGTAGGTTACTTTTCCTCGATCCTCAAACTCGAGCTTAGCTTCTACACTGCTCCAATCGAAGCCACTACAATCATTTTAATATTGTCTAAATCAACTACTCACAGCATGTGAAATACTGAACTTGGAGTGCATAATTTAAACTACGCACAAATATTCAAATTTGGTATCACGCTAAGATTGACTCCGCCTTATCATTCTAAATGTATATAACCTTCATCCTTAGAGGGTTATGTGTGCGCATATTAGTCTTGAACCGATGTTTAGTCTTTACTTAAAATCTCCTTAGTTAAATTCGTACCGATCATTCTCTTTCATATTTTTCCAACTTGATTCCTACAAGAATGTTTCATTTCTCGAGTTCTTATTGAATAGCATATAGATATCTACAAGTACCTAATATTTCCATTTTGCATCAAAGTGCAACTATTTAAATTAAAGCCAATATTGTTCCTCTTTAGACTCACAATACATATATGTACACAAAATGTATGTCTAAATATCCATGTATAATTACATGATCATATTTAATTCTTTATCATTATGTCTAAGGAAGTCTTTATCTAATATATATATATATATATATATATCAAAATATATTTATATGTGTGTGTGTGTATATATATATCTATATATATCACTACCCAACGCCATTCCTAACTATATATATATATATATATTTGCATTCATTCAAGATATTTAGACAAGAAGGCAATTCTAGTATCCCTTTCATGACTTATTTTCATGCATGAATCATACTCATTATGCTTAATTTCATACTAAAACATATAACATAAACTCACAATTAGTCTAGTTCGCCTCTACGTCAAGAAGACATCCTCCGTTACCACACCATTGATGTGTGTGTGTGTGTGTATGTGTGTATATATATATATATTATATATATATATATATATGCATACCTATATCAATACATATGCATGACCAGAGCTTAATCCAAGACTCGTACACTTACTTTAGTTTTCTTGAGTACTGAGCCTATCCCAAGTTCTCTTTGAATCTCCACTTCTTTAAGGTCTCCAATAAATTCCTACACCACATTTTAATTTCTCATTTTCCGTAACAAATATACATATATTTATGCACAGATGTGTGTGTGCACATAGACATATAACAGTCCATGTATTGCATGTTTTCAACAAGTTTAAATCATTCATTGGCTCATCAATGTTTACATGCTTAAATGCTAAACTTAAAGAGTCCTTACCCCTCTTAGTTTAAGTTCCAAACCGAGCCAAACTCTTGCAATTACCTGGTCAAGAACCGATAATTTCAGTCCTCTCCTTTAAGCTCTTTCATTGACTCTCGGGTTAACATTCACTCCATCATATTTCCTTTTGATTTCAGGCCAGCCCTTTGTTATTTCTCTCCTTTTACCCGAGAGAGAGAGAGTCCTCCTTTCAACCTCAAATTACTAACCAAATGGCTGCCAAAAGAAACCTTTTACTGCCCTATTTCCAGCCACTGAACATAGCCCCAAACCTACTCGACAACTCACTCTTTCCAGCCTTCTTTAACAGCCCTTGTACATCTTGCATTTTCCTCATTCGAGAACACCATTTCCAGCTCCAAAACTCAACACCAATCTAACCTTGTCAAGAGCCTTTCAAAACACCACTGTTTACAGCCTTCGAGAATGCCCTTTAACACCTCAAAACCCAGCTTGAGTAGACTCATTTTCAGGCGTCCCAAACAGCTCCCAAATGCCCATGCTTCAGCTTTCGGATTTATGTCCAAAAACTAGTATTTCTTCCTCTGTTTGCATCTCTTCCAAACCATTCTGCCTCCTCCTCGCCAGCCTTTTGTTTCTCTCTTTCATACAGCTTGGTATTTCCACCTCATTCTCACTTTCAGAAGCTACTCTTTACGCCACCTGAAACCTCCTTCGAACAGCCATAATTTAGCCCTTGCCGAGCTCCTATTTGAACCTAGAGAAACTCCCGAAATCACCCTTGGAGACCCTTGATCAGTAGCTCCAAGACAGCCACGTTTTTAGCAGCTCAAAACTCAGCACGTAACTCTGGGATTTATCTGCTTTAGTTCTGTCCTCTTCTTTCTTTTCCCTCAAATGCAGCTCACATCTTCTGCCCTAGGTCTCCTTCTCTCTGGTTAGTGCCGAAAATGCAGCTTCATTCTTACGATTTAGCTCTCGATCTAAACCACAACCATAGAACAAAATGACTTTCTCTTCTATGCTAACCGATTGCTTCTCCTCTACTGTAGCATTTCTTTTCTTTTCTCTTTTTCATCGATTGGCTGCAACCCTTTCCTTCTTTAAATCTTGTTGTCAATGCCCACTTATCTACTTTGGAACAAATCCACGAGAATGATGATGGTTGTAATGCTTTCTTACAACAGAAAAACAGCAAGAAACGGCGAGATGGAAGTAGCTAAATGAGGATGGTGATAGACGGTGATGAGAAGTGAAGTGGTCGTGAGTGGCTAGCAGAAATTGAGTGTAGTGGAGCTACTGTTTTCCAGGCTTCTTCAAGAAGCCACGCACCAATCCCCATGTCTCTTTCATTTGTTTAATTAGTTGTTTATTTATTTTACCCCATGTTTTGCTGACATTGTTATTTTAATTGTTTGGTTTATTTATTCAATCCACTTCATATGTAATAGGTATATTCTAAATAATCTAAATTCTTTTATTATCTCTTTTTATTTTATTATGTTATATATATATATATATATATATAGATATTTCTCTTTTATATGATATTTTAAATTCCTAAATATATATATATATATATGCATATCTTGTTTGAATTTATATATAAATACGCATATATACATACATCATATACTTGTGTGTCTATTTATTTATTCATGGTACACGTAATTAAATTCCTTGTTCTTTCAAATACGTTTATATTTATATACATATGTTTTCGAATATATACATATATAGTCGCACTTGTAATTTATATCTATATATATTTCTTTTACTTGGTCATTTATTTATTTTTATTAGTAGGAGCCTATTTTTATATTTGTGTATAAATACAATTATATTTATATCTATACACATACCTCTGTATATATATATATATTTATATATGTATATGCGTATATTAATTTCTATTCTTATTCCTTTTTAACTAATTGTATATATTTACATATATACATGCATGCACGCTGCATGTGTTGAGTTTACGTATGCATGCATGCACGTACGTTACATGTATTTAATTTGATTTATGCGTGTGCGTAAGCTTATGTGCATAACACATTCATTCCATTTATATCGATTTAACATGCATCGTATATACGATGTATGTGTTCGTTTCACATCATTCTCGACTTCTATTCTCGAGGACTTCCTTTCAATAATTATGAACCTTAATCATATAGGTGTAACTCGTAAATTATATCATTGCATTATATGCACTTATAATTACATGTTAAGTACCTGATCGATTTCAAGGAATTTATGGTTCTCACATCCTCCCCACCTTAGAAAATTTGGTCCTCCAAATTGCTCAAAGTCATCGTAATATAGATGGGAATACTTCTCTTTCGTTCAATTCTCTATATCCCATGTAGTTTCCTATGAAAAGTGATGTTACCAACGCACCTTTACCCATGGAGTTGCCTTGGATCGCAATACCTTATTCATTCGATCCAAAATCTGAATCGTCTTCTCAATATAACTCAAGTTCTCTTAGATCTCCAAAGTTTCATACTCAATCACTTAAGAGGGATATAAATGATACTTCCTAAGCATAGATATGTAAAAGACGTTGTGCACATCCAATAGTTAGGGTGGAAGTGCTAGTCGATATACCACATTACCCACATTCTCTAGTATCTCAAACGGTCTAATGTATCAAGGAATTAACTTCTTTTCCTTCCCAAATCTCATTGCGCTTAAGGATGGAGAGATCTTCAAGAACACTCTATCTTTAAGTTAAAATTCCTAGTGTCTTCTTCGTTTATTAGCATCACTCATCTGTTCTCTCTGAATTGTCCTTAATCGATCCCATGTTAACTTTATCTTTTTAAGAAATTCTCTTTGGTAGTTCCAAAGCATATATCCTGTCCTTATACCCTCAATTCGTCATCTATCTTTTTCACTAACAATACTAAAGCCCTTAAGGTGACACTCGGGCATGTAAACCCCTTATCTAGCAGCTCTCGCTGTTGCTTTCAACACTGGTCAATGTTATCTCAACATATGAGGGTGTTTTTTTTTTGTGTTTTCTAACTCTACATCATTTCAAGGTTCGATAAATTTCAAGATCAATTTTTTTTCATATTATCATTCATTCTAAAGATCGTATTGTTCCCATATCAATTTCAAAGCTCAATACTTAATTGGTCCACCGAATTGGATATATCTCATTAGCTCACATCTTATGACCATTAATTCTTATAATTCATAAACTGTCAGACTAGGTCAAGATCAATGTCAAGACTTGATGATCTCGAATATCTTATCTCCCCCAGTCTTAACTTTCACATCAATTTGTTATTTTGCACGACATGCTCTAAAAATCTCAAATTTCCATTTAAAGACCTCTTTATAACATGTTGCGTTCATTTTAACTCTAATATGAGAAATATGAAGGGCCTTGTAGGTTCTGAATCCACATAGTTCAAAATCATAAGGTTCAATTCATTAGACTCTCAAGGTCCATGTAATTCAAAGAGGCAAATTTCAATAGTCAAATAATTTGAAATTCATGTAATCTCCAATTCACATATTTTCTAAATCACGTTGTTTTCTGAAGGTCATACACTTCTCAACATATACAAGATCTTGAACATCTCTTAAATCCATAAGGAAGTTAAGAAATTTTTTTTTTCAAATCAACAAATCAGTATTTAAATCATTTTAATATCCAAATCGTTTCACATTCAGTTCAATGGAGACAGTCACATCCAATAGGATCATGCATGATACAGTATTCCCAAAGGGAAAATCAGTAACGAGTGGCTATCGTCGACAGTCACAGTTCCCACGGGTCAGGTGCTCACTGTGAAAACCTGTGGGTTTGACCAGATTCCCACAGTCATAAATCTGCGGACTTGATCAGGATCTCGCAGTCATATACACTCAGTATGCATGATCCCTAAGGAGCAACTATCTCAAAACATTTTCATAAATCATATTAAAGGATAATTATTAAATTTGGTAACAATAAAGCTCATTAAAAATTCATTGAAAACTTTACATGTACTAGTAACTCGTTGGTACATAAATAAATAATAAATCATTCATGTAAAAATAAATAAAATATCATTTATGCAATTTAAAAACATAGTAAGACTTTATGCAAATTAAAACAATTAAAACATCATATGCATTTGCAATAAATCTATATTTTATGAAATTTAAAACATTTCATGTAAATCATTTCATGTGAATCATTCTATGTAACTCTCATAAATGTCCCTTATTTATTTCAATGCTTGATCACACATAAATACTATTCTTATGGAGCATTATCATAACACAAATTTATATCTTAACAAAATCCCCATGTATCCAAGCTTCATTCCACAATTCCATAATCTCTTATCCTGACCTTAACGTAAAAAAAATTTTTTTTTATAGTACCCAACATAAGTTCTCACAATTCCATATTAATCATGTCCTGTATAATTATTTTATTAACTTCAAAATAGAAAATATCTCTATCAACCATTCTTGATCATTTAATAACCATCCCAATAATAATTCCATCTATTACTTACATTAATCATTTAGAAATTCAATCACATAGTCCAATCAATCATCAATTTTCTATGTAAAATGAACATTTCAATACATATTGTTACCATACTGCTATGCCTTTCTGTCAAAGTCAAATCTTGACAATCAATCATTCTGCACATTCATATCAATCACAATGCCTATAGTGTTCGTTAACAATCCTCTTAGAAACATCTCCAAAAATCCACTTCCTATCTCACATTGTGGACAAATCCAAACTCTTACCGGTCAAATCCAATAAACTTAGTCAAATAATATTTTATGGAGGTTCACTAAGAATGCCTAATCTCCCAAAATTCATATAGGCTGTTGTGCCTTTTCTAATCTCATTATACATTATAATACCTTATAGGTTATTGTGTTACTTATCGAGACTCCAAATCATTCACAATTTAGCGATCCTTTTGTCATTTAATTTCGATGCAAAACACATGCATTTAGAATAGTTTTCTGCACTTACTGAGCATTTAACATTCAAGCATTACAGTACTATGGGTAACTGTCCAGTCTATACCCAAATTGAAACCAATGTCGTAAAAGTGCAACAATATCACATCTACTATTAGGTTTTTATCTCTGACCTTCACTCTACACTGATGATAAGCACTCTCTTTCATCTAAGACTTCGTTGAATGGAGTGCTAGTATGCAACAAGTGACTTAAAGGTTCTAACTTTATATGTAGTCTATTACATGTCCAGCTTATGAGGGTGATGGAGTTGATGGTTGCATCATCGGCCTTCGAGGTGGCCTTTCAGGCCTGCCTTTACGTCCAATCCTCCTCATTCTAGTTTGAATTAAAACAAACTATACCAAGAGTAGACCAATCTCAGTATAAGTCAATAATTGGAAAGTTTCCAAACATATATTTCACAGTACATGGGATGTAACACTACAGACGGTCTAAACTACACTAACACGTACTAGACAAACCACGCTCTGATACCATTAAATCTGTCACGACCCGAAGGCCAATGACATCCACTTAACATATACTTATCGCTTTTAAAAATTTTCAAACCAAATTTTTTTTTCTTTTTCTACTTATGGTTTGTATTCGGTGTTAGTGCAGTATCTAGATCAAATCTTGTCCTATTAATATTATTTCTTGCTCTATGTCATCCTTCTCAAGTGATTCTTATGAATTTAGCTTTATTTACTATTTCAAAAGAAACGGGTCGAAAACCTCCCCTTTGTATTTTATCAATTTCCCCAGGTAAAATTCCCTGCATTAAGACACATTTTAAATCACATAACATAGCCAGCTATTGTTTCTCCACAGTTCATACAATTAAGTGTCTCAAGCTTTTCAAGAGTTTAACCATTAATAAGTTCACATCTATCACTTTATATATCATTTAAAATATACATCAGAACCCGGATCGGACTCGATATTCACTTAGACTCACATAATCATCTAATGCGATCCAAAGCTACATCCCATATACTTTCCCAGTACTGTGAAATTAAAGTACATTTGACTATCAAAATGATATACGAGTAGTATACCTCAAAGATGCAAAAGCGAGGCCCAGAGAACGCAAACGAGTACCACTACTAGGTACAGTTCCCGGGAGCCTATACGAAGCCTGAGTCGACTGTCAACTCGTAAGATCTGTAGATATTTAAATTTAAGGGGGGTGAGCAAATCCACGGCTCAGTAAGTAGTTTAAATAAGTACATACTAGGCTCATATCGTAAAACACGATCATACATGCTTGAGTTATTGTAAATTAGCATGTATGGATTATACTAAGGTTTATTGTCATTCCGTAAGTGCACAGACGTTATAAACTTGTTTATGCTTTCATTCCATTCTTAATTTCACAAGGCATCATTCTTTTTATCAATATGACTACGTGTGGAAGAAAACGAACATTCAAGTAACATAGGTTCAAGTGGCATATATAAACATGATCCAATAATGGAAAGATACGAACATTCAAGTAGCACACGTTCAAGTGGCATATATAAACATAATCCAATAATGGAAAGAAACGAACATTCAAGTAGCACACATTCAAGTGGCATATATAAACATAATCCAATAATGGAAAGAAACAAACATTCAAGTAGCATATATTCAAATGACATGTACAAACATAATCCAATAATCGCATACGTTGTATGTCATATGCCTCAGATCTGTTTCATCCTTCGACATTCGTCACATTCACAAATCACAATCACTTACTTATCATCACAATATCCTATGACTTTTATATTTCGTTGGGACTCGTGTAGCACTTAGTTCCCGAATGACTCTAGAGGTGGCTCCCACGGTTCGAAATTCGAGTCTTTGCTCGGTTGGGCCTTTAATACATCGAAACTCGTGTAGCACTTAGTTCCCGAAGGACTTTAGAGGTGGCTCCCACGGTTCGGAATTCGAGTCTTTGCTCGGTTGAGCCTTTAGTACATCGAAACTCGTGTAGCACTTAGTTCCCGAAGGACTCTAGAGGTGGCTCCCACGGTTCGGAATTCGAGTCTTTGCTCGGTTGGGCCTTTAGTACATCGAAACTCGTGTAGCACTTAGTTCCCGAAGGACTCTAGAGGTGGCTCCCACGGTTCGGAATTCGAGTCTTTGCTCGGTTGGGCCTTTAGTACATCGAAACTCGTGTAGCACTTAGTTCCCGAAGGACTCTAGAGGTGGCTCCCACGGTTCGGAATTCGAGTCTTTGCTCGGTTTGGAGCTTTCGACAAATATAACTAGGTGCGGATTAGGGTCCATTGACTCAACATCGGGAGCGATATGTATATTTGATATTCAAATCACAAATCCATACTCGAGCATAACAATATGTTAACATGTTCAGTAATCATAAGAGAGCCATCACACATAACACATTACACAATTCACAGCAAAATCACCTTTCGAATAAGCATATTTCACAGGCACATTATGTCCGATTTAAAAATCCTACCATACTTATTCTATTTGTCTTACCCGTAATGTCCAACCAATATCCTATATAAATTTAATTAATTATTTAATGAGGGTTCATTCATCTCTTACGAGATGATACTAGTAAGATTTATTTAACCCACTTACCTCGATGCTTGGTAGGTTACTTTTCCTCGATCCTCAAACTCGAGCTTAGCTTCTACACTGCTCCAATCGAAGCCACTACAATCATTTTAATATTGTCTAAATCAACTACTCACAGCATGTGAAATACTGAACTTGGAGTGCATAATTTAAACTACGCACAAATATTCAAATTTGGTATCACGCTAAGATTGACTCCGCCTTATCATTCTAAATGTATATAACCTTCATCCTTAGAGGGTTATGTGTGCGCATATTAGTCTTGAACCGATGTTTAGTCTTTACTTAAAATCTCCTTAGTTAAATTCGTACCGATCATTCTCTTTCATATTTTTCCAACTTGATTCCTACAAGAATGTTTCATTTCTCGAGTTCTTATTGAATAGCATATAGATATCTACAAGTACCTAATATTTCCATTTTGCATCAAAGTGCAACTATTTAAATTAAAGCCAATATTGTTCCTCTTTAGACTCACAATACATATATGTACACAAAATGTATGTCTAAATATCCATGTATAATTACATGATCATATTTAATTCTTTATCATTATGTCTAAGGAAGTCTTTATCTAATATATATATATATATATATCAAAATATATTTATATGTGTGTGTGTGTATATATATATCTATATATATCACTACCCAACGCCATTCCTAACTATATATATATATATTTGCATTCATTCAAGATATTTAGACAAGAAGGCAATTCTAGTATCCCTTTCATGACTTATTTTCATGCATGAATCATACTCATTATGCTTAATTTCATACTAAAACATATAACATAAACTCACAATTAGTCTAGTTCGCCTCTACGTCAAGAAGACATCCTCCGTTACCACACCATTGATGTGTGTGTGTGTGTATATGTGTGTGTGTATATATATATATATATATATATGCATACCTATATCAATACATATGCATGACCAGAGCTTAATCCAAGACTCGTACACTTACTTTAGTTTTCTTGAGTACTGAGCCTATCCCAAGTTCTCTTTGAATCTCCACTTCTTTAAGGTCTCCAATAAATTCCTACACCACATTTTAATTTCTCATTTTTCGTAACAAATATACATATATTTATGCACAGATGTGTGTGTGCACATAGACATATAACAGTCCATGTATTGCATGTTTTCAACAAGTTTAAATCATTCATTGGCTCATCAATGTTTACATGCTTAAATGCTAAACTTAAAGAGTCCTTACCCCTCTTAGTTTAAGTTCCAAACCGAGCCAAACTCTTGCAATTACCTGGTCAAGAACCGATAATTTCAGTCCTCTCCTTTAAGCTCTTTCATTGACTCTCGGGTTAACATTCACTCTATCATATTTCCTTTTGATTTCAGGCCAGCCCTTTGTTATTTCTCTCCTTTTACCCGAGAGAGAGAGAGTCCTCCTTTCAACCTCAAATTACTAACCAAATGGTTGCCAAAAGAAACCTTTTACTGCCCTATTTCCAGCCACTGAACATAGCCCCAAACCTACTCGACAACTCACTCTTTCCAGCCTTCTTTAACAGCCCTTGTACATCTTGCATTTTCCTCATTCGAGAACACCATTTCCAACTCCAAAACTCAACACCAATCTAACCTTGTCAAGAGCCTTTCAAAACACCACTGTTTACAGCCTTCGAGAATGCCCTTTAACACCTCAAAACCCAGCTTGAGTAGACTCATTTTCAGGCGTCCCAAACAGCTCCCAAATGCCCATGCTTCAGCTTTCGGATTTATGTCCAAAAACTAGTATTTCTTCCTCTGTTTGCATCTCTTCCAAACCATTCTGCCTCCTCCTCGCCAGCCTTTTGTTTCTCTCTTTCATACAGCTTAGTATTTCGACCTCATTCTCACTTTCAGAAGCCACTCTTTACGCCACCTGAAACCTCCTTCGAACAGCCATAATTTAGCCCTTGCCGAGCTCCTATTTGAACCTAGAGAAACTCCCGAAATCACCCTTGGAGACCCTTGATCAGTAGCTCCAAGACAGCCACGTTTTTAGCAGCTCAAAACTCAGCACGTAACTCTGGGATTTATCTGCTTTAGTTCTGTCCTTTTCTTTCTTTTCCCTCAAATGCAGCTCACATCTTCTGCCCTAGGTCTCCTTCTCTCTGGTTAGTGCCGAAAATGCAACTTCATTCTTACGATTTAGCTCTCGATCTAAACCACAACCATAGAACAAAAGGACTTTCTCTTCTCTGCTAACCGATTGCTTCTCCTCTACTGTAGCATTTCTTTTCTTTTCTCTTTTTCATCGATTGGCTGCAACCCTTTCCTTCTTTAAATCTTGTTGTCAATGCCCACTTATCTACTTTGGAACAAATCCACGAGAATGATGATGGTTGTAATGCTTTCTTACAACAGAAAAACAGCAAGAAAAGGCGAGATGGAAGTAGCTAAATGAGGATGGTGATAGACGGTGATGAGAAGTGAAGTGGTCGTGAGTGGCTAGCAGAAATTGAGTGTAGTGGAGCTACTGTTTTCCAGGCTTCTTCAAGAAGCCACGCACCAATCCCCATGTCTCCTTCATTTGTTTAATTAGTTGTTTATTTATTTTACCCCATGTTTTGCTGACATTGTTATTTTAATTGTTTGGTTTATTTATTCAATCCACTTCATATGTAATAGGTATATTCTAAATAATCTAAATTCTTTTATTATCTCTTTTTATTTTATTATGTTATATATATATATATATATATAGATATTTCTCTTTTATATGATATTTTAAATTCCTAAATATATATATATATATATGCATATCTTGTTTGAATTTATATATAAATACGCATATATACATACATCATATACTTGTGTGTCTATTTATTTATTCATGGTACACGTAATTAAATTCCTTGTTCTTTCAAATACGTTTATATTTATATACATATGTTTTCGAATATATACATATATAGTCGCACTTGTAATTTATATCTATATATATTTCTTTTACTTGGTCATTTATTTATTTTTATTAGTAGGAGCCTATTTTTATATTTGTGTATAAATACAATTATGTTTATATCTATACACATACCTCCGTGTATATATATATATATATTTATATATGTATATACGTATATTAATTTCTATTCTTATTCCTTTTTAACTAATTGTATATATTTACATATATACATGCATGCACACTGCATGTGTTGAGTTTACGTATGCATGCATGCACGTACGTTACATGTATTTAATTTGATTTATGCGTGTGCGTAAGCTTATGTGCATAACACATTCATTCCATTTATATCGATTTAACATGCATCGTATATACGATGTATGTGTTCGTTTCACATCATTCTCGACTTCTATTCTCGAGGACTTCCTTTCAATAATTATGAACCTTAATCATATAGGTGTAACTCGTAAATTATATCATTGCATTATATGCACTTATAATTACATGTTAAGTACCTGATCGGTTTCAAGGAATTTATGGTTCTCACAAGATAATAGTGATGGGAGTGGAAATGAGGAAGAAAAGGAAATGGCAATGTTTGCCAAAAGATTCAATAGGTTCATGAGAATGAATGAGAGAGAGCAAAATAGGAGACATCATAGGGGAGAGTCAAGTAGAAGAGAAAAAGACCCTTTAGTGTTTATGAGTGTAATGAACGGGGTCATACTAAGTTAGATTGCCCCTTACTTAGGAAGAAAAAGGATAGGAAACCTAAGAAGAAAGCATTTGTGGCTGCATGGAGCGATAGTGATAGCTCCGATGAGGAAAACATAGATGAAGAGGTAGCTTACTCATGCTTTATGGCTATTAGTGATGATGAGGGTAGTTGTAGTTCTAGTAAAGATAATGACTATACATTTGATGAACTACAAATTGCCTTTAATGAATTAGCAAATGATTTTCAATGCATGAACTCCAAATATAAGAAAATCATTGCTAAATTGAAAATAGAAAATGAAATGCTATTAAATGCCAAACTTGAATTTGAGAAGAAATTAGAAGGAGCAAATATAGAAATAGATGAGTTAAATAAAAAGAATACAAATTTGCATAACTCATTTACTAGGTTTTATATGGGTCAACAAAAGTTAGATCATATGTTAGAGACCCAAAGAGCTTTCTTTGACAAAGATGGGTTAGGCTATAATGCTAAACAAAAAGAAACTCATCTTAAGAATTTTCTAGTGAGCAAAAATACCATGCATGATTTATCTCTTACATGCTCACTATGCAATAGAATAGGACACTCTTCACAAGCATGCACATATAGGAAAACCACATTTAGAGGAAGAGTAGTTAGGAAAATATGGGTGCCAAAGCATGCTATAAATAATGTTGAATTGTGCTTGAAATGGATCCCAAAAGGATCAAAAATTGTTTGCACTAACTCTCATGGACCCAAGAAAATTTGGGTACCAAAGTATGTTTGAACTTGTTTGTTGTAGGAGTGTTAGAGCATGGGAATACAATGGAACAATAGAGTTCAAATGCTCTACACACCCCCCATGGAGGTTGCTTATGTCAATAAGAAAAAGGAAGAGCTTGGAAATCCTCCTTGAAAAGGAAGTGCGAGCGATCGCTCAAGGAAAAGCGCGGATCGTCGATCTGATGATCGAATTAGATCACGAAGCACCAGAGTTTTGGAGAGCCCACAGGGATGCCATTATTGCCGATTCCATTCTTACGAATCGGCAGAGGGACTACAATTCGCACAAGCTCTCTGAGATGCTTTGTGAGTTGACTCGATTGAACAAAAGGCATGATAAATGATTTTTGAGTGCTCAATGAATAGTACTTGCTGCATTGAATGAAAAGCATGATTTGTAATGATTATTGGATTTCTACATTTTGAGCAAGTTTTCTATGTGTTGATAATGTATTTACTTGTCTCAAATGATCAAATATGTCTTTTATACAAAATGTCATGTCATGAGCAATAATGAAGAACTTGTATGTTGGAAATCATGGCATGTTGTTCACAAGATGTATGCTTTAATGATATAAGTGCTTAAAACCTTTGTGAACAAGTTTGTTTTGACATATGTATGTAATTCAATGCATTAGTGTTGCCAAAACATGCATAACTTTCAAAATGACCCTCTTTGAGGCCAAAAATGCATTTTATGGTGAAAATCCTTCCAAAATTGCAAAACCTTTTGTAAAATGGTTTTTCATTCTTGTTTTTCATTCATACAAGTCCAAAATCATGTTTTACAAGTGTTAAAACCTTTACTTGGACTTAAATTACTCAAAAACGGAGCCTTGGTACTTCACAAGTTGGATTTTCTGTCAAAACAACTGCAGAATCTACAGGAAACATATGAGGGATCGATCCCCCTCCTAAAGGGATAGATCCCCCCAAGCCAGAAAGGGCTTTTCTGCACTTTTTCAACCAAAATTGAGAAGAACTTTTCATTGTTTTGATACTTTCTCTCTTCTCAACTTAAAATTCATTGTTTTAACTTCTTTTTGATGATCTTTAAACTATGAAAATTCATTTTTCATTGATATCATGCCTCAACTCCAACAATTTGAATCATTTCCAACCAATGGTATCACTTCCAACAATCAACTCACAAGTGCAAAATCATTTTTCTTGTTGAAAACTTGCATAAATCTTGAAATAATCTTGAAATATACTTTCAATGAATGCTTAAACATAATTTTGAGAAATATTTCAAGAATTTATGAAGATATATTTGAGAATTTAATGAACTTGTGTATAATGAATATCCTTCATTCCTTTTGTTCATCTTAGTCAAGCATGCTTATAGGATTATGTCTATTAGCTTGACTTAATTACTCCACTCTAGGTTTCATGATCATTATACATCTAGTGAATTGATTTCAAATGTAAATTCAACAATTGGAAATGGTCATTGGCCTATAATTTGTGATGATAAATGGATCTCAAATGTTCAAATGCATGAAACTTTATCATCCATTTACTTGGGCTTTAATGATAACACCAACAATTGATATACATGCATTGAATCATGTTTGCTTAAGTTGAATCAATAATCATGCCTATGAGATGAGAATAGTTGTTTTCATGATATTATGTGTTTAACCTCACTCATAGTTTATGGATTTTAATGATAAAATATATTTTAGCTTGATAATATTGATTCACTTAGGTGAAGCCATTTTAGTTAAAATAGCATATTCTCTCTAGAATGTTAAATGATGATAACAACTAGGGATATGGCTATTAATTGATTAAAATGGTAATTTTGAATCTTTCCTTGCTCATAATTGGTTAAGGACTTGAATTGGAGAATGAGCATAGGATTTTGTGCTTGAAGCCATGGAAGAAAATGTGTTTGCTTGAATACCTTGATTTTTGAATCTTCCATATGGTATAAATTTGTGAATATGAATATGGATTAATACTTTATGATAGTGTGCTAATGTGTAATTGATCCATATGCATATTTGATGATATGTGCTGTGTTCTTGCATATTTAGAATGATTATTTTCTTGACATGAACACTACACATAACTATTAGATTCATGCAAAATGACTAAGTCAACCATTAGTAACAATTGGTATTTAGATTGAAATAACAATTAATATCATTGGCAACCATATTTTCAACAATTGGTAAGCCAAAACTAAATTGCCAATTGCTATGAGCTTTAAATTGACAATTCTTCTTGTGCTTTTTAGTTTAAAATGACAAATAGAGAAGAATTCTCTTAGGATATTTTTGCATGAAACTCTTGTGTGCAAGAATTTGAAGTTAATTTCTATATGTTTCAATTCTATACACATTCTTGCTTGAACGTGATTTATGAGCTCTTGCAAATGATATGTCATCTAATTTCAGCTCATAATCATGATATATTGCCATGCACCTTAGTTGGACCTTAGAGAACAATTGATATACTTAGGTGCTTGCTTAACTTCTTACCAATTGGAACCTTCTTGCAAAATTACTTATCAACAATTGGTATCAAAATTATTTATAAACAATTGGTATAAGATCATAAGTCATGTTCTTTGCATGAAATACTCTTTATGAACAATTGACTTATTTATTTGTGCTATGAGTCCCATGTATTAACATGTTTCTTGTTGGATGGAGCATATTCTTTTATCTCTTCTCACATAGACATGATTTTAGGGGGAGAATATTTTTTATTATTTTTTCTTCTTTTTGCTATGACAAAAAGGGGGAGAGATAGATATTAAAAGGGAGAGATATTAAAGCAGAGAGATAATGGGGGAGAAATAGTTTGAAAATTCATTTTCAAAATCCATGCTTATATTAAGGGGGAGCTTTATAAAATCCTGCTTTATTTGAGGGGGAGTATTTTATCAAAAAATTTTCAAAGCAAATTTACATTAAGTTTTGTCATATCAAAAAGGGGGAGATTGTTAGCTTTAAATTGCCATATATATTTTGAAATGACAAAAACTTAAGTAAGCTTTAATGTTGTAATTCATATTGTAAATTTGCCTTATCACACATGATTTTCTCAAACATTAAGACCATGATTTAATTACATATTCTTATTGGTCTTAATACTTTATAAAATGTCTTGAATATTTTAAAAAATTACTTGATGAATATTTGGACTATGTTTTCATTTGAGAAAGTCAAGAAAAACTCCCACAAAATATTGGGTTGAATTAGGATCAAACACTATATCATTTCTAACCCAAAAGTGCAAGAAAAATGCCCTCTGGAAGAAAAGGATCGATCCTCACTGTAGCAGGATCGATTCCTTTTTGGCAGAATGTCTTCCTAAGGTCCCTGAAGCCAAGAATGAAGATTCTGGACAAAAGGGATCGATCCCTTTGGGAATGGGATCGATCCATCGGGACAAAAATAGCCTATAACAGCTAGTTTCTGTGAGACAACGGTAATATTCGAGATTTGGCTCCACCCAACGGCTAGAATACATCCAAGGGACTATAAATAGAGGCTTAGAAGCTAAAGGAAGCAAGAGGAACTACTCAGCAACTCCAAAACACATATTCCTCAAATCCTCAAGCCTCAAACAACAAATCAAGAGCTCCAAAGTCTTCATCATCTATCATTCTCTTATTCCTTGTAGTGCTTAGCACAAATCTTGTATAGGCTTTTATTTGTGCTTAATCTTTGTAATCACTTGCCTATCTAGAGGCCTTCTTTGATTACTTCTCTTGTAAACACATTCAATCTTTGTAAAAGGGGAGGTTACTCTTTAGCCTAAGAAAAAGAGGGAGGTTTCTTTTGAGCCTAGAAAAAGAGGGAGGTTTCTCTTGAGCCTAGAAAAAGAGAGATGTTTCTCTCGAGCCTTTAAAAAGAGGGATTGTAAAGACAAATTCAAGTGTAGTGAATTTGGGGAAAATCCTTGGGAGCGTCTCAAGGTAGAGGACGTAGGCAAGGTTGCCGAACCTTTATAAATCGCTTGTGTAAATCTCTCTCTCCCTACTCTTTATTTACTTGCGATATATTGTGTTTATTGCATTGAACTTGAATTGCATGCTTGCCTAGCTTAGAGAACTTAGAAAATATCAATCTAAGCTAGAGAATTTAGAAGAACCAAAAAACGGGCTTAAGGTTAGCAAAGAACCGATTCACCCCCCTCTCGGTATTGCCTATAAGAGCCAACAAAGTGTATATTAGCACGATCAGTGGTTAACCATCCATACCCAAGATGACACCAAGGTTGTAAATATGCAATATTAGCAAATCTGCTATTAGGTCTCTATCTCCCACCTTCACTTCAGACTAACAATACACACAGTACTCAAACTTCCATATGAGATTCCTTGAAAAGAGTGCTAGTATGAAACAGATAACTTAAAGGTTCTAACTTTATATGTAGTCTATTACATGTCCCGCTTATGAGGGTGATGGAGTCGATGGTTGCATCGTCGGCCTCCGAGGTGGCCTTCCAAGCCCACCTCTGTCACGACCCGAAGGTCAATGACGTCCACTTAATACTTACTTAATTTCTTATGAAAATTTCGAACCAATTTTTTTTCTACTTACGGTTTGTATTCGGTGTCAGTGTAGTATCTAAATTTTATATTATTTCTCAATCTATGTCACGTTTCTCAAGGAGGTTTTCCTTATGATTTTCGTCTTATTTCACTATTCCCAAAAGAAACAGGTCGAAAACCTCCCCTTTGTATTTTATGAATTTCCCCAGGTATAATTTCCTGCACAAAACACATTTTAAATCACATAATATGGCAGCTGGTGGTTCTCCACAGTTTCATGTAATCACGTATATCAAGGATTTCAAGAGTTGAGTCATTACTAAGTTCACTTATATCACTTCATCCATATATAGTTTAAACATACATTTTGACCCGGATCGGACTCGATAACCACCTAGACTCACATAATCATCTAGTACGATCCAAGGTTACATCCCATATACTTTCCTAGTACTGTGAAATTTAACGTACACATGATTATCAAAATGATATACTAGCAGTATACCTCAAAATACAAAATGCTAGCTCCGGAGAACGCAAAGGAGTACCACTACTTGGCACTGTTTCCCGGGAGCCTATACGAAGCCAGAGCCAGCTATCAACTCGTATGATCTGCAGATGTTAAATAAAGGGGTGAGCAATCCACGGCTCAGTAAGTAGTTTAAATAAAACATACTAGGCTCATATCGTAAAACACGATCATACATGCTTGAGTTATTGTAAATTAGCATGTATGGATTATACTAAGGGTTATTACCATTTCGTAAGTGCACACACGTCATAAACTTGCTCACGCTTACTTTTCATCCTTAGTTACACAAGGCATCGTTCTTATTAAAAGTATAATTATGTGTGGAAGCATGAACATTCAAGTAGCACATGTTTAATGGCGTATATAGACGTAACTCAATAATCGATAGAAATGAACATTCAAGTAGCACATGTTCAAATGGCATATATAGACATAACTCAGTAATCGAAAGAAACGAACATTCAAGTAGCACATGTTCAAATGGCATATATAGACATCATCCAATAATCCCATACATCATGTGTCATATGCCTAAGATCTATTTCATCCTTCGACATTCGTCGCATTCACGAATCACAATCACTTACTTATAGTCACAATATCCTACGATTTCTCATATTTCGTCGAAACTAGTGTAGCACTTAGTTCCCGAAGGATTCTAGAGGTGGCTCACACGATTCGGAACTCGAGTCTTTGCTCGGTTGGACCTTTAGTACATCGAAGCTTGTGTAGCACTTAGTTCCCGAAGGATTCTAGAGGTGGCTCCCACGATTCGGAATTCGAGTCTTTGCTCGGCTAGGCCTTTAACACATCGAAGCTCGTGTAGCACTTAGTTCCCGAAGGATTCTAGAGGTGGCTCCCACGGTTCGGAATTCGAGTCTTTGCTCGGCTAGGCCTTTAACACATCGAAGCTCGTGTAGCACTTAGTTCCTGAAGGATTCTAGAGGTGGCTCCCACGGTTCGGAATTCGAGTATTTGCTCTTGGCACATAAGGCTAGGTGCTAATTGAGGTCTATGGACTCAACATAGGGGCGATATGTAAATTTGGTACTCAACTCACGTATCCATACCCAGAGCATAACAATATGTTAACATGTTCAGTAATCCTAAGTGTGCCATAACACATAACACATGACACAATGCACGACAAAGATCACTTTTCAAATAAGGGCATTCCACAAGCACATTATGTTCGATTTAAAACTCTTACATAATTATTCTAGTTATCTTACCCGTAATGCTCAACCAATATCCTATATAATTTAATTAATTATTTAATAAGGATTCCTTCATCTCTTACGAGACGATACTAGTAAGATTTATTTAACCCACTTACCTTGATGCTTGGTAGGTTACCTTTCCTCGATCCTCAACTCAAGCTAAACTCCTACACCGCTCCAAATTCACTACAATTAAATCAAATGATATTTCAATAACACGTCTTAATTACGTTTTGATCACATATCAATTATATATTTTAGAATCTAGACTATTCTAACTCATTTCTTTGACGAGGAACTAAATTCTTTATGTGTCTCTCGAAACATTACTTATTCGATTTAATAACTCTTTACTTATATTCTTTATAAGATAATAAGAGGTTTATTAATTTGTATACGCTATTTTCCTTTCGTTAGATATATATTTATATAAAATCGAATAGTTATATAATTATAACTATATCTTAAATACTTATACAATTATACTTGTATTTATATCTTAACAAACCTCTTTTTTTCCTTTCTTTGCATTTCTTCTCTTTGTCTCTTGTTTAGTTTTCAAGTGAGTAGCATATATATCTATATTTATATATGTATGTATTTAACATTTGCATAATAAGGCTTCTGAGGATTTACTATACTTCTTTATATAAGCACTATACATACATATATTTATTTATTTCTTTGTTTTTCAAGCAAGTAGTATACTTATATATGTATACTAGTAATATATATGGTTATTTGATACTAGTGCAAATCTAAGTCCTTAGATTTTATTCCTTCATTTTCTAAATATGCAAAATATATATATATATATATATATATATATATATATATATATATCTATAGCAATAAATAAATATACCTTTTAAATACATAGCACTTACATGGTATACATTTCCAATTTCAATTCCCTACTTTCCTACATCTTGATACATGTGTATATCTATATAGATATATATTTGCATCCACATATATATGTGTATTACATATATTTTTATATATATATATATACATATCTTTTAGATCTTCCTTTTTCTTTTATCCCTTTTCTTTTATTTTCTTTTGTTATTTCTTTCAAGACCTATTTCTATGCACATTGCTATCCTTAAGGTCCATTAAAACATTAACCAAGAAAATGTCACTTACCTTAGTTAGAACCCTCAAATTTTTGGCTGCAAACCCAGCCCTCATAATCCCTCTCTCGGCTTGGATAAATTTCCAGTCAAAGTGCCTTGTTCCACCCTCTTTTCTAGCTTTTTGTTCTGTCCCGTATGTGCTGAGGGGAGGGTTTTTCCTGCACCAAATGGTCTGTTGCTGTAGCCTTCTTGCCCAGCCAAGTCTCCCCCTTCGTTGCCCTATCCTGAAACCGAGAGAAACACTAAGTGGTTCCTTAGCTGCTTCACGTTTCTTGCCCTAACTTTCCTAACGTTTTATAGCATCATCTAAACTCCATTTCAGCACCTCAAAACCTTGTTTCAATGCCTAGACCCAGCTCTGAATTACAGCCCTGTACAGTCCGATTTAAGTGCCTTTAACTTCAGAAATTACAACCCATTTTCCAATGCCACAACACTAGCCATTAGCCATCATTTTGGTCCCTGTACCGACACTAGACCAGAAACCTTAGCTTCAGCTTTGTTTTTGCTATTTTATCCGACGCCCTAGGCAGCGGCAACGACACTCATGATTCACTCTTTCCTTCTCACTCGAATTCCTTCTCCTTCATTGAACGCCTCTGCTAAATTTCCTTTCTTTCCTTTTTTGTGTTCTTTTTGGTTTTCTTCCCTCGGGTTCAATTTAGGCAGACGAAATGGGGTGTGGGTTAACGGCAGATGGAGTTTCCAGGGCAGTGGGTTGGCTCTCTTCCTTTACTCTCCTTTTTCCTTGTTTTACTTACAAGGCTTCTTTTAGAAGCTTGATTGTTGGTGCCGGCAAATGTTAGTGGGGTTTGATGGGAGAAAGTCCCATCAAACTCCACTAACACATACTTAAATTTTTTATTATTATAAATATATTTCAAATATCTACAATTCCTATGGTTTACAATTGTCTTTAAATAATATATATTTATCTATACACCAATCATATATTCATATGTATTTATTTATTTTATTATACTCTTTACATTTAATAGGTAAATATACCTATGTTCAAAACCTTAATTATTATAAAATGTATATTTATATATACATATATATATATATATATCCATAGAAATATATATGTGTATACATATAATATTTTCATATCTAGTATATTTTTTTTTGTATGGTATGTGTATACATATGAATTCTTCAATTTATCTTAATTATTTATTATTCATGCATACTACATTTCCCTTTAGTATGCTTATGTACTTTGTTTTATTAAAACAAACCTACCTATGTATTTGGTGGAATGTATGCAACTCATTAGTTCTTATTTAATTCTTGAACTTAATTATGAGATTTTCCAATTGGCACAAAAGTATAAATTATTTGTTTTCTACTTTCACTAATTTGAGGTTTCATTCTCATTACTCGACATAAGATTATGACTTACAAAAATGTATCATGATACTCAACTTACTCCATGCCTTTTATTTATTCACTAACATGGTACAAAGTTTGTAGTTTTTACATCCTCCCCACCTTAGGAAATTTGGTCCCCCAAATTTTCTGTGTCTATCTGAAATAGGTGAGGGTATTTCTCTCTCATTAAGCTTTCCAACTCCCATGTGGCTTCCTCTGAAGAGTGGTGCTGCCAAAGTACTTTGACTAAAGGGATTGTCTTAGACCTCAAAATCTTATCTTTCCTATCTAAGATCTGAATTGGTCTCTCAACATAGCTTAAGTCCTCTCTAATCTCCAGTGGCTCAGACTCGATCATATGAGATGGGTCCGGCTGATATTTCCGTAGCATCGACACATGATAGACGTTATGCACACCCGATAGCTCTAGGGGTAATGCTAATCGATACGCTACGTCACCCACTCTCTCCAATATCTCAAACGGACCAATGTATCGAGGACTCAACTTCCCTTTCTTGCCAAATCTCATTATGCCTTTAGACGGAGAGATTTTCAAGAACACTTTATCACCCACTTGGAACTCTAAAGGCCTCCTTCGACAGTCGGCATAACTTTTCTGTCTACTTTGGGCTATCCTCAGTCTATCACATATCAATCTCACATCTTCGGAAGCTTTCTCTACAATCTCCGGAGTGAATAACTTTCTTTCACCTACCTTTTCCCAGCCAATGGGAGACCTGCACCTACGCCCATACAATGCCTCATAAGGTGCCATCCCAATACTAGAGTGAAAGCTGTTGTTATATGCAAACTCCGCTAGTGCCAGATGATCATCCCATGAGCCTCGAAAATCCATAACACATGCTCTCAACATATCCTCAAGTGTCTGAATAGTCCTCTCTGATTGCCCATCGGTTTGAGGATGGAAGGCTGTGCTAAAGCTCAGTTTAGTTCCCAAAGCATCTTGGAAGTGTTCCCAGAAACGGGAAGTAAACCGAGAATCCCTGTCCGAAACTATGCTCACTGGGACTCCATGTAACCTCACAATCTCCTTAACATACATATTTGCCAAGGCACTAAGCGAATCGGTAGCCTTCATAGCTAGGAAATGAGCGGACTTTGTTAATCTGTCAACTATCACCCAGATCGCATCATGATTCCTACGAGTCCTCGGGAGCCCCATAATGAAGTCCATAGTCACATGCTCCCACTTCCATGTAGGTATGGGCAAAGGTTTTAGTAAGCCTGCTGGCCGCTGGTGTTCAATCTTAACCTTTTGGCACACTAGACACTTGGACACAAAGGTCGCTATATCTTTCTTCATACCAGCCCACCAAAACACTTTGCGTAAATTCTGATACATCTTCGTATTACCTGGATGCATAGTGTACTTGGAGCTGTGTGCCTCTTCTAAAATTTGCCTCTTCAACATCTCATCATTTGGGACACAAATTCTGCCCCTATACCTCAATAACCCATCATCTGAAATCTCAAACTCTGAGTCTTGGTCCGGTTGTATTCCACCAATAATCTCCACAAGTCTAGGATCCTCTTTCTGGGCTTGTCTAATTTGATCCATAATGCTAGGCTTTATCCTCAAGCTGGCCATCAAACACTCACCATCGGGCTCTAGGTTGACATTCAACTCTGAAAATTTTTCCATCAAATCCCATTCTCGGACCATCATGTAACTAACAAAACCCACACTCTTCCTACTTAATGCATCCGCTACCCGGTTTGCTTTACCCGGATGATAGAGAATCTCGCAGTCATAGTCCTTTAATAGCTCCATCCATCTTCTCTGTCTCATATTCAACTCTTTCTGCGAGAATAAGTACTTTAAGCTCTTGTGGTCTGTATAAACCTGGAACCGCTCACCATACAAATAATGGCGCTATATCTTTAGTGCAAACACTACCGCTGCCAACTCCAGATCATGAGTAGGGTAGTTCCTCTCGTGGTCCTTCAACTGTCTTGAACCATATGCCACTACTCTACCATTCTGCATCAATACACAACCTAGACCCTGTAAAGAAGCATCACTATACACTGCAAATCCTCCGGATCCACTTGGAACCGTCAACACAGGAGCCGTCGTCAACCTTTGTTTAAGTTCTAGAAAGCTACGCTCACACGCATCATTCCATTCAAACTTGACATCCTTGCGTGTGAGTCGGGTTAGTGGAGCAGCAAGTTTGGAAAATCCCTCTACAAATCTCCTATAGTAACCTGCAAGCCCTAAAAAGCTGCGAATCTCGGTCACTGTCTTAGGCCCTTCCCAATTCATCACGGCCTCTATCTTAACTAGATCAACTGCTACACCATCCTTTGATACCACATGCCCCAGAAAACTGATTTGTTCCAACCAAAACTCACACTTGGTAAACTTTGCGTATAGCCCTTCCTTTCTAAGAGTCTGGAGTACTATGTGGAGGTGGTGCTCATGTTCTTCCCGGGATCGGGAATACACCAGTATGTCATCTATGAACACAATAACGAACTTATCCAAGTGAGGCTTGAATACTTCATTCATCAATGCCATGAATGCTGCAGGGGCATTCGTTAGGCTGAATGGCATAACTAGGAATTCGTAGTGGCCATATCGAGTCCTGAAGGCTGTCTTTGGCACATCTTCCCCTTTAATCCTCAATTGGTGGTACCCCGACCTCAAGTCAATCTTCGAAAATATTTGGGCACCTTTCAATTGATCCAACAGATCATCAATCCTAGGCAGAGGATACTTATTCTTCACTGTTGCTTGATTCAACTGCCTATAATCGATACATAGCCTCAAACTACCATCCTTCTTTTTCACAAACAACACCGGAGCTCCCTATGGTGACACACTCGGCCTTATGAACCCTTTGTCCAACAATTCTTGTAATTGCTTTTTCAACTCCTCTAACTCAACTAAGGCCATTCGATACGGGGGCTTGGATGTAGGTTGAGTGCCTGGGAGCAGCTCTATGGCAAACTCCATCTCTCTTTCCGGAGGTAGCCCTGGTAGCTCATCCGGAAATACATCGGAGAAGTCCTTGACAACTGGGATGTCAGACAGTTCCGATTGGCTCTTTTCGGCATCCTCGACAAACGCGAGATAGCCTTCACAAACAAATCAATCTCATATTAGTGAGACACCAATAAAATCATAAATATTCTATTCATTATCTCCAAGACGTAATACAAGCTTTTCAGGTAAGGAGAAAGTAACAACTTTGCTATAGCAGTCTACACTAGCATGGTGGTTGGTTAGCCAATCCATGCCTAGTATTACATCGAAGTCATACATGTCTAATAACACCAAATCTACCACTAGGTACTTATCTCCCACCTTTACTTTACACTTACGATACACATGTTCGGTCATTTGAAATTCTTTAAGAGGAGTAATCACATGTAATAGATGTCCTAAGGGCTCACACTCTATATGCAATTTACTAGCAAACATAGGTGAAATAAAGGAGTGTGTTGAGCCTGGATCAACAAGTACAAATGCTTCTAAATCACAAATAGTAAGCTTACCCTTAATGACCGAACCAGAAGCGTCGGCCGTCTCTTGGTCGAGAGCGAACACCCTTCCATGCTCCATGGGTTTCTTGCCCTTATCTTGAGCCTTCTTCTGCTGGGCCATCGGTGGTCTATCATCTCGTTTTTCTGTGGCCTTAGGATGGGGGCAATCTTTAATCAAGTGACCTCTCTCACCACAATTAAAACAAGCTCCTGAAGCTTTAAGACAAGGTCGATTCCTATTAATTTTGCCGCAAGCAGTACACGGCTGAGAAGTATCAATGGGTGCTGCAGTTATGGCTCGAGTAGTGGGTGTGGCTGTATCAATAGGCCTAATAGCCTGTGGTCGAGGCGCAACAAACTTCTGCCTCTTACTAGGGCCCTGATATCTTCTTTGCTCTGGCCTCCTTCTATCAAATCTTTTATTAGGGGGCTGTTTCGGCTTAGGCTGTCTTCTAGCATCATATTCGGTCTGTGAAGCCTCGATTTCTTGTTCAACTGTCAATGCCTTCCTCACGACAGCCGCATACTCCGTAAGCTCAAAGGGTTTAACTCTACCCCTAATATTGGACCTCAAACCCGAAGTGAATTTCTCTGCCTTCTTCTCATCATTGTTGGCATAATCCGCATCATATTTGACTAAGGTAGTGAATCGGGTCTCATACTCATCTACTTTCATAGACCCTTGCTTCAGTTCAAGAAACTCTGTCTTCTTCTTTCGTCTTGCCACAGTCGACACATAATAATCCATGAAAGTCTTAACAAACTTCTCCCATGTAATAATGGGATTTTTGGCCAACACCAAGGGCTCATTAGTCTTCCACCACTTCTGAGCCTCACCTCTCATCATATACACTGCTAATGATACCTTCTCAGTGGAATTGCAGCCCATGTATTTAAAGAGGAACTCCATCTCCTCTATCCACTCTTCCGCCTTAGTGGGATCTTTTTCCCCCTTAAACTGTGGAGGATTCATCTTTTGAAATTGCTTCAAGAGAGACATATTTCGATCTACTGAACTCCCAACCTGAGTAGTAGCTGGCTGAGGTGCGGCTACTTGAGGTGTAACCGGAGGAGGAGCAACCTGTGGCTCTATGGGAGTCGGTGGAGGTGGCACCTGTGGTGGTGGTACAGGTGGAGGTACTACGGGTGCAGATGGAGGCACTTAAGGTACTGAAGGTGCATGTGGAGGTGGCGGAGCCTGAGGTGTACTAGTTGGTTTGCCATAAGTTGTTGTAGCAAGGCTGTCATAACCTCATAATTCTGCTCCATTCTAGCCATTCTCGCCTCCATACTATCCGGAGGTGGAGGAGTCGAATGTGGAGGAGTCGGATGTGGAGGTGATGGAGGTGCAGAGGGTGAAGGAGTCGAGGGTGGTATTGCTGACCCCCGAGATGGCCTCCCGGGTCCACCTCTACGTCTCGTTCTCCTCATTCTACTCAAATTTCAAGTGCCTATACCAAGAGCAGATCAATCTCAGTATAAGTCAAATTTGGAAACTTTCACATAAATTTCACAGTACATGGGATGTAACGCTACAGACAGTCTAAACTACACTAACACGTACTAGACAAACCAAGCTCTGATACCATTAAATCTGTCACGACCCGAAGGTCAATGACGTCCACTTAATACTTACTTAATTTCTTATGAAAATTTCGAACCAATTTTTTTTTCTACTTACGGTTTATATTCGGTGTCAGTGTAGTATCTAAATCCAGTCCTATATTATTTATATTATTTCTCAATCTATGTCACGTTTCTCAAGGAGGTTTTCCTTATGATTTTCGTCTTATTTCACTATTCCCAAAAGAAACAGGTCGAAAACCTCCCCTTTGTATTTTATGAATTTCCCCAGGTATAATTTCCTGCACAAAACACATTTTAAATCACATAATATGGCAGCTGGTGGTTCTCCACAGTTTCATGTAATCACGTATATCAAGGATTTCAAGAGTTGAGTCATTACTAAGTTCACTTATATCACTTCATCCATATATAGTTTAAACATACATTTTGACCCGGATCGGACTCGATAACCACCTAGACTCACATAATCATCTAGTACGATCCAAGGTTACATCCCATATACTTTCATAGTACTGTGAAATTTAACGTACACATGATTATCAAAATGATATACTAGCAGTATACCTCAAAATACAAAATGCTAGCTCCGGAGAACGCAAAGGAGTACCACTACTTGGTACGGTTTCTCGGGAGCCTATACGAAGCCTGAGCCAGCTATCAACTCGTATGATCTGCAGATGTTAAATAAAGGGGTGAGCAATCCACGGCTCAGTAAGTAGTTTAAATAAAACATACTAGGCTCATATCGTAAAACACGATCATGCATGCTTGAGTTATTGTAAATTAGCATGTATGGATTATACTAAGGGTTATTACCATTTCGTAAGTGCACACACGTCATAAACTTGCTCACGCTTACTTTTCATCCTTAGTTACACAAGGCATCGTTCTTATTAAAAGTATAATTATGTGTGGAAGCATGAACATTCAAGTAGCACATGTTCAATGGCGTATATAGACGTAACTCAATAATCGATAGAAATGAACATTCAAGTAGCACATGTTCAAATGGCATATATAGACATAACTCAGTAATCGAAAGAAACGAACATTCAAGTAGCACATGTTCAAATGGCATATATAGACATCATCCAATAATCACATACATCATGTGTCATATGCCTAAGATCTATTTCATCCTTCGACATTCGTCGCATTCACGAATCACAATCACTTACTTATAGTCACAATATCCTACGATTTCTCATATTTCGTCGAAACTCGTGTAGCACTTAGTTCCCGAAGGATTCTAGAGGTGGCTCACACGATTCGGAACTCGAGTCTTTGCTCGGTTGGACCTTTAGTACATCGAAGCTTGTGTAGCACTTAGTTCCCAAAGGATTCTAGAGGTTGCTCCCACGATTCGGAATTCGAGTCTTTGCTCGGCTAGGCCTTTAACACATCGAAGCTCGTGTAGCACTTAGTTCCCGAAGGATTCTAGAGGTGGTTCCCACAGTTCGGAATTCGAGTCTTTGCTCGGCTAGGCCTTTAACACATCGAAGCTCGTGTAGCACTTAGTTCCCGAAGGATTCTAGAGGTGGCTCCCACTGTTCGGAATTCGAGTATTTTCTCTTGGCACATAAGGCTAGGTGCTAATTGAGGTCTATGGACTCAACATAGGGGCGATATGTAAATTTGGTACTCAACTCACGTATCCATACCCAGAGCATAACAATATGTTAACATGTTCAGTAATCCTAAGTGTGCCATAACACATAACACATGACACAATGCACGACAAAGATCACTTTTCAAATAAGGGCATTCCACAGGCACATTATGTTCGATTTAAAACTCTTACATAATTATTCTAGTTATCTTACCCGTAATGCTCAACCAATATCCTAAATAATTTAATTAATTATTTAATAAGGATTCCTTCATCTCTTACGAGACGATACTAGTAAGATTTATTTAACCCACTTACCTCGATGCTTGGTAGGTTACCTTTCCTCGATCCTCAACTCAAGCTAAACTCCTACACCGCTCCAAATTCACTACAATTAAATCAAATGATATTTCAATAACACGTCTTAATTACGTTTTGATCACATATCAATTATATATTTTAGAATCTAGACTATTCTAACTCATTTCTTTAACGAGGAACTAAATTCTTTATGTGTCTCTCGAAACATTACTTATTCGATTTAATAACTCTTTACTTATATTCTTTATAAGATAATAAGAGGTTTATTAATTTGTATACGCTATTTTCCTTTCGTTAGATATATATTTATATAAAATCGAATAGTTATATAATTATAACTATATCTTAAATACCTATACAATTATACTTGTATTTATATCTTAACAAACCTCTTTTTTTCCTTTCTTTGCATTTCTTCTCTTTGTCTCTTGTTTAGTTTTCAAGTGAGTAGCATATATATCTATATTTATATATGTATGTATTTAACATTTGCATAATAAGGCTTCTGAGGATTTACTATACTTCTTTCTATAAGCACTATACATACATATATTTATTTATTTCTTTGTTTTTCAAGCAAGTAAGCAAGTAGTATACTTATATATGTATACTAGTAATATATATGGTTATTTGATACTAGTGCAAATCTAAGTCCTTAGATTTTATTCCTTCATTTTCTAAATATGCAATATATATATATATATATATATATCTATAGCAATAAATAGATATACCTTTTAAATACATAGCACTTACATGGTATACATTTCCAATTTCAATTCCCTACTTTCCTACATCTTGATACATGTGTATATCTATATAGATATATATTTGCATCCACATATATATATATATGTGTATTACATATATTTATATATATATATATACATACATATCTTTTAGATCTTCCTTTTTCTTTTGTCCCTTTTCTTTTATTTTCTTTTGTTATTTCTTTCAAGACCTATTTCTATGCACATTGCTATCCTTAAGGTCCATTAAAACATTAACCAAGAAAATGTCACTTACCTTAGTTAGAACCCTCAAATTTTTGGCTGCAAACCCAGCCCTCATAATCCCTCTCTCGGCTTGGATAAATTTCCAGTCAAAGTGCCTTGTTCCACCCTCTTTTCTAGCTTTTTGTTCTGTCCCGTATGTGCTGAGGGGAGGGTTTTTCCTGCACCAAATGGTCTGTTGCTGTAGCCTTCTTGCCCAGCCAAGTCTCCCCCTTCGTTGCCCTATCCTGAAACCGAGAGAAACACTAAGTGGTTCCTTAGCTGCTTCACGTTTCTTGCCCTAACTTTCCTAACGTTTTATAGCATCATCTAAACTCCATTTCAGCACCTCAAAACCCTGTTTCAATGCCTAGACCCAGCTCTGAATTACAGCCCTGTACAGTCCGATTTAAGTGCCTTTAACTTCAGAAATTACAACCCATTTTCCAATGCCACAACACTAGCCATTAGCCATCATTTTGGTCCCTGTACCGACACTAGACCAGAAACCTTAGCTTCAGCTTTGTTTTTGCTATTTTATCCGACGCCCTAGGCAGCAGCAACGACACTCATGATTCACTCTTTCCTTCTCACTTGAATTCCTTCTCCTTCATTGAACGCCTCTGCTAAATTTCCTTTCTTTCCTTTTTTGTTTTCTTTTTGGTTTTCTTCCCTCGGGTTCAATTTAGGCAGACGAAATGGGGTGTGGGTTAACGGCAGATGGAGTTTCCAGGGCAATGGGTTGGCTCTCTTCCTTTACTCTCCTTTTTCCTTGTTTTACTTACAAGGCTTCTTTTAGAAGCTTGATTGTTGGTGCCGGCAAATGTTAGTGGGGTTTGATGGGAGAAAGTCCCATCAAACTCCACTAACACATACTTAAATTTTTTTATTATTATAAATATATTTCAAATATCTACAATTCCTATGGTTTACAATTGTCTTTAAATAATATATATTTATCTATATACCAATCATATATTCATATGTATTTATTTATTTTATTATACTCTTTGCATTTAATAGGTAAATATACCTATGTTCAAAACCTTAATTATTATAAAATGTATATTTATATATACATATATATATATATATATTCATAGAAATATATATGTGTATACATATAATATTTTCATATCTAGTATATTTTTTTTTTGTATGGTATGTGTATACATATGAATTCTTCAATTTATCTTAATTATTTATTATTCATGCATACTACATTTCCCTTTAGTATGCTTATGTACTTTGTTTTAATAAAACAAACCTACCTATGTATTTGGTGGAATGTATGCAACTCATTAGTTCTTATTTAATTCTTGAACTTAATTATGAGATTTTCCAATTGGCACAAAAGTATAAATTATTTGTTTTCTACTTTCACTAATTTGAGGTTTCATTCTCATTACTCGACATAAGATTATGACTTACAAAAATGTATCATGATACTCAACTTACTCCATGCCTTTTATTTATTCACTAACATGGTACAAAATTTGTAGTTTTTACAACCTCTACGTCCAATCCTCCTCATTCTAATTCGAATTACAAACAAACTATACCAAGAGTAGACCAATCTCAGTATAAGTCAATTAATAGATAATTTTTCAGACATATATTTCACAGTACATGGAATGTAACACCACAAATGATATTAACTACACTAACATGTACTAGACAAACGCTGCTTTGATGCCATTAAATCTGTCACGACCTGAAGGCCATGTCGTTCCCTTAACACTTACCTTATTTCATGTAGAAAATTACGAAATAAATTTTTCTTTTCTATTTACGGTTTCTATTCGGTGTTAGTGTAGTAATTAAACTAAATCTTGCCTTAATAATATTATTTCTCTGGCTATATTATAAATCTCAAGGTGAATATAACTATTTTAGCCTCATATTAACTTATCCTAAAAGACATGGGTCAAAAACCTCCCGCTTGTATTTTATCAATTTCCCCAGTAAAATCACCTGCATTGAAAATACATTTCTAACTTTCACAATGCAGCCAGCTTTAATTTCCACAATTCATACAATCATGTATCTCATATTTCTCAAGATCCATCTCACTAGTAATTCCACATTCTTTTGTTTATAGTTTATACGTATTTCAAAAATGATATTATCCTGGATTGTACTCGATAACTACATAAACCTATATAATAATCTAGTGCGATCCAAAGTTACATCCCATTTACTTCTTAGTACTGTGAAAATAAAGTTTGCATAATTATCAAAATGATATACCATTGTATACCTCAACAGCACAAAAGCAAGGCTCGGAGAACGTAGACGAGTACCACAGCTAGGTACAGTTCCCGAGAGAGCCTATATGAAGCTTGAGCTGGATATCAACTCGTATGATCTGTAGATGTTAAACTTAAGGGCGTGAGCAATCCACGACTCAGTAAGTAGCTTAAATAAATACAAACTAGGCTCATATCGTAAAATATGATCATAAATGCATGAACTCCATAAAATATCATGTATGCACTCTGTCAAGATTAGCTACTATCATATAATCTACAATAGATTGTATAGGCTCATTCATACTTTTCTTCATATCTTTAACTCGCACAATATCATCCTTTTCTTTCCTTTCATTGATATGGTTAAGCGTGAAATAAATAACCATTTCAAATAGCACATGATGCTATAGCATAATATAAGTAAAGTTCAACAATTATTCCAAATCTCTGTCATATGTATAATATCTATCTTATCTAATGATAGTTGTCACATTCACATATCACAATCGTTTATCCATTGTCTCATTGGCATATGATTTCCCATGATTCATCATTACAAGTGCAGAACTTAGCTCTTAAAGGATTCTAGAGGTGGCTCCCACAGTTCCGAAAAATCTGTTTAGCACATAGTTCCTTTGAGTTCTCTAGAGGTGGCTCACACGGTACAAAGGAATGAGTTTTACTCGAATTGACCTCTATGGCGCATGCTTTCTAATGGTTCATCGGAACTCTTGTAGCACTTAGCCCTCAAAGGACTCTAGAGGTGGCTCCCACAGTTCCGAAGAATCTGTGTAGCACGTAGTTCCTTCAAGTTCTCTAGAGGTTGCTCATACGGTACAAAGAAATGAGTTTTACTCAGATTTGCCTCTTCAGCGCATGATTTCTAGAGCTAATGTTCTAAAACCATTCAAGTCCTCGAGTCACATGTACACCTCAGTTATCATACAGTTCCATTACCCTAGTTTTCGATAAATACAACTAGTTACTATTCTAAGTCCATGAATTAAACATCGTAAGCTACATATATACTGTATACTACTTCACGTATTCATTCTCAAAGTATCGTACTATGTTAGCATGCTCACTTGGTGCGACTTTAATAAATCACATGCATTTATCATGATACAGGCACCGACATTTATATGATTTTATATGCTCGTGAACACAATTAAACCATAACACATAACACGCAAGTCACAATTAAGATTTCTTTCCAGACAAGTACTATTCACGATCACATCAAGTCAAACTTATATCTTACCGAGACTTACCCTCATAGTCTTTTCCGTGATATTTCACCAAACTTGATGTGAATTTAGGTAAATATCGAATAAGGATTCATTCATCTCTTATGAGATGATACTAGTATGGTTTATTTAACCCACTTACCTCAATGCTTAGAAATCATCTTCCTCGGTCTTCCAAATTTAAGATTCGAGCTCCTACACCGCTCCAAGTCACTACAAATCAATTTATTTATTTAAATCATTATTTCCAAAAGGTATTTATTTTCCTTTCCAACACATTAAACCAGTCGGTTGATATCCATGTATATAGTGAGAAAATAAATAAATAAATATTCATTCTGAATATTTAATATTTCATAAATCATAAATAATTTCTCACTAAATCAAAATATTAAAACATGAATATTCAAATTAAATAATTTTCTCATAATTTCCACTTTATGGAAAAATTTGTGTAAATGGTCTTCAATTATGTTCTTAGACCTAATTTCAAGCATTTAAAATATTTATAATATTTTAGAATAATTTTGGTAAATTTCTGTAGCATAACAACTGCTGATTTCTAACCTCCTGCATCGAGATTCCAGTATATAGAACCAGCTTTTCAACCACAATTCATGCATGTTTCAAACCAAATCATGTTCTCAACATTTCCATAAAATTTATCTCAATAAAACATGCATTCCCTATATCTTTACAACTCACACACTTCCCCCTTACCTGTACGGTGTTATTTCATTCAAACCGTACACTTTGTGGCCTTGAACCAATGATTATGTCCTTATTCGTCTCCTTTCCCATTTCGTTTATGTAGCTTCGGAGCTGCAGAAGATCAGTCATACGAGTTCAATTCCAAAACATACATATACATTAAGCATTCTTAGAAATCCTACTCATTAAGGTAGAATTATTCTTTATAAGAATTTCCAACCTATCAATGCCTTTCTATTCATAATGGAAAATATTGAATTCTGATTAATGCACCGTCGATTTTATATGTAATCTGACTTAATTCCCTATCCAGAAGTATAAAGCCCATTTTCTAGTTTATTCCATATTGTTCCTCACAATTTTCCAAAGTTCAGCCCAGTTCTGACCCATATGACAAGATGGTTTTCTGACCTTTGGTCATTAAAATTTATATTACTAATTATAGGGATATCCTCACACACTTCCCCCTTACCTGTATGGTGTTATTTCATTCAAACAGTACACTTTGTGGCCTTGAACCAATGATTATGTCTTTATTCGTCTCCTTTCCTTTTTCGTTTATTTAGATTCAGAGCTGCAGAAGATGAGTAATACAAGTTCAATTCCGAAACATACATATACACTAAGCATTCTTAGAAATCTTACTCATTAAGGTAGAATTATTCTTTATAAGAATTTCCAACCTATCAATGCCTTTCTATTCATAACGGAAAATATTGAATTCTGATTAATGCACTGTCAATTTTATATGTAATCTGACTTAATTCCCTATCCAGAAGTATAAAGCCCATTTTCTAGTTCATTCCATATTATTCCTCACAATTTTCCAAAGTTCAACCCAATTCTGACCCATATGACAGGATGGTTTTTTGACCTTTGTGCATTAAAATTTATATTACTAATTATAGGGATATCCTCACACACTTCCCTCTTACCTGTACGGTGTTATTTAATTCAAACCGTACACTTTGTGGCCTTGAACAAATGATTATGTCCTTATTCGTCTCCTTTCCCATTTCGTTTCTTTAGCTTCGGAGTTGCAGAAGATGAGTCATACAAGTTCAATTCCGAAACATACATATACACTAAGCATTCTTAGAAATCTTACTCATTAAGGTAGAATTATTCTTTATAAGAGTTTCCAACCTATCAATGCCTTTCTATTCATAACGGAAAATATTGAATTCTGATTAATGCACCGTCAATTTTATATGTAATCTGACTTAATTCCCTATCTAGAAGTATAAAGCCGATTTTCTAGTTCATTCCATATTGTTCCTTACAATTTTCCAAAGTTCAGCCTAATTCTGACCCATATGACAGGATGGTTTTCTAACCTTTGTGCATTAAAATTTATATTACTAATTATAGGTATATCCAATATTTTGAATACCCAAAACATATGAATCTTAATCCAATTCCTTATTCAGAATATTAAGTTTTACAATTTTATCATTTCGGAATTATTTTTAATAATTCCTCAAAGTTACCCTGTTTCCAGATGCATTCTGGCAGATTGTATACTGACCTCTAGGTATAAATTGGGCCATATCTCAAGATAGGTTTGTCCAAATTGTGCAAACTCAGAACCATATTATTCTCAACTCATTTACCTTTCTAGAAACATAAATCTTGCAGGCAAATTCTATCTGTGCTATTTTCTACAATTTTTCAACATTTTCACAGAGCATCTCGCCTACTGTACTGAGTGCCCTGTGTTCAGCTACCTATATCTCAGGCTATACAACTCCAAATTAGGTAATTCCAAAACGGACTTTTTCCTAACTCATGAGGCTATCTGTTATAATTTTTCCAGAATTTATTTCTTTCTAAAACCCCCAAACTGAATTTTTAAATATGTTGTTCGGATAGACAGTTTTCCAGCAAAAATTGAAATCTACATTTAGCACTTTGTTTCTCTTCTTTTCTCAACTCTAACCTTATAAACATTTTCTATTCACTTAGTATATTCATCAAATACTAAAATGCAATGTTAAATCATGCCCAAACCAACCTTGGCCGAAACCCCCATTTACCATTTTTTTCTTGATTTTTCAATCCTTTCTTCAAATTATTGTTTCTATGTTACTTAAACCTTTTCTAGTTTTCATTTCCTACCAATTTCATGCAACAAAATGCATGCATTCATCATGAACCATGGCTGGACAAATCCCATAAATATGGAACATTTTTATTCAGCTATTTTTAGGTAAATCCAATGCCATAATCTTTTTCTACAACTTGAATACACTAGGAACACAACCTTAAAACAATTCAAAGCCATAAATTTTTGGACAAATCTTACCTTGACCGAAATCTTCTTAGCCTTCTTTCTCCTTGTGCCTTTCTTCTTTCTTTTTCCTTCCGACTGCTATTTCTTTTCTTTCTTTCTTCTAGTTCTCTCCTGTGTCTCTCCTCTTCTCTTACACTTTCATTTTCTTATTTTATTTCCAAGACTTCTTTGAGAAGCCTTAGTAGATGTTGCCGAGAATGTTGGTGGAGTTTGATGGGAAAGTCCCATCAAACTCCACTAAGTCTTATTTTAACTTATTTTAAATTTTCTATTCCTATCACAATTATTTATATTATATGTTCTATAATTATAGTTACATAACTAATATATATATATATATATATGTAAATAATATATATGTATTTATATATATTTATTTGTTTTGTTGTGTTTCCATATGTATATAATAAGTATGTATATATCTATTTCAAGTATTACATATATAATATATATATTTATACTTATCTACAAATATATAAATATATATTTTATGTCTAATATATTTTTAATGGAGGTATGTGTATATACATATATATTCCTCCTTTACTTTAAAATTTACATATATTTATATATATACATATTTAATACTGAATGGGTATATGTGTGTGTGTGTGTGTGTGTATATATCTATGTATTCCTCACTTATTTATATTTTAATTGTTTTAATGTTCAAGTACACTACACTTCCTTTAGCATACTTGTGTTCTTCGTTTTATTAAAATAAATATACATATATTTTGCGAAATATATGCATCTATTTGTTCTTATATAATTCTTGAACTTAGTTAAAAGATTTCTAAATTACACAAAGGTATAATTTATTTATTTTCTAATTTCACTAATTTGAGACTGCATTCTCATTACTTGACATAAGAATAATAATTACAAAAATGTATCTGAATACTAGCTTATCTTATGTCTTTTATTTATTCACTAGTATGGTACAAAGTTTTGCAGTTTTTACGCTATACTCTTACCCCCTTTATCTTTATCAAGCTTAATAGATATACTCATTAGAGTGGATTGAGACTTGTGTTTGATATTTTAATGACCCATTAATGACCCATGTGATTAATGTGACTATTCGTTAAACTTTAGATATTTCAATGACCCATGTATTAATGTAACTCTTCGTTTAAATGAAATGAGATGATAAATTAATTATCATCATAAATGAAATATTAAGAGATACATTGAATTGATAAGGGTTACACTTGATGGACGTGTATTCCATTATGACAAAATTAATGTTTTACGGAAATGTGAAAAGATATGTTGTTTTTCACGAAAAGACTCCTCCTCTCACTACCTCTATATAAAGTATCTTTCTCTCCATCAAAAAGATATACTGAAGAGCACAAGAGGTTAAGTGAGAGAAAGAAGTTCTTCTCAAAATTATCTTTAAGAATTCGTTAAGATTATCTTCAAGAATTCATCATGGAACAAGGTATGTTTTCTTTTAATTAAGCAATTGTGAAAATCATTCTGTTCGAAGAACTTGGAAATTATGATTATGTAAAATTATGATTTATTTGCATAATTCAATTACTCATAACATGTGGTATCAGAGCGATGTTAAAGAACTAATGATTTTCCCTTAAGGAATTATTTTTTTACTTAAACGATAACTATATGTTTTAAGAACTAATCAGGAAAATAGAAATAATGAAATTATCTTATTATTGTTTGATTGTCATGACTATGATCAACATCTTATTGATATTATAATAATTACGAATGATAATGTGATAATGATAACATGCAATATTTAATAACTTTATTTTATGTAATTTTTAATGTCAATATTGTGGATATTATATTTTTGACATTTATATAAGGAGGTTATTAATTTGTGAATGATGAGCAAATAATGTATGATTATTTTCTAAAAGGTTCGCTGCTATTTGTGCAAAGTTTTCGGTATTATATATAATTTTACATATAAGTGTTTATTAAAAAAAATTAATTAAAGTTTAATATTTATTTATTTGCTCATTATGATTTAATGTTTAAGTATGCTATAAATATGATATTCATGAATTATGATAGTTTGTTAGTCACCAAAGTGGCCAAACTTTAAGGTTTTATGAATATCAAATTAATAATCATTTTTAATTACTCATAACTTAAGGATGCTAACTAATAGAAATAATAAGATTATTTTGAGTAATTGAAATTCATAATTATAAGGCATTTCAGGATCGCCCAAAGGTTGATTAGTTGTCTTATAATTTATGAACATTATGATGGTAATTAGTTTATTACTTTAAATATGTTTTGTTTGTCCAAAGATAGCAAACTTGTTTAAATGTAATATATTTAATTACCAAATTATGTTGAATATTAGCATCATTATAGGTTTATATGTATGTTGTAGTATCACCCAAAGGAGATCTCGATATACATACATACGATGTTTATATCTGTATTAAGTGTAACTCAAGGCATTAACGTATGAGCATTTCATGTATTTGCAGTATCTGCTTCTGTTTCTCTTTATTCGCAAGCTTCGTCTATTATAAAGTTTAATGGGCTTAATTTTACTGAGTGGTATGAACAAATCCAATTTCATTTAGGTGTTTTGGATCTTGATTTGGCACTCCTAAGTGATAAGCCCACTGCTATTACTGATTCTAGTAGTCATGAAGAAAGATCTTTTCATAAAGCTTGGAAAGATCAAACAGACTGAGCTTAATGTTTATGCGGATGACAATAGCAAACAACATTAAGACAACAATTCCTGCCACTGATAATGCTAAGGAATTCCTAAAGTTTTTGAAAGATATATCTCAATCCGAATCTGCGGATAAGTCACTTGCTGGGACATTAATTGGTACATTAACCACCATGAAGTTTGATGGTTCTCGTACTATGCATGAACATGTCACTAAAATGACAAATATAGCAGCAAGATTAAGATCTATGGGAATAAAAAGTGAATGAAACTTTCCTTGTGCAATTTATCATTAACTCCTTGCCTTCTGAGTATGGTCCATTCCAAATCAATTATAACACCATCAAGGATAAATGGACTGTGATTCAGCTGTAATCTATGCTCATTCAGGAGGAGGCAAGACTTAAGAAGCAAGGAATTCACTCTGTTAATCTCATAGGTAATCAAGGAGCTAAAAGTAAACCACGAAAGAAGTATGGAAAGGGCAATAAAGGACCACTAAAGTCTACTGCGTCATCTGCCCAAATCACCAAAAAGGAACAAAAGAAAGATAAGTGTCATTTCTATGGAAAGCCTGGACACTATCAGAAAGACTGCCTGAAACGTAAAGCTTGGTTCGAAAAGAAAGGTAAACATAATACTTTCGTATGTTTCGAATCAAATTTGGCAGAATTTTCTTATAATACTTGGTGGATTGATTCTGGTTGCACCACTCACATTTCAAATACGATGCAGGGATTCATTACGACCCAAACCATAAGCCCAAATGAAAAGTTTGTTTTTATGGGAAATAGAGTTAAAGCCCCAGTTGAAGCCATTGGAACTTATTCTTATTTTAGATACTGGACATCATTTGGATCTTTTTGAAACTTTTTATGTTCCCTCAATTTCTTGAAATTTAGTTTCTTTATCTAAACTTGATATAGTTGGATACTCTTTTAAATTTTGAAATTGTTGTTTCAGTCTTTTTAAACATAACCATCTTATTGGTTCTAGTGTTCTTTATGATGGTTTTGTACAAATTAAAGCTTGATAACCTTTTTGCTGAAACTCTAATGACCTTACATCATAATGTTGGCACTAAACGTGGTTCAGTGGATGAAAGTTCTGTCACGACCCGTGACCACATTTTTCATCTTCTTATACACAACTTAACCGGTTGGGCTGTCTGCGATACTTCACTTGTACTGACTGTTAAACAATTTTACATAATATTGTTTATATTAAACACATCCCCTGTCGTAATAAATCAGATAAGTAGTACTGTTGACGTGTCTAAATACAGAAAATAAATGATCATACCTCAAATAATCAATCTCATCTGACACATTGTCCTTCGTGTATAGCCAGGATCCACAATCCACTGAACTTACATTCATCAAAAACCTGAAATGTTGAAAATTAAGGGGTGAGCAAAACCACGGCTCAGTAAGAGAATTATATGCCTTACTTGATACTCAGCTTCCTATATGCTGAAAATCTTTTTCATTTTTCCTATGGGCTCTAGGCTCGCATGTAGGAAAGATACTACAGTCGGCTAGGAATCCGAATGGAGTAAGGTAGGTATTTTAGAATACCATACTTGTTACGGAACCTAAAAGCAACTGTAGAGAGATTTTTTTTTTCTTTTTGTTTTGAATTAATAAATCCTTTTCCTTTTCAATCTTTCATAACCTTTTTCATATTCTTTTCAAAATAATGCTTCTACGAAATAAAGCATTTAAATAGAATAATTAATATCCGTATATTCCTTAAAAAGAATATTAGTTAAATCATCATTTTATTTCTTTAAAATTCATTTCATGTTTTAATGTACTCTCTTAATTAGTACCGTCCTTTAAAAAGCAAAATAAGCTATTAAAATCTATTCCATTCTTAAGTTCACAAGGCATCATTCTTTTTATCAGTATGATTAAGTGTGAACGAGACGAACATTCAAGTAGCACATGTTTGAGTGGCATATATAAACAAAATCCGATATATCACACACATCATATGTCATGTGCACAAGATCTATTTCATCCTTCGACATTTGTCGCATCCCCATCAGAACTTAAACTGATTACTAACACATCAGAACTCGTGTAGCACTTAGTTCCCGAAGGATTCTAGAGGTGGCTCCCACAGTACAATCATCGAGTCTTTGCTCGGTTTGGCCTTTACTAACACATCAGAACACGTGCAGCACTTAGTTCCTGAAGGATTCTAGAGGTGGCTCACACGGTAAAATCATCGAGTCTTTGTTCGGTTTGGCCTTTACTAACACATCAGAACACGTGCAGCACTTAGTTCCCGAAGGATTCTAGAGGTGGCTCACACGGTAAAATCATCAAGTCTTTGCTCGGTTTGGCCTTTACTAACACATCAGAACACGTGCAGCACATAGTTCCCGAAGGATTCTAGAGGTGGCTCACACGGTAAAATCATCGAGTCTTTGCTCGGTTTGGCCTTTACTAACACATCAGAACACGTGTAGCACTTAGTTCCCGAAGGATTCTAGAGGTGGCTCACACGGTAAAATCATCGAGTCTTTGCTAGGTTTGGCCTTTACTAACACATCAGAACACGTGCAGCACTTAGTTCCCGAAGGATTCTAGAGGTGGCTCACACGGTAAAGTCATCGAGTCTTTGCTCGGTTTGGCCTTTACTAACACATCAGAACACGTGCAGCACTTAGTTCCCGAAGGATTCTAGAGGTGGCTCACACGGTAAAGTCATCGAGTCTTTGCTTGGTTTGGCCTTTACACCATATGTACTTTCCACTGTCATATCAGATCTCATGTAGTACTTATGATCTCATATTCCATTTAAGACCATAGAAAGAATATTAGAATTATCATTTCTTCCTTTTTGAAAACATATTACATGTTTGTATCTCATGTCTTATGAGAATCATCTCACGGTACTATAATCAGTACCTAAATGAGCATTTTGTAAAAATGCTATAATTCAATTGATTCTCTTATCATATTATATAAAACATGTTCTTTTCACATGTCACCCATCATGTATCACATTTTTCCGGTTGGCATATTCCATCTTATGTAAAATACTTTCCTTTTTAACATATCACCTATCATTTATGGAGTCTAAGATAGACATCAATCTTATCATACTATAAACCTCGGAGGGTAAGGAAATACACCGGTCAAATCTATAACCATAACCTATATTGTCCTCGGTGGATCACTGATTTAGGCGTCGACCAGGACTAAACAGGTCACATATCATGCATTAGCATGATAGGAATGCCAACCAGTCTCAAAACCGTATTTTCATCATAAAATAAACCTTTATGGAATTTATATAAATATAAAATTCCATAATTTAAAACCATAAGGGTTAAAATCCTTTAGTGAATATTTATAAAAATATTCACTATATTTCACTTCATCTTTCCTCTCGTATTTCGTGTAATTTATCTATTTCGAGAATTTTCGGTGATTTCATTGTCACCATTCTCGAATACATGAATATTTTAAAATTCCATCTCATTATATTCATGTTTTATGAAATTTAGTAATTTCCTCATGTTTCTTGATTTACCATCGAAATTCGGAAATAAAATCATTTAATATGCTTTTATAAAGTTTTTTTCTAAAATTTTCGGCAGCATGACGGCTGCCGATTTACTAACCTCCTACACGGAAAAATACAGTTTTAAATCTTTCAGCCAATACTTCTTCCCAAATTATTTTCAGCAAATCATGCATCATAATAATTTTCATAAAATATTTGCATAAAATATTTCAATTTAAAATATGCAGATTGAGTATCCTTACAGTGCTGCACATGCATCCCTTACCTTTTTCCGGGTTGGCGACTTCCGCTTATCGATCGCGCATGCACTCCATTTCTCCCGATTCCTTATCCCGATTGCTGAAAATAATTTCTGGAATTAAAATTCTAATTTTTTAGAATTTTTCATAATTTATTTAATTTTTCTCTGAAAATTAAATCTCAGGAAGATTTCTTACCGAACTTTGAAAAATCCCGGGTTGTCGATTTTCCTGGAATTTTCTGAATTCCCGAAATTCTCCTTTTTCCTCTTTTTCTTTTCTTTCTTTCTTTTCTTTTTCTTTTTCTTTTTCTTTTTCCTTTTTCTTTTCTTTTTCTTTTCTTTTTTCTTCTTCCTTTCCCGGTCAGACCGGTTCAGATCGGTACAGCTCCTGTCCTCGCCGGCAGCCGGTTCTCCGGCGGTTCAGGCGTCCCTCAGTTGGCCGGCTGCACGACGAACTTGCCGGTGCCCTCCGTTTGCCCTGGATCGGCAGCACGACGGCGGATCGAGGCGGTTTTGCCTCGGTTTCTTCTTCCTCTTCGTCGGCCCTCCTCCGCTGTCCATTGCGTCTCCGGTGGCCTCCATCAGCTTCCTCTTCCTCCGGTGAAGCTTTGTTGGCAGTGGCGGCCACCAATTCGGCCGGCACCGCCGTCGGCCATTTTCCTTTCCTCTTCCGGCTTCCTTCGTTTATTCCTTTGATTCCGTTTCGTTTCTTCACGCCGCCGGTAGCTTCTCCCCTTTCTCTGGCCGGTGGCGTCTCGTCCTGCTCCTTCCTCCCTCGCCGGCGGTGGCAGCTCCGCCGCCGTCGGTCCTCTGGTTGGGAGGGTCGGGATTTCCTCCCCGATTTCTCTTTTCCTTTTCTGTTTTGTTTCCCTTTTTGGTTTTGTTCCTTTTCTATTTTTAGTATATGATACACTATATATTATACACTATAATTTATATTTTATGCATATAATATATATTACATATTATTCATATATTATCTCATATATATTGTAATACATTATATATTATATATAAATTATATATCTTGTATATTACAAAACATATATTTAGTATACACATGTATATTTACATACTTTAAAATAAATGACATGTATATATATAGAATTATATAAATGTTATAAAACAACATATAAACCTATAAACTTTAATATAAAATAACATTTACATTTTCTAAATATGTATGTATATATATATGTATATATTTATATATACATGAAATATTATGTTTATATACATATGTATTGTTTAAATTCATGAAATAGTATATATTTATATATATATACCAACGTATATTAAAATATACTATATAGTATTTTTTAAATACATATGTATTTATATAAAATACATTTATATAATTTGTAATTATATAAATATATTTCATTTTATTCTTTTATTTTCTTAATTAGATTTGGATTTTAATTTATCCAATTTAATTCTTTTCCTCTCTCTATTATTTTTATCTTCACTTCCAATTTAATTTCCTTTATACGAATTTCCCAATTCTTTCACTTCCTCACTTCTCGGGATTTTCACCCATATCCCATTCTCGCAAAAATTTTATTTATTTCCCCTTATTTAATTTCTATAATATTTATTTTCAATATTTCTAATTTCCAATAAATGGAAAAATTTACGGTTATCACAAGTTTAGCTTACTTGTGGCATAAACGTTTAGGTCATATATCCAAAGAAAGATTACAAAGATTGGTAAAGAATGGAATCCTTCATGAATTGGACTTTTACTGATCTTGGTACTTGTGTGGATTGTATTAAGGGAAAATTTACAAAACACACAGTTAAGAAAACAGCCACAAGAAGTACACAGCTCCTTGAACTTATACACACTGATATTTGTGGACCTTTTGATGTTCCATCTTTTGGTGGAGAAAAGTATTTTATCACCTTTATTGACGATTCACGTTATGGTTATGTCTATTTGTTGAATGAAAAATCTCAATCTGTAAATGCCTTAGAGGTGTTTGTTAACGAGGTTGAGAAACAACTAGACAAGAAGGTGAAAATTGTCAGATCTGATAGAGGTGGTGAATATTATGGAAGGTATGATGAAACTGGACAAAACCCAGGTCCATTTGCTAAATTCCTTGAAAGACATGGTATTTGTGCTCAATACACAATGCCAGGAACACCACAACAAAATGGTGTCGCAAAAAGGCGTAATCGTATTTTAATGGATATGGTTAGGAGTATGTTAAATTATTCATCTTTACCCTTATCGTTGTGGATGTATGTTTTAAAAACTGCCATGTATTTATTAAATAGGGTTCCTAGTAAGGCAGTTCCAAAAACTCCTTTTGAACTGTGGACAGGAAGGAAACCTAGTTTAAGGCACCTGCATGTTTGGGGTTGCCCGGCAGAAGTACAAATTTATAATCCATATGAAAAGAAACTGGATTCAAGAACAACCAGTGGTTTCTTCCTTGGTTATCCAGAAAAATCTAAAAGGTTATTTTATTGTCCTAGCCATAGTACAAGAATTGTTGAAACTGGAAATGCTAGGTTCATTGAAATTGGTGAAATCAGTGGGAGTGTTGAACCACGTAAAGTGGAAATTCAAGAAGTTAGAATGCAAATTCCTTTACCTATAACTTCTTCTTAAGTTGTTGTTCCTCCAGTTGTTGAACCGCTTAACAACTTACAAGAACAACATATAAATGATCACACACTCCATAATGAAGTTGATATCAATGAACCTATAGTAGATGAACCACATGAAATAGCATTAAGAAGATCTCAAAGACAAAGAAGATCTGCTATTTCTAATGATTATCTAGTTTATCTACAAGAGTCAGAATTTGACTTAGGAATTGATGAAGACCCAGTTTCGTTTTCACAAGCCATTGAAAGTGCTAACTCTAATGAATGGTTAGATGCCATGAAAGAAGAACTGAAATCAATGGATCAAAATGAAGTTTGGGATCTTGTTCCAATGCCTGAAGGTTGTAAAAGAGTCGGGTGTAAGTGGGTCTTTAAGACCAAGCGTGACTCAAAAGGCAATATTGAATGATACAAGGCTAGACTTGTTGCCAAAGGTTTCACTCAGAAAGATGGCATTGACTATAAAGAGACCTTTTCTCCAATTTCAAAAAAAGACTCTTTTAGAATTATAATGGCATTGATGGCTCATTGTGATCTAAAGCTACACCAAATGGATGTGAAAACTGCTTTTCTAAATGCGAATTTAGAGGAAGAAGTTTACATGGATCAACCTGAGGGTTTTTCAGTTAAAGGAAAAGAAAATATGGTGTGTAAACTAAAGAAATCAATATATGGACTTAAACAAGCTTCCAGGCAATGATATCTTAAGTTTAATGATACTATTCTTTCCTTTGGATTTAAAGAAAACACTGTTGATCGGTGTATATATCTGAAGGTATGTGGAAGTAAGTTTATATTTCTGATTCTGTATGTTGATGATATCTTGCTTGCTACTAATGATCTTTGTTTATTATATGAGACAAGAAATTTCTCTCTAGGAACTTTGAAATGAAGGATATGGGTAAGGCATCCTATGTAATTGGAATAGAAATATTCCGTGACAGATCACAAGGATTGTTAGGGTTGTCTCAGAAAGCATATATTAATAAAGTTCTAGAGAGATTTAAGATGGAAAAGTGCTCTGCAAGTGTCGTTCCAATTCAGAAAGGGGACAAATTAAGTCTTATGCAATGTCCAAAGAACGAATTGGAACGTAAACAAATGGAACAAATTCCTTATGCATCTATTGTTGGCAGCTTAATGTATGCCCAGACTTGTACCAGGCCAGACATCAGTTTTGCTGTTGGAATGCTTGGTAGATATGAAAGTAATCTTGGAATCGATCACTGGAAAGCTGCAAAGAAAGTTCTCAGATACTTGCAAGGAACGAAAGATCACATGCTCACTTACAGGAGATCTGATCATCTTGAGGTGATTGGATATTCAGATTCAGATTTTGCAAGTTGTGTGGATACCAGAAAATCCACATTTGGTTATTTATTTCTTTTAACTGGAGGAGCTATATCATGGAAGAGTGCGAAGCAGTCTATAATTGCTGCATCCACTATGGAAGCTGAATTTATGGCATGCCTTGAAGCCACTATTCAGGGTTTATGGGTACGGAACTTTATTTCAAGACTTGGAATTATCGACAGTATTTCCAAGCTGCTGAAAATTTATTGTGATAATTCTGCAACAGTCTTCTTTTCTAAAAACGACAAGTATTCAAAGGGCACTAAACATATGGAATTGAAATACTTTGTCGTTAAAGAAGAAGTTCAGAAACAAAGAGTGTCAATTGAGCACATTAGCACAACCTTATGATTGCGGATCCATTAACGAAAGGGTTGTCACCTAAGGCATTTAAGGAACATGTCGAAAGGATGGGCATTACTGAAAACCCTTATTGACATTATGCTTTTTATAGACACTCTAAGCTCTTTTAAGTGTTGTTTTTGAAATATTAATATACATCCTGTTACTTTATGTTAACTGTATATACATGACTGAATTATGTGAATTGTAACAGGATTTTTCTTTGATAAAGACATTATTGTTGAATTGTTATGGTATCTCTTATTACGATTAATGATGAGGAAGATCTAATATCGTGATACATAGAAGGGACTATGTCAAGTTAATGACATACAACCGCTATGATTCGTATTGGTTTCTACTCAATAATGATTTATGATTTGACCAATTATAGAAGGATTTAATATTTTGTGCATTATGTTATTAAATCCTAAAGCTGAGTCATCTCACATGGGCCAAGTGGGAGAATGTTAGATATTTTAATGACCCATTAATCACCCATGTGATTAATGTGACTATTCGTTAAACTTTAGATATTTTAATGACCCATGTATTAATGTGACTTTTCGTTTAAATGAAATGAGATGATAAATTAATTATCATCATAAATGAAATATTAAGATATACATTGAATTGATAAGGGTTACACTTGATGGACTTGTATTCCATTATGACAAAATTAGTGTTTTACGGAAATGTGAAAAGATATGTTGCTTTTCACGAAAAGACTCCTCCTCTCACTACCTCTATATAAAGTATCTTTCTCTCCATCAAAAAGATATACTGAAGAGTACAAGAGGTTAAGTGAGAGAAAGAAGTTCTTCTCAAAATTATCTTTAAGAATTCGTTAAGAGTATCTTCAAGAATTCATCATGGAACAAGGTATGTTTTCTTTTAATTAAGCAATTGTGAAAATCATTCTGTTCGAAGAACTTGGGAATTATGATTATGTAAAATTATGATTTATTTGCATAATTCGATTAAATTAACAACTTGGTCTCATCCATACCAAATCTATTGAGCAAGTCCCTAGTATACTTAGCTTGATTTATGAAGATTCCTTCTTTACTTTGTTTTACTTAGATCCCCAAAAAGAATGTGAGCTCCCCTATCATGCTTATTTCAAATTCACCTTACGTTAATGAAGAGAAGTTCTTGCACAAGGACTCATCTGCAAAACCAAAAATAATATCATTTACATAAATTTGGACTACTAGTAAGTCATAACCCTTGGATTGAATAAACAAGATTGTATCTACTTTGCCTCTTGAAAATCTTTTTTCTATTAGAAACTTGGAAAGTCTTTCGTACCAAGCTCTAAGAGCTTCTTTTAAACCATATAAAGCTCTTAAAAGTTTAAAAACATGATTTGGAAATTTAGGATTTTCAAAACTTGGAGGTTGTTCCACATAAACCTCTTCATTTATAAAACTATTTAAAAAGGCACTTTTGACATCCATTTGATCAAATTTAAAATTCTTGAAATATGTAAAGGCAAGTAGCATCTTAATAGCTTCTAATCTAGCTACTGGAGTATATGTCTCATCATAATCTATTCCTTCTTCTTGCCTATAACCATGTGCCACTAGTCTTGCCTTGTTTCTCATTATCACACGGTTCTCATTCCTCTTATTTTGAATATCCATTTAGTTCCAATGATTGGATGCTCACTAGGTCTTGCCATAAGATTCCAAACTTTACTTCTTTCAAATTGATTCAACTCTTCTTGCATGGCCATAATCCAATTTTCATCTTCTAATGCCTCATTCACATTCTTTGGTTCCAATTTAGAGACAAAGGCAACATGTTGGCAAATGTTTCTAAAAGATGATCTAGTTCTAATTCCAAAGTTTGGATCACCAACAATGTCATCATCTTTAACATACTTGAGTTCTCTTGGACATCTTGGTTCTTTCTCAGTTTTTTCTTGATCTAAGTATTCCTCTTTCTTATTTATATCAAGATCTCCTAATTGGTTATTAACATCTTGGGTTGGTTCAACCAATTGTTCACCAAAAATCTCCACATCATCATCTTCAAGATTAGAACTTCTAGAAAAGTTTGACTCATCAAAAATCACATGGATAGACTCTTTTACAACAAGTGTTCTTTTGTTAAAAACTCTATATGCTTTAAAATTTAATGAATATCCTAGGAAAATATCTTCTTCACTTTTTGCATCAAATTTTCCTAAATTTTCTTTTCCATTATTTAAAACAAAACATTTGCAACCAAAAGAATAGAAATAACTTATGTTAGGCCTTTTTCCCTTAAATAGTTCATATGATGTTTTCTTTAAAATTGGCTTAACCATGGCTTTATTTATCATATAGCATGAAGTGTCCAAAAAATATTTTGGTAAATTATTTTCACAAAGCATGGTTCTAACCATTTCCTCTAAAGTTCTATTTCTCCTTTCAACTACCTCATTTTGTTGAAGTGTTCTAAGAGCAAAAAAATTATGGCTAATTCCATTATCATACAGTATGCATCGAATCCAAGATTTTCAAATTCCTTTCCAAGATCACTCTAATACTAGTAGTGATTGAATAACCTTTTTCATTTTGAGTTATTTTTGAAAAAAATGATGAGTTTTTCTAATACTTCATTGTTGACACTTAAAAAGAATACCCAAGGGAATCTAGTGAATTCATCTACTATAACAAATTCATAATGTTTTCCTCCTAAGCTAGTTGTTCTAATTAGTACAAAGAGATCTAAATGAAGAAGTTGAAGTGGCCTAGAGGTGGAAACACACTTCTTAGATTTAAATGAAACTCCCTTATGTTACCTCTTACACATGCTTCACATACTCGATTGCTTTCAAATTAAGGCTTGGATAATCCTACAACTAGATCTTTTCTAACTAGCTTAGATAAAACATGTATGCTAGCATGACTTAATCTCCTATGCCACAACCAAGGTTTATCTTCTTTTGTGGCCATAAAGCATACATTTTTGTCATTAAGTTCATCTAGATGTACTATATAAATATTTCCTTGTCTATGTCCTATGAAAAGTATTTGATTGGTTTTGTCATTAACAACATGGCAACACAAAGCATTAAAAACAATTTTAAATCCCCTATCACAAAGTTGACTAATGCTAGGCAAGTTATGCTTTAAACCTTTAACATACAAAACATATTCAATATTAGAGGAAGAGTTACCAATAGAGCCAATTCTTTCAATTTGGCCTTTGGAGTTATCCCTAAATGTGACTTCTCTACCATTCTTAAGCTTTAAGATCTTAAATTGGCTCTTATCATTGGTTATGTGCCTTGAGCATTTGCTATCAAGGCACCAATGCTACTTTGATTTAGCCTTGAAGCAATGCTCTTCCTCCTATAGTTACAAACATCAAATTTTGATCTTAGGTACCCAAATTTTCTTAGGTCCTTAAAAGTTAGTGTTAACAATCTTTGATCCTTTAGGGATCCACATAAATTTCAAAGACATATCATTTGAGTTTAAAACATGCTTAGGCACCTACATCTTCTTCACAACTCTACCTCTAAAAGTGGTTTTCCAAGAGGTGCATGCTTATAATGACTACCTTAGTTCATTGCACAAAGAGCAAGTAAGTGACTTATCATGCACATTCTTATTAGTAATAAGGAAATTCTTAAGGTGAGTTTTCTTATTAGTTGCATTAAATCCTAATCTTTTATAAAAAAATGATTTTTGGGTCTCTAACATTTGATCAAGTTTTGTTGACCCATATAGAATCTAGAGAATGAGTTACCCAAATTAGTATTCTTTTAATTTAACTCATTTATTTCTAAATTAGCATTCTCCAATTTCTTTTCACACTCTAGCTTAACATTTACAAGCATTTCATTTTCCATTTTTGGTTTTGAAATCATTTTCTTATATTTCATATTCATGCTTTCAAATTCACTAGCTAGTTCATCAAAAGCATCTTGCAACTCATCAAATGTATATTCATTAATATCAAGTGAGTTGGAATTTACCTTAACATCATCAATGGCTATAAAGCAAAGGTTGATTACTTCATCTTCAACATTTTTCTCATCAAAGCTATCACTATCACTCTATGTAGCCATCATTGCCTTTTTCTTTGAGTTTTTTTCACCTTGCTTTCTAAATAGAGGATAATCAAACTTAATATGTCCTTGTTTCTTGCATTCATAACATATGATAAGCTCATTTTCTTTTCTACTAGTTTCACCTCTATTGTTATCTCTCCCAGGTGGTCTCTTAAAATTTCTACTAGTTTTCATTCTCATAAACTTATTGAACCTTTTGGCAATATTGCCATCTCAATATCCTTATCATCACCACTTTCTTCATTATCATTCTTACATTCCTCAATTGTGGTGGATTTCAATGCTACTCCAACTTTCTTAGGAGGTTCTTGATTTCTTTTGATCTTCATTTCATAAGCGAGTAATGATCCGATAAGTTCATCTAGTGAGAGAGTGTGGGGATCTTTAGATTCTTCTATAGCAGTTACTTTGGCCTCCCAAGACTTCCCTAGCATTAGTCAACTTTGTGATAGGGGATTGTATCAAATTTAAAATCTACAATTTAAATATGAACTTGCACTTGATGTGGTCATAAAAATCATGAAAGCTTTATGCAAATTTACAAATACATGAAGCATTTAATTATGCTTAAGCTTTTTGTTATTTCAAAATATTTAATTGTCATTTTAGAGCTAATATTCTATAAAAAATTTCATAATTTTAAACATTAAGTGCCACCTAGCGCCATGTGCCAACATATACAGTGCCAAGTTGCCCATTTTTCTTTCTTTTTTCTTTTTCCATTTTCTTCTTTTTTTTTTCCTTTCTTTTCTTCTTTCTTTCCCTTTTTTTCTCATTTCTATTCTTTCTTTCTACCAGGGATTTAAATAACGGTGCTATCACGGTGTAGTGGCTACTATTTCGCGATAGCGCTTATGCCCACCACCTCTATCATAGAAAAAATGGATGAGAGGGACCCTTCACGACTACAGCGGTGTTTTGTGACCGCAAAAACGGTCCTAACAGTATATAGCGCCAATAACTATTTGTTAGTTTTAAATTGCCATATGTATTTTGAAATGACAAAAACTTAAGTGATCTTTTATGTTTTGATTCATATTGTAAATTTGCTTTATCACACATGATTTTCTCAGACCACTTTAAGTCTACATATCAAAGTTTAAGACCATGATTTAATTGCATATTCTTATTGGTCTTAACATTTTACAAAATGATTTTGAATATCTTCATTAAGTAATTTTCTCAAGAACATATTGAACACAAGTTTAAAAAATTACTTAATAAGTTTTTGACTAAGTCTTCATTTGAGAAAGTCAAGAAAAACTCTCATAAAAATTCATAAATGTTTTGGGGTGAATTAAAATCAAAGTCCACATCAATTCTAACCCAAAGTAGCCCAGAAAAGTGCAGGAAAAGCATGAGGGTTTGATCCCCCATGTTGAGGGATCAATCCACGAATGACAGAATGCTCCAAAGAAGCAAAAAGGAAGCATGGGATCGATCCTCTAAGGGAAGGGATCGATCCCTTCATGGCAGAATGGTTTGGAAGCTTGTAAAGAAGCGTAGGATCGATCTCTTAGATCAAAGGATTGATTCCTTAGATCGAAAATGCACTCCAACGGATAGTTTTTATGAGATACAACAGTCACATTCAGTTTTGGCTCCTACCAACATTCAAAAACCATCGAAGGGACTATAAAAACAGGCTTGGAAGCTAAGGAAGGAAGAGGAACAACTGAGCATCAATATTCTTCATCTTCTCCATCTTCTTCAAGTCTCAACAACATTCTCAAGTGCTAAAATTCCTCATATTCTATCATTCTCATCTTTCTTGTACAAACTAGCACAAATATTGTATAGGTTTTATTTTGAGCTTAACCTTTGTAATCATTTGCCTATCTAGAGGTATCTCCGTGATTACACAAACTAGAAAACCCATTCACAATTTGTAAAAGGGAGTGAACCTTTGAGTGCTTCATTGTAAGTGAGAATTGGGTAGAAGGTTTTCTCCTTGAGCCATAAAAGGGAGAGGTTGTAAGGTTTCCTTCTTGAGCCTAGAAAAAGAAGGGAAAAGTTTCCTCCTTGAGCCCGAAAAAAGGAGAGGTATAAAGGTTACTCTTGAGCCTAGGAAAAAGAGTGTAACAAATTCAAGCTAGTGAATTTGGAAAAAATCCTTAGGAGCGTCTCAAGGTAGAGGACATAGGCAAGGTTGTTGAACCTCTATAAATCGATAGTGTACATCTCTCTTTCTCTACTCTCTTTACTTATTTGTATTTATATTGGTGTTTATTGTATTGAAATTGGATTGCATGCTTGCATAGCCTAGAGAAATTAGAAAACATTAATATAGGCTAGTGAATTTAGAGGAACCGAAATGACCTTAAGGTTATTTAAAAACCGATTCACCCCCCTCTCGGTATAGCCTATAGAGCCAACACTATTCTTAAGAAAAAATTCACTTTGTTTTCATTTCAAAGGAAAAAGACAGAAAACATGCATACTTCTAAACTCTTTTCACTCAAATTCAGCCTCAGACAAACTTAAATACCAAAACCAAGAAATTGAAAACAAATTACTGGAAAAACTCTACTGCCAGAAAGCTGTGAGAACGAATCCATGACTTTGTGACCATGAGAGCCCTTCAAACTGCACTGCTGCTAGGGGCTTACACCGCTTTGGTGGATGGTTGTTATAGTGAGAGATAAGCAAAATAATAAACATGGAGGATTGGAGGGAGAGAAAGAATAAGGAGCTTAAACAGAGGTAAGGGAAGGGAGAAAAATAGCGAAAGGGTTTGGGAAATTCATGGTGAATAAGAAGAAGTGGGTTTGGATTGGGATTTGGGTTAAATGAAATTATAGGAATCTGGTGGTGGAGTGGGATATACATTGGGATTTGAATTTAATTGTTTTATTAAATTTAATACAAAATTTTGGATAAAAAAAATTTAATAACAAGAATTTTAAATAAGAAAATACTAAAAAATTTTAAGAATTAGTATGATATATAGATAAAGATATTTAAAAAAAAAGATTGATAAAAAGGGATAATTTTTTGTATAGTTTAAATAAGAAAATAATTATGATCCGAGATAAGAATATAATTAAAGCTAAATGATTATATATTAACTTTATAATTTATTAATTTATGATTTTATATTTGAATTTTAGTAATGGCCTAATGGTTTTTTTTTTGTTTGTTAAAGTTTTGTAGTATTATGTTAGTTCTTCTTATTATTATTTGTATAATTAAATAACAATTGAAAATGACATTAATTATATAAAAAGTTAAAAGTAATTTATGATAAAAATGTTTAATCAATTATAAAAGTGTCATAAATTCTTTAAAAATGATAATATCATAATTATTACATTTTATAACAAATTGTGTAAGATTGAAAAAAATTCACGATCGCGATGACTGTAATGACTACGATGATCTTTGTTTTATCTGCAACTGTGATAAACGTAACATTATCGAAAACTTGACCACGACCGCAATTTAAATCCTTGCTCTCTACACTAAAGCTGTCGGCTTTCAAAGTAACCCAAATCTAATCAACTGTTTTGACCCTCCCCAACCACCAATGTCTGGTGTCGAAAAATTCACAAAAATCACTATAAATTTTCTTTCTTCTTCTAATTCATTTTATCAAATAGATTTCCAAAATCCATGTTCTATATTATTAAGATAATCATGACCAATTAGTAAAATGCATATCCACTTGTGTGATGCATTTCCTCTCTTTATCTCTTTAAATAAAAAACGAACCGGACCAAAGAATGTATTTTGTCTCCTTTGCATTATTTTTTGAAGCTAACAGTGATATTTTGATCCAATAAATATCATATCGAGTTTTGTAGTTACAAAAAAGGATAAAATAATATTAAGAATTAAAATGTTGTACTAGAAATTATTTATGGACTCAATAGACCTACAAATACTATTATACTCAAATTCCTTGTTAACATGAAAGAAAGAGACAGAATGAGTGATGAACTTATCCACTTTAAGCTCTTGCAACATCAAGAGATGACAATGTTACTTTTTATTGGTCCTTTGAACAGAGGAGAAAGAGGCAGATATGCCTCAAGAAAATTTACTAAAAGGGGGTTTGGTCGGAGGAATCCTTGATTTTTATTTTTTTGTAATTGTTTATTCTCATTTGATTGTAGTATTTTCCTACTCATCAATAATCCTAAATTCCCAATAGTACCAAAATGGCATAAAATAAGGGTGAAAAAAATTTCCTAGTGAGGTTTTTAAGGCTTACGGGGGAAAATGAATTTTTGTCCCTATTTTGCCTCATATAATTGCATTTTCTGACCATTGTGTCCTCGATTTCATCTGAAATTACAATAAATAATCAGAAACATAAATATTTCTTCTTCCTCTCTCTCTTCTTCTCCAAACCACTCGACTATAGTCCCCCTCTGCTTGAACACCATGTGTTTGCCCCTCTCACCATTGGTAGTCCTTTGCTACGTTACCGTCGATTATCGTCGTTTGTCTTCCTTGTTTAAGGTAAGCTTCTTTCTTGTTTTGTTCTCTTTGTAAGTAAGGGTTTTCTTTTTTTTGTGGGGAGGGGGGGGGGGGGGGGTGGGGTGGTTTTGAAAAAATAGAGCTTTTTTCTGGGTATGTGTTAAGGGACTTACAAATATGAGTACAGGTTTTCCTTAATGCTCCTACAGATCGTGGTTAATGTTCTTTAACTTAGTACCTGGTTGTTTTTTGTGTCAATTTTTGCGTATGAGTTTAGGGATATGCAAAATAGCTAATTTTGCAATTTTTTAAAATGTCAAATGCAAAATAACTTGGTATTTTCAATTTTAAGGAACAAGATTTGTGTTGAACAAACGAAATCGGCAACACTTGCTGATTTTTGGGTTTGGCTTGTTGTCGTTCGGGCTCTAATAATCTTTGTTCGATTTTGTTTTTTTTTTTAATGAGTGACAAAACCCTTTTTCTAGTTTAATACTGTAAATCTTTGAAGCTCCACCTTAAATGCCATGAAAGTGAAGATTTGTCATTGCTTAAAAGGGTTTGCTAATTATTCTCCCCAATTTTCACTTGTGACATCAAAAATTGAATTGGAGACAAACATCATCAAATGCTCACATTTTCTTTAATGCATGTGTTTTCTTTACCGAGATGTCAGAAAATCTTGACTCTTCTTAAGATTTCATGTCACAGATATCTTAACAAAATATAGTTTAGTTTAAAAATTGCTACACTTCCTGGCATTCTAATTACTGTTAGATGCTTTTCTAGTTATATAATAATTTTGTTAATTTTATTTGGTTGGGCTTTAAGGAAATTGCATGAGTTATATGGGTCTTTGGTTCTCAAATAATTCAAGTTCATAAAATGCTCAATACCAATATTAAATTAATTTAGTAATGTTTTGTTTAATCAATATAATTGACATATTAAACATCCTTTAAACAAATGGACCAATTAAATAAATATGTTAACTTATTAAATAAAATAATTTACATCTTACAAATGAATAGGCTTAACTAAATAAATAACTCGAAATAATTTACATATTAAACATCCTATAAACAAAAGGACTAAATAAATAAATAGGTTAAAATATTAAATAAATTAATTAACATTATTAAATGATAAATAAATGTTAAGTATAACTTCCATCAAATTGTTGTTCACTTTAAATCAACTAATAATACAAAAAGCATTATAGTGAAATGTGGCACTTAACTCAACTTGTGTTAAGTGTTAATGTAGCTGATCCCAAGCCCGGATAAAGGAGGAAAGTGGTGATAGTTTTGGACAATCAACCATAAAAACTAGTTTAATGTCACAGTCCATATACATAGTATTTCACGTATTTCCACACAAACAGTAATGGTTGGACTGTATACGATGCAGTTAATTACCACTTCATTAAATAGTAAACACTTTAATACAATAATTTATTTTAATTTACATAAATAAGAATATTACATATAAATATTTGTTTAACATTTACATCCCCCGTTCATAATTACAACACAGTAGTACTGTAATATAAGTTTGAACATATAAAAAATGATTGTACCTCCAGGATCCACATTAGCTACTTTGGGGTAACCAAAAGTGCAGCCAAAATCCTCGGATAGTAAATCACGTAATCACTGAAAGTAATATGTGGATGTGAAAAATAAATGAGTGAGCTACACGTGCTCAGTAAAGGAATTGTATGCAGAACTTGATATTACGAAGTCTATATGCTATAAAATAATTTATTTTCCTATAGCACACTAGGGACAGTAAAGGATGGATACTATAGTCGACTAGGGATTTGAATGGAGTATGAAAGGTATATTGAAATACCTATCTTGTCCCGAAACCTAGAAGCGACAATAGGGAGTAGCTATTTATTTTGATATAAAATCACATTTAGAAAATTTAAATAAATAAACAATAAGAAAAATGGCATATCAAACCATTTTAAATAAAATACTTTAGTAAATATTCATAAATTCACTTTAATCACATATCATTCACCTCAATCAAATTCAGTAAACAATTGTGTCGCTAACAGTACAGTAATAAATTGTCACAGCCCGTGACCCTATTTTTCAGCTTATTCTATACATCTTATTTAGTTGGGCTGTCTGCGATACTTTACTTTTCTTTTACATATAAATAATTTCATATAAAGTTATTATATGAATTACATCCCCTATCTTACTTCATAAGAAAGTAGTACTATAGATACGTCTAAATACAAGATACGTCTAAATACAGAAAATATATGATCGTACCTCATGTCATAAGTCAAGCTGTCTCATCGTCCCCAAATGCGCAGCCGAAATCCTTTAGGTGTCAGACTCTCAGTCTTCGAAAACCTGAAATGTTAATATTAAGGGATGAGCAAACCACAGCTCAGTAAGGGAATTATATGCATACTTGATATTCAGCTATCTATATGCTGAAAAACTTTTTCATTTTTCCTATGGGCTCTAGGCTCACATGTAGGAAGGATACTACAGTCGGCTAGGGATCCGGATGGAGTAAAGTAGGTATTTTGAAATACTTATCTTGTCCCGGAACCTAGAAGCAACTGTAGAGGGTGATAAATTTCTTTTCGTTTGAAATTTATATCCTTTTACCTTTTCATTTCATATCATTTCCATATTCGTTTCAAAATAATGCTTATATGAAATAAAGCATTTAAATAAAATAACTAATATTCATATAATCCTTGAAAAGAATATTAGTTAAATCATCATCGTTCTCATTTAAACTCATTTCATATTTTACTGTACAATCATAATTAGTACAGTACTTTAAATAGCAAAATAAGCTATAATTTCCTTTTCATATAACATATAAATCATTTAAATCTAATATTCAATTTAAAATTTAAAATAAGAATATTAGATTTATTTTCCTCCTCTTTCCTTTTTAAAACAAATCACATATTCATGTCACATATAGTCTAATATTCAATTTAAAATCATAGTAAGAATATTAGACTTATAAACTTTTTTTCCTTTTGAAAACATATTACATGTTCATATCACATGTCATATGAAAATCATCTCATAGTACTAAAATCAGTACTGAAATAAGCATTTTGTAAAATGCTATAAATCTCTTTCATTTAACTTGTCACATATCATGTAAAACATTTACATTTCACATATCCTGTAAAACATTTACATTTCACATATCACATATCATATAAAACATTTTCATATATGGAGACTGAGGCACGCCCAGCCCGTCCACTAGGTCGTTACTTGTATCATGCTATAGACCCTGAAGGGTATAAATTATCATGTCAGATCTATGGCCATAGTCTATAATGGTCCTCGGTGGATCACTGATCAGGTGTCGGCCGGGACTACATATCACATATAACATATTACATGTTACATATCACATATCACATATCAGCATGATAGGATGCCATTTAGTCTCAAAACCGTATTTTTCATCATCAATAGACCTTTATGGAATTTATAAAAATATGTAATTTCATAATTAAAACCATAAAGGTTATATAATAAATTAAGTGAATATTTAAGAAAATATTTATAAAATATTCACTTTATCCATTTTTCATCTTTCATTTCATATCACGTATAATTCATATATCGAGAGAATATTTAAAAATCTTTTATAAAATATTCTCTTTATCCCTTTTTCGTTTTCCATTTCATATCACATATAATTCATATATCGAGAGAATTTTCGGTGATCTCATTATCACCAATTTCGAAAACATGAATATTTAAAAATGAATTTCGTTATATTCATGTTTTATGAAAAATAATCATTTTCTTGATTTTTGTGGTTGGAAATCGTTTCTTGTGAAATAAAATCATTTAGTATGATTTTATAAATTTTTTAGAAATTTTCGATAATTTTTCGGCAGTATAACGGCTGCCGATTGGCTAGCCTCCTGCACGGAAAATATAGTTTATAATTTTCAGCCAGTACTTCATTCCAAATTCCAACCAATCATTCATCATAATCATTTCATAACATATTTTCATAAAATATTTCGTAATTAAAACATGCAGACTGAATATCCTTACAGTGCTGCACATGCATCCCTTACCTGTTTCGAGTCGACGATCGCCTCGTTCGTCGCGCCCGTGTTCACCTCGCCCGATTCCATCAGCTCGGTCATCGAGGGAATTTTCTGAAATTAAAATTCTAAAATTTAGAATTTTTTTTATAATTATTTAAATAAATAAATTATTTAAATAATTTATCACTTTACGAGATTTCTTACCGATTCCCGTAATTCTCGGGTTTTCTAATTCTCGGGATTTCCCGTAATTTCTGAAATTCTCGAATCCCGAAAATTTCTCTTTTTCTTTTTTCTTTTCTTTTCTTTCTTCTCTTTTTTTCTCTTCTTTTCTTTCTTTTCTTTTCTTTTTCTTTTTCTTTTTCCTTTTTCTTTTCTCTTTTTCCTCTTTTCCTTTTCCTGGCCGGACCGGTTTAGACCGGTCAGATCCCCTCATGACCGGTTTCTCACCGGCGGCCGATTCTCCGGCAGTTCGGCGGCTTCACAGCTGGCCGATGGCACGACGAGTCTGCTGGTGGTCTCCGTTAGGCCTGGATCGGCGGCACGACGACAGATCGAGGCAGAATAGGTTCGGTTTCATCTTCCTCTTCGCCGGCCCTCCTCCGCCGTTCACAGCGCCTTGGGTGGCCTCCATCCTCTTCCTCTCCATCCGACGGTGCTTCGGTGGCAATGGTGGTGCCTGGATCGGCCGGCACCACCGTATCCTATTTTTTTTCTCCTCTTGGTTCCGTCGGTTTCCTTCTGTCTCCGATTTTGTTTCCTTCCTTTTCCGTTGCCATCGTCTCCTCCCTTCCTTGGCTCGCCGGCCGACGATGGCCTCCCTTCTCTCTCTTTCTCCTCCAGCGCTGCCGACGGGGTCGGCTTCTCTACTGTTTTCGACAGAAACGGGATCCTATTTTCCCGTTTCTGTTTCTTTTGTTTCTTTTTTTATATATATAATTATACTTATATAATTATATATATTATTAGATACCACATTTATGCATATAGATATATATATATTATATTTAAATCATTTATATATATATATATATATCTATATAATTTAGTTCCAATTACTATATATATATTTCATATATATTTATTTATATACAAAATTGTATATAAATATAAACATGTATTTATTTAATAAAAATATATTTATATAATTAAATATATAAATATATGAATATCTTATTTTATTCCTTATAATTTGGATCTCTTAATATCCAAATTATATTTCTCCATTTTCATTTCCTATTTAATTTGGATTTCTATTTTTCCAAATTAAATTCCTCCTTTCCTTATTTTCCATAACTCCGACTTTATTTTTATTTTCATTATATCCAAAATTTAAATTCCTCACTTTCCTTAATTTCGGGAATTTCAACGATATTCCCATCTCGTAAATAAATTTTATTTATTTACTTTAATTTATTTATTTCCTCGTCTATTTTCTTTAATATTAATTTTCAAAAATAGAAAATTTGCGGTTATCACATAAATACTATAGGCAGTTCAGTAAACAGTAAACACATAAATATCAGTAACACTTTAGTAAAACAGTACAGTAAACAGTATCAATGGTGGAGACCAGGCAATACCCAAAATATATCATGTTATAATCCCTGTAGGGAACAGTAACAGTAAATATATGAGACGTATGGCCATAGTTTATAATTGTCCTTGGTCGTACATTGATCAAGTGTCAACCGGGACGTTGAAGATAGGATCAATATCAACAGCTTCGCATAGTAATAGTACAGTAAACACATGAGCATGATACGGGGCCTAATAGTCTCAAAATAGTATTTAAACAGTAATATCACTTTTATGGAAATAAATAAAATAGATAAAATCTTCAATCGATCCATAAAGGTTAATTTATAATACAGTGAATATTATAATGAAAATAATTTATTAAATATTCACTTGACAATGTTTCACTTTATAAACCACTTATTACACTGTAAAACACTTAGGGGAAATTTTCAATAACTTTACTTTAATTAAATTTGATAACATGAATATTTAAATAATGTTTTTTGGTATATTCATATTTTATGAAAAATATTAAATATTACATTTTCAAGGGTAGGAATTCACTTGGTAATGCACCAAAATATTTTATGGTAATTTTAGAAATATTTATATGAAATTTCAGCAGCATAACGACTGCTAATACCCTAGCCTCCTTGCACTTCATACACAGTTCAATACTAGTCAAAAGCCACAGTTTTCATAGTTTTCAAGGCTATTCACTTCCAAAATATTCTCATAAAATTATTTACATCGAAAACATGCATTTATAATATCCCTACAATCTACATATGCATCCTTTACCTGTTTGACTTAATCGACTTCCTCGATTGCACCACTCGTAATTCAATACTCCCGGGTTGTAGATAATTTCACCAAAAATATTAGCTCACTTAATACTTATTTTTAAGCTGCTTTTCATGCTTAATTGCAACCACATTGTACACTGCAAATATTTATGCTGTATATTTTCTACTAGTACTAAAACATAACTTCTTCGTTTGAAGTCGGATTTTAAATCTGATTGCACCGGTGGACTCCTCATAATTTCTATAGTCTAATGGCACCCTAAAATCATCAAAATGAAGCACCAAATGTGATAACCGCAAATTTCTGAATTTTTATATTATTTATTCGGAAATTTAATTTTAAATGTGAAAGATAAATTAAAGTAAATAAAGGAATTATTTACAAGATGGAATATTGTTGGAAATTCCATAAATAATGAAGTTAAGGAATTGATAAATTATATGGAGGAAATTAATTTGGATAAATGGAAATCCAAATAAGAAAATGAGAAAAGAAAATAGAAAATATATTTATATAATTATATATTATATAAATATATAAATGTTATGTAAATTATATACAAATATAAATATATATATATACACATATATATACTAAATATGTATTTTGTAAATACATATATATAGTACTATACTATATCTATAATAATAATATTATGTGTAATATATATATAATATAAATATAATATAAGTTATATTATCAGTATAATATATATTATATAGTTAAAAAAAACAGAATGGAAAATCGGGAAGAATCCCGATTTCCCGGTGAGCAATCGACCACTGTCGGCGATCGGAGAAGAGAGGAGAGACGAGGGAGGACGGCGCCGGTGGAGAGAGAAGCCGGTGACCTATGGAAGAAAGGAGAAACGGAATCGGAAACAGAAGGAAAATTCCGGCGGAAGCCGAGAGAAAAGGAAAAATTGATCTGGCGACGCCGGCCAAACCGGCCAACGCCACTGCCACCGAAGCACCACCAGAGGGAGAGGAAGAGGATGGAGGCTACCGTTGGGGCGGAGAACGGCGGAGGAAGGCCGGCGAAGAGGCGGAAGACACCGAAGGAAAATCGACTTGATCCGCTGCCGTGCCGACGATCCAGGGCAAACGGAGGGCACCAGTAGCTTCCCCGTGCCGTCGACCAGCTGAGGAGCCAATGAACCGCCGGAGAACCGGCCGCCGGCGAGGAACCGGCGAGGAGGGACACTGACCGGTCTGACGGGAAAGGAACAGAAAAAGAAAAGAACAGGAAAAAGAAAAAGAAAAGAAAAGAAAGAAAGAAAAAGAAAAGAAAAAGGAAAAGAAAGAAAGAAAAGAGGAAAAAGAAGAAAAAGAGAAAAAAAGGAGAATTTCGGAAATTACGGAAAATCTCGAGAATTTGGAAACCCGAGAATTACGAGAATCGGTAAGAAATCCCGAAAAGTGATAAATTATTTAAATAATTTATTTATTTAAATAATTATGGAAAAATTCTAAAATTTAGAATTTTAATTTCCAGAAAATTCCCTCGATGACCGAGCCGATGAAATTGGGGGGAGGTGAACACGGGCGCGACGGACGAGGCGGTCGCCGACCCGAAACAGGTAAGGGATGCATGTGCAGCACTGTAAGGATATTCAGTCTGCATGATTTTAATTATGAAATATTTTATGAAAATAGTTTATGAAAATATTGCGATGAATGATTGGTTGGAAATTTGTGGTGATGCACTGGCTGGATTTTAAACTGTATTTTTCGTGCAGGAGGCTAGCCAATCGGCAGCCGTTATACTGCCGAAAAATTATCGAAAATTATTGAAAATTTCTAGAAAATTTCATAAAATCATAATAAATGATTTTACTTCACGAGAAATGATTTCCAATCACGAAAATCGAGAAAATGAATATTTTTCATAAAAACATGAATAAAATGAAAGTGATTATTAAATATTCATGTTTTCGGAATTGGTGATAATGAGATCACCGAAAATTTTCTCGATATATGAATTATATGTGATATGAAATGGAAAATGAAAAAGGGAAAAAGAGAATATTTTATAAAAGTTTTCTAAATATTCTCTCGATATATGAATTATACGTAATATGAAATAAAAGATGAAAAAGGGAAAAGTGAATATTTTATAAATATTTTCTTAAATATTCACTTGATTTATTATAAAACCTTTATGGTTGTAATTATGAAATTATTATTTTTATAAATTCCATAAAGGTTTTCAGATGATGAAAAATATGGTTTTGAGACTAGTTGGCATCCTATCATGCTGATATGTGATATGTAGTCCCGGCCGACACCTGATCAGTGATCCGCCGAGGACATTTATAGACTATGGCCATAGATCTAACATGATTATTCATACCCTTCGGGGTCTATAGGATGATATGAGTGACGACCCAGTGGACGAGCTGGGCGTGCGTGCCTAAGTCTCCATATATGTAAATGTTTTACATGATATGTGACAAGTTAAATGAAAATGATTTACATCATTTTACATAATGCTTATTTCAGTACTGATTTTAGTACTACGAGATGATTTTCATATGATATGTGATATGAACATGTAATATGTTTTCAAAAGGAAGAAGAGTTTATAAGTCTAATATTCTTACTATGATTTGAAATTGAATATTAGACTATATGTGACATGAATATGTGATATGTTTTCCAAAAAGAAAAGAGGAGGAAAATAAATCTAATATTCTTATTTAGCTTTTAAATTGAATATTAGATTTAAATGATATATATGTTATACGAAAAGGATTTAATAGCGGATTTTGCTATTTAAAGTACTGTACTAATTATGGTTATACAGTAAAACATGAAATGAGTTTCAAATGAGAATGATGAGAATTTAACTAATATTCTTTTGAAATGATATATGAATATTAGTTACTTTATTTAAATGCTTTATTTTATAATAGCATTATTTTGGAGAGAATATGAAAATGTTATGAAATAAAAAGGTAAAGGGATATAAATTTTCAAACGAAAAGAAATTTATTATTCTCTACAGTTGCTTCTAGGTTCCGGGACAAGATAGGTATTTCAAAATACCTACCTTACTCCATCCGGATCCCTAGACGACTGTAGTATCATTCCTACATGCGAGCCTAGTGCCCATAGGAAAAATGAAAAAGATTTTCAGCATATAGGAAGCTGAATATCAAGTATGCATATAATTCTCTTACTGAGCCGTGGTTTGCTCACCTCTTAATTTTAACATTTCAGGTTTTTTGAAGACTAAGAGTCTGACACCTAAAGGATTTTGGCTGTGCATTTGGGGACGATGCGACAGCTTGATTTATTTAATAAGGTATGATCATTTATTTTCTGTATTTAGACTTATCTACAGTACTACTTCCTTATGAATTAAGATAGGGGATGTAATTCATATTATAATTTAATATGAAATTATTTATATGTAAAAGAAAAAGTAAAGTATCGCAGACAGCCCAACCATATAAGATGTATATAATAAGGTGAAAAATAGGGTCACGGGCTGTGACAGATTTAATGGTATCAGAGCAGGGTTGGCCTGATGTCTGTCGATACTTTTGGGAAGAAAATGTGTTGAAAAGATTAACATCCCCTGTAGTACTGTGTAGTCTAAATACATAGAGGAAATAAATGATTGTAAATTGAGTTAAGTGTTTAGAAGGGGGTGAGAATTATGAACTAAAGATGTCAAAAAGGAAAAACGACTCAGGAATGTTACCTAAAATGGTGATCTTATGATCTAAATGAAGGTCGGTTCGGTAAGGAACAGAAATAGACTCGGTGAGGGCCCCACCAGTACTTTTCTGTCCGTATCGAACTGAGACCTGAAAGTGATGATATAAAGGAGGGGAATGAAATATCATCATTAAATAGACTTTAAGATCACCGATTGAGCGTAATTTAAGGAGAGAGAAAATTTTTGGACAAAAATGACCAAAATACCCCTGCCTCTAAAATTTTACCGAGAGTTAAAATAGACCAACAGAAGTTGGAATTGATTGATCTGACAGAGAAATTGATGATGTAAAGCTGAATTACAAGCAAAAGAATCCAATTGTGGATTTTAATGAACTTCTCTGTCGAAAACGAATAAGACTAAATTCCTGGTATAAATATCGAAAAGGATACTATTAGCATATGGAGGATAAGGCCTTTGGTTTAAAAGTGTACTGAGGAGAAAGAAATAAATGTCAAAATGACGAAAACGCCCCTATGTTGGGATATGTGCTGAATAGTGATGAAACCAAATGATTTCAAATTCCTTGATGATAATGGAATTATTAATGGCATAGAGGATGTCATAAGGATATACCGATCCCTATTACTGATTCCACTTACACTTCGATTATGGACGCAAATTACGAGTGACCTAGTGAACGGGCTAGGCCTCATGACGAACCTCGAGGGGTGACCCAGTGAAAGGGCTGGGCATTCTCAAGGAGGTTAGTACACATGTGTATAGGCGGACGGCGGACAGGCCGGGGCCTTATATGATGCTATCCAATAAGAGTGTATAGTGGAAGGTCATAAGATGATCGGCCCGGTTATTGATGATAAGAACCTAAATTATGAGGTACTGAATTGGATATTATTACGGGATCGTTGGATATTATGAAAGTGAAATGAATACAAAAACCGATTGAGAAAGTGAATAGTACAAGTAATGAAATCCATAGCAGTACAGTTGATTGAGGTTCTATACATATATACTGTTTTTGAGGTATTAAATGAATAATTAATTATAGAACCGGAGCATTATGAGATATGCCTTGCAAATTGATGTACTGTATGGAGTATTGTGAATTGGAGAATATGCACAAGAATAGTAAAGTGATAAAAGAAGATGACAGCTAACCTAAGTTCTTCAGGACCCTTAAGACAGAACAGTGATGGGGCGACCCAATGATGGGCGACCCGTACTGGATCATATGTGTGAGATGCAGGCGAACTATTTTATCGCCAACTCACTTGTAAGGGTAAACCTGGGGCGAAAGGATCGCCTAGGGGATGCTCGCCGACGGCAGATTTGAACGGGCGAGACTCTTACAAGGAGTTTAACGATAACACGAGTGTAAGGAACTAGGTACGTAAGGGTGCCAGGGTTTGAACCTCGTGGATAATATGCTCAAGGGAGTTAAACCTGAATTTATTAAATGAACTTGATTCCAAAGTAAATTACAGTGGTAATAAATTGGTTAGCTGTAACATGTGTTGATAACTGTTGTACTATATACAACTTATTAGAATGAGATTTGTAAGGCTGTAAAGTATAAGTAAACAATGAAATCAAGGTAGAGTATGAGTCGAAATGAATCGAATAGTAAATGTCTCTGCCTTGAGAATATACAGTCTAAATGATAGGACATGAGGATGAATGTCCGAATTAATAAGAAATATGTGATTAAAGAAAGTATCGGATTTGATTTCCGATAGAACTTCCAGAGTTATGTAAATTGGAGGAATCGAGATAACATTGACTCGATTTTGAATATGAAATCTGATTCCAAGCTTATATCGAAGAACGTAAAGAAAATCCGATAGCTTAAGAAATCCACTCTGAAAAATGTGAGAATAATGAAATACACGTGTATAAGGTGTGATGGAAGGAAATACAGATAACGTAAATTAAGGATAAGAAAGTTATCTGTATAAGTGTAAGTGAGAGAAGCACTGATGATATTGAGATGTAGATGAAATAAAGTGATATAGTAAATGTTTACTATCTAATAAAGTTCTCATGAAGAATAAGTATTCATCTACATGAAAATAGACGCTTTATTGATCTGATCACAGATATACGATGAGTTAATAAGACTAACCTCAGTATAAAGCTTCCTTAGATAAAAGATTGGAGACTAATGTCCGTAAGATGATGATTAGAACTCGGAGTGAATTTTACGAGTTCCTATTGAGGTTACGAGGTTAATGATTTACGTTGTGAGGTATATAAGCCTAATGAATGAGGCATCCATATGAGGATAAGTGATGAGATATTGATATAGTTTAAGACATTAATGGAAAATGAGCAGCATTATGGTATAACCCTTAAACTCTTAAAGACTGTAATTTATAAGTTAAGATTCGCAACCAAGAGATGTGGCTAGACAGTGTCTCTTTCTGAGATAGATAATCTCGAAATGACAGATGACAGTGAACCTATCGATGATATAGAGATAATGATTGAGATACGAAAGTAATGAGTCTAGCTAAATATTATTGCCAGTCTATAGAAGAGTTCTGGGTTAGCTGCTCTATAGATGTGACTGTTAATTAAAGAAGTTAAAGTGGATGAGTAAATATAAAGATGGCATACAAGATGTTAAAAGAGGTAATAGTGGAATATGTTATCACTAAAGAAAAGTAATTGAAATGATGATGAAGGAAAAGACGAATATATAATAAGAGGATAAGTACATGATGAAAAGGGAACACGAATATGAGATAGTTTCCAAATTTAAAACTAAAAGTGATTTTGTGGTTATCACATGATTATGGCTAAATGTAAGATCGAGCCAAACTCGATAGAGGAAAAGTAATTAAACTCAAAAGAGTAAAGAAATGATCTACATTTTACTGCCAGTAATGTAAATGGAAAAATGATAAATATATATACAACCACCTTGGAAATAGTGGAATTACATGGATAATGCGGTGACGAAAATGATGATTGATTTGTCACCTATGAAATTTAAATTATGAAGAATATAAACTCAGGTATATTCTAAAACTTAAGTGATATAGAGTATACCATAAGAATAAGAGATGTAATGATGAGATTACATGGAAAGACGATATGGAAAGAAACTGATGAGTAAATAGCAAAGTCTGCAAATGAGCTGCAGCATTTGATGAAATAAATGTGAAATGAGTATTATGGATAATGAGGAATTCAAAAGAGATATGATAATATGGAAGTGATTATAGACTGATAGTCTAGATGGAATCACTTATCCATTTTCAGGCTCTTGAAGTCTATAGTGCCATAGTCGAGATTTGATTATAAAATGATGAGAATGTATGTGAAGTTCCAGTGAACACTATATGTGATGGGAATCTTTGAGTAGCTATATGTATGGGAAATAGCAAAAGACTCTGAGATTCCAAATTTATAGATAACACCACTCCGTACATGATGTAAAAATGTTGAGCGTAATACGGAAACGCTCGATGATATGTTGAGTGAGCGGATGTACGAGATGTGAAAGCTACTGGACAATTACATACTATTGATTAAAATCGAAAAATGATAATTATCGAAATGTATCGACTTGGCACTAAATAAGGAAGATGAATGAGGAACAATATGAATCATATGTGATATGAAAAAGAGTGGAAATGGATAACTCCCAATTGATAAGAAAATTAAGGGAGTATAAGTATATGATGAGAAATGATATATAGTGGTATAAAAGGCGATTATGATCTTAAAGGTATACTGGCAGTATAATACGGAAGATGATCAAAAGGTCAAAAATGATAAGTATACAAGATAATACCACCTTTAAATTAAGTTAAATTCGGAGGACCGAATTTCTTAAGGTGGGGAGAATGTGATAACCGCAAATTTTTCAATTATTGAAAATTAATATTGAAGAAAATAGATAAGAGGAAATAAATAAATTAAAGTAAATAAATAAAATTTATTTACGAGATGGGAATATCGTTGAAATTCCCAAAATTGATAAAGTGAAGAAGTGGAGAAAATTAATTTGGATAAAATAGAGGAAATTTAATTTGGATAAATAGAAATCCAAATTAAATAAGAAAATGAGAAAAGAAAATAGGAAATATATTTATATAATTATATATTATATAAATATATAAATGTTATGTAAATTAAAGTGAACAAATATAAATATATATATACACATATATATACTAAATATGTATTTTGTAAATACATATATATAGTACTATACTATATATAATAATAATAATATTACGTGTATTATATATATATGATATAAATATAATATATGTTATGTTATAAGTATAATATATATTATATAATATAAAAAAAGGGAAATAGAGAAGGAAGATCGGGGAAGAATCCTGATCCTCCCAGGCGAGACCGACGGTGGCAGAGCTGCCACCGCCGGCGAGGGAAAAAGGAAAGGGACGACGCCGGCGACATGAGAAGAGGCGACCGGCGACAGGAAAAACGGAAAACAGAAGTGAAATCGAAGCAGGAAACCGGCGGAAGTCGGAAGAGGAAAAAGAAAATGGATCTGGCGACGCCGGCCAAACCGGCCAATGCCACTGACACCGAAGCACCACCAGAGGGAGAGGAAGGGGATGGAGGCCACCGTTGGGGCGGAGAACGGTGGAGGAAGGCCGGCGAGGAGGCGGAAGACACCGAAGGAAAATCGACTTGATCCGCCACCGTGCCGACGATCCAGGGCAAACGGAGGGCACCGGTAGCTTCGCCGTGCCGTCGGCCAGTTGAGGAGCCAGTGAACCGCCGGAGAACCAGCCGCCGGCGAGGAGGGACACTGACCGGTCTGACGGGAAAGGAAAAGAAAAAGAAAAGAAAAGGAAAAAGAAAAAGAAAAGAAAAGAAAGAAAGAAAAAGAAAAGAAAAAGGAAAAGAAAGAAAGAAAAGAGGAAAAAGAAGAAAGAGAGAGAAAAAGGAGAATTTCGAAAATTACGAGAAATCTCGAGAATTCAGAAACCCGAGAATTACGGGAATCGGTAAGAAATCCCGAAAAGTGATAAATTATTTAAATAATTTATTTATTTAAATAATTATGAAAAAATTCTAAATTCTAGAATTTTAATTTCTAGAAAATTCCCTCGATGATCGAGCCGATGGAATCGGGCGAGGTGAACATGGGCGCGACGAACGAGGCGATCGCCGACCCGAAACAGGTAAGGGATGCATGTGCAGCACTGTAAGGATATTCAGTCTGCATGATTTTAATTATGAAATATTTTATGAAAATATTTATGAAAATATTGCGATGAATGATTGGTTGGAAAATTGTGGTGAAGTACCGGTTGAAATTATAAACTGTATTTTTTGTGCAGGAGGCTAGCCAATCGGCAGCCGTTATACAGCCAAAAAATTATCGAAAATTATTGAAAATTTTTAGAAAATTTCATAAAATCATAATAAATGATTTTATTTCACGAAAAATGATTTCCAACCACGAAAATCGAGAAAATGAATATTTTTTCATAAAAACATGAATAAAATGAATGTGATTATTAAATATTCATGTTTTCGGAATTGGTGATAATGAGATCACCGAAAATTTTCTCGATATATGAATTATATGTGATATGAAATAGAAAATGAAAAAGGGATAAAGAGAATATTTTATAAAAGTTTTCTAAATATTCACTCGATATATGAATTATATGTAATATGAAATGAAAGATGAAAAAGGGAAATGTGAATATTTTATAAATATTTTCTTAAATATTCACTTGATTTATTATAAAACCTTTATGGTTGTAATTATGAAATTATTATTTTTATAAATTCCATAAAGGTTTTCAGATGATGAAAAATATGGTTTTGAGACTAGTTGGCATCCTATCATGCTGATATGTGATATGTGACATGTAATATGTGATATGTGATATGTGATATGTAGTCCCGGCCAACACCTGATCATTGATCCGCCAAGGACATTTATAGACTATGGCCATAGATCTGACATGATTATTCATACCCTTCGGGGTCTATAGCATGATATGAGTGACAACCCAGTGGACGGGCTGGGCGTGCGTGCCTAAGTCTCCATATATGTAAATGTTTTACATGATATGTGACAAGTTAAATGAAAATGATTTACATCATTTTACATAATGCCTATTTCAGTACTGATTTTAGTACTACGAGATGATTTTCATATGATATGTGATATGAACATGTAATATGTTTTCAAAAGGAAGAAGAGTTTATAAGTCTAATATTCTTACTATGATTTGAAATTGAATATTAGACTATATGTGACATGAATATGTGATATGTTTTCCAAAAAGGAAAGAGGAGGAAAATAAATCTAATATTCTTATTTAACTTTTATATTGAATATTAGATTTAAATGATATATATGTTATACAAAAAGGATTTAATAGCGGATTTTGCTATTTAAAGTACTGTACTAATTATGGTTGTACAGTAAAACATGAAATGAGTTTCAAATGAGAATGATGAGAATTTAACTAATATTCTTTTGAAATGATATATGAATATTAGTTACTTTATTTAAATGCTTTATTTTATAATAGCATTATTTTGGAGAGAATATGAAAATGTTATCAAATGAAAAGGTAAAGGGATATAAATTTTCAAACGAAAAGAAATTTATTATTCTCTACAATTGCTTCTAGGTTCCGGGACAAGATAGGTACTTCAAAATACCTACCTTACTCCATCCGGATCCCTAGCCGACTGTAGTATCATTCCTACATGCGAGCCTAGAGCCCATAGGAAAAATGAAAAAGATTTTCAGCATATAGGAAGCTGAATATCAAGTATGCATATAATTCTCTTACTAAGCTGTGGTTTGCTCGCCCCTTAATTTTAACATTTCAGGTTTTTTGAAGACTATGAGTCTGACACCTAAAGGATTTTGGTTGTGCATTTGGGGACGATGAGACAGCTTGATTTATTTAATAAGGTATGATCATTTATTTTCTGTATTTAGACTTATCTACAGTACTACTTCCTTATGAATTAGGATAGGGGATGTAATTCATATTATAATTTAATATGAAATTATTTATATGTAAAAGAAAAAGTAAAGTATCGCAGACAGCCCAACCATATAAGATGTATATAATAAGGTGAAAAATAGGGTCACGGGCTGTGACATCATATGACTTGTCTTTTAATGCATTTTCATCCTTTCATATTTATCACTTCAGTTGCTTTTCTAATTAGTATAGTACTCTACCGTTAAAATATTTTAGCAATTATGAATATTATACTCATACATATTCATCCACCCCCATTTACTTTTTCTCACATATATGTACTGTATCAGTAAAGCAGCTGATTGCACAAACTCCTCAACAAATTATTTATATTGTTCGAGTAAACCTCGTAACTTTCTTACCCCAATCATTATTTTAATCTCACTCATTTAGTAGTAACCTCTATATAAACAAATCAATGTTCACTTTATCATTCGAGACCGCACGTCTCTAATAGCATTATGATTTAGTTAGAACTCATATTTACTGAGCTTAACAATAAAATTTTCAGTTTCCAGAAGTTCATGGAATTATTCAAGGATGCTGCTTATTTTCTTCAAATAAATATACATATTCACATCTCATGGTTTCATGCCATTATAATTTTTCTGTATGTGATTGAAATATTTCATTCCTTAAATTCACATACGTCACAGGATATTTCATAAATCTCTTAAGTACCACAAAGGACTCGTAGGAGTTATACCAAGTTCTGAACATCATCTTATAAACACCTGTCTATAAGCTTCTAATTCGATAACATCTTGTTTAGAGATTGGTCTTAAAACTCTATATATATATTTGAATGGATCAAATAAAACATTAATCCTGAACAAATGAATGTCCATTTTCAGTAATAACACTATTGAACATTTAGAATTTAATTCACAATCATAAACTGTTCTTATTCTTTCAAACCCACTCATATGTGCTTTTCCTCAATTACAATAATATAGATGGGTTCTTTATTTATTAATCTCTGGAGTAATTTCTTAAGCTCTTCAGACTCTTTTATGTAATCTGGTAAGAGCTTATAAATAGATTCCATGTTGTGAATCGAGTCAATAATCTCTCAAATACACATTACTCCGAAAATTTATTTGAAAATTCATCTGGTAAATTACCTTGGATGTTTCGTATCTACATCTGGCAATTCCACTATGTATCTTCAAAACACATATATGTAACTTTCAAATCATTAACATATATTTTCACATCGATTCACTTATTCAGTCACACTCAGTAAGGGTATTACTTTTCATAATATCTAATAATCCCTTACCAAATACCTCGTCTTTTCACACTTAATTCAGGCCCTAAGAATTCATAACAGGGCCAACTATCTCATAACCTCCCACAGTATACACTTCGGGTCGCATTACTCATCAAGTATAGTTGAGGTTAGTAGTAGGGATCATTATACATGTAAACAATTCTTTACACCATCAGTTACTTTATCACCATCAATCAGTTCTAAATCAATTTAGTCAACTATGATTCAGAGGAATTATTTCATTATAAGGGCGTATTTGTCATTTTCCAGTTTATTTCTCTCTTCAAGATACCTTTAAATAAGCGATTTTAAGATTTATGCACTGATGATATCCCATTTCACTCCAATATCATCATTTCAAGGTCTTAGTTTGATTCGGACAGAGAAGTCCTGGTGGGGCCCTCACTGAGTTCCTCTCTGTACCTTACCGAATAGACCTTCATTAAGATTATAAGATCACCTATTTCATGTAATATTCTCGGGTTACAATCCTTTTTAATAACCCTTGATTCATAAACTTCTACACCATTTTAAACACTTAACCCAATTTACAGTCACTTGATTCCTCTATACATTCAGACTATACAGTACTACAGGAGATGTTAACCATTTTCAACACTTTCTGTTCTAAAGGCATCAATAGACATCAGGCCAACCTTGCTCTGATACTATTAAAACTGTAACAGTCCAAGTACACAGTAAATTACTCATTTTTATACACATTTATTGGTTGGGCTGTCTGTAATGCCTTTAACACTTGCACAATAACAGTAATAAATGGTAAACATTTATTAAATAATTTCATAATATGAAATTTTAACAATATTCCTTACACTTTATATCCCATATTTCTATTTTTCAATAACGTAGTACTTTATATATGTGTCTGAATATGTAAGAGAAGTGACTGTACCTTTAAAATTCAACGCACTTTGCCCCAGCGTGCTAGTTACAGCTATATTTATCCGAGGAAGACCTCAAATAATCCTTGCAATTTATCTGGGGAGTTGAAAATAAAGAGGTGAGCGACAACGTGTTCAGTAAAGGAGTCGTATGCTGCTTGATACAATGAAATCTATATGCTGGAAAATATTTATTTTTCCATAAATATAAATGGAATAAACCATTTATTTCTCTTCACTTCAGTAACAATTCAAAACACGTGACAGTATAGTGGTAAAACAGTACAGTGAACAATAGCTATAAAACTGTAGAACAGTAACCAGTCTTTTCAGTACAGTAGCTTATAAATATCCAAATCGCTGGATAAACAGTTCAATAATTATTTCTAATTTAGAAATAATTTTCAAAATATTCTTTCTCAATAAACAGTAATTTTTTTTCAGTTCAGTAAACAACATTCAATATAATTCAGTTCAGTAAACAATAATTCACAGTACAGTACAATACAGTAAATAGTATTCAGTAAACCCATTCAGTAAATATTATTCCTCGTACAGTACAGTTTAGTATACAATATTCAGTAAAATCCATTTCACTAAACAGTATTAGTGGGCTGAGACTAGGCATTACCTTAACTCATATCATGCTATCATCATCCCATAAGGGACATAGTAACAGTATACAGTAAGATCTATGACCATAGTCTATAGGGCATCCTTGGTGTACATTTGCCAGGTGACTCTGGGATTGCTAATGACTTGGCGAGTCAATTAGTCATGTGATAGTAACAGTAATCAGTAAGCATGAAATCGAGGCCTAAGTCTCAAAACAGTATAAAAATTGTATCATAGCCTTTATGGATCTTATTCAAAATAACTTGAAATATTTCATGTTTATCCATAAGGTTCACAATTTCATATATTTCCTCTTTTCATGAATTTCCATAATTTTCACATTTTTCCCAAAATCATCTCAAAACATTTTATTCATCATCTCATCACCTTTATGGAATTTATAAAATAAATAAGATCATTATTTAGTTCCATAAAAGTATAAAATCATTTCTTTTCCCATAAAAATACCTTCAAGGAATTGAAATGAATTAAATCATTTATTTCAATTATTATTTCCAAAAAGGTATTTATTTCTCATTTCCAAATACAGGGAAAATAGTTGATAAATATTCATGTATTTAGTGAGAAATCTCATAAATATTCCTTTTGAATAATTAATAGTAAAAAGAATATAATTCATTCTCACTTTAAATAAAATCTTTAACATGAATATTTAGTTTAGCATTTTTCTCATAATTTCCCATTTATGGAAATTTATGGAAATAATTTCCAAAATTCACAATTTATCCATTTCATGTATCTAAAATATTTCATGATATTTTAGAATAATTTCGATATTTTTCCGGCAGCATAACGGCTGTAAATTTCTAGCCTCCTGCACGAAAATTACAATATATAAACCAGCTTTCAACCACAATTTGCATGATTTTCATAGCAGATCAAGCTATCCATAATTTCATAAAATTAAACATGATAAATCATGCAATTCAATGTATCCGTACAACTCACACACTTCTCCCTTACTTGTCTTACGAAACCGAGCTTCCTGGTTGCGCCTACCGAAATTTGTAATTCCCAGCTACAAAATAATTTTATAAAAAATTATCAATATTTTTCCTCTTAATTTTAAGCATCTAGCTTCCATAAAATGCAGCCACAAATGACACAGCACATGCATAACCAGTATTATTTACACTGGTGCTAAAACTGAACTTTCTCGTTTTAGCTCCGTTTTCGGTTCCAATTTCACCAATCTTTCACTTCAAATTTCTATATTCATTTTCTATTATCAAACTATAAAATTCAACATGAATTCATGCTCAAATAAACCATGCCCGAAACCCCCTCCAGGCACACTTCCATGATTTTACTTCTATTTTTCAATCTAACTTTTCCATGATTCTCATTTCATATCAAGTTATCTTTTCCTACCGTTTTCATGCAAGAATATGCATGTCCTCCATAGGTTCATAAACCCACCGAAATTCACAAAAATTGGCAGATTTTTATTGAGCCAACTTTATAAATTTCCAATGACATACTTGAAATCTATGCCTTTTTCTTAGCTAGAACATCATTTTAGAATAAATCAAAACATCAAAATTTCAGACTTTCCACACTTGATCGAACCTCCCTTAGCCTCTTTCTCCTTATTTATTTAGTTTAAATTCCATGTCTTAACCATGCCATCCATGCTATGACAAATAAAGATCATCATAAGAAAATCAATCAACACCAAAAACCCATTACCTTTGCTTAACCGAACCAACATAGCTCTACTAGTGTAGTTTTCAGTTCACGTGAACCCCTTTTTCTTGTTTCTTTGATGGTTTTTAAAGTGGAGGAAAGGTTTAGCAAGAAGGGTTAAGTGGTTAGCTAGCTAAAGGATGTAATTTTTCTAAGTAAGCATGGAAGAAACGGAAGAAAACAAAGCATGAACATGCAGCCAAGACAGAAAATTGTGGAGCAGCAGAGGAGGTCGGCAAAGAAGAAAGAAATTTGGCTAAAGTTTTTGTTTCACTTAGTCTTCAATTTATCATGGTATCTAATGAAAGTTTGCCACCTAGCTTCCTATCCCTTTTTCCTCTTCATTTCATGTCTTATAGTGCATTAAAACATGAAGAAAAACTACAGAAAAAGGAATGGCTATGAGGACTTCTTGCTGCACATTTCTTAACTTACTTCCATCGTCTTTTTGGTAGTCTCCAGCCAAAGGGAATTAGTCATATTCTCAATTAATAAAATCTCCTTCCTTTCAATATCATTATATTGCATTTTATACCATAAAAGTTGCATTTTTATTTCCTTTAGATAAGTTCCTACCGTTCAGTATACAGCAGCAGAAAAAGTGGCGTGCAGGCCAATTTTGCTACATAGTTTTGACTTGTTTTCATCTCTTTTTATACACTCCAACCAATCACAATTTATCGCTTGTCCATTTAACCAATTCCTTTCCTTTAAATACCATTTATTTGAAATTTCTGCCATTAAAATTGCATTTGGAAATTCAAATTTTCAGATTTGTTTTCTTTATTTATTCCATACCTTCAATTCATCATTTAATATTTATTTCACCTCTTATACACCATCTTATAATTCATAAATCCAATAAATCCAAAATCCAAAGTGGAGTCCACATTAAATATTTATTTAATTTCACTAAATAATTTATTTCCACTATCAAAGATTTACAAAAATATGGTGTACAGTATTATAAAATCAGGTCTCACAGTGTGCTTGGCCTCTGAGAAATGCATAAGTTGATGACATGTGGAGATTGGAGTTACAAGTGGATGGAAGAGGAGACTTGCACTATCGGAAGAGCTATCTTGCTTTTATATTGAATTTTGTCCTTTAGTGAGCGTAGCCCTTTTTTTTCTTTTTTTAGTCCAAAAGTCAACAAAACACCTAGATTTCAACTCGAACTTATTCATCTACAAAATTTGAGGAAACTAAACATATGATGGAGGTATCAACATTTTTCATGAGGATTAAGCAATAATTACTAAAATTAAGCATGTAGATAACTCTATTTTCATAAAGTTATCAATCATATGTTGTGGTTGACTAACACTATAGACTACCAACATTATGGGTATCCAACATTTTGGGCTAATGTGAGAGCCATGTGTACTAGCATTGTTGAACATGTAGGGATACTCACCACTATTCATTTTCGGTGTATTTTACAGATATGACCTAGTATAGTCAAGTTGGCCCTACAAGCTCAACAGTGCCAGGATGGACGTGAGACTGGACAGATATTATTCAAGAAATCCAATAAGCCTACTGTAAGAATCTGGAACCCAAAATCCTTTATTTAGATCATTTTTGAGAAGCGTGCCAATAAATTAGAAAATGACGATTAAGGACATAGCCTGGATGAATTTTTGTAAATTATGGTCAACCTAAATGGAATTTTAATCTATCAATTTAAGCATGATATTCTACATGAAAATAAGTTCTAGGCTATGTCAATAGATAGATCGAATTGGTAGTTAAATTAGAAATTTAAGCGATTTACCCAATAGGGGTATTTTCGTAATGTCACCTTACGACAGGTCAAACCCGAAACAAACCACCTTTATTCATTAAAATATGTCTAATAATAATATTTAATGATGAAATATGAATTTTTGGAGTTTAATTGCATAGTTAGAAAAATTACGAAAGCTTAAAGGCAAAATTATCCTAAAATCTCATAACCGAGAGCATTTTGGTCATTTTGACCCTATGTTGTGAGACCGGATTAAATGGTACTGTACATGTAAAAATAATTATTTATTAATTTAATATTGTAATATTTTGTAAATTATAAGTAAATAGTAATGTGGGCATCATTTGAAATTTTGAGCCCAGATGTATATATGATTAAAGAAACAGTGTACGGATGATGTAATAATGATATTATGGGAATTTGAGACCCAAAATACCTTATTTGAATTATTTTGGAAAATGTGACAAACAAATTGGAAAATGATGATTACCTCCCGAGGGTATTTTTGTAAAAATTGTACCCAAGCAAAAATGAATTGGGATGAAGTAAAAATACCATGATATTCTACATGAAAAGTAGTTTAAGATAGCCTCAATAGATTTATCAAATTGGTCGTTAAATCAGAAAATATCACTGGCGGTCTGTGAGGTTAAAATCGTAATTTCTCACTATCCCTGTACCGCATATTGATGAAACCACTTCTAATCATCAAGATACATTAAATAAGAGTATTTGGTGATGGAATCCGAAATTTTGGAGTGTAATTACACAGTTTTTATGACTACGGAACCTTAAGGACAAAATTATCCGAAATTTACATAACCAAAGGCATTGTGATCATTTTGCCCACTTCTAGAAGGGTCTTTAAAACTCCATTAGCTGCTGACCTGCACTATTCATCATCCCCTCAAAAGCTCCCCATGCCACCATGGAAGAAGAAAAGAAAAATAAAAGAAAAACTTCTATAAATCCTAAACTAGCCAAAATCTAAACAAACGCCTAACTACGAACTTATTCTACTCTCTCTCCTCTATCAAACCATACCTATAGTTTATCAAATGAGTGACATAAGAGGATTCAAAGTTTTGGTCAAGGTATGTATCCCACTATACATTATGCTTCTTTTGATTCTAATGGTGTAAGGTGATAGATTTAAGGATGTTAAGCATGTTTATTACCTTGGTTTTGATTAAATCTTACAAAATAAATTTTTGCCATTAAAGGGGTATTCGGCCAAGCATGGTTCCTTATGGATTCGTTGTGTTTCATGCATAAATTAGGTGCCAAATTAATGATTAAGCATGGTAGAATAAGATTATAGAATTGAATTGTTGAAAATCATTAAGGTATGCAAGAAGGCAATTTCAGTCAACATAAGGGGACCATTGTGCATGGTTGGTTTTGATATTTGAGGGTACATTTAGACTGTAGAGATTACAAGGAGTCTGCCAGTATGCTCGGATTTAAAATCCGACTTAAAATGAAGAAGTTGTGTTATACTACCAGTAGAAATTATATTGCGAAAAAATTTGCAGTGTCCAATGTGGCTGCACTTTGATGTGAATAATAGCTTAAAAATAAGTATTAAATGAGCTAATATTTTTGCTGAAATTATCTGCAGCCCGAGAGTATCGGTTTACGAGTGGTATACTCGAAGAGATCAAATAAGACAGATAGGTAAGGGATGCGTATGTGGACTATAAGGATATTTCGAATGCATAATTTTAATGCAAATAATTTTATGAGAATGTTTTGAAAGTGAATTGCCTTGGAAAATGTGAAATATATGGCTATTGGATGGAATTATATTGTGTTTGAATTGTAGGAAGGCTAGGGTATAAGCAGCCATTGTGCTGCTGAAATTTCTTAGAAAATTTACTAAAAATGTCATGAAATGTTTTAGTGCATATTTGAGAAATTACCTAGCCTTGGAAATGAGATATTTAATATTTTTCATAAAACATGAATATACCGAAAAATTATTATTTAAATATTCGTGTTATCAAATATACTGAAAGTAAAGCTACTGGAAATTTCTCCCAAATATTTTACAGTGTAAGAAAGGGTTTAAGAAGGGAAATGTAAAGAAGTGAATATTTTATAAATTATTTTCAGTAAATATTCATTGTATGATAAATAAAACCTTTATGGACTGTTTGAAGATTTTACTGATTTTACTGATTTTCATAAAGGTGATACTATTGTGTAAACACTGTTTTGATACTGAAATGTTCCTAAATGTGTTTCATAGTGAAACAGTGTGTTTACAGAACTACTATTAGTTTTGGAAAATAAATATTACTATTTAAGTATCTTCGAAAACACCTAGGCACCCTTCAGCTGATCAAATAAGTCGTCGATCCTGGCAGGAGATACTTATTCTTGATTGTTTCCTTATTCAACATCTGGTAGTCAATACATAACCACAGGCTACCATCCTTCTTCCAGACAAATAAGATCAGTGCACCCTACGGAGACACACTAGGACGTATAAATCCCTTATCTAATATTTCCTGGAGCTGCTTCTTAAGCTCTTCTAACTCTGATAGTGCCATCCAATACAGGGGCTTAGAAATGGGCTCCGTGCTGGGTACCATTAATAATAAACTCGATCTCCCGATCCAGCGGCAACCCAAGTAAATCCTTCGAAAATACGTCTAGGAAATCCCTGACCACAAGAATCTTGTGTAGCTCGTCTCTTCTCCACGTCCTCCACATATGCTATAAAACCTTCAATACATCACACACATATTCACACAATTTAGTAAACATCTCACTTTTATTATAGCTTATCCAAAAGCTTTACAGTATAACGTTCTGGTTGGGAAAAGGTTGCAAACTTAGTATAATAGTCTAGGGTAACAAAATTCGCAGTTAACCAGTCTATTCCTAATATTACATCGAAGTCATACATAGTCAACAAAATTAGGTTAGCTGTCGTTTCCTTCTCACCTACAATTACTTTACCGTTTCTATACACTACATCTATAATTTGCGATTCTCTAAAAGGAGTATTCACTTGTAATATGTACCCTAAAGGCTCTGACTCTACTGGAATTCTGTTAGCACAAGTAAGAGATATGAATGAATAAGTAGAACCAGGGTCAAATAATGCAAGTACGGGTATATTGAAAATATAAATTTTACTATTAATGACATCTGCGGAGGCATTAGCAGTCTCCTGGTCTGGTGCGTACACTCGTCCCTAAGTCATAGGCTTCTTACCCTTCTCCAATACAGTCACCTACCTCGGCTGTGAGGGTGTCACTCTCTCTAATTTTGTCGGAGCTACTGGTGTTGGTGCTGGTGTTGGAGTAGGAAAAACTGGGCTGGGGTGGTAGATGCAGTTGACTCATGTAACATCGGGTAGTCTCTCTATATGTCACATTTGCCCACATCTAAAACAGGTCATCGTCAACATATGGCAGGGCCGTATACCGTGCAACCGTCCACATCGATCACATCTGGTCACGGTACCCCTTGGTGCAGATGTGGGACCACTAGTAGTAGGGCAGTAGCAGTTGATCTCGTAGATCGCCCCTTTCAATCTGGACGCTTGATGGTCTAGCCCTCTTAGGTTGCTCTCTACCAGCTCTATCATTTGCGCCCCGCTTCACCTTACCCTTCCCTTTAGCTTTACTCTTAGAAGCTGGCTCAGAATGGAATTACTCGAAGTCTTGCTCACAAAGTTGAGCACGTCTGACTACCTCATCGTAGGTACGAATGTCAAATAGAGCTAACTTGATCTGATTAACGGTCTTAACCCAGCCTTAAACCTGTCTATCTTATGCTACTCATCTACTTGTGTCAGTGCATCAAACTTGCTAAGTGTAGTGAACTTAGACTCATACTGATCCACCGTCAAACTCTCCTATGCCAACTCCATGAACTCCTGCTGCAGCTTCTTCTGTGCAATGTCGGGGAATAATGGCGACGAAAAGCATCCATAAAAATATCCCAAGTAATAACTGGATACTAGGCAAACAGTACCGTCTATGCAGACTTCCACCAGTGCTCCGCATCATCTGTCATCTAGAACACTACAAGTCCTACCCACTCCGTATCAGAACATCTCATGTACCGGAATAGCTTTTCCACAGCTATAACCCACTGCTCTACCACCAGTGGATCTCTATTACCCTTAAACTTTGGCAGATTAAGCTTAGTGAACTGCCGCACTAAGGCTACGTCATAATAGGACTTAACATCTCTAGGCAGCGGTACTGGTGGCTGTGGTGGTGGTACGGCCTAGACCTACTGTATGGGCTGTAGAGCAGGTTGAGGCTTGGGAGCAGGTTGTACAGGAGGTGGTGGAGGTGGTGCAACTGGTGGAGCTGCTCGCTCCATCTCTACCTAGTCAGCTGCTCTATCCGCATGGTACATGGCAATAAAGTCTGCCAACATACGCTCCATCCTCGACATCCGAGTGTTAGGGCTCTTAGGCTGTGGAGGGAAAGCAGGTCCTCGGGCGGGCTCCGGTATAGGCTCTGGTGTATAAGGCTTCGGAGTCTGCTCCACCAGACCTCTGCCTTGACCACTATTCACTCGAGTCACCCGTTGTCCACTCATATCTGCACCACAAACGATTTATCGAATTTTGGTTAGTGACCTATTTATATATCCAGACTATACAGTACTATAGGGGATGTTAACCACTTCACTTTTTCCTAAAGACACAGACAAACATTAGGCCAACCTGGCTCTAATACCAATAAATACTGTCACAGTCCGAATATACAGTATTTTACACTTTTTCATATACGTGAATTGGTTGGGCTGTCTGCGATGCCTTTATTTCTCACTTTTAAAGAACAGTGAACAGTAAATACTGTAAATTAATTTAATTTACATAAGTGAAAATATTCACACAACAGTATTCATTTAAACTTTAAATCCCCTGTTATTATTTATAACATTGTAGTATTGTAAAAGAAAGTCTGAACATATAAATGAAAATGCGTATACCTCCAGGATCTACACTAGCTGCCTTGGGGTGCTCAATACGCAGCCAATAATCTTCGGATGATATACCACTCGATCACTGGAAATACTCTGGAGAGATAGAAAGTAAAAGAGTGAGCAAACCACGACTTAGTAAAGGAGTTGTATGCAATTTTGATATCACAAAAACTATATGCAGTAAAATCTTTTAGTTTTCCTATTGGTATTCTAAGCACACTAAAAAGGAAGGATACTATAGTCGACTAGGGATCTGGATGGAGTAAGGAAGGTATTTTGAAATACCTATCTTGTCCCGAAACTTAGAAGCGACTATAAGGAGTAAAAATTTAATTTAGTGTGAAATTTATTCAATAATTCACTGCATATAAATATTTCACATAAATGAGTAAAATAATTCATTAAATCATATTATTCAATTCTGGAAAAATAATTTGATTTCCACAATTGAAAACATCACTTTCGCTCGTGCAATAGTAAGATAAATTGTTCAATAGGATAACACTTCAGTGGTAAAAAACACTTTAATAACCAATACAGTTCAGTAATAATCACAATAATCAGTAATAACACATGAAATAATAGTGGAGACCAAGCAACACCCTAATAATATAATGCTACAATCCCTGTAGGGAGCAATAATAATAATCACGTTAGATCTATGGCCATAATCTATAAATGTCCTCGGTCGTACACTGAGCAAGTGTCAACCGGGACGCTGAAGACAGGCTCAATTCAATAGCTTCACATAGTAACAATAACACATGAACACGTGAGCATGATATGGGGCCTAACAGTCACAAAACAGTGTTCACACAGTGATATAGCCTTTATGAAAATCATTACACGTGGTGAAAATCATTACACGTGGTAAAAATCTTTAATCAATCCATAAAGGACAATTAATAGAATAGTGAATATTATACCGAAAATAATTTATAAAATATTCATTATTTAACACTTTACTTTACAAATCACATATTTCACTATAATACACATGGAATAAATTTTCGATAACTTAACTTTTATCGAAATCGGTAGCATAAATATTTAATTAATGTTTTTCGGTCCATTTATGAGAAGTAATAAATATATCACTTCCGAGGCTAGGAAAATAGTCCATGATGCACTAAAATATTTAATGGTATTTTTAGAAATATTTCTAATAAATTCTGGTAGCATAACAACTGTTGACACTCTAGCCCCCTGCTATTGCAAACACAGTTCAAACTAGCCATACAGCCACAATTCAATAGTATTCGAGGAAATTCACTTTCAAAATAATTTCATAAATTTATTTGCATGAAAATCATGCATTCGAGATATCCCTACAAATTACACATGCATCCCTTACCTGTTTAGCAAAATCGCACTTCACGATCGCATCACATGAATATCGTAACTTCTGGGTTGCAGATAATTCCACCAAAATTATTAGCTTATTAAATACTTATTTTTAAGCTATTATTTATGTCAAAGTGCAGCCACATAGGACACCGCAAATATTTTTGTAGTATAAAGTATAATGTAACTTCTTCGTTTTAAGCTAGATTTTAAATGCAAGCATACCGATAGACTGCTTGTAATTCTTACAGTTTAAATCTACCCTTAAATCATCAAAACCAGCCATGATTCAAGGTCCCCTTTGCATGGTGGTGAATTTGATGGAATTTCAACAATTTGATCTTGCATTCATACTTAGCCTTGTTTATCTTTTATTTTGGTACCATTTTCATGCATGAAACACCATAATTCACTAAGATCCCAAGCTTGGCCGAACACTCCTCCCATGGCAAATTACTATTTTTCAACATTTAAATGAAACTAATGCTATAAACATGTTCATCATGCTTAAAGGAATGAAACTACACCATTGGAATGTAAGAAAGCATAAGGAATGGCATGGTTACCTTGCTTCGTTGAAACTTGAGAGCTTCTTTTCTCCTTGTATAGTGGCTTATAAGATGAACTATGGGTATAGAAATGTAGAAGAGAGAGAGTAGAATGTTTTTGTAGTTGAAATTTTGTTGAAATGTTGGTTAGATTAGTAGTTAAAATGGCTTGTTTATTTTCTTCTTCTCTTTTATCTAGCAATGGTGTGGGAATGCTTAGGGAAGACAATGAATAGTAACTGCCAGTAGCTGATGTGTTTATGTAGAGAATTCTGGAAATGGGCAAAATTACCAAAATGCCCCTAGTTATGAAAATTTCAAACTATTTTGCCTTTAAGTTCCCACAGTCGTAAAACTGTGTAAACGCACTCCAAATTTTTGGATTCCAGTACCAAATGATCATAATAAATGTATTTTGATGATTGGAAGTGGTTTCGTCAACGCACGGTACACGAATAGTGAGAAATTATGATTTTACGCCTATGATCCGCTAGCGAAATTTTCTGTTTTGGCTACTGATTCAAGAAATCTATTGACACTGTGTTAAAGTACCTTTCATGTGAAATCTCATGATAGTTTTACTTCGTCCCAATTCATTTTAGTTTGGGAGGAATTTACGAAAATACCCTCAAGATGTATCCGTTATTTTTCAATTTGTTTACCATACTTCACAAAATAATGTCAATAAGGTATTTTGATCTCCAAATTTCCATAATATCATTATTACACCTTCCATACACTATTTTATCAGTCATTTCCACATTCTGAGCATTAAATCCGAGTGGGGCCCACATCACTATTCTCTTGAAATTCATAAAAATATACAAAATAATTTATTTATTAATTAATAATTTACATATTCGTACATGTACAATACAAAATAATGAGTTCTCACAAAGTGATTGTGAATTGGGTGAAGAGTTTGAATTTTACAAAAACTAGTGAATTAAGAGTTATCAAAAGGGGTAGTAACCCCAGAATTCTAAGTAAAATGGGTGATCTTATAATATTCATGAAGGGTCTGTTCGACAAGGTATAGGAAGGAACTCGGTGAGGGCCCCACCAGGACTTTTTTGTCCAAATCGAAGTAAAACCCTAAAATGATGATATTGGGGGGAATGTGGATATCATCAGTGTATAGATGTTAGGATCACCTGTTTAAATGTATTTGAAGAGAGAGAAAACTAAATTTGGAAATGACGAATGTGATAGAGAAACTGATTGTGTAAAGAATGTTTCTTATGATACTATGATGGAGAAATTCTTGTATAACAGTCCTTACTATTGGCCCCACCTTTACTCAGATTAGTGATGCGACCCGATGAGTATATTGTGGGAGGTCACGAGATAGTTGGCCATGTTATACTTTTTTTAGGGCCTGATTTATATGAAAATAGACGGGGTATTTGGCTAGGGATTGTTGAATGTTATAAGAAGCAATAAATCTACTGATTGTGACTGAAAATGTTATTTGTGTATTTGATGACTCAAATATCAATATTGTTAAATCTGGTTCTACAATCTCTTTTGTTTCCTATGTGTATTAAACAGATACCTGTAGAACCAAAAAATTTTGGAATATACCCTATAAAATAATATACTGTTTAAAGTATTATAAATTTTCAAAAAGTGTTTATAGAAACTGTAAACTGTAAGAGAAAAGGGAAATGACCACTAACTTAAGTTACTAAATACGTAGGAATTCGAAGTAATTCTAGAAATGAATAGGTTAGCTATGAATTGTATTAACTTAAATTGCCATATCCAATATATCACTTCCTCTCATTTGGAATGCTATATGGTGAAATTGTAAATAAATAAATGAATCAAAGCGGAATATGTATTGAAATTGTTTAAGTGTTATGTGCATATGTTCCGAAGATATATAGAATATGTGAGGGACGTAGAGACGAAATGTCCAAAGTTAAATGAGATTGTAATTTGAAAGTTACCGGATGTAATTCCAAATAAATTTCCTCAAGTTATCACTAACTAGGGAAATCAGGTTATCATCGATTCAATTTTCGGTATAGAGTCTACTTCTAAACTCTTATTGAATGACTTAAATGGAGTTGAAGAAGCTTAAGAAGTAGCTTCAGAAATTATTGAATAAAGAATTTATCTCTCCTAATGTATTACTATGGGAGAAAACAATGTTATTTGCTTGAGAGAATAAGGATAGTTTATGAGTGTACATCAATTATTGATTAAATGACAGTGTTATCACCAAGTATAAAGAAGCACCTATCAAAGGAGTAAAGGCCCAATTGACCCGTTAAGGGGTACATTTGTGTTTTCTAAGATCAATTGTTAATCGGGAAACTATTTGTTAAAATTTAAGAGACTGATGTCCTTAAGACAATATTTAGGAGTCGATAAAGCTATTATAAGTTCTTTGTAATACATTTGGACTAATAAATATCCTTATGGTGTTTATGAGCTAAATGAATGGGGTATTTAAATCATACCTGGATAAATTGTGATGGTGATCAACGATGATATGCCAATATATTCTAAGGCACCAAAAGAACATGAACAGTATTATATATAGCCTTACAGACTCTTAGAGACTGGAAGTTGAATAACTAAGTTTAGTAAATATGAGTTATGACTAAACATATTTCTTTTGAGACATGTGATCGAAAATGACGGAGCGACGATGGATTCGCTTAAATTTGAGATTTAATACTAAATAGGAGAGAGACTAAAGATAGTAATTGAGATACGAAATTTACTGAGTTTAATTGAATAACTTAGTGGGTTTATGGAAGAGTTTGTTGGATCTGCTGCTCCACTGATATAAATCACATGTGAGAAAATTAAATGTGTGAGTGGAGTTGTGAAATCCCCAAAATTTCTGTAAATTCCCATAATTGTACAATGTTTCCAGCCTAAATGATGTAAATAAATATGAGAATTTGAGATATAAATGATATATGGAACATGGATGGAATTAGAGCAATTGAATAATAGAATAGTCAAAGGGTCAAAAGTCAATGGCTGAGATATTAAATTGGATAGAGATGAATTAATTGAATTAAATGCATTTGTCTTCATCTTCATCAACAAAGTCGGCAGCCATTGTTCTCTCTTTCTCTCAAGTCTGTAAGTTTCCTTTATACTTACCTTGTAGAACAACCAATTTCTGTCATCAAATCGTTAAGCTCACTTAACAAAAATTGCTCCTCATCACTAGCTCTAGCTATATGTGTAATACGAAAGGCTGAATCAAAGGATTGGAGGAGATCTGATTCCTATCAATTTTGGTGACTAATAGAGGTAAGAGAAGAAATTGATTCATACACTTCGGTCTATGGTTTGGAGTTATGTGGAGTTGGTATAGTATAATTGTAGAGATTTCTTAAAGGTTTGAATCCTTATGATGTTTGTAGCTTTGAAGAAGTGAAAGAAAAAAGTCGGTGCAACCAAGCGATTTCGTGTTTTGGTGTATTTGAGGTAAGGAATGTGTGTAACGGACGTAGGGAGACTATGTCTGTTTTGGTTGCATGTGTTGGTCATATATGAAATGCTTTTTAAGTGCAAGAGGTTTAAATTCTGGATTTTCACTTTTAGCAGCTGACTGCCTTAAGTAGCAGCTGATTGCCTAGAGACAACCGAGACATAATGTTTTCGAAAATCGACTCAAGCCAGTTGACTGCCTATATAGCAGCCGACTACCAATTTTCAAAAAGCATTCTGTTTCAAAACTAGTCAACTGCTATATGACCAGTCGACTGCCTTGTTTATGAAAAGTATTCTGTTTCAAAACCAACTGACTGCCTATGGAACCAGTCAACTGCCCTGTTTTCAGAAGTATTTTGTTTGCGAAACAATCGACTGCCCTATTAGACCAGTCGACTACACTATTTGAAAATGGTGTTTTAAATGCTTATTTGATACAAGTGTATTTGAATTACAAGTGAAATATATGATAAATGTTTTGGAGACTATGGACACCTTTAGTGATCATGCATAGTACTTGTATTTGTACTTGGCTGAGGAACCTTAATCCGGTCCTCAATGTCACAAATTCCACCTGACTAGTGTTCACTGTGGTCTATAGACTATGGCCATATGTCTCTTAATTGTATTTGGCTTTGGGGAGGATCCCTGGCCCATACGTGGGTGCGCACTTATTTGATATCTCTTATGGGGAATACTTGGCATCCTTTAAGGGACTTTTCTGTGGGAAATATTTGCCATCCCTAATGAGACTTTCCCATATGAGACTTGGTGCATGATTCTATTGGAAGTAAATCGTCTCCTATCTATTTGAAGTTAATTGTATTTGTACATGTAATTTCATGAAATTTAAGACACGCAAGAGTATCTTAATTATTTGAAGTTAAAGTATATGTCATTTGAAGAGTATATATATGATTTCAAATGATTCGATTTCATAAGAATGTTTTTGAAAGTCTATGTGATTTGAAGAAATTACATTAATATGCTTTATAATGATTTTATATGACATTATAGAGCCAAGTAGGAAAACAACATATAGTGGCATAGTACTCTCTTTTACATATGTTTCTTACTGAGCGTAAACTCACTCCTTTACAACTTTTTTTCATCCAGATTATTTGAAGTGATTCCCGCTCCAGATAGAAGAGCTCACTTTTGGAATCTTCTAGTCTACCTTTAGGACACGCTTCCCAATTATTCCTTGAAGGTATAATCGGTTGACCGTGTACTTCGGCTATTGTACAGTACAATATTACATTAAGGTATATTAGATCAATTGGGGATATAGGATATGTAAGTTATGTGAGATCCTGATGTATTTGGCTTATGGATATATAAATGAAAAATACATTTCATGTGGAAAATTTATATCATGTCATGAGTGATAACGTATAAAGTATAAGAAGAAGAAAGGATGACATTGACAAACTGCCTAACCGCCCATTATGTGAAAAAAAAAGTTAGGTGATATTTAATTGTTATTTGATTTAAAATAGAGGTCACGGGTTGCGACAACTATTGGTATCAGAGCATGTTAGTCTGAGGATTGTCAATGTCATTAGGCTAGAAATAGTGTACATCCCTAATGTACTGTACTTGTCTGAATACATATACGTTGTATAACTGTTTAAAGTTATACTAAATCATGTTATTTGGTAGTGATATGGACAGAATGAGTACTTGAAGAAGGGGTACTAATAGGGGACGAGGACGGGGTCGTATGGAATTGCGCCCAACACAATTTCCTCCTTTATCTCCACCGAGTAGCCCGAATACCCGATTAGCGAAAATGGAGCGGCATATGGAAGCAATGGCCTCTATGTTTACTCAGTTCATGTCAAACTTCTCGAATGTGGCCACTAGTGCACCCACTGCCTCCTACTCCCTTAGGGACTGTACCTCCTACTTCTTCTAATCCTTCGGTGCAGCCACCATCGGTATTGCCAGAGCTTCCTCCATCAGTCCAAACTATAGGGAGGCGAGATCCAAGTGCTTAGTGTAGTGTTACCTTGATTAAGGAATTTAAGAAGCTGGATCCGCCTAAGTTTAAGGGGGACAGTGACCCGTTGGCCACTAAGAATTGGGTGAAGGTGGTCACTAAATCGATCGGATATATGACTTGTACTGAGAGAGAAAAGGTGGGATTGGTTGCCTATTTGTTAGTGGACAATGTAGAACCCTGGTGGCAGTCCACTCAGACAGTATTGGAGGCTAGACATTAACGTGGGATATATTTTTAGAAGCATTCAATGAACAATACGTCCCACGCACTGCTCTGAGGAGGTTGCGGTAGAATTTTTGAACTTGACTAAGGGAATATAATGGTTAGTCAATACAAGTCAAAGCTCACTACGTTGAGCAGATTTGATCCGGAAGTGGAGGAGAGAGGAGCATAAGACCTACAGATTTATGGAGGGATTGAGACCTTCCATCAGGTCTAAGTTATATCCCTTGGATATCACTACATATGGAGAGGCAGTCCGTAAGGCTCAACTGTGTGAGCAGGACTATGAATTTCATTAAGCTGACTTCCGGGCCAAGAGTAAAGGCAAAGAACCGATGAAACGGAAGTCAGACGAGAGAGCCTCGAGTGACAGATATCCATCTAGGAGAAGTAGACCATATGAAAAAGCTTCGACAAGTAAGAAAATGAACCGAAAGACAATGATTTTAATTTTGATTAATGGTTAAATGAAATATGCTGAAATTTAGGAACTCTATGATGACTGTGGTATAGGGACTCCTAGATTCACCGAGATTAAGATAAGTGATGAGAAATCGCGATACTCAACTGGTAGTACCGCTAGCTCGCCGAGGAGTATGATGCAGAGATGCAAGTATTGTGGAAAGTTTCATGGGTCACGACATGCCGCATGGCTGGTGGGGCTTGTTTTTGGTGTGGTGAGTAGGGACATATGATTAAAGATTGTCCCAAGAGGAATCAGAGGGTGCCTGAGGAATCGGAGAAGGCCACCCAGCCTTAGCGTAAGGCCACAACTGCAGAGAAGGGAAAGAAAGCCGTGACTCAAGATCGAGTATTTGCGATTAATAAGGAGTCAGCCCATGCCTCATCTGATGTGATTAAGGGTAAGATTTACTTGTTTGATATAAATGTTACTGCACTATTTGATCCAGGCTCTACGCACTTATTTGTTTCCCCTACAGCTGCAATGAGATTGCGTGTTGAATCCAAACCTTTAGGACAATTGTTGCAAAAAAGTACACCATTTAAGGAATCCTAAATGACAGACATAGTGTATTGTAGTTGTGAGCTACAGCTAGGAGAGAGAGAATCGATAGCTGACCTAATCCTACTAAATATGTATGGATTTGATGTCATATTAGGAATGGATTGGTTAGCTAAGAATCATGTGATATTAGATTGTTATGTTAAGAATGTGATCTTCTCTTCTCCTGTTAGCTATATTGTAAATTTTACAAGTGTTTAATGCAAATGAATAATTGTTATTTGAAATATTTGAAATTAAAGTTGATAGAAGATATTTGTTATGTGAAGGATTTATAGTATATGTGGTGGACGTAGAACAAAAACGTCCTGAACTTCATGAAATTCCGATAGTTAGTGAATTTCCAGAAGTATTTTCGGACGAACTTCTTGGACTTCCTCCGGATAGGGAAATGGAATTTACCATTGAGTTAGCACCAGGAACAGAGCCTATTTCTAGATCTCCCTATTGAATGGCTTTACTTGAACTTGAAGAATTGAAGAAGCAGCTTCAGGAGTTACTAGACAAAGGGTTTATACGACCAAGCGTATCCCTGTAGGGTGCTCCTATGCTATTTGTCCGAAAGAAAGATAGAAGCTTGAGGCTTTATATTGACTACCGATGGTTGAATAGGGTGACAATCAAGAATAAGTATCCTCTTCCCATGATCGATGATCTTTTTGATCAGCTTCAGGGTGCAGAAGTCTTTCCAAGATAGACTTGAGATTGGGATATCACCAATTAAAGATCCAGAGTGAGGATATCCCTAAGAGAACATTCAGGACACAGTATGGCCATTATGAATTTTTGGTGATGCCGTTTGGTTTAACCAATGCACCCGCAGCATTTATGAACTTGATGAACAATGTGTTCAAACCATACTTGGACCAGTTTGTCATTGTGTCCATCAATGACATATTGGTATATTCAAGATCTTGGGAAGAGCACGAGCAGCATCTTCGGATAGCTCTGCAAACCCTCAAAGATTGAGGATTGTATGCCAAGTTAAGTAAGTGTGACTTTTGGCTAGATCAAATCTCCTTCTTGGGCTATATAGTCAGTAAAGATGGAGTTTTAGTCAATCCATCGAAAGTTGAAGCTGTGGTGCAATGGGAGAGATTGAAAACAGTGACGAAGATTAGGAGTTTCTTAGGCTTAGCAGGCTATTATCGAAGATTTGTATAGGATTTCTCAAGGTTAGCTCCTCCCTTAACGCACAAAGAGGTGAAGTTTGAATGGAATGATGCTTGCGAGCGTAGTTTTCAAGAGTTCAAGCATAGGTTAACAACTGCACCTATCTTCACCATTCCTAGTGGTTCTGGAGGATTTTATGTATATAGTGATGCCTCGAGACAAGGTTTGGGTTGTGTGCTAATGCAGCATGGTAAGGTAGTTGCATATGGTTCTCGCCAATTAAAGGACCATGAGAAGAACTACCCAACTCATGACTTGGAGTTAGCTGCAGTGGTATTTGCTTTAAAGATTTGGAAGCATTACTTGTATGGAGAAAGATTTCAAGTTTTTACAGACCATAAAAGTTTGAAGTACTTGTTTCTTAGAGAGAATTGAATATGAGACAGAGAAGATGACTCGAGCTTCTGAAGGATTACGATTGTGAGACCCTATACCACCCGGGAAAGGCTAATGTGGCGGCGGATGCCCTAAGCTGTAAATATGTGGGGATAGTGTCTTACATGATGGTAAGAGAGTATAAGTTGCTTGAGCAGTTTGCAAGTCTCAGCTTCAATGTTACACCTCTTGAGCATTTTAGGATGATAGCCAGTTTGATGATTGAGCCAGAGTTGATGGATAGAATTCGACTTGCTCAGAGGGAGGATAATCAGTGTATTGAGGCTATAAACTAGATTCAAGCAGGTATGTTATCGATTTTTGACATTGGTAATGACGGGGTTTTGAGATTTAATAATCGTATAATGATAAGGAGTTGAGGAAGTTGATTTTGACTGAAGCACATTCCACTAAATACACATTGCATCCGAAAAATACCAAGATGTATCAGAATCTACGCAAGGTGTATTGGTGGACTGGCATGAAAAGAGACGTAGCAGAGTTTTGTGACGAAGTGTCTCACATGTCAGCAGGTTAAGGTAGAACACCAAAGACCGATTGGGTTGCTACAGCCTCTACCGATACCTATGTGGAAATGGGAGCATATAACGATGGATTTTATTATGGGATTACCCCAAACACGAAGAAGCCATGATGGTACATGGGTAATTGTGGATAGACTACCTAAGTCTGCACACTTCTTGCCTATAAAGGCTACTGATTCACTTAGCGCTTTGGTAGATTTGTATGTTAAAGAGATAGTAAGACTGCATGGAGTTCCAATGAGCATTACCTCCGATAGAGATGCCAGATTCACTTCTCATTTTTGAGAACATTTCTAAGAAGCCATGGGATCTCGGTTGAATTTTAGCACGGCTTTTCATTCGCAGACTAATGGTCAGTTTGAGTGCACTATTCAGACACTCGAGGATATGTTGAGAGCACGTGCTTTAGATTTTAAAGGCTCATGGGACAATCATTTGCCATTGGCTGAGTTTGCTTACAACAATAGCTATCATGTGAGTATTGGGATGGCACCATATGAAGCTTTATATGGTAGAAGGTGTCGATCCCCTATTGGTTGGGAAGAAGTGGGCGAGCGTAAGTTGTTAGCTCTAGAGTTAGTTGAGCAAGCCTCTGAGGATGTTAAGATGATTTGTCAAAGACTTAAGACAGCTAAGAGTTAACAAAAGAGTTATGCAGATGCTCGATGGAGACCACTCGAGTTTTTGGTTGTAGACTCGGTGTTTTTGAAAGTCTCTCCATCCAAAGGAATCATGAGATTTGGCCGAAGAGGTAAGCTTAGTCCTCGCTACATCGGTCTATTTGAAATCTTAGATCGTGTGGGAGATGTTGCCTATTGATTAGCGCTACCTTCGGAGCTATCGGGAGTGCATATTGTATTTCATGTATCCATGCTTCGAAAGTATAATCCGGACCCATCTCATGTCATAGAATATGAGCCCTTGGAGATTTGGGAAGACATGAGTTATGTAGAGAAACCGGTTTGGATCTTAGATAGAAAAGAGAAAGTGTTAAGGTCTAAAGCCATCTGATTAGTTAAAGTTCTCTGGCAGTATCATACTATGGAAGAAGCAACATGGGAGCTAGAAAGCTTAATGAAGGAAAAATATCCTAAGCTATTTAAGTAGTAGCCGATTTAAATTTGGAGGACCATATTTTCTAAGGTGGGAAGAATGTGAAATCCCCCAAATTTCTGTAAATTCCCATAATTGTACAATGTTTCCAGCCCAAATGATGTAAATAAATATGAGAATTTGAGATATAAATGATATATGGGACATGGATGGAATTAGAGTAATCGAATAATATAATAGTCAAAGGGTCAAAAGTCAATGGCTGAGATGTTAAATGGGATAGAGATGAATTAATTGAATTAAATGCATTTGTCTTCATCTTCATCAACAAAGTCGGCAGCTATTGTTTTCTTTTTCTCTCAAGTCTTTAAGTTTCCTTTATACTTACCTTGTAGAACAACCAATTTCTGTCATCAAATCGTTAAGCTCACTTAACGAAAATCACTCCTCATCACTAGCTCTAGCTATATGTGTAATACGAAAGGCTGAATCAAAGGATTGGAGGAGATCTGATTCCTATCAATTTTGGTCACTAACAAAGGTAAGAGAAGAAATTGATTCATACACTTTGGTCTATGGTTTGGAGTTATGTGGAGTTGGTATAGTATAATTGTAGAGATTGCTTAAAGGTTTAAATCCTTATGATGTTTGTAGCTTTGAAGAAGTGAAAGAAAAGAGTTGGTGCAACCAAGCGATTTTGTGTTTTGGTGTATTTGAGGTAAGGAATGTGTGTAATAGACGTAGGGAGACTATGTCTGTTTTGGTTGCATGAGTTGGTCATATATGAAATGCTTTTTAAGTGCAGGAGGTGTAAATTCTGGATTTTCACTTTTAGTACGATTTGGTTAGGAGCAGCCGATTGCCTTAAGTAGCAGCCAACTGCCTAGAGACAACCGAGACGTAACTTTTCCGAAAATAGACTCAAGCTAGTCGACTACCTATATAGCAGCCAACTGCCAATTTTCAGAAAACATTTTGTTTCAAAACCAGTCGACTGCTATATGACCAGTCGACTGCCCTGTTTCTGAAAAATATTCTGTTTTGAGGTAAGGAATGTATTTGAGGTAAGGAATGTGTGTAATAGACGTAAGGAGACTATGTCTGTTTTGGTTGCATGAGTTGGTCATATATGAAATGCTTTTTAAGTGCAGGAGGTGTAAATTCTGGATTTTCACTTTTAGTACGATTTGGTTAGGAGCAGCCGATTGCCTTAAGTAACAGCCAACTGCCTAGAGACAACCGAGACGTAACTTTTCCGAAAATCAACTCAAGCTAGTCGACTACCTATATAGCAGCCAACTGCCAATTTCCAGAAAACATTCTGTTTCAAAACCAGTCGACTGCCCTGTTTCTGAAAAGTATTCTGTTTTAAAACTAGCTGATTGCCTCTAGAACCAGTCGACTGCCCTCTTTTCAGAAGCATTTTATATTAGACCAGTCGACTGCCCTATTAGACCAGTCAACTGCCTATTTGAAAATGCTGTTTTAAATGCCTATTTGATACAAGTGTATTTGAATTACAAGTGAAATATATGATAAATGTTTTGGAGACTGTGGACACCTTTAGTGATCATGCATATTACTTGTATTTGTACTTGGCTGAGGAACCTTAGTCCGGTCCTCAGTGCCACAGATGCCACCTGACTAGTGTTCACTGTGGTCTATAGACTATGGCCATACGTCTCTTAATTTTATTTGGCTGTGGGAGGATCCCTGGCCTATACGTGGGTACACACTTATTTGATATCTCTTATGGGGAATACTTGGCATCCTTTAAGGGACTTTCTTGCAGGAAATATTTGGCATCGCTTACGGGACTTTCCCATATGAGACTTACTTGGTGCATGATTCTATTGGAAGTAAATCGTCTCCCATCTACTTGAAAGTATTTGAAGTTAATTGTATTTGTACATGTAATTTCACGAAATTAGAGATACGCGAGAGTATCTTAATTATTTGAAGTTAAAGTATATGTCATTTAAAGAGTATATATATGATTTCAAATGATTCGATTTCATAAGAAAGGTTTTTAAAGTATATGTGATTTGAAGAAATTACATTAATATACTTTATAATGATTTTACATGACATTATTAAGCCAAGCAGGAAAACTGCATATAGTGGCATAGTACGCTCTTTTACATATGTTTCTTACTGAGCGTATACTCACTCCTTTACAACTTTTTTTCGTCCAGATTATTTGAAGTGATTCCCGCTCCAGATAGAGGAGCTCACTTTTGGGATCTTCTAGTCTACCTACAGGACACACTTCCCAATTATTCCTTGAAGGTATAATCGGTTGGCCGTGTACTTCGGCTAGTGTACAGTACAATATTACATTAAGGTATATTAGATCAATTGAGGATATAGGATATGTAAGTTATGTGAGATCCTTATGTATTTGGCTTATGGATATATAAATGAAAAATACATTTCATGTGGAAAATTTATATCATGTCATGAGTGATAACGTATAAAGTATAAGAAGAAGAAAGGATGACATTTACAGACTGCATAACCGCCCCTTATGTGAAAGAAAAAGTTAGGTGATATTTAATTGTTATTTGATTTAAAATAGAGGTCACGAGTTGCGACAGGAGTACTTAAAAAGATCAAAAGAATTAAATTGTGAAGTATTATACTATTTGGGAAAAGCAACTAAAGTGACAAGTGTGTTGAATTTGAAATATGTATTAAGAAGGTATTTTATAGGATGACTAGAGAATGTGGATTGTTGGAGTAATTCTTAAATTCAGATTAGAAGTGATTTCCTCTGATGATCATGTGTATAGGTCTAGAGTCAAAATCGAGCCAAAACTTAATAGATAAAATTGGTCATAACCAGAGAAACAAAAAACGAAAAAAAAAACCAAAGAAACAAAAAATTAAATTTACTGTCGATTATATAAATGGATATGCACATGAATTATGATATTGGCATAGGTAGTTAGAGACAGGATTGATATTTTTGAGAATTATCAGTTAAAGAAATTGATTTTGAAAGAGATAACATCTCCAGATACATTCTACCTCCAAACAGTACTGAGTAGTGTATGGATAACTCAAGATGAAAAGAGATATAACTGTAGACACCTAATTTTGTCCGAACAATTTTAATTAAAAAAAATTGAAAAAAAAAGCAAAAAAATAAAAATAAATTAATTAATCTAATTCTTCAATGCCCATGCATCATGCAAATTTAAGCCAAGGTTGACTTGAAAGATTTAGACCAAATATGAATAAGTAAATAAAAGAAAAATAAATCATGCAAAAAAAGGAAATAATTAAATGGAATAAAAGATGAAAATAAATTACCAAAAATAAAAGAATGAAAAGGAAATAAATAAAAAAGATGGAAAGGTCAAATGAAAATAAATGAAGAAAATCCCATGATTACGGGATCAATAAACTCATTGATTCATTTTCCAAAAAGAGATACAAAAAATATGTATATAAAGGGGGGGATCCGGCTTGCTCATCTTCATCTAGTAGCCTCTACGATCATCATTTTCATCTTGATCTTCCTCTCCGACCTCACCATCCCTGCCACAACTGCTCCTTGCAACTTCACTGCGTAGCGTTTCTGTTACCATTTTGCTGAATATCACTCGCCATAGCTTGCTGCATTTAACCCCCACCAATAGCTTCTACACCTTTCACAGTTCCAACCTTGCACTGTCTTCTACATTGTCCCTGTCCAAACCCATTGGTGGCAACAAGTTTCTGCTACTACGTCATTTACCTGCAGCGTTGTCCATCTGTTGCTGTTGTGGATTGCTGTAGACTTTGTTCTATTGAAAAATATGAACAGAACGTGAACCAGAGCATATAAAAGCTCGCTTGTCGGTTCCTAGGTGTTTTGCTACGTTGTTGTTAAATCAAGGTGCTAGGCAAAAAGGCTTATGAACAATCCAACGTGTCGTCACTTCAAGGTAATAAATTACATATATTTTACTTGTATATTTGCTAAGTGTTTCACGTTCAGCCATGTAGTTTTTGGTTCTTGTTTATCTCTACTTGTTCACTTTTCATCTTTTTCTTGTTTTTTTTTAGTTCTTTATTTGTTTTCACTTTGATTAAAATATATATAAATGGCTTATGTCTCTTTTTTTGTGCCTTATGAAAAATATAACAGTCAATGTTTATAAAATGATGAATTATTATAGAATTTAAATGAATAAGAAATTTCCGAGGATAAGATTGCAAAGAAATCACAAGTAGTGATTCTTCGATAATCTTTAGGATCGAGAAAAAAACATTAGATGTTACCAGTGTATTGGAACATTTAATTGGTTTTATCTCGATTTCAAAATTCTTTAAATAAATTAATATAAAAAATAAAAATAAATTAATCAAATATAAATTTTAAAATGAACAAATAAATAAATATAAATATGAATTATAAATAAAAAATAAAATATAAATTTAAAAGAATATCCTATGATAGGATTTCTTAGAAATCACAAGTAGTGATTCTTTGATAATCCTTAGGGTCGAAATGAAATATTTGAATATTACCAGTGTATTGGGGTATTCAAGTAATTTTAGTTCGATGAAATAAATTAATATTAATAAACAAATAATAAATAAATAAAATTTTTAAACAAATAAATAAGAGTACAAAATTGTTACAATTAACCTTCGAAAATAAATGATAATAAAACAATTAAAAATTAAATAAAAAGTATAAGTTTTAAAGATTTTCCGATGATGGGATGTTATGGAATTCACAAGTAGTGATTCCTAACTGATCTCTAGGTGAGAGAAATATGCTAAATGTTACCAGCGTATTGGAATATTTAGTATGATTTTTCAATAAAAACAAGATTTTATAAATATAAATAAATTACAAAATAATAATATAAGCATAAATGAATTAAAAATTAATAAAATAATGGATTTCTCATGTGCATCATCTATATGTTGATTGCATCATTCGCATCCATGAAATTTCAAAATAAGTGTGAATCTCCCGAGGATGGGATTCTATAGAAATCGCAAGTAGCAATTCTTGAGAAATCCCTAGGTGAGGAAATTATCGGAATTGCTACCAGAAGTATTGGGATATTTCGGAAAAATTTTCAATGTAAAAGATTCTCATTTACTTCAAATAAAGAGTAAAATTTAACACAAATAAAAATAAATTTTAATATGTCAAAATAAAAAAATAAAAATGATTTCAAAATAAATGGAATTCTATTTAAATGTTTAATTAGGACCATTTTTATTAAGATCAAAAGATAATATATGATTAAGTGGTACCGTTTTTTAATGGGCGCTGTGGGGGTGCTAATCCTTCCCCACTCGTAACCGAACTCCCGAACCCAAACTTTGTTTTCGCATACCAAAAATTTTTTTTTGATAAACCTTAATTAATTTTAATAATTTATTGAAAAAATAAACAATTTTAGGTGGCCAATCACACCTAGTCAAAAAGGATTGGTGGCCACTCCTTTTCTTGTGTTTTCAAAATCGTCTAGCAATCGAGTCCCCGGACGAAAATCGTTACGACAGCTTGGCGACTCCGCTGGGGACGTTAGAGAGTCGAACCATAATTAATCGTGTTTCATCCAAAAATCTTAGTTTAATGGTCTTAATAAACATTTAATAAGCTTTCCATAAAATAATTAAAAAAAAACAAAAAAAAACTTTTTGAACCATTCTAATTGATATTATTTGCATTTTTGTTGCAATGCATTTTAAATTTTGTTATTTAGCATACATGACATATTCATTTGCATATATCAACCCTACACCCGGGTTTATCCCTTTTAGGAGAGAGTAGAGTACCTTTGCTCTCGTGAGGTGATAACCTCCGCAATGGCAAGTGAAATACTCTCACTCAAGTTGAACCCTTTCCGTCTATAGCCTATCATGGGTGAGGATTGGGGTGCCTTACTAGTCTAGTGTGGATGTCAGTAAGGAACAATTTGAGAACCTCTTGTCCTCTAGAACTCCAAACCAAACATATAGTAAACTTAAGAGAGCCAACTTGGGATAGAGTCATGTTGACCCATAGAAAATACCTATTACTTAGGACACATCTTTAATCATGTTTGTTTGCTTTTGTGAGACACTAATAGGGAATCATAGGTTCTTTAGCAAAACATTTCCATGCATTTCTCATCCATGACTTGTTTTTAGGTCTTACACATGTAGCATTTTGTTCATTCATTCATCTTCATTCATTTTTTTTCAAGCATCACCACATGTGAAATGATAAATTCTTAATTGTGGTAATAAAAGATTTGAAGATAGCTTGACCAAAAGTTCATTCACACAACACTCGTTATCGAGCTAAGATCATGGAAGAAGAATCAAGCACGCGCATGGAGAAGATGGAAAAAGCTCAAGAGGAAATGAGGGGGCAACTAGCCCAAATTGCAGAATTATTGAAAAATCTAAGCAAGGGCAAATGAGTAGTAGAGGAAGTTGCAGTCCAAGAAGGGGTTCAACAACACAATATGGAAGATCCTATCTATCCTCCTGGATTCGGTCCATTTCCAAGTCAAACATCTCAAGAACAAAGATATCCACCTGCTTACGCTGCTATACCCCAAGTGTTTGGACAAGCTCAATTCCAAGGACCTGCCCATCCTTCCCAAGGCGTAAAATCTACTGATCCCATTGAGGTGCCCGACTTAGATGACCTAAGGGAAATTGAGAAGTTGAAAGCCAAACAAGTAGAAGAGAAAGATGAGGCGAAGTCACAACAAAAGATTAATATGTTGGAGGAAAGGATTCGAGCTATTAAAGGCTTAGACTTTTATGGTTCCATGGATGCTACTGGATTGTGTTTGGTGTCAGACTTGGTTATTCCACCCAAGTTCAAAGCGCCAGAGTTTGAGAAGTATAATGGAACTTCCTGCCCTAGGTCTCATCTTATTATGTATTGTCAGAAGATGGCTGCTTTTGCTCAAGATGATAAGCTCCTTATTCACATTTTTCAAGAAAGTCTCACTGGATCTGCTGCCAAGTGGTACAATCAATTAGACAAAATTTAGATTACCACATGGAATGACCTAGCAAGGGCATTCATAGCCTAATATCGACATGTTGCTGATATGGCCCCTGACCGTTTATCAGTTCAAAACATGGAGATGAAAGCCAATGAAAGCTTCAAGCAATATGCGCAAAGGTGGTGCGATGTAGCTGCAGAAGTACAACCTCCTCTTTCGGAAAAGGAGCTCACCATCCTATTTCTGAACACTTTAAAGGCTCCATATTATGATGGGATGATAGGCAATGCCACCAAGAATTTTGCTGATATGGTGTTATCTGGGGAGATCATTGAGAATGCGATCAAGCGTGGCAAGATCGAAGTTCCTAACAATACTGAGAAGAAATGAGGAGCAAACAGAAGGAGGGAAGAGGATGCCTATGCTGTTATACATGGAAGGCAACATGGATGATACACTCCACGACACTCTTATCCCATGCCACAACCATATTATCCTGTTTAATACCCTTACCAGTTATATCCGCAAATTAATGCTCAGCCTAACTTTCACCCTCAAACACCTGCACCAAATACCCAATCAGTTGCCCAATCCAACAAACAAGAAAGCAATCCTAAGGAGGCATGGCCAAAACGACAAAAAACTCCCCTTGATCTAATTCTCGTAACCTATACTGAGTTGTACCCAAAACTAATCAAGGAGCAACTCATTGCCCCAGTCTATGTGGAACCGCACAAGCCTCCGTATCCAAAATGGTATAATGAGAACGCTCGATGTGAGTATCATTTTAAAAATCTAGGTCACTCCTTGGAGAATTGCACTGCTTTAAAGTATAGGGTACAAGGTCTGATAAAAGCTGGCATATTGCACTTTGAAACAAAGGGGGAACCAGTTGTGAATGCAAATCCATTACCTATCCATGCAAATGAAGGGTGATTCTTTTGAGGCAAGAGAAGTTCAAGCCATGCAAGTCTGGAGATTTATTAGAATTTTTTTTAAGTAATGCAAGACAGTTTTTTTTAAAGTGCTTAAGCTCATAGGCACAAAATAAAGTTTTATGTATGGGCTAAATTTTATTTGGTTTCTTTTCAATAAAGCGACTAGTGTGATGCACTATCATTCTCTCATTTTCTATGTTCATTGGTCATTACCCACATACTCATCATATCTTTCTTTCATAAGTATCCAAATAATGAACATGATGATAATGATGTCAATAAATCTGGAATTCAATTTTGAAAGAACCACTTTTGCTGATGGATTATCAATATGCCAAGGTGTCCAAGTAAGAAAAAAGAAAATTTGTTCACAATTTTCACCCAATTTGATGGTATAAGAAAAGGTGAATCTCTTACAGAAGTTTCTAACAAGTTTGTATTTGTTCAGTAAATGATCTTCAAGGAGAGTATTTGCATTTAAAATGATAAATGGCCTTCTTTCACTATCCTTCAAGCGTGAGTAAAATTATCCTTTGATTACCCCTTTGAGCCTATTATGTTCTTTTTGTGAATGTAACCCACCAAGGATCACCCTCCACAATGGGGGGCAAGAAAGATGAAAAATTATTCATGAGGGGCAAAAGAAAGAAAAAGAAAGTTCCTATTTATGTGGAAAAAAAGGAGAAAGAAAATAAGAAGAAAAGGGTTTGAATACAAAGAACCCTAAAAGAACAAAAAAAGAAAGAAAGAAAAAAGATATGAGTGAATTAGAATGGGGCAAAATGCTCAAATGATTTACTCCATAAGAAAGTGATCCTTTGGTTTGTAAACCCTGAAACACATTTTGGGCCTATTTTATCCTTTTCTTGTAAACCCTTACCTAAGCCTACATTACGTACCTTTAAAAGCCCATTTTGATCAAATGTAAATGCTCAATTTGAAGAATCGTGTATTGAATGAAGGCATACTTGTACAATGAGATAATGTTCCTTTGAAGATTCAGTAGTGGGGTGAAATAAAAAGAAGCAGATCAAGCTGAATGAAGGAATTCATGCCTGAATAAAAGAATAGGTTTCGGAAGATATCTGTTTGATAAAAGCAAGAATGACTTTTGGGGGCATGAATTTGGATTGAAAAAAAAAGGCTGAAATTTGTCAAACCTAAAGGAGTTGAAATGAAGAAAAAAATTAGATGAAAAAAGAAAAAAAAGGGGAAAATGAAAAAAAAAGAAAAAGAAAAAGGAGGATTCAAATTGAAAACCTGAAAAGGCAGTTTGAATCAAAAGAGGGGAACCTAAGTTGAAAACCTGAAAAGGTGACTTAGGAGAAGATCATCACTAAGAGTTTTGATATAGTGGCAAGATTGTCAGACTCAACATGAATGAACATACCAAAAGAAGTGGATTTTTCAAAAAAAGAATTCCTGATTGATGTGATTATATTTGTCAGAATGTTTATTAGATGGATACTATAAACCCTATCCTAAACAGCTATCCCATTTATTTCCCTTTCAAAACTACATGTTTCCTTTCAACTCAAATTATTTGACACGTACTTCACCCTCATGATAAATTGAGAAAATGCATGAGTGTATCACTTTGGTCATTGAATTGAAGGGATAACAAATAAATGTTAACAAATTTTTTTTTTTCTAAAAAATTCTTGCATTGCTTAAAGAAAAGAAAAAAAAATTGATGAAGAGAGAAGAAAATGTGAATCTGAAAGTTTGCTAGCATCTCTTCAGCATGATTGAATAAAGACTTAATAGAAGATGGGATGAGAAATGAAGATAAAGGATTGAACAAAGAGAATTCAACAAATGGAATGGACTCGAGAAAGACATGATGAGCTTGAGAATCTTGTTACCACAATTAAGATTGCATTTGCATACAGTTATAGGAATTTCATAGAATGTTTTCGGTGGCATGACATTGACATTGACATTGGCATTGGCATTGGCATTGATATTGGCATTGGCATTGGCATTACATGTAACCAAAAAATGTCTTCAAATGAGCATCAAGCTTTGGTTGGCGCATAGGATAAGATGATAGGAGAATTCCTTAATCTTTATAATAAAAAAAGATTAAGAAGTTTTATTCCTTAGTCTTATGATAGAAAAGACTTAAAAAAAAACATTTTTTGCACTCATTTCCTTAGTCCTATGATAGAAAGGATAAGGAAATTCCATTTTGCAGAATTTAAGAAGTTTTGTTTTGCATTCCTTAATCTTATAATAGAAAAGATTAGGAAATTTCATTCATTAGTCTTATAATAGAAAAGACTTAAAAAAAATCATTTTTTTGTGCATTTATTCATTCATCCTATGATAGAAAGGATAAAGAAATTCCATTTTGCATCATTCTTAGTCTTATGATAGAAGAGATTAAAAAGTTTTGTTTTGCATTCCTTAATCTTATAATAGAATAGATTAGGAAATTTCATTCATTAGTCTTATGATAGAAAAGACTTAAAAAAAATCATTTTTTTTGTGCATTTGTTCATTCATCCTATGATAGAAAGGATAAAGAAATTCCATTTTGCATCATTCTTAGTCTTATGATAGAAGAGATTAAGAAGTTTTTTTTTGCATTCCTTAATCTTATAATAGAAAAGATTAGGAAATTTCATTCATTAGTCTTATGTTAGAAAAGCCTTAAAAAAATCTTTTTTGTGCATTTGTTCATTCATCATATGGTAGAAAGGACAAGAAAATTCCATTTTGCATCATTATTTGTCTTATGATAGAAGAGACTAGGAAATTTCATTCTTTAATCTTATGATAGAAAAGATTAAAAAAAAAAACCTTCATTTTGCATCATTCCTTAGTCTTGTGATAGGAGAGACTAGGAAATTTTATCTTGGATTCCTTAATCTTGTGATAGGAAAGACTAGGAATTTCACTTTGCATTCCTTAATCTTGTGATAGAAAGGATTAGGAAATCTCATTCTATAGTCTTATGATAGGAAAGACTAGGAAAATTCATGTTTTTGCATTCCTTAATCTTATGATTAGGAAATTTCATTCTTTAGTCTTATGATAGAAAAGACTAGAAAATTCCATTCTGCATTCATTTCTTAGTTTCATGATAGAAGAGGCTAAGAAACTTCATTTTGCATTCATTCCTCAATCTTTATAGGAGAAGAATATTAGGAAACTTCATTTGGCATTTATTCCTTAGTCTTATGAGAGAGAAGACTAGGAAATATCATAATTTACAAAGAATTCATTGATAGGTAGTGCATTCGGACAAAATGGTTGTCTATGTCTTTACACAATTACTGTTTCACAGCAAAGTGCAAAGAAGGGCAGCTATAGACACCTAATTTTGTCTGAACAATTTTAATTAAAAAATTGAAAAAAAAACAAGCAAAAAAATAAAAATAAATAAATTAAACTAATTCTTCAATGCCCATGCATCATGCAAATTTAAGCCAAGGTTGACTTGAAAGATTTAGACCAAATATGAATAAGTAAATAAAAGAAAAATAAATCATGCAAAAAAGGAAATAATTAAATGGAATAAAAGCTGAAAATAAATTACCAAAAATAAAATAATGAAAAGGAAATAAATAAAAAAGATGGAAAGGTCAAATGAAAATAAATGAAGAAAATCCCATGATTACGGAATCAATAAACTCATTGATTCATTTTCCAAAAGGAGATACAAAAAATATGTATATAAAGGGGGGATTCGGCTTGCTCATCTTCATCTAGTAGCCTCTACGATCATCATTTTTATCTTGATCTTCCTCTTCGACCTCACCATCCCTGCCACAGCTGCTCCTTGGAACTTCACTGTGTAGTGTTTCTGTTACCATTTTGCTGCATATCACTCGCCATAGCTTGCTGCATTTCGCCCCCACCGATCGCTTCTACACCTTTCACAGTTCCTACCTTGCACTGTCTTCTACACTGTCCCTGTCCAAACCCACTGGTGGCTACAAGTTTCTGCTACTACGTCATTTACCTGTAGCGTTGTCCATCTGTTGCTCTTGTGGATTGCTGTAGACTTTGTTCTATTGAAAAATATGAACAGAACGTGAACAAGAGCATATAAAAGAAGGCTTGTCGGTTCCTAGGTGTTTTGCTACGTTATTGTTAAATCAAGGTGCTAGGCAAAAAGGCTTATGAACAATCCAACGTGTTGTCACTTCAAGGTAATAAATTACATATATTTTACTTGTATATTTGCTAAGTGTTTCACATTCAGCCATGTAGTTTTCGGTTCTTGTTTATCTCTACTTGTTCACTTTTCATCTTTTTCTTGTTTTTTTAGTTCTTTATTTGTTTTCACTTTAATTAAAATATATATATAAATGGCTTATGTCTCTTTTTTTGTGCCTCATGAAAAATATAACAGTCAATGTTTATAAAATGATGAATTATTATAGAATTTAAATGAATAAGAAATTTCCGAGGACAAGATTTCAAAGAAATCACAAGTAGTGATTCTTCGATAATCTTTAGGATCGAGAAAAAAACATTAGATGTTACTAGCGTATTGGAACATTTAATTGGTTTTATCTCGATTTCAAAATTCTTTAAATAAATTAATATAAAAAATAAAAATAAATTAATCAAATATAAAATTTAAAATGAACAGATAAATAAATATAAATATGAATTATAAATAATAAATAAAATATAAATTTAAAAGAATATCCTATGATAGGATTTTTTAGAAATCACAAGTAATGATTCTTTGATAATCCTTAGGGTCGAAATGAAATATTTGAATATTACCAACGTATTGGGGTATTCAAGTAATTTTAGTGCGATGAAATAAATTAATATTAATAAACAAATAATAAATAAATAAAATTTTTAAACAAATAAATAAGAGTACAAAATTGTTACAATTAACCTTCGGAAATAAATGATAATAAAACAATTAAAAATTAAATAAAAAGTATAAGTTTTAAAGATTTTCCGATGATGGGATGTTATGGAATTCACAAGTAGTGATTCGTAACTGATCTCTAGGTGAGAGAAATATGCTAAATGTTACCAGCGTATTGGAATATTTAGTATGATTTTTCAATAAAAACAAGACTTTATAAATAGAAATAACTTACAAAAAAATAATATAAGTATAAATGAATTAAAAAATAATAAAATAATGGATTTCTCATATGCATCATCTATATTTTGATTGCATCATTCGCATCCATGAAATTTCAAAATAAGTGTGAATCTCCCGAGGATGGGATTCTGTAGAAATCGCAAGTAGCGATTCTTGAGAAATCCCTAGGTGAGGAAATTATCCGAATTGCTACCAGAAGTATTGGGGTATTTCAGAATAATTTTCAAGATAAAAGATTCTCATTTACTTCAAATAAAGAGTAAAATTTAACACAAATAAAAATAAATTTTAATATGTCAAAATAAAAAAATAAAAATGATTTCAAAATAAATGGAATTCCATTTAAATGTTTAATTAGGACCATTTTTATTAAGATCAAAAGATAATATATGATTAAGTAGTACCGTTTTTTAACGGGCGCTATGGGGGTGCTAATCCTTCCCCACGCGTAACCAAACTCCCGAACCCAAACTTTGTTTTCGCATACCAAAAATTATTTTTTTTTGATAAACCTTAATTAATTTTAAGATTTTATTGAAAAAATAAACAATTTTAGGTGGCCAATCACACCTAGCCAAAAAGGATTGGTGGTCACTCCTTTTCTTGTGTTTTCAAAATCGTCTAGCGATCGAGTCCCCGGACGAAAATCGTTACGGCAATAACGGAGATCAATATCGAATGCTTCATCTATAAAAAATGAAAGTTAAACATTAAAGTCTGCAAGTTTATTGCAGCCTCTACCAAACTAATGTGAAAAAGGGAGCCTATCTAGAGAGATTTTGTTATGGGGTTACTAAAGAAATGAAAGAACTATAATGCTATGGAAGTAATTATAGAGATAGAATGATTAAGATAACTAAATTCTTAGTGACCAGATTTATTACTCTTCATAGTGCCTTAGCTGATATATATATTCTGAAATGGTGAGATGGTATGTTGAGTTCCAGTGAGCATTACTTATGATATGGATTCCCATGTCACATTCTAACTTGGGAGAGAATTCAAGAGACTATGGGAATTCTAATATAGTTCCAGCACCACTTCATACATGTAAATTGGTGGATAGATTGAGTGTACTACTCAGATGCTCAAGAATACATTGAGAGCGAGTGCTATGGATTTCAAAAGCTCTTGGGACTACTACAAATTAATTATCAAATAAACATCGGCATGGCACTATATGAGATGTAAAATGGTGTACAACGTAGACTTCTAATGATATAGAAGGAAATGGGAAACCTGAAAACTATTAACTCCCGATTTAGTAAAGCAAGCTCCCTATAATGTATAGATTTGGTATAAGGAATCAAGAACTATATATAAGTCGGCAGTAAAGTTATACCAATATTAAATGCCGACCTTGCGAATTCCTCATTAGAAATCCCACATTTCAAAAATGCTGTGACACTAATACTCAAGGAAGAAATCTATATAAGAATTAGAGAATTTAAAGTACATAAGCTATTTTAGTGAGTGGTCTAGACGAAATTCAGAGGATCGAATTTCTTGAAGGTAGGGAGGAAATATGAGAACTGATTAAATGGTACTGTACATGTAAAAATAATTATTTATTAATTTAATTTTGTAATATTTTGTAAATTATAAGTAAATAGTAATATGGGCCCACTTGAAATTTTGAGCCCAGATGTATATATGATTGAAGAAACAGTGTATAGACGGTGTAATAATGATATTATGGGAATCTGATACCCAAAATACCTTAGTTGAATTATTTTGGGATCTGTGACAAACAAATTAGAAAATGACGATTACGTCCCAAGGGTATTTTCATAAATTTTGCCCAAACTAAAATGAATTGGGATGAAGTAAAAATACCATGATATTCTACATGAAAAGTAGTTTAAGACAGCATCAATAGATTTATCAAATCGATCGTTAAATCAGAAAATTTCGCTAGTGGTCCGTAGGGGTAAAATCATAATTTCTCACTATCGATGTATCGCGCGTTGACGAAACCACTTCTAATCATCAAGATACATTAAATAAGAGTATTTGGTGATGGAATCCAAAATTTTGGAGTGTGATTACACAGTTTTTACAACTACGGAACCTTAAGGGCAAAATTATCCGAAATTTACATAACTAAGGGCATTTTGGTCATTTTGCCCACTTCTAGAAGGGTCTATAAAACTCCATCAGCTGCTAACCTGCACTATTCATCATCCTCTTCAAAGCTCCCCAGGCCACCTATGGAAGAAGAAGAGAAAAATAAAAGAAAAACTTCTATAAATCCTAAACTAACCAAAATCTCAACAAACACCTAACTACAAACTTATTCTACTCTCTCTTCTCTATCAAACAATACCTATAGTTTATCAAATGAGTGACAAAATTTTGAGATAGAAGGATTCAAAGTTTTGGTCAAGGTATGTATCCCACTATAGATTATGCTTCTTTTGATTCTAATGGTGTAAGGTGATAGATTTAAGGATGTTAAGCATGTTTATTACCTTGGTTTTGATTAAATCTTGCAAAATAAATTTTTTCCATTAAAGGGGTATTCGACCAAGCATGGTTCCTTATGGATTCATTGTGTTTCATGCATAAATTAGGTGCCAAATTAATGATTAAGCATGGTAGAATAAGATTATAGCACTGAATTGTTGAAAATCATTAACGTGTGCAAGAAGGCAATTTCGGTCAACATAAGGGAACCATTGTGCATGGTTGGTTTTGATGATTTGAGGGTACATTTAGACTGTAGAGATTACAAGGAGTCTGTCGGTATGCTCGGATTTAAAATCTGACTTAAAATGAAGAAGTTATGTTATACTACCGGTAGAAATTATACTACGAAAATATTTGCAGTGTCCAATGTGGCTGCACTTTGATATGAATAATAGCTTAAAAATAAGTATTAAATGAGTTAATATTTTTGGTGAAATTATCTGCAGCCCGAGAGTATTGGTTTACGAGTGGTATACTCGAAGAGATCAGATAAGACAAACAGGTAAGGGATGCATATATGGACTATATGGATATTTTGAATTCATGATTTTAGTGCAAATAATTTTATGACAATGTTTTGAAAGTGAATTTCCTTGGAAAATGTGAAATATGTGGCTGTTGGATAGAATTATACTGTGTTTGAATTGCAGGTAGGCTAAGGTATAAGCAGCCGTTATGCTGCTAAAATTTCTTAGAAAATTTACTAAAAATGTCATGAAATGTTTTAGTGCATATTTGAGAAATTACCTAGCCTTGGAAATGAGATATTTAATATTTTTCATAAAACATGAATATACCAAAAAATATTGTTTAAATATTCATGTTACCGAATTTACTGAAAGGAAAGCTACTGGAAATTTCTCTCAAATGTTTTACAGTGTAAGAAAGGGTTTAAGAAGGGAAATGTAGAGAAGTGATTTTATAAATTATTTTCAATAAATATTCACTGTATGATAAATAAAACTTTTATGGACTAACTGAAGATTTTACTTATTTTACTAATTTCCATAAAGGTGATACTATTGTGTAAATACCGTTTTGAGACTGAAATGTTCCTAAATGTGTTTCACAGTGAAACAGTGTGTTTATAATAACTACTATTAGTTTTGGAAAATAAATATTACTATTTTTCATGAAGTGTGAAATTACTAGAAAATAATATTTCAGTAATCTTGAAATTGAATTTTTTGAAAGGAAAGCATGGAAATGTGAGTATATGTGTTTCAAAATACTTGTCTTGTCCTAGAAACCCAGAGCTATTATAGGGAGTAGTCCTTAAATTGTTGTTATAAAACAATTTAATGAAATTTTTCCATAGATAAATGGTAAATAAACCATTTAAATTCATCACTTTAGTAACACTTTAAACACGTGACAGTGACAGTAGTAAAACAGTACAGTAAACAGTGGGGTTTGAACAGTGATAATAGTATATAAATCGATTTCAGTAACAGTACGATGAAGTGCTTCAGTAAACAATGAAGAAAACAGTTCAGTACAATAGACAGTTAAATTCCACATCACAGTAACAGTTTGGTAATTCTTTCCAAAAACTAGTAATAATACCATAATTAATTTCACTTCAGTAAACGGTATATTTTAGTACGGTTCAGTAACCAGTTAACAGTAAATCCCGTTTCCGTAACCATTTGACAATAAATCTTTATTCAGTAGACGGTAGTGGTTTTAGTAACCATATAGGTTTAGAAACCATAAAATGTTCATTTTGAAACATTAATGGTTATGTAAAACACTTCAGTAACAGTTTGGTACAGTACTCTTTATAGTAACAGTAAAACAATTTAGTATTGATACTGTAACAGTTCATAGTGTAAAATAGTTTCAATACGGTAAACACCTGAGTTCCATGGTACAATATACTTTTCATAGCCAATAGTAATTTCCATAAAATACTATCAATTCAGTAAACAGTAATAATTCAGTACAATTCAGTAAACAATAAATAATAGTTCAGTAAAACGATTTACAGTAATTCTCAGTTCAGTAACAGTAAACAATAATTCAGTAAAACAGTAAACTGTAGTTCTCAGTTTGATAAAACACTTAACAGTGAATCACAATGCAGTAGTAGTAAACAGTAGTTCATAGCTTTTAGTAAAACAGTAATCAGTGATTCACAATTCAGTAACATTAAACAATAAGTGGAGACTAGGCATCACCCTCAATATATCATGCTATAATCCCCGTAGGGAACAGTAACAGTAAGCAGTAAGATCTATAGTCATAGTCTATAGGTGTCCTCAGAGTACACTTACTAGGTGACCCTGGGACTGTTGATGACTTGGCAGGTCAATCAGCTACGTGACAGTATGGTAACAGTGAGAATGAAATTGGGGCCTAAAGTCTCAAAATCATTTAATCTCAATAAAAATACCTTTAAGGAATTTAAATAAAAATTGTCATTTAATTTAATAAAAATTCCAAAAGGTATTAAATTCTTATTTACCAGTACAATAGAAACAATAAATAAAATATTCATGTTTTGGTGAGAAAATTTATAAATGTTCATTTTCAATATAAGTTTCTTTGAAGAACATTTTTCTAATCTCACTTTAATAAAATTTCACAATATGAATATTTAATTTATATTTTTTTATTAAAATTCCAACTTATGGAAAATTGATGGAAATAAATTCCAAAATTCATAATTCACTCAAATTATGCATCTAAAATATTTCAAGCTATTTTAGGATAATTTCAATAATTTTTTGGCAGCATAACAGCTGCGTTTCTCTAACCCCTTGCACTTAAAATACAGTATATAAAACCAGCTGTAAACCACAGATTTGCATGATTTTCAAAGAAAATTTAATACCAAATAATTTCATAAAATTATACTCATGAAAATCATGCATTCCATATATCCCTACGGCCTACACACTTATTTTAAAATTATACCGATAGTAAACCTTAACTTTCTCGTTTTAGCTCCGTTTCCGAATCCGATTTCACCAATGATCTTCTCTTAATTTCTACAGTCATTTTACATATTTAAACCATGAAATGCAGCACCATGACACACTCCAAAAGCCCTTGGCCAAAACCCCCTCTTGAACCATTCTCATGAATTTCAACCATTTCACAGATCTAAGCTTTCTAACCTTTAAATCCATGTTCCTTTATTTATTTTCTACCATTTTCTTGCAAGAAACTATATGGATTCACTATGTTCCCATGCAAACCGAAATTCCCTTTAATGGCAAATTTTTATATAGCCAAAATAAATTAAATCCAATGGTAGAAATGAATTCTACACCTTTGATTTAGCTAGAATATAATTTTGAAACAAATTGAAACATCAAAAATTGGTAGATCCATACCTTTGGCCGAACCACTCTTGCCCTATTTTCTCCTTGTATTTTCACTTATCCAAGATGTTTTTGGTTGGGTTTGATAGAGCAAGAGATGTAGAATAATTTTGTTAGAAATAAGCTATTGGAGAAAATGAAGTTTTAGTATGATTTTTGAGGTTTTTAGTTTCTTTTTCTTTCTTTCTTTTCTATGGTGTCGTGGAAGGTCTAGGCAGGGATGATAAATAGTGCCAGCTGGAAATTTGGCTGAGTTTGGTCTTCTTTATTCATATTCCAACTAATAAGAAGTTGCCATGTGGTCCACTAATCCAATTTCCCTTCAAATTTCTTAATATTCCCATTTTTACATTTCCAAATATTTTATTATTTTAATTTTCAGGTTTATTAATGTCATTTTAAATAAATTTGATTAATTTGAATTAATTCAAGTCAAATTTGACCTTTGACCTATCCCCCATGTGAAATGACCATTTTATTATCGATTATAAAGATTTTGGACAAAATGCCCATAAGCTTCCGTAATCGTAAAAATTGTGTAGTCATACTCCAAAATTTTGGATTCCACTGCCAAATAATCATATTTAATGTATCTTGATGATTGGAAGTGGTTTCGTTGACGTGCGGCGCACGGATACTGAGAAATTACGATTTCACCCCCATGACCCGCCGACGAATTTCTCTCACTTCACCACTGTTTTGATAAATCTCTTGACACTATCTTATTCTCCTTTTCATGTAGAATATCATGGTATTTTTATTTTGTCCCACTTCATTTTAGTTTGGGCATAATTTACGAAAATGCCCTCGGGATGTATCCGTCATTTTGTAATTTGTTTTCCAAAATTTGCAAAATAATTCCAAATGACATAAAATTATTTCTATGCCTCCAATTCATTATTTTATATTTATTTCACCCACAGTACACTGTATCATCAGCTTAAATCCATCAAGACCATAAAATTTAAAGTGGGGCCCACATCACACTTTTACTTATAATCACTTAACATATTAATTTTCACATAAAAATTAATAACATATTACATGTACAGTATAGTAGAATTGGGTCTCATATGATTCTAGCAAACTTTACTTAACCTACTTACCTCACGCTGAGCAAATACTTTCTTTAAGTCTCCAAGTCAAAGCTTACGCTTCCACACCACCCTAAATTACTACACATCATTCCATTAACACTTCCATCAAACACGCATATTAAGGATGTATAAATACACATTCACACAATCCACAATCACTAACTCTCCAATTCACTGCTCATATCATCACTGTGTCGGGGGTATCCATTCACAATCTTCTATCGTATCACAATATTTCAATACAATTTCCACTTAGTCATTTTTATCAGTTCATATCAATTCATCACCATATCATACTCATATCAGTCTATATTTATATATCAATTAAGCCACAATTACAAAATCATCATTATTGTCACACTTTCTCGATTAAACTCATATAATATAATTCTAGATTGGAATTATATAGATGTCTTACCAACTTTGAACTTAGCACGCGTACACCTAACTTAACTAAACCTGTGATTATTGCTTTAGCTTCGCGCTACATGTTTACATATTGAAATCGGGTTAGTATCAGTCATATAAATTCTAATGAATTTCTAAAAATTGAAACGGCTAGTACGACTTATCTTACTAATTTTCCTTGAGTTGAGACATCATAATTTCCTCTCCTTCAAGCCTTTGAATCGAAATTTACTCTCCCACTTCAATCGAACCCACTTTCAAAACTTTCCTTAGCCAAGCTCCGTCTCGTCTGTACCCCTTAACATTTCCAAATCAATTCCCCTTTTCCCTTGAAGTCTTCAAAGAACTCCTATATTGCAAATTCACTTGCTTAACATCCTATCCTCATCAACATTTAACCTTTAGGTCTCACAAAACTTAACCTTTCCTTTTTACTTGTTTGGCTTCTTAGTTGTTGGCTTGAAAATAGCCATTGTTACTCTACCAAGATAGTAGTGTCGACCCTAAAAGGAGTCTACACGCAAGTGCACGTGGTCTTCAAGTAATACGAAGGTAAGTCCAAAAATATCATCCCACAGGTGTCGCGCAGCCTAGCTAAGTACCGAATTCTATTATCTATGATATATCCTAGCAAATTATAAATTTAGTTGAGGGTGATCAACAAAGGCTAACAAAGCAAAATAAAATAAAATAAAATAAATGAAAATAACAACATTAAAATAAAATAAAATAAAATAAAACAAAAGTAATTGAAATTAAAAAGCAAATAAGAAATACTTACAGTAGAAATAATGAAAATAAAATAATTGCAAAGGAAAAGAAACAAAAAAGCAAATTAGTAAAATGGAAGGGTAAAAATGTAATTTCCTAACTATAAGGATCTAAAATGCAAATAATGAAAATATGCATGAAAATCCTAAAATGAAAATAAAAATGCATGAACATGTAAAAAAAAAAAATTAAATCAAAACTAATGCAATTGAAAAAAAAATGAATTAACGCATGAAGTTCCTAAACTGATGCATGAAAATGCCTAAGTAAATGAACTTGAAATTAAACCAAACTTGACCTAATCAAAGAACTATATGAATACTACCCCAAGACACCTAAAATGTACCTAAAACAATGCCTAAATGCATAGAATTAACGTGAATATAAAACCTGGACAGAATTGAAATTTAATGCAAAATTGAATTGAAAATGTAACTAAATGCTCATGAAAAATTATCTAACTTAACCTACACTTAGACCACTAATTATATGAACCTAAAATGAAATAAAATTAATGAAATATGACCTAAATAATGATCAAAACAGTAAGTAAAAAAAATCTGGACAGTAAACTCCTAAGGAACGCCTGAGCTAAGGAGATTAATGAAAATGCAATGTAAAATGCTTCCTAAAATTACCCTAATGCTTCCTAAAAATCCTAAGATGAGTACTTAACACTAAGATGCTTTAAAACTAATGAAATGCACCTAAATTGAACACTAAACAGCCATGAAATGGTAAAACAGTGACTGCAAAACTGATCAGGAAATCAAAATGCAATGCATGAACAAACTATGAAATGACTAAGGAAACTAATCCAAATTGACTCCTAAAAAATTCCTAAAATTTATATGATGTAAACATGAGATTATACTACTGGAAATGCACTTAAAATATGCCAAAAACAGACCAACAAAATACCACAAAGGACGCCTAACAGCAGCAAAAATGACAAGGTAGAATTTGATGCAAACTAAGTGAGATGCTAGTTGAAACTTTACTCAAACACCTAATATACTCAAACCTAAATGCAATACCCTTAACATATATTCTAAATGACCTAAGAAACACCTAAAATACCTTCAAAACAGAACCTAAATGCACTAAACAGAACTGAAAGTGCTAACAAAATGGCAAAAACCAAAAACAATGCATGGTACCTAGCTAACGCCTAACGTGAACCAGCCTACTTTAAATATTTTTTAATTTTTGTTTTAAAAGATTTTTAAAAACTGTTTTAACCCAATAAACTAGACTCCTAAATCAGTATAATAAAAATAATAAAAATCATTTTAAAGTTTGAAAACAGGACATAAAAATACCTACTCTAGACTAGCCTAAAATAAGACCAACTTCCTACATATCCTACTTTAAACATTTTTTTTTTGTTTTAAACGATTTTTAAAACCTGTTTTAACCCAATAATATAGACCCATAAAAAAGTAGCAATAAAATACTAAAAATTCATTTAGAAGCTTAAAAATATAAAATAAAAAGTGCAAAAGGAAACTATGGACCAAGCTCCCTCACAAGAGCTAAAGAGGTGATTTTTCAACCTCTCAAGCTCCAATGATCATAAGGCTCAATCATGAACCAAAATAAGAGAAAAAGAAAGAGTAGAAGATGATTAAAGTTGCTGGAAATTTAAAGAAACAAAAAGCTTAAGTAAAGAGTGCAAGAATGTAGTGAAGAGTAAAAGAAAACATCATGAAAACTTGTATTTAACTTGCAAAAATGTAAAGAACTTCAAGGAATAAAAATGGTGGTTGCTCTAAACTTGTAAAGACATAAAAATGTGCTGGAAAAGTAAATCTAAGAAACGCTATGCAGCCCACCCTAGGTTAGGTCTCGTAAAGTTGCTTATATAGTCACTTAACCTAGGGATACAATGGTAATTTCCTATCCTAGATGAGTTGGCATTAATTGCCACTTGTCTTCATGTCCTTGGCTCTTCAAAATGGATATTTCTATGTCATTTAAGTGCTGACATCAGCCACGGACATCTCAATCCTTCTAGCACCTTCCTTTTTGTCCTCTAGTCCACATAAGCATGCAAGGAGGCAAGGGCATGTGTCATCCATGTGTCTTTTGTTCTTATCCACTAAGAGTAAGTAGGATGATGACATGTGGCATGCTAGATGTCAAAAGATGAGAGAGAAAATGAAGAGTCATGCTTCCTTGTATTGTAATGGTCTAGTCTCCTTTCTTGCCCATTTTCAGTCTATTTTTTACCGAAAAGACTGAAATTTCTCTAGAATTTATTTTTCTGCAAAACATGAGGAATTTACTAAAATTAGGGGAATAATTAATAAAATAATAGGGGAATTAAATAATTATTAATCAATAAAATACTTAAATAACTCTATTTTTATAGAGTTATCAAGTAGCTAGCATTATATTCAAATAGCCCCTTTTGTTCCAAGGAGTGCTAAATGCCACCACTGTCTTGTCTTCATTCAGTGTTTTCAATCTCTCTGAAAGAATCTTGGTCCAGCCTCCATAGAACTGCTTAATTGGTTGCAAATCAAGGCACCTCACATCCCTTGTCCAGTTCAAACACCTAAACATATAGCCCCTAACTTTGCCCCAAAATCAACCTTAAAATAGCCTTGCTACTATCTTGAAAACCAACACTCATGGTCCTTGTTCAACCATTTTTTTTAGCCCTGGATTAATGCCCAAAATAACACCATTTCCAACCTCTTATTTCAGCATTCTAAACTCTATTTTTCAGCCCCAAAAATCCTCCACATAGCACTATTTTTAGCCTTCAAACATAGCCTAAATAGTCCTAGGTCAAACCACCACCACGCTTCAACATCTAAGGACCCAACCAAACAATAGCCCTAAACGCCCTTGCCTTCAGCCACCAAAAGTTCATTAGTTTCAATTCTTTCTTTCCTTGCTCGATCATCACCTCTACCCTCACTTTAGTTCCACTCTCCCTCACACATTGAGCCTCAATTGTTTGAACCAAAATAGATTTCGGTTCCTCCTTTCCCATGTTACAACTCTTGCCTCTGTTTCGTCCAGCAACAATCTCCAAACACATCTTCACTCTGTGAGATCCCATATCCCTAATCACTGTAGATTATTATCTATATAGCTAAGAATATGGGACATTTTATAATTATCTAAATGTTAATTAAATTATAGGTATGGAAGGAAATTAGGATATGGCCCCACTAACTTTCTCTTGTATCGATGTAGTTGAAACTTGGTGGACTCAATATTTAGAGCTAAATAATGTGATGGTAAGATTCTACACATTAAACTCAATTATATATTCATGTTTTGAAAAACGTGAAACAATTTAAGAAATGACAGTTAAGTCCATTGGTCGTCAGAATTTCTATGAATAACGGTCAAATTAAATAGGTTTTTGACCAACTATTATTAATATATAATTCCTCATGTAACAAAGTTCTAGGCCATGTAGAGTAATGAAATAAATCAGGTGTAAGAGTAGAAATTTACGCGATTTTACTATTAAGGGTATTTTGCTAATTTCACCCAAATAATTAACCGAACCTCAGCAAAAGTTCCACCAACAACTAGTGTGAAAATCGATTTTATGGTACTGTACATGTAAAAATAATTATTTATTACTTTAATTTTTGAAATATTTTGTAAATTATAGGTTGTAACATCCCAAAACTACTGTACATCATGATACATACTCATAACTTACACTTAATTACCTGTTGGGCTGTCTATGATGCTTAACAACTTCTACTACATTATTATGTAAATATGAATTATAAAAGTCTCTTCCTTAACATGTATATACATTCCCTTCTATTTAAAGTAGTACTGTACAACTCTGCTGAATATATAAAAGAATATAACATACCTTCGATATCAAATCTCAGGAAGGTAAGTCTCTTAGCCAAATCAGTTATCAGTGGAGTGGAAAAATAAGGAGTGAGCGACAACGTGCTCAGTAAGGAAGGTGTATGCTGTTTGACAAATATAAAACTATATTCTCAAAACCCCTTAATTATCCTAACGATCAAACTCATTAGGAAATAATGAATATAGTTAACATTTAATAGGATTTAACAGATCCTTTCATAAATCATTTAGTTGAGACTAGGCAGCAATTTAAATCATGCAAAGAACACAAGTCATCCGCTTTTGGGGTGCACCCGTAGGCCATCGCCCCTCACGGCTATCTCATCTAGATGTATGGCCATAATCTGTAGGTGGTCCTCGGGTCCACTTGCCAAGTGACCTCGAGACCGCTGAAGACTTGGCAGGTCCATCAGCCCTGTGACGCCCTAGGGTGCACTCGTTGGTCTATTTGACCTGAGCCATCGCCCCAGATGGGTCACGCAAAGTATATGATTAATAATGCATGAATTCAATGCCTAATGTCTCAAAATCAAGTTGTATCATTTCCACAAAAGGATTGGATTTCTTATAAAACAATAAAACACCAAAAGTCCCAACATTTCTCGTGAATGGAAAGTACGGATTAAACTGGCTCGCCCGTGGCTAGTTCGCCCATAGTGAGCTCGCCAATAGTCAACTCGCCATTGGTCAACTCGCCCAATGGTCAACTCGCTCCAGGGCCTACTCGCCCAAAAAGTTTCACATTTTCTATTTTTCAAAAATATTAATTCAAAGTTTATTTATTTATTTATTTAATTTGCGTTCAGAAAATACTCATAAATCAGTTCGCCCACTGGTCAATTCGCCTAGGCGGTGAATTAGTATTCGCCCGCCACTTAACTTTTCAAAACAAAGTATGGCTGGTTGATAACGGTTCGCCCGCCTTATATATAAAACAAGGGTCGCCCGCCCAGCACATTAAAAAGGGATTCGCCCCACTTTGGCTTACCCGGTTTTCTCTTTTAAAACAAAGGTATTCACCCGCCTTAATCAGTTCGCCCAACCAAAACAACATATGGCGGCTTGTAGCTCGCCCGAGATCAAAACACTTATAAATCAATGCATGTCAGAAAGCAAAACAATTTCTAATATTTTCTTAACATTTTTACTCCACAGGACATGCATTTTCATCACATACTACTTCCTTACCTCGTCTAATGCAGCCTTTCTTCTCGCCCGCCTTCCTCAATTCTCGTCTGCAAAAACATTTATTCAAATTATAAATATTTTCCAAAACGATTATATTTTCCTAACAATAGTGGCACTTTGGCGAGGTAACAGCTCGCCATTCGCCCAACATAGCTCGCTGTCCATTAGCGGCTTATTCATAGGAGTTCGCCCAACAGGGGAGCTCAACTCGTCATGCTTATCAATTCAGTTCGCCGTTCGTGGTTTTTTATTCACAAATGGCCTCGCCCGTGAATTAGATAACGCTTGGCCACCTCGCCCTCTTGAATAACACTTTGGCGAGTTCTCTATTACCTACTCGCCTCATTGGCGATCACTGGTCCTTGCCCTTACTTCCACATTCCAGATTATCTATAACGATTGGCGAACATGTTTCTCGCCCAGTTATATATTGCATTGTACTCACCGCCCTTTGGGCGAATACTGCTTGCTCGCCTATTGTTTTTCTTAATCATTTCCATCTAATTTCTTACATCTTCCCACAATATTTTACTACAACCAGGCTATATCTGTGTTTATCACGTTATAAACATAGAAATATACCCTCATTTATCAAAATAACCATAGAAATATGGAAGCTTACCTCAACTGAGTTGCACTTCCTGGAGCAGAGTGCTTTCTTGCTTCAATTAGCTTTACTTTGCTTATTCCTCAGTTCTTCACACACTGGATAAATGTTTAGCTAACTAAGGATGAGTCTCATGGCTCACTTATGGAAGTAGAGGAAAACTAATGGTGAACTTGCAACGAAAACAGAATGGGCGAGAATGATTTCGAGGAAAATGAAGTTGCTTCCATCGATCTTTCCTCATGAACTCCTCTTATATAGCCATTCCGTTTCACTTAAAATCTAACACCTGTTTCCTTATCCTGTTTTCTTTATCATTTCATGCATTAAAACTGAAGAAACTGCAGCAAAAAGGAACGATGTAAAGTCTTTACCGAATCCCATTTTTCTTTGACAAATCTCACTTGCCATTAAATGCTTTGTCCCTTTTGTCAGGAGAAGCATGTGGCGAGAAGTCCACTGCCGCCCCTTTCCTTGACTTTTCTATTTCCCTTTCCTTCTCTTCTCTTCGCCCATCTCTCTTCCAGCCAACGTTGATTGGCTATCAACCCATTCTTTTCCTTGTTTTGTCCTCTAGCCATTTATCCCCTCATTTAATGCTTTCATGCCTTTTATTCAAAATTAAATTCTAACAATTTCTTGTTACGCTTTAATATTTATTTCTTTCTTTTATCAACCATACTATACATCATGACTTAAAATGTAAAGTGGAAATTCACATTCGGTTATTCTTTAATTTCACTAAAAAAATTTATTTCCACTATCAATAATGTACATATATGGTATACAGTATAATAAAATTCGGATTTTACATTTCTCCCCACCTTAAGAAATTTGGTCCTCCAAATTTAACTGGGACCTGTCACTGGAAGAGCTCTGGATACTTCTCACGCATAAGGCTCTCTAACTCCCAAGTAGCCTCCTCCTCGTTATGATACTGCCAGAGCACTTTAACCAAAGGAATCGTTTTAGATCGCAACACCTTGTCCTTCCTATCCATAATCCGTATCGGTTTCTCAATGTAACTCATATCTTCTCTGATTTCCAGTGGCTCATGTCGAATCACATGAGAAGGATCTGGATTGTACTTTCTCAACATCGAGACATGGAACACGTTATGCACTCCTGATAACTCTGGTGGTAGTGCTAACCGATATGCCACATCTCCAACGCGATCTAAAATCTCATAAAGCCCAATGTATCGAGGACTCAACTTTCGTCTCTTCCCGAATCTCATTATACCCTTAGACGGTGAAACCTTTAAAAACACATAATCACCCGCTACAAACTCCAATGGTCGGCGTCTAGTATCTGCATAACTCTTCTGCCGACTCTGAGCCGTTCTGAGCCTCTCACAAATCATCCGTACATCACGAGAAGCTTGCTCGACCAAATCGGGAGCTAACAGTTTACGGTCTCCAACTTTTTCCCATGCTATCGGGGATCTACATCGTCTGCCATATAAGGCCTCATACAGTGCCATGCCGATACTTGTATGAAAACTATTATTATAAGCGAACTCTGCCAGGGGTAAGTGATCGTCCCATGAGCCTCTAAAATCCAATGCACACGCTCTCAACATATCCTCGAGCGTCTGTATAGTACGTTCCGACTGTACATCAGTCTGTGGATGAAAAGCGGTGCTAAAACTCAACTGGGATCCCATAGCTTCCTGAAATCTCTCCCAAAAATGAGAGGTGAAGCGAGAGTTCCTATCAGAGGTGATACTCACTGGAACACCATGTAACTTCACTATCTCCCTGACATACAACTCGGCCAAGGCACTAACTGAATCCGTAGATTTCATGGCTAAGAAATGAGCAGATTTAGTCAATCTATCGACTATTACCCAAATAGCATCATACCCCTTCCGGGTCCGTGGTAATCCCATAATAAAATCCATAGTAACATGCTCCCATTTCCACATAGGAATCGATAATGGTCGAAGCATACCCGCCGACTTCTGGTGCTCAATCTTAATCTGCTGGCATGTTAGACATCTAGCAACAAACTCAACGATGTCTTTCTTCATCTTAGGCCACCAATACACTCTCCGGAGATTCTGGTACATCTTAGTACTACCCGGATGTAATATGTATCTAGAGGTATGGGCCTCCGATAAAATCAAATCTCTAAGCTGTCGATGATCAGGAACACATATCCGACCTCTAAACCTTAGTATCCCGTCAGTGCCAATCTCAAAATCTGACATAACTCCCATCTGAATCTGACTGGCAATCCCAATACAATAATCATCCCTCCTCTGATCTTCTCTGATTCGGTCCATCAAATCCGGCTCTATACGAAAACTAGCTGTAAACCCATACTGGTCAGAGGAAACAACTGTCAAACTGAGGTTAGAGAACTGCTCTATCAACTCATGCTCTCTGATCATCATGTACGATACCATGCCAACATGCTTACGGCTCAGTGCATCAGCTACTACATTAGCTTTACCTGGGTGATACAAAATCTCACAATCATAGTCCTTTAGTAGTTCCATCCACCGTCGCTGCCTCAAATTCAACTCTTTCTGTGAGAATATATACTTCAGACTCTTATGGTCTGTATATATCTGAAATTTCTCCCCGTACAAGTAATGTCGCCATATCTTCAGTGCAAATACCACTGCGGCTAGCTCCAAGTCATGTGTCCGGTAATTCCTCTCATGATCCTTCAACTGTCGAGAACCATAGGCTATAACCCGAGCATGCTGCATGAGCACACACCCTAAACCTTGAGCGGATGCATCGGTATACACCATAAATCCACTTGATCCGCTAGGAAGGGCTAATACGGGGGCACTAGTCAATCTCTTCTTAAGTTCACCAAAACTACGCTCACACGCATCATTCCACCCAAACTTTACATCCTTAGGTGTGAGTCGTGTCAATGGAGCAGCAAGCTTAGAAAATCCCTCCACAAATCTGCGATAGTACCCGACAAGACCCAGGAAACTCCGTATCTCGGTAACTGTGTTAGGCCTCTCCCACTGAACAATGGCCTCTATCTTGGACGGATCAACTGACACCCCGTCCTTCGACACTACATGTCCGAGAAATATAATATGGTCAAGCCAGAACTCGCATTTACTAAGCTTAGCATACAACTTCTGCTCTCTGAGGGTCTGTAGAACAATTTGCAAATGCTGCTTGTGCTCCTCTGGAGTCTTAGAGTAAATCAAAATGTCATCTATAAATACTATGACAAACTTATCCAAAAATGGATGAAATACCTCATTCATCAAACTCATAAAAGCTGTAGGGGCATTTGTCAGTCCAAAAGGCATCACTAGGAACTCATAGTGGCCATAGCGAGTCCGAAAGGCTGTCTTATGCACATCCGACTCCTTAATCTTCAACTGGTGATAGCCTGATCGGAGGTCTATTTTGGAAAACACCTGTGCACCCCTGAGCTGATCAAATAAATCGTCAATCCGAGGTAGTGGATACTTATTCTTAACGGTAGCCCGATTCAACATCCGATAATCAATACACAACCGGAGGCTACCATCCTTCTTCCGAACAAATAATACTGGAGCTCCCCACGGTGATACACTGGGACGTATAAATCCCTTATCTAATAACTCCTGGAGCTGCTTCTTGAGCTCATCCAACTCTGTCAGTGCCATCCGATATGGGGGTCTAGAAATCGGCTCCGTACCGGGTACCAACTCAATCATAAACTCCGTCTCTCGATCTGGTGGTAACCCTGGTAAATCCTCTGGAAATACATCCGAGAAGTCCTTAACTACAGGAATCTTTTGGATCTTTGGATGCTTCCTCTCAACATCCTCCACACTAGCAATATATCCTTCATAAACATTCATACACAACCACAATTTCAGTACACATGTCATTTCACAACATAAATTAACATACTTTTTATTAATTTATAATAACTTTACAATGTACTTTTCGGGATGGGAGAAGGTAATAAACTTAGTATTACAATCCAAACTAACATGGTTTGCAGCTAACCAATCCATACCTAAAATGATATCAAAATCATATATATCCAACAAAATTAGGTTAGCTGTCACAACCTTCTCTCCTATAGTCAATTTACAATTCCTATATATAATATCCGTCCTCTGGAAATCATTAAAAGGAGTTTTCACTTGTAGAATATACTCTAACAACTCCGGCTCTACTGGGGTCCTGTTGGCATATGCAGGCGATAAGAATGAATGAGTAGAACCCGGATCAATTAAGGCAATTACGGGAATATCAAAAAGATAAACCTTACCTTTAATTACATCGATAGAGGCGTTGGCAGTCTCCTGATCTAATGCGTACACCCGACCCTGAGTCACAACCTTCTTACCCTTCTCTGCGGCTGTCGCCCGCCTAGGCTGTGAGGGTGTCGCTTTCTCTGGTTCACTCTGAGCTGCCGGGGCCGCTATCTGAGGTAATGCAGGAGGTCTAGTAGAAGCAGTTGACTCTCTGAGCATCGGGCAATTCTTTATAAAGTGCCCCGTCTGTCCACATCTAAAACATACCCCAGACATTAAAGGACAAGGGCGCGATCCATGCGACCTTCCACAATGTCTACATAAGGGCGCAACACTTCTCTGAGTGGTAGTGGGGCCACTAGCAGGAGTAGAAACTGCTGGTCTATCAAATCTGCCTTCTGAAATCTGTATGCCCGTAGATCTGGTCTTCTTAAACTGCTCTCTACTCGGTCTGTCCTCATGAACCTCTTAGTCTTTCCCTTTGTTTTGCCTTTACTCTTAGTACTGAAATTGAGCTGGAACTGCTCGTAATCTCTCTCACATAGCTGAGCCCGTTGGACTATCTCATCATAAGTCTGAATAACAAACGGGGCTAGCTTTACTCTGATGGATGGCCTCAAACCAGCTCTAAACCTCGAAATCTTATACCGGGTGTTCTCACTAGTCTGTGGATCAAAACGGCTCAAGGTAGTAAATTTGGCCTCATACTCATCCATTGACATGCTACCCTGAACTAAGCCCATGAATTCCTGCTGTAATTTTTCCTGAGCGATGTCAGGAATATACTGCCTCCTAAAAGCTTCCACAAACATATCCCAGGACAGATCCTGATGCTGAGCAAGTAATACCGTCTGGGTGGCCTTCCACCAATGTTTCGCATCATCTACCAGCTGGAACACTGCTAAGCCTACTTTCTCTGTCTCTGAACATCTCATAATCTCAAGTAATCTATCGATCTCAATCACCCACTGCTCTGCCACCAATGGATCCCTAGTACCTTTAAACTTAGGTGGATCCAACTTCTTAAATGATTTCACTAATGCCACATTACAATAAGACTCGGCATTTCGAGGCGGCTGAATCAGTGGCTGTGGTGGGGCTACTGGTGGCTGAGGTGCCGGTGGTGGAATAGGATTAGGCTCAGGCACAACTCGTGCCGGCTGTGGCGGTACTGGTGCCTCTACTGGGGCTGCGGGAGTTGTGGCTCTCTCCCTCTCTGCCCTATCAGCGGCTCTATCCGCCTGATACATAGCCATAAAATCTGCTATTAACCTCTCCACCTGAGTTACACGATTATCAATGCTCTCTAGCTGTATAGGACGTGGAGGTCTTGGGGCAGGTTCCGGTGTCTGTGGTTTCGGAGTTTGTGCCGCCCTACCTCGTCCTATGCCTCTCACTGAGCGCATCCTCCTTCTTCCACTCATATCTGTACCACAAAGATCGTTTATCACTTATCATTAACATCTCAATTATATATTCAGTATATTCAGTATATACAGTACTACAGGGAATGTATACCATTGCACCATTTACTTTAAGCATCACTAGACTCCGACCAACCCTGCTCTGATACCATTAAATCTGTAACATCCCAAAACTACTATACATCATGATACATACTCATAACTTACACTTAATTACCGGTTGGGCTGTCTATGATGCTTAACAACTTCTACTACATTATTATGTAAATATGAATTATAAAAGTCTCTTCCTTAACATGTATATACATTCCCTTCTATTTAAAGTAGTACTGTACAACTCTGCTGAATATATAAAAGAATATAACATACCTTCGATATCAAATCTCAGGAAGGTAAGTCTCTTAGCCAAATCAGTTATCAGTGGAGTGGAAAAATAAGGAGTGAGCGACAACGTGCTCAGTAAGGAAGGTGTATGCTGTTTGACAAATATAAAACTATATTCTCAAAACCCCTTAATTATCCTAACGATCAAACTCATTAGGAAATAATGAATATAGTTAACATTTAATAGGATTTAACAGATCCTTTCATAAATCATTTAGTTGAGACTAGGCAGCAATTTAAATCATGCAAAGAACACAAGTCATCCGCTTTTGGGGTGCACCCGTAGGCCATCGCCCCTCACGGCTATCTCATCTAGATGTATGGCCATAATCTGTAGGTGGTCCTCGGGTCCACTTGCCAAGTGACCTCGAGACCGCTGAAGACTTGGCAGGTCCATCAGCCCTGTGACGCCCTAGGGTGCACTCGTTGGTCTATTTGACCTGAGCCATCGCCCCAGATGGGTCACGCAAAGTATATGATTAATAATGCATGAATTCAATGCCTAATGTCTCAAAATCAAGTTGTATCATTTCCACAAAAGGATTGGATTTCTTATAAAACAATAAAACACCAAAAGTCCCAACATTTCTCGTGAATGGAAAGTACGGATTAAACTGGCTCGCCCGTGGCTAGTTCGCCCATAGTGAGCTCGCCAATAGTCAACTCGCCATTGGTCAACTCGCCCAATGGTCAACTCGCTCCAGGGCCTACTCGCCCAAAAAGTTTCACATTTTCTATTTTTCAAAAATATTAATTCAAAGTTTATTTATTTATTTATTTAATTTGCGTTAAGAAAATACTCATAAATCAGTTAGCCCACTGGTCAATTCGCCCAGGCGGTGAATTATTATTCGCCCGCCACTTAACTTTTCAAAACAAAGTATGGCTGGTTGATAACGGTTCGCCCGCCTTATATATAAAACAAGGGTCGCCCGCCCAGCACATTAAAAAGGGATTCGCCCCACTTTGGCTTACCCGGTTTTCTCTTTTAAAACAAAGGTATTCGCCCGCCTTAATCAGTTCGCCCAACCAAAACAACATATGGCAGCTTGTAGCTCGCCCGAGATCAAAACACTTATAAATCAATGCATGTCAGAAAGCAAAACAATTTCTAATATTTTCTTAACATTTTTACTCCACAGGACATGCATTTTCATCACATACTACTTCCTTACCTCGTCTAATGCAGCCTTTCTTCTCGCCCGCCTTCCTCAATTCTCGTCTGTAAAAACATTTATTCAAATTATAAATATTTTCCAAAACGATTATATTTTCCTAACAATAGTGGCACTTTGGCGAGGTAACAGCTCGCCATTCGCCCAACATAGCTCGCTGTCCATTAGCGGCTTATTCATAGGAGTTCGCCCAACAGGGGAGCTCAACTCGTCATGCTTATCAATTCAGTTCGCCGTTCGTGGTTTTTTATTCACAAATGGCCTCGCCCGTGAATTAGATAACGCTTGGCCACCTCGCCCTCTTGAATAACACTTTGGCGAGTTCTCTATTACCTACTCGCCTCATTGGCGATCACTGGTCCTTGCCCTTACTTCCACATTCCAGATTATCTATAACGATTGGCGAACATGTTTCTCGCCCAGTTATATATTGCATTGTACTCACCGCCCTTTGGGCGAATACTGCTTGCTCGCCTATTGTTTTTCTTAATCATTTCCATCTAATTTCTTACATCTTCCCACAATATTTTACTACAACCAGGCTATATCTGTGTTTATCACGTTATAAACATAGAAATATACCCTCATTTATCAAAATAACCATAGAAATATGGAAGCTTACCTCAACTGAGTTGCACTTCCTGGAGCAGAGTGCTTTCTTGCTTCAATTAGCTTTACTTTGCTTATTCCTCAGTTCTTCACACACTGGATAAATGTTTAGCTAACTAAGGATGAGTCTCATGGCTCACTTATGGAAGTAGAGGAAAACTAATGGTGAACTTGCAACGAAAACAGAATGGGCGAGAATGATTTCGAGGAAAATGAAGTTGCTTCCATCGATCTTTCCTCATGAACTCCTCTTATATAGCCATTCCGTTTCACTTAAAATCTAACACCTGTTTCCTTATCCTGTTTTCTTCATCATTTCATGCATTAAAACTGAAGAAACTGCAGCAAAAAGGAACGGTGTAAAGTCTTTACCGAATCCCGTTTTTCTTTGACAAATCTCACTTGCCATTAAATGCTTTGTCCCTTTTGTCAGGAGAAGCATGTGGCGAGAAGTCCACTGCCGCCCCTTTCCTTGACTTTTCTATTTCCCTTTCCTTCTCTTCTCTTCGCCCATCTCTCTTCCAGCCAACGTTGATTGGCTATCAACCCATTCTTTTCCTTGTTTTGTCCTCTAGCCATTTATCCCCTCATTTAATGCTTTCCTACCTTTTATTCAAAATTAAATTCTAACAATTTCTTGTTACGCTTTAATATTTATTTCTTTCTTTTATCAACCATACTATACATCATGACTTAAAATGTAAAGTGGAAATTCACATTCGGTTATTCTTTAATTTCACTAAAAGAATTTATTTCCACTATCAATAATGTACATATATGGTATACAGTATAATAAAATTCGGATTTTACATAGGTAAATAATAATGTGGGCCCCACTTGAAATTTTGAGCCTCGATGTATGCATGATTGAAAAACTAGTGTATGGATGGTGTTATAATTATATTATGGCAACTTTGAGGCCAAAATACCTTATTTACATCATTTTGAGAAGTATGACAAACAAATTAAAAAATGACGGTTACGTCCCAAGGGTATTTTTGTAAATTGTACCCAAACTAAAATGAATTGGGATGAAGTAAAACTACCATGATATTCTACATGAAAAGGAGGTTAAGACAGTGTCAAGAGATTTATCGAATTGGTGGTTAAATTGGAGAATTTTGTTAGAGGGTTGCAAGGGGTAAAATCATAATTTCACGCATTCAGTGCAGCACGCGTTGATGAAACCACTTCTAATCATCAAAAAACATCTAATAGGATTATTTGGTGATGGAATCCAAAATTTTGGAGTGCAATTACATAGTTTTTACGACTACAAAAGCTTAAGGGTAAAATTATCCGAAATTTACATAACTAGGGCATTTTCGTCATTTCACCTCCTTCTAGAAGAGTCTTTATAATTCTTTATGCTGATGGCTGGCACTATTCATCATCCCCTCCAAAGCTACCCATGCCACCATGAGAGAAAGAAAGAAAAAGAAATGAAAAACGTTCATAAGTCCTAATCTTGCCAAAATCTCAACAAACTCATAGCTACAAACTTGTTCTACTCTCTCTCCTCTATCAAACCATACCTGTAGTTCTTCAAACAAGTGACAAAACAAGGAGATAGGAGAGCTTAAAGTTTTGATCAAGGTATGCACTCCACCATACATTGTGCTTCATTTGATTCTATTGGTGTAGGATGATAGATCTAAGTATGCTAAACATGTTTATAGCTTTGGTTTTGATTAAATTGAGCAAAAAAAAATTATGCCATTAGAGGGGTTTTGGCCAAGCTTGATACCTTATGGATTCATTATGTTTCATGGATGAAATGGATGCCAAATTAATGATTAAGCATGATAGAACATGAATATGGGATTAGATTGTTGAAAATCCTTAAAATGTGAAAGATGGTGAATTCGGCCTCATGAAGGGGAGAGGGTTTGGTGCTGCATTTTAATGACTCTAGGGTGCCATTAGACTGTAGAAATTACAAGGAGTCTACTGGTGCGATTAGATTTAAAATCCGACTTAAAACGAAGAAGTTGTGTTTTAATACATGTAGACAATATATTGCATAAATAATTGCAGTGTCCAATGTGGCTACAATTGAGCATGAGTAATAGCTTAAAAATAAGTATTAAGTGAGCTAATATTTTTGGTGAAATTATCTGCAACCTGGGAGTATCAGTTAATGAGTGGTGCACTTGAAGAGGTCGGATACGTCAGACAGGTAAGGGATGCGTATGTGATCTGTAAGGATATCCCAAGTGCATGATTTCAGTGCACTTAATTTTATAAGAATATTTTTGAAATGAAATGCTTTAGAAACTGTGGAATTGTGGCTGTTTGTGGGTTTTGGAACTGTGTTGAAATTGCAGGAAGGCTAGGGTATTAACAACCGTTTTGCTGCTTAAATTTCTTGGAAAATTCCTTAAAAATGCCATGAAATATTTTAGTGCATATTTGAATGATTTCCTAGCCTTGGAAATGATGAATTTAATATTTTTCATAAACATGAATATACCAAAAAATATTATTTAAATATTTATGTTGCCGAATTTAATTGAAAGTGAGGCTACTGAAAATTCCTCCTACATGTTTTACAGTGTGAGATGTGGTTTATAAAGTGAAAAGTTGCAAAGTGAATATTTTATAAATTATTTCCAGTAAATATTCACTATATGATAATTTAAAACCTTTATGGACTAACTGATAATTTTACCTATTTAATTGATTTCCATAAAGGTGACATTACTATTTAAATATTGTTTTGAGACTGAAATGTTCCTAAATGTGTTTCACAGTGACACACTGTGTTTATGGAACTACTATTAGCTTTGGAAAATAAATATTACTATTTTCCATCAAGTGTGAAATTATCAAAAGATAATATTTCAGTATTTAAAAATGGAACCTTCCCAAAAGGAAAGTATGGAAATGTAGTATATGTGTTTTACGGTGAAATGGAATATTTATGGAATTTATTACTATAGTGTAAATATTTTATAACACTATTTTCACCGTACCATATTCTGTGATTTATACCTTTATGGATTTTCTGAAAGATATTATCTATTTTATTAAATTCCATAAAGGTGGTGAGATTTCGTATACACTGTTTTGAGATTGATAGGCCCCGTATCATGCTGATATGTGATATGTACATGCTGTGTGAAGCTGTTGATACTGATCCTATCTTCAGCATCCCGGTTGACACTTGATTAGTGTATGACCGAAGACAGTTATCGACTATGGCCATAGATCTCATATGATACTGTTATTGTTATTATTCCCTACGGGGATTATAGCATGATATATTGAGGGTGTTGCCTTAGTCTCCACCATTTTTATGAGATGAAAATGATGTTTTTGAATGAATGATGAAATTAAATGATAAAGATTATTTATATGTTTTCAATAGGATTGAAGATGATTTTAAAACGGTTAACCGTACTAAATTGAGTACGATACTGTTTATGAAATTCCAGTGATATATGTGATATGTGTTTCAATGGAAACAGTGATTTAATCTAATATTCTCTTATGATTTATTATGAATATTAGATTATTTGATTTAATGTTTTACTTTATGAAAGTCTTGATTTGAGATTTATTTCGAAATGATATGGAAAAGTGTTTTATATCAGAAATAAATACTTACTCCTTATAGTCACTTCTAGGTTCTGAGACAAGATAAGTATTTCAAAATATCTTTATTACTCCATCTGGATCTCTAGTTGACTATAGTATCTTTCCTATTATGGTCCCTGGTGCACCTATAGGAAAATAAAGCATTTTATTGCATATAGATTTTGTGATATCAAGATTTGCATACAATTCCTTTACTGAGTTGTGGTTTGCTCACTCCTTTATTTTCACTATCCACATATTACTTTCAATGAATTATGTGAGTTACCTATCCGTGGATTGACTATGTTTTGGTTACCCTGAAGTAGTGATAGTGGATCCTGGAGGTATCATGTTTACATTTATATGTTCAGACATTTTTATACAATACTACTCATTGTAAATGTAATTTCAGGGGATGTAAACTGATTTATACAGTTGTAAAGATTTAGTATTAATAAATAAATATTGTTTAAAGTGTTTTACTATCGTAAGTGAACAATGTTAAAGGCATCACAGATAGCCCAACCAATTATTGTATATGTGTGATATCTAGAAATGTGCATGATTACTGTATATTATAGATTGTGACAATTTAATTAGTATCAAAGCAAGGTTGGCTTGATGTCTGTTGATGTCTTTAGCATCGAAAGTGTCGAAAGTGGTTAACATCCCCTGTAGTATTGTATAGTTTGAATGTATAAATGAATCAAGTGACTGAAAATTGGGATTAAGTGTCAAAATTGTGCAGAAGCTAGTGAATTAAGAGTTATCAAAAGGTGTAGTAACCCGAGAATTCTAAGTAAAATGGGTGATCTTTCAATATTCATGAAGGTTCTGTTTGATAAGGTACAGAGAAGAACTCGGTGAGGGCTCGACCAGGATTTTATCTATCCGAATCGAAATAAGACCTTAAAATGATGATATTGAGGTGAAATGTGGATATCATCAGTGCATAGATCTTAAGATCACCTGTTTAAATGTATTTGAAGAGAGAGAGAAATAAATTTGGAAATGACGAATATGTTCTTACCCCGAAATAACTCCTTTGAATAATAGTAAACCAAATCAACATCGAACTGACCGAATGTGACAGAGAAGCTGATTGTGTAAAGAATGTTTCTTATGATACTGTGATGGAATAATTCTTGTATAACAGTCTCTACTATTGGCCCTACCTTTGGTCAGACAAGAGATACAACCTGATGTGTACAGTATGGGAGGTTACGAGATAGTCGCCCTATTATACATTCCTTAGGGCCTAAATTAAATGTGAACAAATGGGGTATTTGGTTAGGAATTGTTTGATGTTATGAGAAGTAATACATTTATTGAATGTGATTGAAAATGTGATCTATGTATTTGATGACTCAAATATCAATATTGTTAATCCTGGTTCTACACATCTTTTCTGTTTCTCGTGTGTATTAATCAAGTACTATTAGAACCAAAAAATTTTAGGGTACTTCCTACCGAATAATATATTGTTTAGAGTATCATAGATTTCTGAAAAGTGTGCATAGAAATGATAAAGTGACTGTAAGAGAGAGAAGGAAAATGACAGCTAACCTAAGTTTGTCGAACATGTCTAATTTCGAAGTAATTCCAAAAATGGAGAGGTTAGTTGTGAATTATGTTGACTTAAATTGTTATATCCAAGATAATACTTTCTTTTATCCTGAATGTTGGATTGTGAGATTGTAAATAAATAAATGTATCAAAGTGGAATGTGTATTGAAATTGTTCAAGTGTTATGTGTATTTGTTACGAGGACGTATGGTGTATGTGAAGGATGTAGAGATGAAATGTCCAAAGAAGTATGAAATTTGTGATTTGAAATTTATTGGATGTAATTCCAAATTTTCCCAAGTTATCATTGACTCGGGAAACCTTCAGGACTCAGTAAAATTATTTTAAGTTCTTTGTAATTTCTTTCAGACGGATTAATACTCTTACGGTGTTTATGAGCCAAATGAAAGAGATATTTAAATCATACTTGAATAAAAGGTGATAGTGTTCAATTATGATATGCTAATATATTCTCAGATATTGGAGAAATGTGAACAGTACCATATATAACCTTACAGACTCTTAGAGATTGGAAACTATATGTCAAGTTTAGTAAAAATGAGTTTGATTAGATGTATATTTTTCTGAGACGTGGTCTCGAATTACGAAGCGACTATGGATTCGCTTAAATTGAGATACAGAATTTATTGAATTTGGTTAAATAGCATAGCCGATCTATGAAAGAGTTTATTGGATCAATTGTTCCACTGATATGAATCATAAGTGCGAAAGTTGAATGTGTGAGTGGAGTATTTAAAGGTATCAAAGGAATTTAATCATGAAGTATTATACTATTCGGGAAAAGCAACTAAAGTGACAAGTGTGTTAAATTGGAAAATGTATTAAGAAGATATTTTATATGATGACTAGAGAATGTGAATTGTGGGAGTAATTTTTAAATTCAGATTGAAAGTGATTTCCTTTGATAATCATGTGTATACGGCTATAGTCAAAATCGAGCCAAACTTAATAAATAAAATTGGTCATACCTAGAGGAATAAATAAATAAATTTACTACCAATTATTTAAATGGATATGCACATGAATTATGAATTGGCACATGTAGTTAGAGATAGAATTGGTATTTTTGAGAATTATCAGTTAAAGAAATTTGATTTTTGAAAGAGATCACACCTCTAGATACATTTTAACCCCAAACGTACTAAAAGTACAATAAGAATGAGTAGTATACTGACAACTCAAGATGAAAAGAGATATAATGAAGGTCAATACCGAATGTTTCATTGATAGTAAATGAAAGTTAAACATTAAAGTCTACTAGTTTATTGCAGCCTCTACCAAATCAATGTGAAAAGGGAGCCAATCAGGAGAGATTTTGTTTTGAGGTTACTAAAGAACCGAAAGAACTATAATGCTATAGAAGTAATTATAGAAATAGAATAATTAAACTAACTAAGTTCTCAGTGACTAGATTTATTATTCTTCTTAATGCCTTAGCCAATATATGTATTCTCTAAAACAGTGAGACGGTATGTTGAGTTCCAGTGAGCATTACTTATGATATGGATTCCCATGTCACATTCTAACTTGCGAGAGAATTCAAGAGACTATGGGAATTCTAATATAGTTCCAGCATCGCTTTTTTTCGTGCAAATTGAAAGATAGATTGAGAGTACTACTCAGACGCTCAAGAATACATTGAGAGCGAGTGCTATGGATTTCAAAAGCTCCTGGGACTACTACAAATTAATTATCAAACTAACATCAGCATGGCACTATTGATATAGAAGGAAATGGGGTACAATGTAGACTTCTAATGATAGAGAAGGACATGGGAAATCTGAAACTGTTAATTCCCGATTTAGTAGAGTAAGCTCCCTATAATGTACAGATTTGGTATAAGGAATCAGAAGTATATATAAGTCGACAGTAAAGTTATACCAATATTAAATGCCGACCTTGATAGTTCCTCATTAGAAATCTTGCATTTCAAAAGTGTTGTGACAATAATGCTCAAAGAAGAAATTTGTATAAGAATTAGAGAATTTAAAGTACATAAGCTATTTCAGTGATTAGTCCAGGCGAAATTTGGAGGACCAAATTTCCTAAAGGTGGGGAGGAAATGTGAGAACCAATTATATGTACTGTACATGTAAAAATAATTATTTATTAATTTAATTTTTGGAATATTTTATAAATTATACGTAACTAGTAATGTGGGCCCCACTTGAAATTTTGCGCCCCGATGTATGCATGACTGAAGAAACAATGTACGGATGGTGTAACAATTATATTATGGCAATGTTGAGGCCAAAATACCTTATTTACGTCATTTTGAGAAGTATAGCAAATAAATTGGAAAATAATTTTTATGTCTTAAGGGTATTTTCGTAAATTGTAGCCAAACTAATATGAATTGGGACGAAGTAAAAATACCATGTTATTCTACATGAAAAGGAGGTTAAGACAGTGTCAAGAGATTTACCGAATCGATGGTTAAATCGGAGAATTTCGTTGGCGGGATTATTTGGTGATGGAATCCAAAATTTTGGAGTGCAATTACATACTTTTTACGACTACGGAAGCTTAAGGGCAAAATTATCTGAAATTTACATAAATAGGGGCATTTTCGTCATTTTGCCCCCTTCTAGAAGAGTCTTTATAATTCTTTGGGCTGATAGTTGGCACTATTCATCATCCCCTCCAAAGCTCCCCACGCCACCATGAGAGAAAGAAAAGAAAAACATTCATAAATCCTAATCTAGCCAAAATCTCAACAAACTCATAACTACAAACTTGTTCTACTCTCTCTCCTCTATCAAACCATACCCATAGTTCATCAACACAAGTGACAAAACAAGGAGATAGGAAAGCTTAAAGTTTCGGTCAAGGTATGCACTCCACCATACATTGTGCTTCATTTGATTCTATTGGTGTAAGATGATGGATCTAAGTATGCTAAACATGTTTATAGCTTTGGTTTTGATTAAATTGATCAAAATAAAATTATGCCATTAGAGGGGGTTTCGGCCAAGCTTGATACCTTATGGATTCATTGTGTTTCATGCATGAAATGGATGCCAAATTGATGATTAAGCATGATAGAACATGAAGATGGGATTAGATTGTTGAAAATCCTTAAGATGTCAAAGATGGTGAATTCGGCCTCATGAAGGGGAGAGGGTTTGGTGCTGCGTTTTGATGATTCTAGGGTGCCATTAAACTGTAGAAATTACAAGGAGTCTACCGGTGCGATCAGATTTAAAATCCGACTTAAAACGAAGAAGTTGTGTTTTAATACCGATAGAAAATATATTGCATAAATAATTGCAATGTCTAATGTGGCTACAATTGAGCATGAGTAATAGCTTAAAAATAAGTATTAAGTTAATATTTTTGGTGAAATTATCTGCAACCTGGGAGTATCGGTTTATGAGTGGTGCACTCGAAAAGGTCGGATACGTCAAACAAGTAAGGGATGCGTATGTGATCTGTAAGGATATCCCGAATGCATGATTTCAGTCCATTTAATTTTATAAGAATATTGTTGAAGTGAAATGCTTTGGAAACTATGGAATTGTGGCTGTTTCTGGGTTTTGGAACTGTGTTGAAATTGCAAGAAGACTAGGGTATTAGTAGTCGTTATTCTACTTAAATTTCTTGGAAAATTCCTTAAAAATGCCATGAAATAAGTGTGAAATTATCGAAAAATAATATTTTAGTAGTTTAAAATGGAATCTTCCCGAAAAGAAAGTATGGAAATGTAGTATATGTGTTTTACGGTGAAATGGAATATTTATGGAATTTATTACTATAGTGTAAATATTTTATAACATTGTTTTCACCGTACTATATACTGTGATTTATACCTTTATGGATTTTCTGAAAGATATTATCTATTTTATTAAATTCCATAAAGGTGATGAGGTTTCATATATACTATTTTGAAATTGACAGGTCTCGTATCATGCTGATATGTGATATGTAATATGTGATATGTACATGCTGTGTGAAGCTGTTGATACTGATCCTATCTTCAGCGTCTCGGTTAACACCTGATTAGTGTACGACCGTGGACAGTTATAGACTATAGCCATAGATCTCATATGATACTGTTACTATTCGCTACGGGGATTATAGCATGATATATTGAGGGTATTGCCTTAGTCTCCTTGATTTTTATAATATGAAAATGAGGTTTTTGAATGGATGATGAAATTAAATGATAATGATTATTTATATGTTTTCAATAAGATGGAAGATGATTTTTAAAACGGTTTACCGTACTAAATTGAGTACGATACTATTTACGAAAATTTCAGTGATATATGTGATATGTATTTTGATGGAAATGATGATTTAATCTAATACTCTATTATGATTTATTATGAATATTAGATTATTTGATTTAATGTTTTACTTTATGAAAGTCTTGATTTGAGATTTATTTCGAAATGATATGGAAAAGTGTTTTATATCAGAAATAAATACTTACTCTCTATAGTCGCTTCTAGGTTTCGAGACAAGACAGGTATTTCAAAATACCTTCCTTACTCCATTCGGATCTCTAGCCGACTATAGTATCCTTCCTATTACAGTCCCTAGTGCACCTATAGGAAAATAAAGCATTTTATTGCATATAGATTTCGTGATATCAAGATTTGCATACAAGTCCTTTACTAAGGAATTATGTGAGTTACCTATCTGTGGATTGACTACGTTTTGGTTACCTCGAAGCGGTGATAGTGGATCCTGGAGGTATTGTGTTTACATTTATATGTTCAGACATTTTTATACAGTACTACTCGTTGTAAATGTAATTTTAGGGGATGTAAACTGATTTATACAGTTGTAAAGATTTAGTATTAATAAATAAATATTGTTTAAAGTGTTTTACTCTTGTAAGTAAACATGTTAAAGGCATTACAAATAGCCCAACCAATTATTGTTATGTGTGATATGTGGTAAATGTGCATGATTACTGTATATAATAGACTGTGACAACTAGAGCAAGTTAAATAGAGGTATTTTATGATAAAATAAAATATTTTGGAGTTGGATAAACTGTGTTCAACTAAGTCAATCGTTAAGGCAAAATTAGAATATTTCATTAAGTACAAGGGTATTTTGGTAATTTCAAAAGGGAGATATTTAAAATTAGAAATTTCTACATATTTCTACAAGTCTTGGCCAGCCATCTTCAACCTCCATCACCATCCTCCATAGCCAAGCCTTGCAAGAAAGAAAAAGCCTTTGAAACTTAGTGAAAAATACATCTAAACCGAAATATTTCTTAACAAACCCTGTCTAATTTTTAGTGCTCTACATTTTGGTGCCCAAAACAAGGCCTAAAGTGGCCATTTGCATAGTGAGGGGTCTCCAAGCATTTCGACCAAGGTAAGAATGAGAAAGCTTAAATGTTTTCATAGTTTCTTGATTATTTAACATGTGTTTTAGATGTTTATGCATGAATTCAAGCTAAATTCAACTTGGAACCATGAAATTGGGTACCTTAGGGTTTCGACGAAGCTTAGGGAGACATAAACGTGATGCCTCTTCATATGCTCGAGGATATGTTGAGAGCTTGTGCATTAGACTTTAAAGTCTCCTGGGATGATCATCTTCCATTAGAAGAATTCACCTATAATAACAGTTATCACTGTAATATCAACACGGCACCTTATAAAGCTCTGCATGGTCGAAGATGTCGTTCCACTATTGCATGGGAAGAAGTGGGCGACAGGAAAATTCTAGCTTCCGATTTAGTTGAATAGGCTTCTCGATATGTTCAGCTAATATGTGACAAATTGAAGATTGATTAAAGTCGGGAGAAAAGTTACGCAGATGTCAAACATCGACATTTGGAATTTACTGTGGGAGATTCTGTATTCTTAAAAGTTTCACTTTCTAAGGGGATCATGAGATTTGGGAAAAAGGGCAAATTGAGTCCAGGGTATATCGAACCTTTGGAGATTTTAGATCAAGTGGGAGATGTAGCATATTAGTTGGCATTGTCGCCAAAGCTATCCGGTGTACATAATGTCTTCCACATGTCGGAAGTATTTTCCAAATCCATCTCACATGATTCAGTATAAACCATTGGAGATCAGAGAAGATATGAGTTACGTGGAGAAATCAATACGGATCTTGGATCAAAAAGAGAAAGTATTATTGTCTACGATTATTCCGCTGGTTAAGGTTCTCTGGCAGTACCACACAGAAGAAGAAGCTACTTAGGAATTATAGAGCCTAATGAAAGAAAAATATCTATAGCTCTTCATCAGTCAGGTCTGATCAAATTTGGAGGACCAAATTTCCCAAGGTGGGGAGGATGTGAGATCCCATATCTCTTATCATTGTAGATTATTATCTATATAGCTAAGAATATGGGACATTTTATAATTATCTAAGTGTTAATTAAATTATAAGTGTGGAAGGAAATTAGGAGGTGGGCCCCACTAACTTTCTCATGTCCCAATGGAGTTGAAACTTGGTGGACTCAATATTTAGAGCCAAATAATGTGATGGTAATATTCTACACTTCAAACTCAATTATTTATACATATTTCGAAAAACGTGAAACAATTTGAGAAATGACAATTAAGTCTATAGGCCGTCGAAATTTTTATGAATAATTGTAAATTAAATAGATTTTTGACAAACTATTAGTAATGGATAATTTCTCATGTAACAAAGTTCTAGGTCATGTAGACTAATAAAATAAATCAAGTGTAAATGTAAAAATTTATGCGATTTAATGGTTAACGGTATTTTGATAATTTCACCCAAATAATTAATCCAACCTTAACAAAAGCACCACCAATGATTAGAGTAAGTTGAATAGAGGTATTTTATGATTAAATAAAATATTTTGGAGATTGGATAGACTATTTTCAACTAAGTCAATCGTTAAGGGCAAAATTGGAATATTTCATTAAGTATAAGGGCATTTTGGTAATTTCACAAGGGAGATATTTAAAATTAGAAACTTCTACATATTTCTACAAGTCTTGGCCAACCATCTTCAACCTCCATCACCATCCTCCATAGCCAAACCTTGGAAGAAACAAAAAGCCTTTGAAACTTAGTGAAAAATATACTGAAACGAAAAAATTTCTTAACAAACCCTATCTAATTTTTAGTGCTCTACATTTTGGTGCCCAAAACAAGGCCTAAAGTGGGCATTTGCATAGTGAGGGGGTCTCCAAGCATTTTGACTAAGGTAAGAATGTTAGAAGGCTTAAACGTTTTCATGGTTTCTTGATTATTTAACATGTGTTTTAGATGTTTAAACATGAATTCAAGCTAAATTCAACTTGGAACCATGAAATAGGGTACCTTAGGGTTTTGGAAAAGCTTAAGGAGACATGAACGTGATGCTTCTTGATGTGGAAATGACGTAGAAATTAAGTAGAATTAGTTTAAAGCATGAAATGAAGCTAAAATTGAAGAAACATAATGTGTAGGATGCTAGAACCCATTTGGCCAAGAGAAGGGGAGGAAGAAATCATGTTCATTTTATTGTGTTTTAGGTCCTAGAATAATGTATAAATTCATACGAGACTATAGGGGCAATCAGAATTGAAAACAGAGTTGTTTGGATGCTTAGACTGAATTTAGAACTGCAATAGGCAATGTACTAGGACTTAATGAGCTAAATAATTTTTTAAATCAAATGTGGTAAATTTACTGAGTTTAAATGGTAAATTTGTAGCACAAAGGTCAGAAGGTGAAACTGGTGCTAGTGAGAGAAACACCAAAATTTTGAAAGGTAAGGGATATATGTATGAAGCATGGGGATAACGCGTTGCATGATTTTGATAAATTTTACCTTTATGAAATTGGAAATGATGATTTGGTTTGAAATTGAGAAATGGAACTTGTGGTTTGAACCTGTGTTTTCGTGCAGGAGGTTAAGATAGAAAGAATCGACATGTTACCGAATTTTTTCTAAGTTAACCCAAACCCTTAAATTTATCATTTGGTATGATATTTTAAAAATAAAAGAAAATGATTTAATTGTTTGAAATTCAAGTTCCTAAATTTGACTTTATGCATATTAAATCACAAATTTAGTTTTTGAATAAATTTTATAAGATTTTATATGTTTCTTGATACTTGTATATTTTTATATATTTCTGTGGTATCCAAATAAAATATTTTGAATGCTCAATATCATTTTCAGAATATTTTGTGAATTTTCATATTTAGGTATATTGAATTTTTGAATTTATTTCTTATGAATTTATTTAAGGTAAGATTTATTAAATTTATTTTCATAAACAAATCTGAAATGATTTATGAAATATTTTGAGACTGTTGGCCTCGTATCTATCTGGCAGGTACATGCATTTTCGTTCTATTCCGATGCTATTAACTCTAGCCCAGTCTTTAGCTCTCATAGTTGTCAGCTGGTTAGTGTACATTGTGGCCCCTGACTATGGCCATACGTCTACTATAATGCATGAGTCAATTGGGTGAAGGCTAGTCTCCACTATACTTTTACTAGGGTGGTAAATCCCTGGTTAAAATAGATCTAAGCACTCTCATATTTGATTTGTTTCAGATTTCATTTATTTTATATGATAAGTATACTTTATGTTTAATAATATCATTTATAAAATATAATATGCTTTGTAAATTATATTTACTTGAGTTGTTCACCCAAAATATGATTTATATTGTTTATGGAGTAATTTAGAAATAAGTTTTCTGTTATGCTTTATGCAATGGTTTGATGCAAGCTATTAGAATCATTTACTGAATTTTGTGACTAAATTAAATATTATTGAATTCCTTATAGTGGACTTGGATGCCGGGACACGTGAGGTACTTCAAAGCATCCTTCTGTACTCAACTTAGTTATCTAACCTATTATAATATCTTTTCCGAACTCGTGCCTTCAATTAATATTTTTCGTATATAGGAGCATTATTATTTAAATATAGCATATAGGATATGTTGTATCAGCTTTCATATATATATTTCTTACTGAGCATAAGCTCATCCCTTTAATTTTCCTCTTAGATTACTTACAGTAGATTTTGGGTCTACATCTGGAGGACCTGATTTTGGTATCCCTCAGGCGATCATCTACTTTCGTCAAGGTATACGAGTTATTTTATGTATTCAGCCTTTTATGTACAGTTCTACTTTTATGTATATATTACTTGTGATGTAAATTAGTTTATACATAGGACATTGAGATTGATTATATTTATGAATAAGTATTTAAGAATTTGAATCTTGGGTTTGTATAAAAAGGATAAATTTTATTTTGAATATATATGTCGACAATGCAGACAGCCTAACTATAAATTGATTAAATAATGTGAAATTAGTAAAATATTTGTTATTTCGATACGTGACACATTATAATAACTTTACCGAGTCCTAAATATTGTCTTAATGACATCAGTTTCTCAAATTTTAACCGATAGTACCCCGATTAGTAATTGATCTTAGAAAACATTTATGCACCCCTAAACGGATCAATTAGACCATCAGTCCTTTGATAGATGCATATTTATACTTGGTGATAACACTATCATTTAATCGATATTTGATGTATATTCATAAACTATTATTATTTTCCTAGACAAATAACATTGTTTTCTCCCACATGAATACATTAGGAGAGATAAATTCTTTTATTCAATAATTTCTGAAGCTACTTCGTAAGCTTCTTCAACTCTGTTTAAGTCACTCGATAAGGGTTTAGAAATAAACTCTGTATCGAAAATTGAATCAGTGATAACCTGAGAAATTTATTTGGAATTAAATCCGGTAACTTTCAAATTATAATCTTATTCAACTTTGGACGTTTCGTCTCTACATCCTTCATATATTCCATACATCCTCGAAACATATGCACATAACACTTAAACAATTTCAATACACATTCCACTTTGATTCATTTGTTTATTTACAATTTCACCATATAGCATTCCAAATGAGAGGAGGTGATATACTAGATATAACAGTTTAAGTTAATACAATTCGCAACTAACCTATTTATTTCTAGAATTACTTCAAATTCCTAAGTATTTAGTAACTTAGGTTAGCGGTCATTTCCCTCCTCTCTTATAATCACTTTACAATTCCTATAAACACTTTTCAAAATTTTATAATACTTTAAACAGTATATTATTCTGTAGAGTATATTCCAAAATTTTTTGGTTCTACAAATATCTGTTTAATACACATAGGAAACAAAAGAGATGTGTAGAACCAGAATTAACAATACTAATATTGAGTTATCACATACACAGATCACATTCTCAGTCACGTTCAGTAGGTACATCACTTCTCATATCATCAAACAATCTCTAACCAAATGCCCCGTTTGTTTACATCTAATTCAGGCCCTAAGGAATGTATAACAGGGCCGACTATCTCACGACCTCCCATACTGTACACATCAGGTCGCATCTCTCGTTGAGCAAAGGTGGGGCCAATAGTCGGGACTGTTATACAAGAATTACTCTATCACAGTATCATAAGAAACATTCTTTACACAATCAATTTCTCTATCACATTCGGTTAGTTCGATGTCGATTTGGTTTACTATTATTCAAAGGGGTTATTTTGGTGTAAGGACACATTCGTCATTTCCAAATTTATTTCTCTCTCTCTTCAAATACATTTAAACAGGTGATTTTAAGAACTATACACTGATGATATCCACATTTCACCTTAATATCATCATTTTAGGGTCTTATTTCAATTCGAACAGAAAAAGTCCTATGAGGCCCTCACCGAGTTCCTCCCTGTACCTTATCAAACAGACCTTTCATGAATATTGTAAGATCACACATTTTACTTAGAATTCTCGGGTTACTACCCCTTTTGATAACTCTTAATTCACTAGCTTCTGCACAATTCCGATGCTTAATCCCAATTTTCAATCACTTGATTCATTCATACATTCAGACTATATAATACTACAAGGGATGTTAACCGCTTTCGACACTTTCGATGCTAAAGACATCAATAGATATCAGGCCAACCTTGCTATGATACCATCTAAATTTTCACAGTCTATAATACACAATAATCATGCTCATTTATCACATATCACACATATACAGTAATTGGTTTGGCTGTCTATGATGCATTTAACACTGTTCACTTACAATAGTAAAACACTTTAAACAATATTTATTTATTAATACTAAATCTTTACAACTGTATAAATAAGTTTACATCCCCTGAGATTACATTTACAACGAGTAGTAATGTGTAAAATGTCTGAACATATAACACAATACCTCCAGGATCCACTGTCACTGCTTTGGGGTAACCAAAACATAGCCAATCCACGGATAGGTAACTCACAGAAATCATCGAAAGTAATCTGTGGATAGTGAAAATAAAGGAGTGAGCAAACCACAGCTCAGTAAAAAAATTGTATGCAAATCTTGATATCACGAAATCTATATGCAATAAAATGCTTTATTTTCCTATAAATGCACTAGGGACCGTAATAGGAAGGATACTATAGTCTGCTAGGGATCCAGATGGAGTAAGGAAGGTATTTTGAAATATCTGTCTTGTCTAGGAACCTAAAAGCAACTATAGGGAGTAAGTATTTATTTTTGATATAAAACACTTTTCCATATCATTTTGAAATAAATCTTAAATCAAGACTTTCATAAAGTAAAACATTAAATCAAATAATCTAATATTCATAATAAATCATAAGAGAATATTAGATTAAATCACCATTTCCATCTGAACACATATCACATATATCACTGAAATTTTCGTAAACAGTATTGTACTCAATTTAGTACGATAAACCGTTTTAAAAATCATCTTCCATCTTATTGAAAACACATAACTAATCATTATCATTTAATTTCATCATCCCTTAAAAAAAAACATCATTTTCATATCATAAAAATTGTGGAGACTAAGGCAACACCCTCCATATCTCATTTTATAATCCCCGTGTGGAATAGTAATAGTATCATATGAGATCTATGGCCATAGTCTATAATTGTCCTTGGTCGTACACTGATCAAGTGTCAATCAGGACGCTGAAGATAGGATCACTATCAACAGCTTCACACAGCATGCACATATCACATATCACATATCACATATCACATGTCAGCATGATACGAGGCCTATCACTCTCAAAACAATGTAGACGAAATCTCATCAACTTTATGGAATTTAATAAAATAGATAATATCTTTCAGAAAATCCATAAAGGTATAAATCACAGCATATAGTATGATGAAAACAGTGTTATAAAATATTTGCACTGTATTAATAAATTCCATAAATATTCCATTTCACCGTAAAACACATATACTCACATTTCCATACTTTCCTTTCGGGGGAATTAAATTTTAAAGTTATTGAAATGTTATTTTTGATAATTTCACACTTTATGGAAAATAGTAATATTTATTTCCAAAGCTAATAGTAGTTCCATAAACATACCGTTTCATTGTGAAACACATTTCAGTCTCAAAACAATATTCACACAATAGTATCACCTTTATGGAAATCAATAAAATAAGTAAAATCTTCAATCAGTCCATAAAGGTTTTATTTATCATACAGTGAATCTGAAAATAATTTATAAAATATACACTTCTCAACATTTCCTTTTTTAAACCATTTCTTACACTGTAACACATTTAGAAGAAATTTCTAATAGCTTTATTTTCAGTAAAATCGGTAACATGAATATTTAAATAATATTTTTTGGTATATTCATGTTTTATGGAAGATATCAAATATCTCATTTTCAAGGAAAGGAAATCATCCAAATATGTATAAAAATATTTCATGCCATTTATAGAAAATTTCTAAGGAAATTTCAGCAGCATAACGGCTGCGAATATCCTAGCCTTCTTGCAAATTCAACACAGTTCCAGAATATCCAACAGCCACAATTTCATAGTTTCCAAGACATTTCATTTCTAAAACATTCTTTTAAAATTTTTTGCATTAAAATTATGCATTCGAGGTATCTTTACAGTCCATATACGCATCCCTTACCTGTCTGACATATCCGACCTTTTCGAGTGCACTACTTGTAAACTGATACTCCCAAGTTGCAGATAATTTCACCAAAAATATTAGCTTATTTCATACTTACTTTTAAACTATTATTCATGTCTAAGTCAGCCATATTGGATATTGCAAATATTTTTGCAGTATAATTTCTACCGATAGTATAACATAACTTCTTCGTTTTAGGTCAGATTTTAATTGTGAGCATACCAGCAGACTCCTTGTAATTCATACAGTCAAATGGCATCCTAAAATCATCAAAACCAGCCATGCACAATGTTCCTCTTATGTTGACCGAAATTCCCTTCTTGAAATTCTTAAGGAATTTCAACAATCAGCCATGCACAATGGTCCCCTTATGTTGACCGAAATTCCCTTCTTGAAATTCTTAAGGAATTTCAACAATCCAACATCTAAATCTTGTTTAGCCATTCACATTACATCATTTAGCACCAATTTCATGCATGAAAGACCACATTTCCCTTAGGTTCCAAGCTTGGCCGAATACCCCTTGAATAGAAAAATTTTATTTAGCTAAATTTAATCAAAATTAAAGCTATAAACATGTTTAGCATACCTCAATTAATCTTCCTACACCATTAGATTTCAAAGAATCAATATGCATAGTAAGATCCATACCTTGACCAAATCTTTGAAGTTTCCTTTCTCCTTGTATTATGGCTTATTTTATGAACTATGAGTATGGTTTGATCGAGGAGAGAGAGATGAACAAGTTTGTAGTTATAACTTTGTTGAGATTTTGGCTAGTTTAGGATTTATAGAAGTTTTTCTTTTATTTTCCTTTTCTTCTCCCTAAGATGGCGTGGCAGCTTTGGAGGGGATGATGAATAATGCCTGCCATCAGCCCAAAGAATTATAAAGACTCTTCTAGAAGGAGGTGCAATGACGAAAATGCCCCTAGTTATGTAAATTTCGAACAATTTTGTCCTTAAGCTTCTATAGTCGTAAAAACTATGTAATTGGACTCCAAAATTTTGGATTCCATCACCAAATACTCTTATTAAACATATTTGGATGAATAAAAGTGGTTTCGTCAATGCGCGGTACATCGAACGCGTGAAATTACGATTTTACCCCTTATGACCCGCCAATGAAATTCTACAATTTAACCACCGATTTGATAAATCTCTTGACACTGTCTTAACCTACTTTTCATGTAGAATAACATGGTATTTTTACTTCATCCCAATTCATTTTAGTTTAGGTACAATTTACAAAAATACCCTCAGGACGAAACCATCATTTTCCAATTTGTTTGTCACATTTCCCAAAATAATTCAAATAAGGAATTTTGGATCTCAAATTCCCATAATATCATTATTACATCATCCGTAGACTGTTTCTTCAATCATATATACATTTGGGCTCAAAATTTCAATGTGGCCCACATTACTATTTACTTATAATTTACAAAATATTCCAAAAATTAAATTAATAAATAATTATTTTTACATGTACAGTACCATATAATCAATTCTCACATTTCCTTCCCACCTTTAGGAAATTTAGTCCTCCAAATTTCGCATGGACCAATCACTGAAATAACTTATGTACTTTAATTCTCTAATTCTTATATAGATTTCTCCAGTACTTTCGAAATGCAGGATTTCTAATGAAGAACTCTCAAGGTCGGCATTTAATATTGGTATAACTTTACTGCCGACTTATATAGAGTTCCTGATTCCTTATACCAATTTGTACATTATAGGGAGCTTGCTTTACTAAATCGGGAGTTAATAGTTTCAGATTTCCCATTTCCCTCTATATTATTGGAAGTCTACCTTGTACACCATTTTATATCTCATATAGTGTGAGACCTGTTTACATTGTACTATATATGGCATTTTGTAATTATTTATTAAGTTAAACATAATGTATTTTGTGATTTAAGTGAATAAGTAATGTGGGCTCCACTTTAATTGTTATGGTTTCGATGGATTCAAGACTAATAATACAGTGTACAGTGGGTGAAATAAATATAATATGATGATTTTGAGATTTAAAAATAATTTTTATATTATTTGTTATTATTTGGTGAATTTTGAAAAACAAATTGGAAAATAATAATTACGTCTCAAGGGCATTTTTGTAAATTATGCTCAAACTAAAATGAATTAGGATGAAGTAAAAATATCATAATATTCTACATGAAAATTAGATTAAGACAATGTCAAGAGATTTATCACAAAGGTGGTGAAGTGAGAGAAATTCGTCAGCGGGTCGAGGGGTAAAATCATAATTTCTCACTATCCGTGCACCGCGCGTCAACGAAATCACTTCCAATCATCAAGATACATTAAATATGATTATTTGGTGATGGAATCCAAAATTTTAGAGTCCAATTACATAATTGTTACGACTACGGAAGCTTAAGGGCAAAATTGTCCAAAATTTAATAACCAAGGGCAAAGTGGTAATTTTGCCCCTCTCTAGAAAGTTCAATAAGTCAGCCCCTTATTCAGCCGGCCACTATTCATCATCCCTTACCCCAAGCCCACGCCATTTTTGAAGAAAAAGAAAGAAGAAAAGAAAATAAAGAAAAACATAAAGAAACTTAGCTTATTTTAACAAATTCAAAACACAAAAATTATTCCTTTCATTCTCCTCTCTTCATCTACACCCTTGGTTCATCAAACAAGCAACAAAATAAGAAAAAAAACAAGGGGGAAGGTTCGGTCAATGGTAAGCCCATGCATTCCTTATGGTTTCTTCAATATTTAATGGTGAATTTCTATGTTTTTCATCATGCTAAGGCTAGATCTAGCATTATTTTTGTTTAAATCCAATTAAAACTTGATAAAAGGGCACCTTGGGGTTTTGGTTGGGATAAGGACATGAAGAAATCATGGTGAAACTTGCACAAAAAGGGTGCTAAAATGCATAATGGACTTAGATAGACAATTTGGTAAGCATAGTTTGAAGAAATGCCTTAAGTAAGCCTATAGACACCATTCGGCCATGGGGTTTTTGGCAGCTTAGGATACTACATTTTATGGTTTGGATATGTCAAATTAATGTAGGAATAAAAAGAGGAAGAATGGTGAAATCTGATCTGAAATTGCAACTAAAACGGGAAAGTTAAGTTTTACTACTAGTGTAATTTACACTAGTTAGGCATAGGCAGTATCCAATGTGGTTGCATTTAGTGAAAGTTAATAGCTCAAAAATAAGAGGAAAATTAATGAAAAATTTTGGTGAAATTTTTGCACCCGGAAGCATTGGATTTCGTGTGGTACTACCGAAAGGGTCGGTAATACTAGACAGGTAAGGGAGAAGTGTGAAAGTCGTAGGGATATAACGAATTGCATCATTTTATGAGTATGATTTTATGATATTATTTGGGTGTTGAATTGCCTTGAAATCATGCATATTGTGGTATTACGACTGTTTTATAAACTGTATCTTAAGTACAGGGGTTAGGAAAATCGCAGCTGTTATACCTTCGGAAATTTCTCAAAATAGTCTAAAATAGCATGAAATATTTTAGATGCATAAATTGAGTGAATTATGTATTTTGGAAATTATTTCCAATGTTTTTCCATAAATTGGAAATTTATCGAACAATATTAATTAAATATTCATGAAATTGAAATTTATTGAAGTGAGATTATAAATACGTTCTTTATGATATTTTATAGTAAAATTGAACGTTTATAATTTTTCTCATTAAAGCAGAATATTTTATCGACTGTTTTCACTGTACTATTAAATATGAATTATAAATACCTTTTGAAATTTCATTAAATTTAAATGATATTGGTTTAAATTCCTTAAAGGTATTTTCTATTGTAAATAAAATGATTTTGAGACTGTTAGGCCTCATTATCATGTTCACTGTTACCGTACTATCACTTTGGTTGATTGACCTGCCAAGTCATCAGCAGTCCTAGGGTCACCTGGCAAGTGTATTTGTGGACACCCTATAGACTATGGCCATAGATTTTACTATATACTGTTACTGTTTCCTTTCGAGGATATTTATAACATGATTTTACTGTATACTGTTACTGTTGCCTAGTCTGAACCTATTGTTAAACGATTACTGAACTGTGATTTACTGATTACTGATTACTGTTTACTGAACTGTACTGAAATATTCTGTTTATTGAAATGAAAATATTTATAACATTTTTTCAAATTTTGAAATAATTACTGAACTGTTACTGAACTGTGAAATTTAACCGTTTACAGTACTGAACTGTTTATTCACTGTTTACTGAAGTGTTTTATCGTATTGTTACTAAACCAATTTATATACTGTTACCACTGTTCAAATTTAACTGTTTACTGTACTATTTTATTACTATCACTGTCACGTGTTTTAAAAGTGTTATCGAAGTGATTAAATTAGAGGGTTTATTTACCATTTATTATTTATGAAAAACATTATTAAATTGTTTTATATCAACAATTTATGAAATACTCCCTATAGTCGCTCTGGCTTTCTGGGACAAGACAGGTATTTCAAAATACCTTCCATGCTCTATCTGGATTTCCCAGTCGACTATAGTATCCTTCTGATTACTGTGCTTAGTGAACCGTTAGGAAAATAAATATTTCCAGCATATAGTTTTCGTTATATCAGTCTTGCATATGACTCCTTTACTAAGCACGTTTCGCTCACCCCCTTACTTTCCACTCCACAGGATACTATATTTGGATAAGTGACATACCAACCCGAGATTATTGGTTGCAATTTTGGTTACGCGAGTTTGCATATTGTTGATCTTGGAGGTATTTTTATTTTCTTTTATATATTCAGATTAAATGTACAGTACTACTTAAATTATAAAGTAGATACAGGCGATGTAAAGTGTTAAGGAATATTATTAAATGTTATATTTCGATTTTGTAAATTAATTAAAGTCTACTGTTACCACTGTTACTGTTTAACTAAGGCATCACAGACGGTCCAACCGTCAAATATGTGTAAAAATGTGTGATTTACTGTACATTTGGAGTGTTACAGTTTTATTGGTATCAAAGCAAGGTTAGTCTGATGTCTGTCGGTGCCTTAAGGTAAAAGTGAAGTGGTAAACATCCCCTACAGTACTATATAGTCTGAATGTATAAATGAATATCTAATGGGAAGTGAAATAAATTGTATCTGTGGTGCATATATGAGTGGAAGAAAGGTAACGCGCTCATTTATGGGTAGAGGTAAAGGTAGACAAAACAGACTCCGGAGCCCCATACTCCTGAGCAAGTACCAGAGACCGCCCCAGGACTTGCTCTCCCGCTACAGCCGGAGAGTCCTAATACACAAATAATGAGGATTATGAGGATGCTAGCTGATTTTATGGCTATGTCTCAGGCTGATCGAGCTGTAGATAGGGCGAAGAGAGAGAGAACAACCCCCGTAGCCCCATCAATAGCACCAGCCCCACCTCAACCAGCACTAGTAGCACCCGCCTCAGCTTGTTCCACCATCGGCACCTCAGCCATAGGCAGTTCCACCATAGCCACCAGTTCAGCCGCCTAGAGATGTGAAGTCTTATTGTGATGTAAATTTGGTCCGGTCATTTAAGAAATTGGATTCGTCGAAGTTTAAGGGTACCAGGGATCCGTTGGTGTCAAAATAGTGGATTAATACGGTTGAGAAGCTATTCAGGTATATGAGGTGTTTGGAGACCGAAATAGTAGGTCTAGCAGTGTTCCAGTTGATGGATGATGCGAAGCACTGGTGGAAGGCTACACAGATAATCCTGCTTGCTCAGCATTAGGTGGTGACTTGGGATATTTTTTTGGAGGCCTTCAGATGACAGTACATCCCTGACACAACATAGAAGAAGTTACAATAAGAGTTTTTGGATTTGGTTCAGGGGAGTATGTCAGTTGATGAGTACGAGACTAGATTCACCACCCTGACCAGATTTGATCCATAGACTCGGCTTAATGACAGACATAAGATTGACAAGTTTAAGGTCGGATTAATACCCTCATCAGATCTAAGCTAGCCCCATTTGACATTCGTACTTATGATGAGGTAGTAAGACGGGCACAGTTATGTGAGAGGGATTTTGATCAGTTTCAAACAGATACCAGTCATAAGGGAAATGCGAAGGGAAAAGGTAAAAGCTAAAAGAGCTTGACAGACTAGGTAGGGAGCAGCCTAAGAAGGCTAAGTCATTAGGCATGCAGATTTCTGAAGGACGATTCATGAGATCAGTAGCTTCAACCCTTACTATTGGCCCCACCTCTACACAGAGGAGTACAGCGACCAGATGCGGACATTGTGGTAGGTCGCATGGTTCAAGTCCTTGTTATTTATTGACTAAGGCGTGTTTTAGATATGGATAAACAGGGCATATGGTGAGAGATTTCCCGATGCTCAGAGAGTTCGCTACTTCCACTGTTCCCTCTATAGCTCCACCGGCAGCTTCGAGTGAGTCGGAGAAAGCTACACCCTCACAACTGAGGTGTGAGAAGTTACAGTAGGAGTTTTTGGATTTGGTTCAGGGGAGTATGTCGATTGATGAGTACGAGGCTAGATTCACCACCTTGAGTAGATTTGATCCACAAACTCAGGTTAATGACAAACATAAGATTGATAGGTTTAAGGTTGGATTAATACCCTCTATTAGATCTAAGCTAGTCTCGTTTGACATTCGTACTTATGATGAGGTAGTAAGACGGGCACAGTTATGTGAGAGGGATTTTGAGCAATTTCATACAGATACTAGTCGTAAGGGAAAGGCGAAGGGAAAAGGTACAGCTAAGAGAGATTTTGAGGACAGACCTGGTAGGGAGCAGCCTAAGAAGGCTAAGTCATCAGGCATTCAGATTTCTGGGGCGCGATTCAGGAGATCAGCAGCTTCAGCCCCTACTACTGGCCCCACCTCTACACAGAGGAGCATAATGACCAAATATGGACATTATGGTAGGTCGCATGGTTCATGTCCTTGTTATTTATTGACTAAGTCGTGTTTTAGATGTGGATAGACAGGGCATATGGTGAGAGATTGCCCGATGCTCAGAGAGTTCGTTGCTTCCACTATTCCCTCTATAGCTCCACTTGCAACAGCACTGGCAGCTCCGAGTGAGTCGGGGAAAGCTACACCCTCACAGCCGAGGCATGCTATAGTAGCAAAAAAGGGAAAGAAGGCTATGACACAGGGACGGGTGTACACTACAAGAAAAATGACTTTCAGAGACAGAATTTTAGTGACGAAAAAATTTTGTCGCTAAAAAATAGCATCAGCGACGAAAAACATTTTTTACTTAGCGACGGAATTAGTGACAGAATTAGCAATGGAATTCCGTAGGTAATTTGTGAAGGAACATTTTCCGTCGCTAATTTCGTCGCTAAATGTAGGGGGAAGTTACTATTCATTTGGCGCATAAATTAGCGATAGAATTAGTGACGAAAATTTCTGTTGCTAAAACTTATACGTAAAAATTTATGTGTGAAATCCCCAATTTCCATGTATTCCTCCATGTTTGTAAAGTATTTTAATTCCATATGATTAAATAAATAAGAAAATTTGTAGCCAAATAAATCAAAGAGCTTATTTTATTGTTATGGAAATGAATGGAGTATAAAGAAAATTATATTAGAATTTTGGTAATTAAATGTTAAAGAGGTCAAATGGTCAAGGAAACTAATATCAGAAAAATATTAAGAGTATGAGACAAGAAATTATATCAGAATTTTGATTGGAGTTAAGTAGATGAGTCATAGGAGAAAGGGAGAAAGAGAAATTAAATGGTCATGAGTCAAAAAGGTAAAGCATGGCTGAGATGAATTAATGGGATAAAGCATGCATTAAATGCAAATTAGCATAGTCATCATCCCTATCAGCCATCACCAACGTCAGCCACTCTTCCAACTCTCCCTCTCGTTCCATCCAAGCTTCCAAGTTCCATCCATGGCTACCTTGACAAACCACCTCACTCTTCCATCGATCCATTAAGTTCGTAGAACGAAAAACGATCCTTGTCGTTAGACCAAGAGATATCCAAAGTTTGGTGGATTAATTTCAAGTATTGGAAGAGATCTCAAAATTTGAGATTTTGGTCTCTAATGAAGGTAAGAGAATAAGATGATTCTTACAACTTTGTTTATGATTTGGAGTTGTTTTGAGTTAGTATGATATATGTATGTTGATGGTTTAAAGATTTGAATTGATATGATGATTTTAGGTTGAAGAAGTGAAAAGCTAAGGTTGATGCATCAAGTGATCTTGCGTTCTCGAACGAATCAAGGTAAGAAATTTATGTAACGGAAGTAAGGCGGCTATGTCCGTATGTTTTATGATATATGTGTGTGGTTTGGAAAGAAACACCAGCTGATTTCATGTAGGAAAATTGACATTTTCAGACTTGTCTCCTAGTACTAATTAGGCTAGGGGCAGCCGACTGCTTTAAAGGGAAGTCGACTACTTTAAAGGGAAGTCGACTGTCTAGAAACAACCAAAACACCGTTTTTTCGAAAACCGACTCAAACCAGTCGACTGCTATATAAGCCAGTCGATCGCTATATAAGCCAGTCGACTGCTATTTACCGAGAAGCATTCTATTTCAAACCAGTCGACTACTATATGGGACAGTCGACTGCTATTTGCTAAAAATGCATTATGTTTCAAACCAGTCGACTGCTATATGGGACAGTCGACTGCTATTTGTCAAAAATGCATTCTGTTTCAAACCAGTCGACTGCTATATGGGACAGTCGACTGCTATATGGACCAGTCGACTGCCCTCATGTATTTTCAAAGATGAAAATATCGAAATTTTAAATGAAATTAATTTCGACAAAAGAAGTTATGAAGGAGCAGTCGACTGCCCTATAAGACCAGTCGACTGCCATGTATGAAAAGAGCTTTCAAAGCTTATTCGATTTAAACACAAAAGTGTTTTCTGAAAAAGTATATTATAAATGTTTTGAGACTATGGACTGCGTGATGATTATGCATTTCTGATGGCTGGGTGAATCTGATCAAGTCCTCAGTAATATGTATGTTGAGTGAGGAACCCTAGTCAGGTCCTCAATCCCACATGTGATACCTAACTAGTGTTCACTGTGGAATTATAAAGGTAGGAGAGAATCCCTGACCTATACGGAGTGCACTACTGTACTAATGCATAATTAGAGTCATATAAATGGGAATGAACGGTTTATATGACGACTCAATCGCTTAAATATTGTACATAGTCTCCATCTATTTCAAAGTACAATATGTATGTATGAAGAAATGTATGATGTATGTTTTTAAAGTATGTTATGAAGTATGATGTTTTAAAGAAAGAAGTATGATGCATGTTTTATATGCATGCTATATTTTAAAAGAAGCATACAAAGTATGATTGCCATGTCATTTGAAATAAATATGCATAGTTGCAAACAATGCATGAAAGATGTTTATGATGCATGCTTTATAATGCTTTACATGACATTATAGAGCCAAGTAGGAAAAGTGCATATAGAGGCATAGCACGCTCTTTTACATAATTTTCTTACTGAGCGTAAACTCACCCTTTTACGACCATTTTTCCTACAGATTACCTGAAGTGAATCTCGCTCCAATTAGAGGAGCCTGCTTTTGAAAGATTTGAGTGTACTTTCAAAAGACGCTTCCCAGTTAGCCTAGAAGGTATACTTATACGTTTATGTAAGGTAAATTGTAATTCAGCTACAGTACAGTACAAGTAGCCAATAAGTATATAGGATGTCTGGGGATGTAAGATAAGATGATGTATGAGATCCTGTGGAAATGGAATGGTATTTATATATATCATTTTTATGCTTATGGAAATTGAATAAAATGTTTTGAGCTATTAGATAATTAGCTTAAGAGTAAGGGAAGAATGACACTGGATAAACTAAATCAAATAATGTCGGATAAGATAATAAGAAAAAGTTAAGTGAAAAGATGAAGTGGCGGGGACGTCACATTATGGTTTAGAATTAGCGACAAATTTTTCTATCGCTAATTTTGTCGCTGATGAGTTTTAGTGACAGAATTAGCAATGGAAAAAATCTGTCGCTGATTCCAATTGATCCAAATTTATTTAATTATTTATTTTTAAATTTAAAGCATTAGCGACGAAATTTTTCGTTGCTAATTCCGTCACTAAAACTCATCAGCAACGAAATTAGTGACAAAAAATTTCGTCGCTGATATTTAATGAAGAAAATTTATTTATTTATATATTTTTATTTTTTTAGAATTTAAGGCATCAGTGACGGAATTTTCCGTCGTTGATGCTTTTTAGCGATGGAAAATTCCGTTATTGATTATTTTCAGTGACGAAAAATTCTGTCACTAATTATTTAATACGAAAATTAAAAAATTGGAATTAGCGAAGAAAATTTTCGTCGCTAATTCCAATTTTTTGAAATGGGAAATATTTCAAATTAGTATTAGCGACGGAATTTCCGTTGCTAATTCCAATTTTTTGAATTTTTCCCGCCTCCGCTATGGCGGGAAATATTTCGAAATAGTATTAGTAACGAAATTTTCGTCGCTAATCCGTCAGTAATTGAGTCAAAAATTTCTCTGTTATGCGCGCTAAAGCCTCTATAGATTCTTCTATTCTCCATTTTCTCTCCTCTTCACTCCTCTTCACTCTTCCCTATCTTCTTTGTTTGTCTATCTTTTCTTTTTTTTTTCTTAGTTTTTCTTCTTTATCATTCGTTCCTTCTATTTTTTTGCTTTTTTTTTTTGTAAATTTAGTCTGTTTTTCTTTTATGTTTATGCTGTTAATTTTTTTTAATATGATAAACTTTAATCCTTATGTTTTTTTTTTTTACTTACAGATGATGATGATGATGATATGATGAGGTGCTGCTGGTGGTGGTGATAATGATGTTGAACAGGAGGTCTTTTAGTTAATTTATTTTAAGATAATGTTTATGGATTTAAGTATAAATATTATGTTTATTTTAGATGTTTTATATTAGTGGATTTGAATGCTTTAAATGTTTCTCTTTCTCTCTCTCTCTTTATATAAATATAAATAATTAATTCTAGAAATTCCAGAACATTTTTTTTGACAAAATTCATAGAAATTAGCAATAAAATTAGCAACAAAATCTGTCAAATAAGTGAAAATATTCATCACATTAGTGACGGAATTCATCACATTAGTAACGGAATTCTTCACATTAGCTACGGAATTCATCACATTAGCGACGAAATTTCCGTCGCCGATGCTCTTTAGTGACAGAATATTTATTGAATTAAATAAAATAACAAACTATCAGTGACGAAAATTCCATCGCTGATGCCTTTTAGCAATGGATTTTTTTATAAAATAAAAAAATAATAAACTATCAGCGACGGAAATTTTCGTCGTTGATGCCTTTTAACGAAAGATTTTTTTATAAAATAAAAAACAAATAAACTATTAGCGACAGAAATTCTGTCGTTGATTCCCTTTAGCGACGGATTTTCATGTAAATTAAAAGATAAAATTATGTTTTTAGCGACTGAATTTTTCATCACTAATGACATAAAATCCGTCGCTTATGTAAAAAAATTTCGTTCCTAATTAGCGATGGAATTATCGACGGAAATGAAGTTTTAGCGATGGAATGAGCATTAGAGACATCGATTTTTCCAACAGAAAATTTTCATCGGTAATCTGTCAGTAATGACCATCAACTATGGAATTTTTCGTCACTAATTCCATCGCTGAATGTTCATTTTTTTGTAGTGGTACACCTTGGATCAAGAGACTGCCAGCACTTCTGCTGATATGATTAAAGGTAAAGTCTATATCTTTGATATTCCAGTATTTGCGTTATTTGATCCGGGTTCTACCCATTCATTTTTGTCACCTACATGTTCTAATAGGACCCCCGTAGAACCGGAACCACTAGGGTATACTTTACAAGTAAATACCCCATTTAAAGAATCCTAGATGGCAGATATTGTATATAGGAACTGTAAAGTAACTATAAGAGAGAAGGAAACAACAGCTGACCTAATTTTGTTAAATATGTATGATTTTGATGTAATCCTAGGAATGGATTGGTTAGCTGCAAATCATGTTAGTTTGGACTGCTAAACTAAGTTTATTACCTTCTCTCAGCCTGAAAAGTATATTGTAAAACTATTTGTAAATTAAGAAAACTGATGTAGTTATGTGTTTACTGAAATGATATGTTTACTGAATTATGTGATTGTGTATGAATGTGTTTGAAGGTTTTATTGCTTATGTGGAGGACGTAGAAAAGAAACATCCGGAGTTGCATGAGATTCCTGTGGTCAGGGATTTTTCGGACGTATTTCCAGAGGAGTTACCAGGGTTACCATCGAATTGGGAGATGGAGTTTACTATACGGAGCTGATTTCTAGACCCCCATATTAGATGGCACTAACAGAGTTAGAGGAGCTATTGGATAAGGGATTCATACGTCCTAGCGTGTCTTCGTGGGGTGCTCTAATGCTATTTGTCCGAAAGAAGGATGGTGGCCTACGATTGTGTATCAACTACAGGATATTGAATAGGGCTACCATTAAGAACAAATATCCCCTACCTAGGATTGATGATTTATTTGATTAGCTCAGGGGTGCACAGGTGTTCTCCAAGATAGATCTCTGATCAGGCTATCATCAGTTGAAGATTCGGGAGTCAGATGTTCATAAGACAACATTCCGAACTCGGTACGGATATTATGAGTTTCTGGTGATGCCTTTCAGGTTGACGAGTGACCTTGTAGCATTTATGAGTCTGATGAATGAGGTATTCAAACCATATTTGGATAAATTTGTGATAGTGTTCATTGATGACATATTAGTTTATTCTAAGTCTCCGAAAGAGCACGAGCAGCACTTGTATATAGTTTTGCAGACCCTCAGAGATCGAAAGATGTATGCAAAGTTCAGTAAGTATGAATTCTGGCTATATCATATCATCTTTTTGGGACACGTGGTGTCAAAGGACAGGGTGTCTGTTGATCCGTCCAGAATAAAGGCCATTGTGTAATGGGAGAGGCCAAGACAGTGACTGAGATATGGAGTTTTCTTGGTCTAGCCGGATACTATCGCTGGTTCGTCGAGGGATTTTCTAGACTAGCTGCTTCACTGACACGACTCACACGTAAGGATGTGAAGTTCGAGTGGACTAACACGAGTGAGCGTAGTTTCTAGGAGTTAAAGTGGAGACTTACTACTGCCCCGTACTTGCCCTTTCCAGTGGATCTGGTGGATTTACGGTTTATACTGATGCTTTCGCACGGGGATTGGGATGTGTGCTCATGCAGAATGGTCGGGTTATTGCCTATGGTTCTCGACAATTGAAAGATCATGAGAGGAACTACCCGATGCATGATTTAGAGTTAGCCACAGTGGTATTTGCACTGAAGATTTGGTGGCATTATCTATATGGGGAGAAAATTTAGGTATTTATAGACCATAAGAGTCTAAAATATTTATTCTCACAGCGAGAGCTGAATATGAGACATCAGCGATGGATGGAGCTATTAAAGGATTATGACTACAAGATTTTGTACCACTCGGGGAAAGCTAAAGTGGTGGCAGACGCACTGAGCTGCAAGCATGTGGGCATGGTATCGTATATGATGGTCAAGGAGCACGATCTTCTAGAATAGTTCTCGAACCTCAGTTTGAATGTGATTTCCTCTGACAGATATCGGTTTACGGCTAGTTTCAGAATAGAACTGATTTGATATATCGAATCAGAGAAGCTCAGAGGAAGGATACTTACTGCATTGGGGTTACCAGTCAGATACAGATGGGTGTACAGTCAGATTTCAAGATTGGCACCATGGTATTTTGAGGTTCAGGGGTAGGATTTGTGTTCCTAGTGATCAGCAACTTAGAGATTTGATTTTGTTAGAGGTTTATACCTCCAGGTACACTCTACATCCTGGTAGTACTAAGATGTACCAGAATTTACGGAGGGTATATTGGTGGCCAAAGATGAAGAAAGACATCGCAGAGTATGTTGCAAGATATCTCACATGCCAACAGATTAAGATTGAGCATCAAAAGCCTGCAGGTATGTTACGACCTCTACCGATTCCTACGTGGAAATAGGAGCACGTGACTATGGATTTTATTATGGGTTTGCCACGGACACGGAGAGGTTATGATGCTATTTGGGTGATTGTGGATAGATTGACAAAGTCTGCTCATTTCTTAGCCATTAAATCTACGAATCCAGTTAGTGCCTTAGCCGATCTATGTGTCAGGGAGATAGTAAGGTTACATGGTGTTCCATCGAGCATCACTTCTGACAGGGATTCCTGATTCACATCTCATTTTTGGGAGAGATTTCAGGAGGCCATGGGATCCCAACTGAATTTCAGCACCGCTTTTCATCCACAGATTGATGGACAATTCGAGCGCACGATACAAACGCTCGAGGATATGTTGAGAGCGTGTGCACTAGATTTTAAAGGCTCCTGGGACGATCACCTACCTCTAGCAGAATTGACCTATAATAACAGCTATCAGGTGAGCATCGGCATGGCACCTTATGAGGCATTATATGGCAGACGATGTAGATTCCCGATAGCATGAGAAGAAGTGGGAGAGCGTAAACTATTAGCTCTTGATTTGGTCGAGCAAGCTTCTTGAGATGTACAGGTGATTTGTGAAAGGTTAAAGGCGGCTCAGAGTCGGCAAAAGAGTTATGCGGATACTAAACACTTTTTTGCAGGTGATTATGTATTTTTGAAGGTCTCACCATTTAAAGCTATAATGAGGTTTGGTAAGAAAATAAAGCTGAGTCCTCAGTATATTGGACCATTCGAGATCTTAGATCGCGTGGTAGATGTGGCATATAAGTTGGTGATAACTCTATGAAAATAGAGTTATTTTAGTATTTTATTGGTTAATAATGATTTAATTCCCTCATTATGTTGTTAATTATTCCCTTAATTTTATTAAATTCCTCATGTTTTGCAGAAAAATAAATTCAAGATGAATTTCAATCTTTTTAGTAAAAAAATAGACTAAAATGGGCAAGAAAGGAGATTGGACTACTACAAGACAAGGGAGCATGACTCTTCATTTTCTCTCTTATCTTTTGACATCTAGTATGCCATATATCATCATCCTACTCATTCTTAGTGGATAAGAACAAAAGACATATGCCAACACATGGAGGACACATGCCCTTGTCACCTAGCATGCTTATATGGACTTAGACCTGGCAATCCGTGTCTTCATGTCATGACACGACACGACAGGAGTCAAGACACGACACGAATTATAAAATGTGTCTGAATCGTAAACACGAACACAACATGTTTTTTTACGTGTAACACGTGACACGATACGATTGACACGTGATAGTTATTCGTGTCACATGACACGAGATAGTTATTCGTGTCACATGACACGACACGACACAGCACGACACGGTTAACACGAAATTGACACGACACGATTTAAACTAAATAACATGAATGACACGATTAAAAATCAAAACATAATACAAAATGATAAAAAAAATCATATTTATATTTATTCACATCTATATTAATTAAAATTCAAATATTAGTAACAAATATAACAAAATAATAATATCTTCGATCCATACAATGAATAATACAAATATAACATAATTCATCGTCATCATATGATTATGATTTAAGATTAAGTATATAAAAAAATCAATAAATCATTAATATATAATAAGTATATTATTATCTTATTCTGATTATAATAATTTGTATATTAGTATTATGTTATTTTAATTTCGTATAATGTAATAATTGATAAATCAATAAATTAATTATGTTATTAATAAGTATATTATGTTAGTGTACTAGTATCTTATGATAATTATGTTATCAATAAACTAATTATTATAATTGATAAATCATTAAAAAGTATATTATGTTAGTATATTAATATCTTATTCGTATTATAATAATTTGTATGTTAGTATTATCAATTATGTTAGAATTTGTATGTAGTGTTATCAATTATGTTAGTACTTGTATGTAGTGTTATCAATTATGTTAGTATTTGTATGTTAGTGTAGTGAATAATGTAATTCTGTAAAGTGTAAACTCTTAATTTCTTATCAATATCATGTAATATAATGTCAATGATATTTTATACAATCTCTTATTAGTATAATGCATGACTTATATTTTATACATTATAATAAAAAATATCATATATATTTATACATTATAGTTTTATATATGTAATGTAAAAAATTGATAATTGTATCTTAAGTTCTTAACTTACAATAAATTTTTCTTAAATTCAATACTTTATTTTCCAAATTTTAAAATTTTATTATCTTAACCATAATTAACTAATTTAATTTTATAATTTAATTTATTAATTTATTTTTTTGCAATATTTATTAAAGCATTAATTTGTTTTAAGATATAAATTTTCATAATAAATTATATCAATATAGTACACTTGTTCATTTGGCAAGGCACTTAAGTATTTTCGTATTTGGCCAAGGTTCAATTCCCACTAAAAGCATATATAATTACCGTGTCTTACACGTGTATCCGTGTAACATGGTTTTCTTTAAGCGTGTTTTCGTGTCGTGTACATGTTATTCGTGTATTCGTGTGACACGATTTTCTTAAACGTGTTTCCTTGTCTTACACGTGTTTAACCGTGTCTTATACGGTTAAACACGAAAATTATCGTGTCTAAATTTGTGTCGACACGGATAAACACGAAACACAAATTTTTCAAACACGGACACGGTTTTTTCGTATCGTGTTCTTGTCGTGTTATACGTGTCGTGTCTAAATTTGCAGGACTAAGACAAAAAGGAAGGTGCTAGAAAGGGAGAGGTGTCCATGGCTGATGTGGGCACTTAAATGACATGAAAATATCTACTTTGAAGAGCCAAGGACATGAAGACAAGTGGCAATTAATGCCAACTCATCTAGGATAAGAAATTATCATTGTATCCCTAGGTTAAGTGACTATATAAGTAACTTTATGAGACCTAACCTAGGGTGGGTTGCCTAGGGTTTAGTTTTATTGTTTTTCCAACAACTTTTTTTTTTCTTTACAAGTTTAGAGCAGCCACCATTTTTATTTCCTTAATGTTCTTTACATTTTTGCAATTTAAATACAAGTTTTCATGATGCTTTCCTTTACTCTTTACTAAATTCTTGCACTCTTTACTTAAGCTTTTTGTTTCTTCAAATTTCCAGCAACTATATTTATCTTCTACTCTCTCTTTTTCTTTTATTTTGGTTCATGATTGAGTCCCATGATCATGGGAGCTTAAGAGGTTGAAAAACTACCTCCGTAGCTCTTGTAAGGGAGCTTGGTCCATAGTTTCCTTTTGCAATTTTTATTTTATGCTTTTAAAAGTCTAAATGAATTTTTAGTATTTTTATTCTACTGTTTTAGGGGTCTAGTTTAATGATTTAAAGCATTTTTTAAAAATATTTTAAAACAAAAATAAAAAAATGTTTAAAGTAGGATATGTAGGAAGTTGGTCTTATTTTAGGTTAGTCTAGAGTAGGTTTCTTTAGCAATTCTTCTTTCCTATTTTCAGATCTTTAAATAATTTTTTAGAATTTTTTTATACTGTTTTAAGAGTCGATTTTATTGGGTTAAATCAGTTTTTACAGATTTTACAAAACAAAAATACAAAAAATGATCAAAGTTGGAGAGTTAGCTTAGGAGTTATTTTTGACTGTTTTCAATTTTTCACTTTGTAACTGCTGTTTGGTTCGGTTTTAGGGTCCCTTTAGGTTCTGTTTTTTGTCCTTTTTAGTGTCTTTTAACTTTTCTATTGGTTGGTATTAATTTCATGCAATTAGGTTAGGGTTTACTAAGTGTTTGATACATGTTCTAGGTTAGTAGTTGATGTTTCATGCAAATTGTTAAATCTGTCCAACAAAGTGACGTTTTTTATAGCCTCTTTTTAGGTCAGTATTTGCTTCATTTTAAGGTCCATTTATGTGTCTTAGGGTCATATCTAGGTTATGTTTTAATTTGGAAATTTTAGGACTTCATTTAGATTAGGTTCCATTGCATTTTTTTTAGACATAGTTGCATTGGAACACTATTTTTACTGATCAGATTTAGTGGGCTGTTTGCATTTTTTTGACTACTGTTTTATGACATTTTAAGGTGCATTTAGGTAGTATTTAATCATAGTAGGACCATACATTCATTAGGTAATATTTTGGGCTAGCTTAAGTTGCATTTTCATGCCATTTACAGCATAAACTTTGCATTTATTTTCATTTAGGCGTCCTTAGCTAAGTGTTCTGTCCAAATTCTTTTTTTTTTTAGTTGCTGTTTTGGAAGTTGTTTAGGTCAAGTCACTTTAAGTTTAGGTCAATTCAAGTGCATTTAGATAGTGATTTGAGTATAGGACAAGTTTAATTAATTTACATAAGCATTTAGTTGCATTTTTAGGTTCATTTAGTATTAAATTTCATTTCTGTCCAGGTTTTATATTCACATTAATTCTATGTATTTACGTATTGTTTTAGGTACATTTTAGGTGTCATAGGGTAGTATTCATATAGTTGTTTGATTATGTAAAGTTTAGTTTAATTTCAAGTTCATTCACTTAGGCATTTCCATGCATTAGTTTAGGAACTTCATGCATTAATTCATTTTTCTTTCAATTGCATTAGTTTTGATTTAATTTATTTATTTTTTTACAAGTTCATGCATTTTTATTTTCATTTTAGGATTTTCATGCATATTTTCATTATTTGCATTATAGACCCATTTAGTTAGGAAATTACATTTTTACCCTTCTATTTTACTATTTGCGTTTTTGTTTCGTTTCTTTTACAGTTATTTTATTTTCATCATTTTCACTGTAAGTATTTCTTATTTGCTTTTTAATTTCAATAACTTTTATTTTATTTTAATGTTGTTATTTTCATTTATTTTATTTTATTTTGCTTTGTTAGCCTTTGTAGATCACCCTCAACTAAATCTTCATAATTTGCTAAGATATACTTTAGATAATTGTATCTAGTATTTAGCTAAGCTTCGCACTACCAGTCTCTATGGGACGATATTTTCGGACTCACCTCCGTATTACTTGAAGACCACGTGCAGTTGCGTGTAGATACCTTTTAGGGTCGACAAGTTTTTGGCGCCGTTGCCGGGGAATTAATCTAGGTTCTTCTTAGTTAATATTAAAACCAATCATGCCTAGGTTTAGTTAAGTCTTTTCTTTTTCTTATTTTTGTAAATATCTCTTCCTCTAATATTTTAATTCTATTCTTATGCGAGGCACTATGGTGGATCTAACAGAGCCTAGGACCTTGGGAGAATATGTTATGCCTCGTGTGCCTATGATGTTGGATTATGCCCTTAGAACCATTCATTAGATGATTGACTTTGGCATTATTTATGTATCATGACATTTTATTTATTATAGTTCATTATTATATTTGTTTTATAACTGCGTAATGTAATCTTATATGATAATGTCCTTAGAATAGTAATAACACACTATTCTTAAAATATCCCTAGTCAAGTATTATTGTGAACAAGGATAACAATGATACGATAAGACTAGTATGTGGTTGACTGATGACCATTGTCATCGATATAGGATATCAAGTCATCACATAGGTACATGTTAGAGAACTATGTACTGGATCGACCCTCCATGAGAATGCTACATGGATTGTTATATGAGTGTCATAAGCGATTCTCATAATGATGATGGTGTATGTGATCCTTTGACTTGAGATCATCAGAGATCCCAACATAGAGAATTGCATACTTTAATGCTGCTAGATGTCATTCGTAACAGGATGGACTATAAAGGTAGTAATTGGGTATGCCTTGATCTATGTAGAGGGATGTTGAGTGATCAAGATAGAATTTATCCCTCTTATATAACAAGAGTGATGTCTTGGGCCCTTTGATAGAGTGAGACTAAGAAATGCATGGCCGTGCTCGAATAAGTCAATATGAGATATTGATTTCATTTGTTTAATTAGTCTACTCAGGAATCAAGAAACGCTGATTAGACTATACAAGTGTGACACATTCCATGACTTGTGTCTAATCAAGACATCAAAGGATAAAGGGATTAGACTACACGGTAACATCTATCACGAGTAAGGTTATGTCGAGTCATTGACATTCTCGTTACATGGGTAGCAATGATGTGTTGCTAGATACCGCTCATTGCCTGTGACAATTTTGTCATTGCCATTGTTTTGAGAACCTATTGGGTCGCACACTTAGAACGGATCAATGAGGAGCTTAATTAATCCTATTCTGAATTGGATTAAGGATATAACTAATCCTATTCTGAATTGGATTAGGGATATAACTAATCCTATTCTAAGTAGGATTAGAGTTCTGTTTGGCAGTAAATTTTAGGGTAAAATTTACTGCCTATAAAAGGATGTTTTTTCTAAAACATAGCCGCACAATGAGAAAACAGAAAAGTTTTCTTTTAATCGAAGCTAGCAGTTCGGTTATAAAGAATCAAAAAAACGCTCCTTAAGGCTTCTGATCGTGAGACGTTCAAGAGTCGTGAGATCCATTCGTGTGGATACCATAGAGGCAGGAACGAAAGGTTGTTGCTTGTGACTCGACCAAAGACAGAAATCAGAGAAAACGTTAGGTAAAATCTCGAAACCCTAATCAGGCAACTCTCCGAATCGATCCTGGTGGAGGCCGAATGATTTAAATTCCGCTGCATGTTTGTTTCGGTTTCCTTCATATGATACATTCAAGCATTAGAAGGCCAACAATTCCTGCGAATAACTTTGAGATCAAGCCAGCCATCATTCAGAAGATCCAGACATTGGTGCAGTTCAGTGGGTTGCCATATGATGATCCACATGCACACTTGGGTAATTTTCTTGAGATATGTGACACCTTCAAGCATAATGGAGTCTCTGAAGATGTGATTAGGCTTAGGTTATTTCCCTTCTCTCTTAGGGATAAAGCAAAAAGTTGGTTAACCTCCTTACCCCCAGGATGTATCAATACATGGGATGAGCTAGCCCAGCAGTTCTTAGCCAAATTCTTCCCTCCCTCCAAAATGGCCAAGCTAAGAAATTATATCTCCTCCTTCACCCAGTTTGATAGTGAGTCCTTATATGAAGCTTGGGAGAGATACAAGGACCTACTTAGGAAGTGTCCTCACCATGGCCTACCCCTATGGCTTCAAGTGCAGACCTTCTACAATGGTTTAACTAGCCAAAATAGAACAATCATCGATGCTGCTGCAGGAGGAGCACTTATGTTCAAGGTGGAGGAGGTGGCATGACACAAGCTTCTTCACCGATTTCTATAGCTTCCATTTCCGCCTTTGAGTTGTTTAAGCATTTCCTTTTAAAAGCTTCTATTTAGGGTTTAAAAAAAAAAGAAAGTAACGGTTGGTGACAGTAGCCGTTTGTTTTCTTGCTAATTTTCTTGCTTCGTATGTTTAGTTTAATTTTTATTTGATTTTGTTGAGTTTTTTTTAGTCTAGTATTAATTCAGCACATTCAAAGTACCTTAAAACTCAGTTTCTTTTTATTCAAATTGAACAAAATCGTAGTAGTTTTCTTTACATGCTTTGTTTTTCATCAAGTCACTGTTTCGTTGCTTTTTTTTTTTATTTCCTGCTTTAAATTTCTTTAAGTTTCTGTTGAGAATTCAGGGTTGGATGTAGTTTTACTGTACATCAATGTTCTTTCTTATTCCACTTTAGATTTTACATTTTTCTGGTTTTCTTCTTCCTGCTTTGTTTTCGGTGAAGGAGACCGAAACAAACACGCAGCGGAAATAAAACATTCGGCCTCCACCAGGATCGATTCGGAGGGTTGCCTGATTAGGGTTTCGAGATTTTACCTAACGTTTTTCTCTGATTTTTCTTTCGTTGGTCGAGTCACAAGCAACAACTTTTCGTTCTTGCCTCTACGGTATCCACACGAACGGATCTCACAACTCTTGAACGTCTCACGATCAAAAGCCTTAAAGAGCTTTTGATTCCTTATAACCGAATTGCTAGCTTCGATTAAAAGAATGTTTTGTTTTCTGTTTTTAAAAAGTGCGGCTATGTTTTAGAAAAACATCCTTTTTATAGGCAGTAAATTTTACCCTAAAATTTACTGCCAAACAGAACTTAATCCTACTTAGAATAGGATTAGTTATATCCCTAATCCAATTCAGAATAGGATTAGTTATATCCTTAATCCAATTCAGAATAGGATTAATTAAGCTCCTCATTGATCCGTTCTAAGTGTGCGACCCAATAGGTTCTCAAAACAATGGCAATGACAAAATTGTCACAGGCAATGAGCGGTATCTAGCAACACATCATTGCTACCCATGTAACGAGAATGTCAATGACTCGACATAACCTTACTCGTGATAGATGTTACTGTGTAGTCTAATCCCTTTATCCTTTTATGTCTTGATTAGACACAAGTCATGGAATGTGTCACACTTGTATAGTCTAATCAGCGTTTCTTGATTCCTGAGTAGACTAATTAAACAAATAAAATCAATATCTCATATTGACTTATTTGAGCACGGCCATGCATTTTAGTCTCACTCTATCAAAGGGCCCAAGACATCACTCTTGTTATATAAGAGGGATAAATCCTATCTTGATCACTCAACATCCCTCTACATAGATCGAGGCATACCCAATTACTACCTTTATAGTCCATCCTGTTACGAATGACATCTAGCAGCATTAAAGTATGCAATTCTCTATGTTGGGATCTCTGATGATCTCAAGTCAAAGGATCACATACACCATCATCACTATGAGAATCGCTTATGACACTCATATAACAATCCATGTAGCGTTCTCATGGAGGGTCGATCCAGTACATAGTTCTCTAACATGTACCTATGTGATGACTTGATATCCTATATCCATGACAATGGTCATTAGTCAACCACATACTAGTCTTATCGTATCATTGTTATCCTTGTTCACAATAATACTTGACTAGGGATATTTTAAGAATAGTGTGTTATTACTATTCTAAGGACATTATCATATAAGATTATATTACGCAGTTATAAGACAAATATAATAATGAACTATAAATAAAAATGTCATGATACATAAAAATGCCAAAGTCAATCATCTAATGAATGGTTCTAAGGGCATAATCCAACATTCGGTACTCTATTTTTGTATCTTGTTTAGGGCAACTTCGAAAAGTTGAAGCAACCATAAGCTGCTGCTGTGTGGCAGCAGTGGATGTAAGTGCTGTGTGAGTTGAGGCTGCTGCGTGACACAGTTCATCTTCACCATTTACTGCAATTCAGTCTTTATTGTTTCCCTAGCTTAGAACATTTTATTTTAGTAACTTTAGCTCAAGTTTAGAAGAGGAGAAGACTTGTTAAGTGACACATCAATAAATTTTCCTTGTTTTGTAACAGATTTTACATTGTAATTCTTAATTTCTGTTTAGATTTTCTTGGATGTTTGGGAGGTTGCTTGGCTACGTGACAGGTTGCTGGGTCTTTTCCCTCACTATTTTACTCTCTTAAATTCTTTGCTTGCAGTATTAATGTTTTGTTTTACATTTCTTTTACATGCTTTGTTTTGTTTACTTCGGTTCATTGTGTTTTGTTCTTTTTAACAATTTTCTACTCTTGTTTTCTTTATATTTCAGGTTTTAAAATTTAATTTCTGGATTATTGTTCTTATGCTTCATCATTTCTTTTATCTTCTAACGTCATGTTTTTTTTTTTTCATCTTTGCATTAAAGGTTTTCTTTCTCTGCTTTCTGAATATTTATTTCTTTCTTTCCTCTGTCTAAATCTGTAAATATTTTTTCTGCATCAATATCTTGTGTTTATTTTCCATTATTGTTTCTGCATCTGCTATCGTTTTTCCTTGTTGCTTGTTTGCTGCGTTTTTCGCGACTGGGCTGTTGTTGGGAGCAAGAAGCAACTGCGTGTCCTGTGCGTGGAGGCTGCTGAAGCGTGCTGGTGTGATGCTAGCTGGGCACGTGGTGCAGTGGCAGGCGTTTGGCATTTGGCTTGGACGTGACTGGCAATTGCAGCAGGTGCGTGACACGGCTACAGTTGGCATGAGCTGCAGCGTTGACGGCAGGTGAGAGCGTGGCTGTTAAGGTAAGATTGTGCAGGTGCATGGCAACTGAAGTAGGAGCTGGCGTGGGCTGAAGCAAACCATCCAAGCAGCTGCGTGTCCGACGTTTAGCAAGGCAACAAATAGAGTTTCATAGTGCTCAGTTGCAATTAATGAAGTTTTATGTAAATGTTATTGATTTTAAAGTGTGTCTATATATATATATATATATATATATATATATATATATATATATATATATATATATATATATACACACACACGTATATATATATACTAGATATATGTTTTGTAATATACAATATATATGATTTATATATAATATATATTGTATTACATTATATATGAAATAATATATGTACAATATATAGTATATATATTATATGTATAAAATATAATTTATAGTGTATAATATATAGTAAATTATATACTAAAAAGGGAAAGGAAATACAACTAAAAATAGAAAAGAAACAAAAAGAAGGAAAAAAAAGGGGAACAATCGGGACAGAGCCCGATTTCTTCCCAGCCGAAAGCCGCCGGTAGCATCCTGCCACTGTCAGCTGGGCAAGACAGAAGAACAGAAGTGAACGACACCAGCGACGCGAGGAAGAGGCGTCTGGCGATGGAAGAAGGAAACAGAAAGCAAAACGGAAAATAGAAACAAAAGAAACCGGGGAGAAAAGGAAAAATAGGAGACGGCGGTGCCGGCCAAATCGGTGGCCGCCACTGCAACCGAAGCTTCACCGGAGGAAGAGGAAGATGTGGGAAGCCACCGGAGGCGCAATGAATGGCAGAGGAGGGCCCACAAAGAGGAAGGAGAAACCAAACCTATTCCGCCTAGATCCGCCACCATGCCGCTGATCCAAGCCAAGCTGAGGCCACCGGCAAGTTCGTCTCGATGCCGGCCAGCTGCTGAGCCATCGAGCCATCGGAGAACCGGCCGTCGACGAGGAACTGGCGAGGAAAGGAACTGGACTGGTTTGAACCAGTTTGACCGGGAAAGGAAGGGGAAAAAAGGAAAAGAAAAAGAAAAAGAAAAAGGAAAAAGAAAAAGAAAAAGAAAAAGAAAAAGGAAGAGAAAGAAAAGAAAAAGAAACAAAGAAAAAGAAAAGAGGAAAAAGGAAAAAGGAGAATTTCGAGAATTCGGAGATTTCCGGAAATTCGACAACCCGAAAATTTACGAAAATTCGGTAAGAAATTCCCGAAAATTAAATTTCAGAAAAATTTAATAAATTATGGAAAAATTCTAAAATTTAGAATTTTTATTTTCAGAAATTATTTTCAGCGATCGGGATAAGGAATCGGGAGAGATGGAGTGCGGGCGCGATCGATAACAGGAAGTCGCCGACCCAGAAAAAAAGGTAAGGGATGCATGTGCAGCACTGTAAGGATATTCAGTCTGCATATTTTAATTTTGAAATATTTTATGAAAATATTTTATGAAAATTATTATGATGCATGATTTGCTGCAATTTTCGGGATGAAGTACTGGCTGGAAATTATAAACTGTGTTTTTTCGTGCAAGAGGTTAGTAAATCGGCAACCGTTATGCTGCCGAAAATTTTAGAAAAATTTCATAAAATCATATTAAATGATTTTATTTCCGAAAATCGATATTAAATCACGAAAAATGATGAAATTACTAAATTTCATAAAACATGAATCTAATGAGATGGAATTTTAAAATATTCATGTTTTCGAGAATGGTGATAATGAAATCACTGAAAAATCTCGGAATAGATAAATTACACGTAATACGAGACGAAAGATGAAGTGAAATACAGTGAATATTTTTATGAATATTTTTATAAATATTCACTAAATGATTTTTAACCTTTATGGTTTTAAATTATGGAATTATATATTTTTATAAATTCCATAAAGGTTTATTTTATGATAAAAAAAAATACGGTTTTAAGACTAGTTGGCATCCTATCATGCTGATGTTTGATATGTGATACGTTTAGTCCCGATCGACACCTGATCAGTGGTCCACCGAGGACAGTATAGATTATGGTCATAGATTTGACCTATTTATTTCTCTACCCTCCGGGGTCTATAGTATGATAAGATTGATGATTATCTTAGACTCCATAATGATAAGTGACATGTTAAAAAGGAAAGTGTTTTATACGATATGGGATATGTCAAAAGGAAAATGTGTTATAGGATGTGTGACATGTGAAAAGAATATGTTTATATGATATGAGAAGAAAATCAATTGATTTATAGCATTTTTACAAAATGCTCATTTCGGTACTGATTATAGTACTGTGAGATGATTTTCATAAGACATGTGATACGAACATGTAATATGTTTTCAAAAAGGAAGAAATGATAAATCTAATATTCTTATTATGATTTTAAATGGAATATTAGACTATAAGTACTACACGAGTTCTGATGAGATAGTGAAAAGTATATGGCATAAAGGCCAACCCGAGTAAATACTCGATTTCTGTACCGTGTGAGCCACCTCTAGAAGACTCAAGGGACCTAAGTGCTACATAGATTCTTTGTGAACTATAGGGAGCCACCTCTAGAATCCTTTGAGAACTAAGTGATACACGAGTTTCGATGTGTTAGTAAGAAGTCTGTGTCCTAAAGGCCAAAACGAGTGAAGACTCGATTTTCGTACCGTGTGAGCCACCTCTAGAACCCCAAGGGACCTACGTGCTACACGGATACCAGTTGGACCGTGGGAGCCACCTCTAGAATCCCGAAGGACCTACGTGCTACACGAGTTTCCTCGATATGACACTTAACTCCATTGCTAGTTAAAATGGATGTCGTAACTGAATCAATGAACTGGGGCTTACGCCTAAAGTTATTAAGTGATCGGTTATTTGAAACTGTTTTCAGTGAGTTAAGCTATGTGCTTAAAGTTTATTGACTTTTGTTTTGTAAATGGATTGATTTATTAACTTGCATAGTAATCGATTTATCGACGTGTATCATGACTACTTTACAGAAGTGCTTCCTGCTTTGCTAATGTGATAAGTGGAATAGATTTGAATAGCTTACTTTGCTTTTTAAAGTACTGTACTAATTATAAGAGTACAGTAAAACATGAAATGAGTTTTTAAAGAAAAATAATGATGATTTAACTAATATTCTTTTCAAAGAATATATGAATATTAGTCATTCTATTTAAATGCTTTAATTCATAAAAGCATTATTTTGAAAAGAATATGAAAAGATTATGGAATGAAAAGGAAAAGGATTTATTAATTCAAAACGAAATAAAAATTTCTCTCTATAGTTGCTTTTAGGTTCCGGAACAAGTATGGTATTCTAAAATACCTACCTTACTCCATTAGGATCCCTAGTCGACTGTAGTATCCTTCCTACATGCAAGCCTAGAGCCCATAGGAAAAATGAAAAAGATTTTTAGCATATAGGAAGCTGAGTATCAAGTGAGGCATATAATTCTCTTACTGAGCCATGGTTTTGCTCACCCCTTAATTTTAAACATTTCAGGTTTTGATGATTGTGAGTTCAGTGGATTGTGGATCACGGCTGTACGTAAAGACAATGTGACAGACCGACTGAATTATTTGAGGTATGATCATTTATTTTCTGTATTTAGACATGTCTACAGTACTACTTATCTGATTAATTAAGATAGGGGATGTGTATAATATAAACAATATTATGTAAAATTGTTTAACAGTTAGTACAAGTGAAGTATTACAGACAGCCTAACCGGTTAAGTTGTGTACCATAAGGTGAAAAATGGGGTCACGGGTCGTGACACAAGGCCTTTCACCATTACACAAGTCTTTCCACATGGGGCAATAAAGATCATTGATGAGACCATTAGGTAGCCCTCTAAAGTTAATGGGCAAAGACTTAAGTTGTATTTTAGGGAAGGATATGATAGGCAGGATTCTGTCACTGTATTAGCTAATCCTAGTCCCCTTACTATTGCTCTAGATCCAGATTGATGCAAAGTGATTAAAATTCTTACTGAGGACTATAAACTCAGCCCAGCTTCATTATTTCCTTATTATTTTCTTTTATTTTCTTCTCTTTTCATTTTTGTATAGTTCTTTTTTTTTCCATTCTTTTCTATGTAATGCTTGTTTTTCTTTGTTCGCTTTTGTAGGTACTCTTTATAGCAGCACCCCTTTTCGAGCTTTATAGTGATCATCCATGGGATGTTAGGGGAGTTTCCTGTTCTGTGCTTCATTTCTTCATTTTAACTGCACACTGAGGACATTGTGCACTTTAAGTTTGGGGGAGGGGATTAACTTGAGCATTTTCAGAAAAAAAATGAGCAAAATTGAAAAATATTTCAAAATTTTTGAAAATTTGGGCTTAAATGATTTGTTTTGAGATGATTTGAGTACTTAGCATGTTGTTTTCTCATAATCCTATGATATTACCCTTTGATTTGGTCTGATTCTGATTGACTAAGAAGCATGATTGTGGTGAAAGCATGAAGTTGAATTCTTGAATTTGTCTTGATTCTAATTGTGATATCCTCACTTTTATGCACATGTCATAATCATGGATTTGTATAAATATTTAGAGAAGGCTTATTTGGACATAGGATTGCATTGGTTCATTTGATTTTGTGTATCATATTCTAGAATTTGCTTGATCTTCTCTTGAGGCGAAATTATTAGATAACACTTGATTAGGAAAGTGATTTAGGCCATTTTTTGATCGTTTGAGCCTTTAGATCTAACCTTGTACATATTTTATCCTTAGTCACCCCTTTAAGCCAAATTAGCTTTTCTTTGTATATGCACCCATATAGTTACTTTCCCTTAGCCAAATAACTATATTCTCCTACCCTTTACCCCAAAAGCATGTGAGTAACTAGGAAAATGATTAGAGCGATGTACACATGGGTATAGAAAAAAAATGGAAAAAGAAAAAATATATATAATAAAAATATATAAAAAAGAGAAAAAAAAAGAAGAAAAGGAAGAAAAAAATAGAAAAAAAAATTTTAAAAAGAGAAGAAAGTGAAAAAAAAAAGAAGAAAAAGAAAAATAAAATAATGTGTATAGCAAAGGAAATAAGTTTGGGGGGGGGGGGGGTTGGTTAGAGCTCTAAACATCATAGATCCTAGCGAGTAATGCATGATTAGGGGTTAAGCCTAAATTTCCTTTATCATACCTTAGCCCTAGCCTTACATTACAAGCTTAATAAAGACCTATTGATTCTTGGTTAAGTGTTACTACATTAGTGGAAAGAGAAGTGAAAAGCAAACATATGGAAGTGATCACTTGTCATTGATGTTGCATCTTTATGTTTGCATAAACTAATCCGAATTGTGTACTTTGAAGTGAGACTGACATTACACACACACACACACACAGAGGTATTCCAATTTGGGTTAAGACTTATGATTGAAAGATACCTAGTGTTTGATCTATGATTGTGAGTCTTTAAGATTGGAATTTGTACTTTATCTTTGAGGATGATTAAGAAAATAAATATGCTTCGTACTTGTCATCTCCTACTTTAGTTTTGTTTTGCTTGAGGACAAGCAAAAGCTCAAGTTTGGGGGTGTGATAACTCTATGAAAATAGAGTTATTTTAGTATTTTATTGATTAATAATTATTTAATTCCCTCATTATGTTAATAATTATTCCATTAATTTTATTAAATTCCTCATGTTTTGCAAAGAAATAAATTCAAAGATTAATTTCAGTCTTTTTCGGTAAAAAATAGACTGAAATGGACAAGAAAGAAGACTGGACCACTACAAGACAAGGGAGCATGACTCTTCATTTTCTCTCTCATCTTTTGACATCTAGTATGCCATATGTCATCATCCTACTCACTCTTAGTGGATAAGAACAAAAGACACATGCCAACACATAGAGGACACATGCCTTTGCCACCTTGCATGCTTATATGGACTAGAAGACAAAAAGGAAGGTGCTAGAAAGGGAGAGGTGTCCATGACTGATGTGGGTACTTAAATGACATGGAAATATCTACTTTGAAGAGCCAAGGACATGAAGACAAGTGGCAATTAATGCCAACTCATTTAGGATAGGAAATTACCATTGTATCCCTGGGTTAAGTGACTATATAAGCAACTTTATGAGACCTAACCTAGGGTGATTGCCTAGGGTTTAGTTTTATTGTTTTTCCAGCAACTTTTTTTTTCTTTACAAGTTTAGAGCAGCCACTATTTTTATTTCCCTAATGTTCTTTACATTTTTGCAATTTAAATACAAGTTTTCATGATGCTTTCCTTTACTCTTTACTATATTCTTGCACTCTTTACTTAAGCTTCTTGTTTCTTTAAATTTCCAGCAACTACATTTATCTTCTACTCTCTCTTTTTCTTTTATTTTGGTTCATGATTGAGTCCCATGATCATGGGAGCTTAAGAGGTTGAAAAACTACCTCCATAGCTCTTGTGAGAGAGCTTGGTCCATAGTTTCCTTTTGCAATTTTTATTTTCTGCTTTTAAACGTCTAAATGAATTTTTATTATTTTTATTCTACTGTTTTAGGGGTCTAGTTTAATGGGTTAAAGCAGTTTTTAAAATATTTTAAAACAAAAATAAAAAAAAATGTTTAAAGTAGGATATGTAGGAAGTTGGTCTTATTTTAGGTTAGTCTAGACTAGGTTTCTTTAGCAATTCTTCTTTCCTATTTTCAGATCTTTAAATAATTTTTTAGAATTTTTTATACTGTTTTAAGAGTCTATTTTATTGGGTTAAATCAGTTTTTACAGATTTTACAAAACAAAAATACAAAAAATGATCAAAGTAGGAGAGTTAGCTTAGGAGTTATTTTTGACTGTTTTCAATTTTTCACTTTGTAACTGCTGTTTGGTTCGGTTTTAGGGTCCCTTTAGGTTCTGTTTTTAGTCCTTTTTAGTGTCTTTTAACTTTTCTATTGGTTGGTATTGTCGTAACGTATTAAGTTTTGGATAAAACCTAATAGCTAGACACAAAATCTATGGAGTCGCCACCAACCATTCTACCTAGGTGTGATTGGTCACCTATTCAAACTATGGATAAGACTGGTCTACATCTCAAATTTAGGGTTCGGGAGTACGGTTACGTGTGAGGAAGGATTAGCACCCTCGCAACGCCCATCCTAAAATGGTACCAACTAGCTTTAGGTTATCTGCTAAATTTGCTTATGTTGATCTTTAATCTCGATATAATTATTATTGCAAATATTTCTAAGTGTCCTCCATTAAGCTGGTGGAACAACTTAAAAAGATCTTTCTCACCTCAGGAGTATTCAAGTAGTACTATGCGACTTGCTTGAAGAGGCTCCGTCGTCGGATTCATTTTAATGTTTTATGAAAACTTCTAATTTTGTCTCCTATCTAATTCATTCTCGCTATCTTATCATTTTTACTACTTATATTGTTTTTCTATTATTTTATTAATGTTTGATTTTATTAATTTATTTTATTAGAGAATGAATATGAATTATTTTTCTTAAAAATTCCTTTTAGATCTTCCATTAAGCTGGTAAGATCTTGAAAGAAATTGCTTGACCTAAAGATTTCCAGACTATTACTTAAGCGTAATCTCTTTTGGAATCTCATCATCGGAAACAATCAATATTCATTCTCAATAACTCCTATTTATTATTATCATTTTATTATTTCATCAAATTTTATTACTATTTATTATTGTTATTTTATTATTATAGTTAACATGAATTATTGAAATTTTTTTATCTTCTTAATTAATTATTTTAAATTTAATTTAATAATATTTTTTAGATAAAAATCACTTATTATTGAAAACTATCTCTAGGCCATCCATTAAGCTGGTGAGGCATTGAAAATAATCTTCTCACCTAGAAATTTTCAAGAAAATTACTTATGCGTAATTCTCTCGATATTTCATCATTGGAGTAATTCGTATTCACCTTCATTATACTTTTCACATCCAATTTTATTTATTCCTTTTCTTATTATTATTTCTATTGTATCATCATGGATCATTGATATCGTTTCTACTTTTTATAGCTAATTATCCTTGTTCATACTTGAATTTCATGATAAGTTTATTTCATTATTAAAAAAATGAATATAAATTACTTTTTATTAAAAATTCTATTTAGACCTTCCATTAAGCTGGTGAGGCCTTGAATAGAATTTCCTTACCTAGAAATTTTCAAGAAAATTACTTAAGCGTAATCATCTTGATATTTCATCATCAGAGTAATTATATTCACTTTTATTATTTTAATATCTTGCTTTGGTCACTTTATTCATTTCCTTCCTTGTTTTATTCTTTACTACTATTAATATTCTTTTTTTGTAACTAATCGTGTTTATTGTAATTTTATAATAAATTTATTTTTTTAAAATGAATATAAATTATTTATTATTGAAAACTCTATTTAAACCTTTCATTGAGCTGGTGAGGCCTTACATAGAATTTTCTTACCTAGAAATATTCAAGAAAATCACTTAAGCGTAATTCTCCTGATATTTCATCATCGGCCAATATTAACGTATTCTTATTATTATTTTTTTTTTTTTATATTTATTCATTATTATATTTATTATATTTTTGCAAAAAAAAAATCTTATGTAATTTTAATCTTCTAACCTACAACTAGATTTCTATTAATAAGTCTAATTCTAAAAGGAATAGCATATAAATTAATAAAAACAAAATAATAATAACTAAAATGAATAAATTTGTCAAATTATGTGAATTAATTAAATTATATTTATATTCCTAAACACCATGATTACTCAATAAAATATTAAAGGACTAAAAGACACAGGAATTGAAGGCAAAGCATTACAAAAGGAATACAAAAATAACTTCATATGCATGTTATTATTAAGCTATTAGCAACTACAGTTTTACTTACCACCTGTTTCATGTACTTTCTCTTTTCCAATCCTTCCTTCCTTATTCTCCCACGTTTCTTTCTTATCTTCTTTTGCTGTTTTAACTACTGCTCCTCAACAACACAGCAGCTTCACGTGCAAACTCCCTGGCAGTGGGTAGAGGCAGCTTTGATGAAGAAAAGTGGTTCGTTGCAACACCGTAGGAGAGCAATTGGTGCGGCGTCGGCGTCAGGCAGGGATGATGATGATGCAGGCTCGGCAAGGAGACAATATAGCCTATAGGGATGTCTGCGAGAGGTGCAATGAGGACAGCAACCCCGGGTGATGATGATAGGAACGGACAACAGCTTTGGTTCACGCAGAACGATGGGGCAACTCATGAGCTGTAGTGCAACTCGTTCATGCAGCAGACCAGCGACGACGATCCTTGGTTCAATAATGTTGGTGCAATGGACAACGTGGTGTAGAGGCTAGACACAGAAAGAGAGGCAGCGATATGTAAGACTGGGCAGCTGCAGAAGTAAGGGATGTTGGCAGTGATTCGTGATTGGTGCAACAATGAGCAGAGCCAGTAGCAGTGCTGTGAAGGGCACGGGCTTTGGAGGTGTTGAGAGGGTTGGTTTGGTCTTGCGAGGTGGCAGCTGTTGAAAGCCAAAAGGTGATCAAAAACGGCGCAGAGGTGCAGGCAAAACAGATCTAAATTGACAGTGGGCAAGGGGAATTAGTGTGACGATGATGTTTGCTGACAGTGGTGTTGATCAACTCTGATCAACTCAAGACAAGCAGCAACTCAACGTCACTCATGCAGAGAGAATGATGCGGCAGTAATGTAGGGACCAAAACCAGCAAATCGATAATGGCTTGGTGGTGAACTATGGTGGGTGCAAGCTTGGACAGTGGTGGTCGAAGTTTTTGGCTGTGTAAGTGGTGATGCTAGGTCTTTTTTTTCTTTCTTCCTTTCTTCTAGGGTTTTCTCCTCTACGTTTTTCCTAAGTTTTTTCTCTCTAGGTTTTCTTCTAGGGTTTTGCTAGGTTTTTTTTTTCTAGGGTTTTCTGTGTGTTCTCCTCCTCTTCTTTTCTGCCTCTATTCCCCCTTGTTTATATACATATTTTTTTGTATCTCCTTTTGGAAAATGAATCAATGAGTTTATTCATCCCATAAACATGGGATTTTCTTCATTTATTTTCATTTGACCTTTCCATCTTTTTTATTTATTTCCTTTTCATTATTTTATTTTTGGTAATTTATTTTTAGATTTTATTTCACTTTGATTATTTCCTTTATTATTATTATCTTTCTTATGGCAACAAATCATTGAAGTCAACTCTCTTTTATTTTATGGTTTGTTTCTTTTATTTATTTCTATTTTTATGTTTTTTTTTATATATAAAAAAACAAAAAAAAATTGTTCGGACAAAATTAGGTGTCTACAGCTGCCCCTCTTTGCGCTTTGCTGTGAAACAGTAATGGTGCAAAGACATAGACAACCATTTTGTCCGAATGCAAGACCTATCAAATTTTTTTTTTGTAGAATGTGATATTTCCTAGCCTCTTCTATCATAAGGTTCAGGAATGCAAAGTGAAATTCCTTTTTTAGTCTCTCCTATCATAAGACTAAGGAATGCAAACATGAATTTTCCAAATCTTTTCTATCATAAGATTAAGGAATGCATAGTGAAATTCCTAGTCTCTCCTATCATAAGATTGAGGAATGCAAGCATGATCATGGAATAAAAGCTCCTCTCGACAGAGGCTTTGAAACTTCTGAAACACAAAGAACTCCTCTCATCAGAGGCATTGGAACTTTGAAAAATAATCTTGGGCTCCTCTCATCAGAGGCATTGGAACTTTGAAAAATAATCTTGTGCTCCTCTCACCAGAGGCATTGAGACTTTTGAAAAATAACCTCGTGCTCCTCTCATCAGAGGCATTGGAACTTTGAAAAATAATCTTGTGCTCCTCTCATCAGAGGCATTGGAACTTTGAAAAATAATCTTGTGCTCCTCTCACCAGAGGCATTGGAACTTTTGAAAAATAACCTCGTGCTCCTCTCATCAGAGGCATTGGAACTTTGAAAAATAATCTTGTGCTCCTCTCATCAGAGGCAATGAAACTTTGTACATAAAAATTTCATTTCAGAATGCCAGTTAACATGGGTTTGGCTGGGCTTAACTTTCATTTTGATGCCAACAATATTGGGCTTCCATCTCATATAAGGTTTTTCAAAAAAGTATCTTTCTCATCATCTTCTCATCATTTTTCAAATTACCATCTCTTATATTTTTATCCTCTACATTGTATTCTTACACTTTCTCATTTCTTCAAAATTTTTCATTATTCAGAATTTCTTATCTCGATGTCTTAAATATTTCAATGTCAGAATGCAGTAATGAAATGTCATGCATGTCATGGATATAATGAATGCCATGAATACCATAGATGCTAGGAATGTTATGCACATGTCAACGTCATGCCCCCTTAATTATTCCATGAATGTATGCAAATGCATTCTCAATTGTGGTAATAAGATTCTCAAGCTCATCTTGTCTTTCTCAAGTCCATTCTGTCTATTGAATTCTCCTTGTTTAAATCCTTTATCTTCCTTTCTCATCTCATCTTCTATTGAGTCCTAGTCCAATTATGCCTGAAGACTAGGCATCATGTTTTCAGATTTATATATTCACTTTTGTTTCTTTCTCTCTCTTAGTAATGCAAGATTTCTCAAAAGAATATATTTTTTTCAAAAACTTACCCAAAAAAGGTTACCAACATTTATTTATTTTCCTTTCAACTTGACCACCAATGTAATGCACTCATACATCTTCTCAATTTATTATAGGGGTGGAATAAATGATCATGAGAGGAATAGATATTCATTCTTAGAAAAGGAACATGAAATCCAGAAAAACCAATGGGACAATCTGTTTGGAATAAGGTTTTTAGTATCCATTTAATGAACATTCTGACAATTTCAATCAAGTCAATCTAAAATTCTTTTCCAAAAGCCCACTCTTAGGTTGATATGTTCTTTCATGTAGTGTCTGCCAATCTTGCCCTCGTATCAAAACTTTTTGATGTTGATATTTTCCTAAGTCGCCTTTTTTCGGTTTTCAACTTAGGTACCCCCCTCAACTGGTTCAAACTGCCCTTTTCGAGTTTTCAATTTGAATCCTCCTTTTTCTTTTTTTTTTTTTTCTTTTTTTCCTTTTTTTTTCTTTTTTTTCATATTTTTTTCTTTTTTTTTCTTCTTCATCTTCAACTTCATTGGCTTTGACAAACTTCAACCTTCAGTGCTCAATCCAAATTCATGCCCCTAATAGGCGTTCTTGATTTCGATCCAAGATATCTTCTAAAGTTCATGTTTTCTTCATTCAACTTGATCTACTTCCTTCAAAGGATCATTATCTCATTGTACGAATATGTTTTCATTTAACGCATGATTCTTCAATTCAAGCATTTACATTTGATCAAAATGGGCTTTTAAAGGCACGTAATGTGGGCTCAGGTGAGGGTTTATGAAAGAAAAGGATATAGTAGGCCCAAAATGTGTTTCAAGGTTTATAAACCAAGGGATCACTTTCTTTATCAAGTAAAACATTTAGGCATTTTGCCCTTTCTTGCCTTTTTTTTTTGGGTTTTCTTTTTGAATTCAAACCCTTTCTTTTTTTTCTCTTTTTTTTTCAAAAAAATAGGCCCTTTTTTTTTTGCCCCTTGATTCATCATGAACACTTTCCTTTTTGCCCCTAAAATTTCTTTATTTCATCTTCCTTGCCCCCAATGTGGAGGGTGATCCTTGGTGGGTTATATTACAAAAATATAATAGGCTCAAAAGGGGTAACCAAAGGATAATTTTACTCATGCTTGAAGGATAGTGAAAGAAGGCCATTTATCATTTCAAATGTAAGTGCTCTCCTTAAAGATCATTTATTGAACAATGACAAACTTGTTAGAAGCTTTTATAAGAGATTCACCTTTCTCGTACCATCTATCAAGTGCGGATGGTGAGCAACCTTTCCTTTATTTTCTTGCTTTCACAACATTGACATACTATTAATTCATCAACAGTAGTAGTTCTTTCAAAATTGAAACCTAGATTTATTGACATCATTATCATCATGTTCATTATTTGGATACTTGTGAATGAGAGATATGGTGAGTATGTTGAGAAATGGAAAATGAATAGAATGAGAAATTGACAGTGCATCACACTAGTCGCTTTATTGAAAAGGAAATAAATAAAAGTTAACCCATACATAAAATTTATTTCGTGCTTATGGGCTTAAGCACTTTCAAAAACTATCTTGTATTACATAAAGAAATAAAAGAAAGCAAAAACAAAACTAGAATTTATAGATCTTCAAAATTGTCAGGCTCGAATCCTTCATGCTCCCACAAAACTCATCCTTCCTTAGTGTGGTTAGGTAATGGGTTTGCATTCGTAGTCGGTTCCCCTTTCGCTTCAAAACTCAACATACCAGCTTTTATCAATCCTTGCACTCTATACTTTAGTGCAGTGCAATTCTCCAAAGAGTGACCCACGTTCCCGAAGTGATACTCGCATCGAGCATTCTCATCATACCACTTTGGATATGGGGGCTTGAGAGGTTCCACATAAATGGGTGCAATGAGTTGTCCTTTGATCAATTTCGGGTATAACTCAGTGTAGGTCATGGGGATTGGGTCAATGGGAGTCCTTTCTCTTTTTGGCCATGATGCATTATGATTGCCCTCTTGTTTATTGAACTGCTTAGTTGGTTGAATAGTTGGGGCAGGTGTCTGGGGACTAGGTTGAACATTAACCTTGGGGTAAGAATGGTAAGGATTCTGAGCAGGATAGTAAGGTTGTGGCATGTGATAAGGGTGTTGTGGGACATAGCCCCCATATTGCCTTCCATATGCGACAGCATGGACTTCTTCTTCCCTTTTTTTGTTGGCTCCTCCTTTCTTCTCAATACTGTTGGGAGCTTCAATCTTTCCACTCTTGATTGCATTCTCAATTATCTCACCAGACAATACCATATCAGCAAAATTCTTAGTGGCATTACCGATCATCCTATCGTAATATGGAGCCTTCAAAGTATTAACGAACATAATGGTAAGCTCCTTCTCTGAAAGTGGAGGTTGCACCTCCGCAGCCATATCACACCACCTTTGGGCATATTGCTTGAAACTCTCATTAGCCCTCTTTTCCATACTTTGGAGCGACAGACAATCAGGGGCCATATCAGCAACATGTCGATATTGAGCCATAAATGCTCTTGCCAAGTCATTCCAAGTGATGATTCGAGTTCCATCTAATTGATTGTACCACTTGGCAGCAGATCCAGTGAGACTTTCTTGAAAAATGTGAATAAGGAGCTTATCATCTTGAGCGAAAGCAGCCATCTTCCGACAATACGTAATAAGATGAGACCTAGGGCAGGAAGTTCCATTGTACTTCTCAAACTCTGGTGCTTTAAACTTAGGTGGAATAACCAAGTCTGACACCAAACATAACCCAATAGCATCCATGGAACCATAAAAGTCTAAGCCTTCAATAGCTCGAATCCTTTCCTCTAACATATTAATCTTTTGTTGCGACTTCGCCTCATCTTTCTCTTCTGCTTGTTTGGCTTTCAACTTCTCAATTTCCCTTGGGTCATCTAAGTCGGGCACCTCAATGGGATCAGTAGATTTTGCGCCTTGGGAAGGATAGGCGGGTCCTTGGAATTGAGCTTGTCCAGACATTTGGGGTATAGCAGTGTAAGCAGGTGGATATCTTCCTTCTTGGGATGTTTGACTTGGAAATGGACCAAATCCAGGAGGATAGACAGGGTCTTCCATGCTGCGTTGTTGAACCCCTTCTTGGACTGCAACTTCTTCTACAACTCCTTTACCCTTGCTTAGATTTTTCAACAGCTCTGTAATTTGGGCCAATTGCCCCCTCATTTCCTCTTGAGCTTTTTCCATCTTCTCCATGCGCATGCTTGATTCTTCTTCCATGATCTTAGCTTGATAACGAGTGTTGTGTGAATGAACCTTTGGTCGAGCTATCTTCGAATCTTTTATTGCCACAATTAAGAATTTATCATTTCACATGTGATGATGCTTGAAAAATTTTGAAAATGTTTTGTTTAAAACAATGATTGAAGATGAACAAAACGAGATGATGCTACATGCGTATGTATGGAATGGCATGGTAAAAAGTTGTCATGTAACAATAATGGATGAATGATGCATGGAAATGTTTTGGTGAACTCATGGTACCCTCTTAGTGTCTCATGTATAAACTTGATAAAAAATGTGTCCTAAGTAATGGGTATTTCCTATAGCATGGGTTAATATGGCTCTATCTTACAGTTGGTCTTCTTAATTTCACTATATGCATGGTTTTAGACAAAAGGGCTAAAGGTTCCCAAATTGTTCCTCACTGTCGTCCACACAAGACTAGTAAGGCACCCAGTCCTCACCCATTACAGGTTACAAATGGAAAGGTTCAATTTGAGTGAGAGTATTTCGCTAGCCATTGCGGAGGTATTACCTCACGAGAGCGTAGTTACTTTACTTCCTCCTAAAGGGATAGAGCCTGGGTAGAGGGCTAATGCATGCACATGCACATGAAGTGTGTGTCGAAGAAACATGTAGTTATTAATGTCTTATTATTTTATCAAAATTAACATACCTAAGGCAAACCTAAAATAACCTAAAACCAATCGTTGGCTTGACTCTCTAAAATCCCCAGTGGAGTCGCCAAGCTGTCGTAACGTATTAAGTTTTGGATAAAACCTAATAGCTAGACACAAAATCTATGGAGTCGCCACCAACCATTCTACCTAGGTGTGATTGGTCACCTATTCAAACTATGGATAAGACTGGTCTACATCTCAAATTTAGGGTTCGGGAGTACGGTTACGTGTGAGGAAGGATTAGCACCCTCGCAACGCCCATCCTAAAATGGTACCAACTAGCTTTAGGTTATCTGCTAAATTTGCTTATGTTGATCTTTAATCTCGATATAATTATTATTGCAAATATTTCTAAGTGTCCTCCATTAAGCTGGTGGAACAACTTAAAAAGATCTTTCTCACCTCAGGAGTATTCAAGTAGTACTATGCGACTTGCTTGAAGAGGCTCCGTCGTCGGATTCATTTTAATGTTTTATGAAAACTTCTAATTTTGTCTCCTATCTAATTCATTCTCGCTATCTTATCATTTTTACTACTTATATTGTTTTTCTATTATTTTATTAATGTTTGATTTTATTAATTTATTTTATTAGAGAATGAATATGAATTATTTTTCTTAAAAATTCCTTTTAGATCTTCCATTAAGCTGGTAAGATCTTGAAAGAAATTGCTTGACCTAAAGATTTCCAGACTATTACTTAAGCGTAATCTCTTTTGGAATCTCATCATCGGAAACAATCAATATTCATTCTCAATAACTCCTATTTATTATTATCATTTTATTATTTCATCAAATTTTATTACTATTTATTATTGTTATTTTATTATTATAGTTAACATGAATTATTGAAATTTTTTTATCTTCTTAATTAATTATTTTAAATTTAATTTAATAATATTTTTTAGATAAAAATCACTTATTATTGAAAACTATCTCTAGGCCATCCATTAAGCTGGTGAGGCATTGAAAATAATCTTCTCACCTAGAAATTTTCAAGAAAATTACTTATGCGTAATTCTCTCGATATTTCATCATTGGAGTAATTCGTATTCACCTTCATTATACTTTTCACATCCAATTTTATTTATTCCTTTTCTTATTATTATTTCTATTGTATCATCATGGATCATTGATATCGTTTCTACTTTTTATAGCTAATTATCCTTGTTCATACTTGAATTTCATGATAAGTTTATTTCATTATTAAAAAAATGAATATAAATTACTTTTTATTAAAAATTCTATTTAGACCTTCCATTAAGCTGGTGAGGCCTTGAATAGAATTTCCTTACCTAGAAATTTTCAAGAAAATTACTTAAGCGTAATCATCTTGATATTTCATCATCAGAGTAATTATATTCACTTTTATTATTTTAATATCTTGCTTTGGTCACTTTATTCATTTCCTTCCTTGTTTTATTCTTTACTACTATTAATATTCTTTTTTTGTAACTAATCGTGTTTATTGTAATTTTATAATAAATTTATTTTTTTAAAATGAATATAAATTATTTATTATTGAAAACTCTATTTAAACCTTTCATTGAGCTGGTGAGGCCTTACATAGAATTTTCTTACCTAGAAATATTCAAGAAAATCACTTAAGCGTAATTCTCCTGATATTTCATCATCGGCCAATATTAACGTATTCTTATTATTATTTTTTTTGTTTTTATATTTATTCATTATTATATTTATTATATTTTTGCAAAAAAAAAATCTTATGTAATTTTAATCTTCTAACCTACAACTAGATTTCTATTAATAAGTCTAATTCTAAAAGGAATAGCATATAAATTAATAAAAACAAAATAATAATAACTAAAATGAATAAATTTGTCAAATTATGTGAATTAATTAAATTATATTTATATTCCTAAACACCATGATTACTCAATAAAATATTAAAGGACTAAAAGACACAGGAATTGAAGGCAAAGCATTACAAAAGGAATACAAAAATAACTTCATATGCATGTTATTATTAAGCTATTAGCAACTACAGTTTTACTTACCACCTGTTTCACGTACTTTCTCTTTTCCAATCCTTCCTTCCTTATTCTCCCACGTTTCTTTCTTATCTTCTTTTGCTGTTTTAACTACTGCTCCTCAACAACACAGCAGCTTCACGTGCAAACTCCCTGGCAGTGGGTAGAGGCAGCTTTGATGAAGAAAAGTGGTTCGTTGCAACACCGTAGGAGAGCAATTGGTGCGGCGTCGGCGTCAGGCAGGGATGATGATGATGCAGGCTCGGCAAGGAGACAATATAGCCTATAGGGATGTCTGCGAGAGGTGCAATGAGGACAGCAACCCCGGGTGATGATGATAGGAACGGACAACAGCTTTGGTTCACGCAGAACGGTGGGGCAACTCATGAGCTGTAGTGCAACTCGTTCATGCAGCAGACCAGCGACGACGATCCTTGGTTCAATAATGTTGGTGCAATGGACAACGTGGTGTAGAGGCTAGACACAGAAAGAGAGGCAGCGATATGTAAGACTGGGCAGCTGCAGAAGTAAGGGATGTTGGCAGTGATTCGTGATTGGTGCAACAATGAGCAGAGCCAGTAGCAGTGCTGTGAAGGGCACGGGCTTTGGAGGTGTTGAGAGGGTTGGTTTGGTCTTGCGAGGTGGCAGCTGTTGAAAGCCAAAAGGTGATCAAAAACGGCGCAGAGGTGCAGGCAAAACAGATCTAAATTGACAGTGGGCAAGGGGAATTAGTGTGACGATGATGTTTGCTGACAGTGGTGTTGATCAACTCTGATCAACTCAAGACAAGCAGCAACTCAACGTCACTCATGCAGAGAGAATGATGCGGCAGTAATGTAGGGACCAAAACCAGCAAATCGATAATGGCTTGGTGGTGAACTATGGTGGGTGCAAGCTTGGACAGTGGTGGTCGAAGTTTTTGGCTGTGTAAGTGGTGATGCTAGGTCTTTTTTTTCTTTCTTCCTTTCTTCTAGGGTTTTCTCCTCTACGTTTTTCCTAAGTTTTTTCTCTCTAGGTTTTCTTCTAGGGTTTTGCTAGGTTTTTTTTTCTAGGGTTTTCTGTGTGTTCTCCTCCTCTTCTTTTCTGCCTCTATTCCCCCTTGTTTATATACATATTTTTTTGTATCTCCTTTTGGAAAATGAATCAATGAGTTTATTCATCCCATAAACATGGGATTTTCTTCATTTATTTTCATTTGACCTTTCCATCTTTTTTATTTATTTCCTTTTCATTATTTTATTTTTGGTAATTTATTTTTAGATTTTATTTCACTTTGATTATTTCCTTTATTATTATTATCTTTCTTATGGCAACAAATCATTGAAGTCAACTCTCTTTTATTTTATGGTTTGTTTCTTTTATTTATTTCTATTTTTATGTTTTTTTTATATATAAAAAAAACAAAAAAAAATTGTTCGGACAAAATTAGGTGTCTACAGGTATTAATTTCATGCAATTAGGTTAGGGTTTACTAAGTGTTTGATACATGTTCTAGGTTAGTAGTTGATGTTTCATGCAAATTGTTAAATCTGTCCAACAAAGTGACGTTTTTTATAGCCTCTTTTTAGGTCAGTATTTGCTTCATTTTAAGGTCCATTTATGTGTCTTAGGGTCATATCTAGGTTATGTTTTAATTTGGAAATTTTAGGACTTCATTTAGATTAGGTTCCATTGCATTTTTTTTAGACATAGTTGCATTGGTACACTATTTTTACTGATCAGATTTAGTGGGCTGTTTGCATTTTTTTAACTACTGTTTTATGACATTTTAAGGTGCATTTAGGTAGTATTTAATCATAGTAGGACCATACATTCATTAGGTAATATTTTGGGCTAGCTTAAGTTGCATTTTCATGCCATTTACAGCATAAACTTTGCATTTATTTTCATTTAGGCGTCCTTAGCTAAGTGTTCTGTCCAAATTCTTTTTTTTTTAGTTGCTGTTTTGGAAGTTGTTTAGGTCAAGTCACTTTAAGTTTAGGTCAATTCAAGTGCATTTAGATAGTGATTTGAGTATAGGACAAGTTTGGTTAATTTACATAAGCATTTAGTTGCATTTTTAGGTTCATTTAGCATTAAATTTCAATTCTGTCCAGATTTTATATTCACATTAATTCTATGCATTTAGGTATTGTTTTAGGTACATTTTAGGTGTCATAGGGTACTATTTATATAGTTCTTTGATTACGTAAAGTTTAGTTTAATTTCAAGTTCATTCACTTAGGCATTTCCACGCATTAGTTTAGGAACTTCATGCATTAATTCATTTTTCTTTCAATTGCATTAGTTTTGATTTAATTTTTTTTTTTTACAAGTTCATGCATTTTTATTTTCATTTTAGGATTTTCATGCATATTTTCATTATTTGCATTTTAGACCCATATAGTTAGGAAATTACATTTTTACCCTTCTATTTTACTAATTTGGGTTTTTGTTTCTTTTCTTTTACAATTATTTTATTTTCAACATTTTCACTGTAAGTATTTCTTATTTGCTTTTTAATTTCAATTACTTTTATTTTATTTTATTTTATTTTAATGTTGTTATTTTCATTTATTTTATTTTATTTTGCTTCGTTAGCCTTTGTAGATCACCCGCAACTAAATCTTCATAATTTGCTAGGATATACCTTAGATAATAGTATCTAGTATTTAGCTAAGCTTCACACTACTAATCTCTATGGGACGATATTTCCGGACTCACCTCTGTATTACTTGAAGACTACGTGCACTTGCGTGTAGATACCTTTCAGGGTTGACAGTTGGCACTACCACTAGAGTTATTAGCAGTGAATCATGTGTTCCATGTCTTGATGTTGATAAAGTACCATCCAAATCCTTCTTACGTAATTCGATACGAGCCACTGGAGATCAGGGAGGATATGAGTTACGTGGAGAGACCAATACGGATCTTGGATAGGAAAGATAAAGTGTTGCTATCTAAGACTATTCCATTGGTAAAAGTGCTCTGACAGTATCACACTGAGGAGGAGGCTACTTGGGAGTTAGAGAGCCTTATGCATGAAAAGTATCTAGAGCTTTTTCAGTGATTGGTCTAGGTGAAATTTGGAGCACCAAATTTCCTAAAGGTGGGGAAAAAATGTGAGACCTATTTACACTATACTGTATATGGTATTTTGTAATTATTTATTAAGTTAAATATAATGTATTTTGTGATTTTAACTTAATGAGTAATGTGGGCCCCACTTTAATTTTTATGGTTTTAATGGATTCAAGACTGATAATACAGTGTACAGTGGGTGAAATAATTATAATATGATGATTTTGAGTTTTAAAAATAATTTTTATATTATTTGTTATTATTTGGTGAATTTTGGAAAACAAATTGAAAAATGACAGTTACGTTCCGAGGGCATTTTCATAAATTATGCCCAAACTAAAATGAACTGGGATGAAGTAAAAATATCATAATATTCTACGTGAAAAGTATATTAAGACAGTGTCAAGAGATTTATCAAAAAGGTGAAGTGAGAGAAATTCACCGGCAGGTCGCGGAGGTAAAATCATAATTTCTCACTATCCATGCATCGCGCGTCGACGAAACCACGTCCAATCGTCAAGATACATTAAATATGATTATTTGGTGATAGAATCCAAAATTTTGGAGTCCAATTACACGATTTTTACGACTACAGAAGCTTAAGGGCAAAATTGTCTGAAATTTACATAACCAAGGGCAAAATGGTAATTTCACCCCTCTCTAGAAAGTTCAATAAGTCAGCCCCTTATTCAGCTGGCCACTATTCATCATCCCTTACCCCAAGTTCCCACTCCATTTTTGGAGAGAAAGAAAGAAGAAAAGAAAATAAAGAAAAACATAACGAAACTTAGCTTATTTCAACAAAATCAAAACACAAAAATTATTCCATTCATTCTCCTCTCTTCATCTACACCCTTGGTTCATCAAACAAGCAAAAAAATAAGAAAAAAAACAAGGGGGAAGGTTCGGTCAAAGGTAAGCCCATGCATTCCTTATGGTTTCTTCAACATTTAATGATGGATTTCCATGTTTTTCATCATGCTAAGCCTAAATCTAGCATTATTTTTGTTTATATCCAATTAAAACTTGATGAAAGGGCACCTTGGGGTTTCGGTTGGGATAAGGACATGAAGAATTCATGGTGAAACTTGCATAAAAATGGTGCCAAAATGCATAATGGACTTAGATAAACAATTTGGTAAGCATAGTTTGAAGAAATGCCTTAAGGAAGCCTATAGACACCATTCGGCATGGGGTTTTTGGCAGCTAAGGATGCTGCATTTTATGGTTTGCATATGCCAAATTAATGTAGGAATCAAAGAGGAAGAATGGTGAAATCAGATATGAAATCGAAGCTAAAACGGGAAAGTTAAGTTTTACTACCGGTGTAATTTACACTGGTTAGGCATAGGCAATATCCAATGTGGTTGCATTTAGTGAAAGCTAATAGCTAAAAAATAAGAGCAAAATTAATGAAAATTTTTGGTGAAATTGTTTTGTAGCCGAAAGCATTGGATTTCGTGTGGTGCTATCGAAAAAGTCAGTAATACGAGACAGGTAAGGGAGAAGTGTGGAAGCCGTAGGTATATAACGATTTGCATGATTTTATGAGTACGATTTTATGAAATTATTTGGGTGTTGAATTGCCTTGAAATCATGCAAATTGTGGTATTACAGATGTTTTATAAACTGTATCTTAAGTGCAGGGGGTTAGGGAAATTGCAGCTGTTATGCTGCCGGAAATTTCTCAAAATATTCTAAAATAGTATGAAATATTTTAGATGCACAAATTGAGTGAATTATGTATTTTGGAAATTATTTCCAATATTTTTCCATAAATTGGAATTTTATCAAAAAATATTAATTAAATATTCATGAAATTGAAATTTATTAAAGTGGATTCTAAATACCTTCTTTATGATATTTTATAGTAAAATTGAACATTTATAAATTTTCTCACTAAAGCATAATATTTTATCGATTGTTTTCACTGTACTGTTAAATATGAATTTTAAATACCTTTTGGAATTTCATTAAATTTAAATGATATTGGTTTAAATTCATTAAAGGTATTTTCTACTGTAAATAAAAGGATTTTGAGACTGTTAGGCCCCATTATCATGCTCACTGTTACTATACTGTCACTGTGGCTGATTGACATGCCAAGTCATCAGCAGTCCTAGGGTCATCCTATAGATTATGGCCATAGATTACTGTATATTGTTACTATTTCCCTTCGAGGATATTTATAGCATGATTGATTTAGGTTGTTGCCTAGTCTCAACCTACTATTAAACGATTACTAAATTGTGATTTACCGATTACTAATTACTGAATTGTGATTTATCGATTATTGATTATTGAACTATGAATTTTCGATTACTTATTACTGAACTGTGATTTACTGAATACTATTTATTGAACTGTACTGAAATATACTGTTTATTGAAATGAAAATATTTATAATATTATTTCAGATTTTGAAATAATTACTGAACTGTGAAATTTAAGTGTTTACTGTACTGAACTATTTATTCACTATTTACTGAAGTGTTTTATCATACTATTACTGAACTGATTTATATACTGTTACCACTATTCAAATTCAACTGTTTACTGTACTATTTTATTACTATCACTGTCACGTGTTTTAAAAGTGTTACCGAAGTGATTAAATTAGATGGTTTATTTACCATTTATTATTTATGGAAAAGCATTATTAAATTGTTTTATATCAACAATTTATGAAATACTCCCTATAGTCGCTTTGGGTTTTCGGGACAAGATAGGTATTTCACATTACCTTCCATGCTCCATCTGGATTTCCCGACCGACTATAGTATCCTTTCGATTACTATGCTTAGTGAACTGTTAGGAAAATAAATATTTTCTAGCATATAGTTTTCGTTATATCAATCTTGCATACGACTCCTTTACTGAGCACATTTCGCTCACCCCCTTACTTTCCACTCCACAGGATACTATATTTGGATAAGTGACATACCATCCCGAGATTATCGGCTACGATTTTGATTACCCGTGTCTGCGTATTGTCGATCTTAGAGGTATTTTTATTTTCTTTTAAATATTCAGATTAAATGTACAATACTACTTAAATTATAAAGTAGATACAGGGGATGTAAAGTGTTAAGGAATATTATTAAATGTTATATTCTAATTTTGTAAATTAATTAAAGTTTACTGTTATCACTGTTACTGTTTAAGTGATTAAGGCATCACAGATAGCCCAACCATCAAATATGTGTAAAAATGTGTGATTTACTGTACATTTGGACTGTTAAATATAGTGCCATGCTGATGTTAGTTTGATAATTAATTTGTAGTAGTCTCGGGAGCTTTTGAAATCCATAGCACTCACTCTCAATGTATTCTTGAGCGTCTGACATCAATTTACACATAAAAAGCGGTGCTGGAATTATATTAGAATTCCCACAGTCTCTTGAATTTTCTCCCGAGTTAGAATGTGACATGGGAATCCATATCATAAGTAATGCTCATTGGAACTCAACATATTGTCTCACTATTTCAAAGAATATATATATCGCCTAAGGCACTAAGAAAAGTAATAAATCTGGTCATTGAGAATTTAGTTGTTTTAATTATTCTATTTCTATAATTACTTCTATAGGATTATAGTTCTTCCGGTTCTTTAGTAACCTCAAAACAAAATCTCTCCAGATTGGCTCCCTTTTCACATTGATTTGGTAAAGGCTGCAATAAACCTGTAGACTTTAATGTTTAACTTTCATTTATTGTCAGTGAAACATTTGATATCGATCTCCATTATATCTCTTTTCATCTTGAGTTATCAGTATAGTACTCATTCTTATGGTACTTTTAGTACTGTTTGGGGTTAGAATGTTTCTAGAGATGTGATCTCTTTCAAAAATCAAATTTCTTTAACTGATAATTCTCAAAAAATACCAATCCTATCTCTAACTATCTGTGCCAATTCATAATTTATGTGCATATCCATTTATATAATCGGTAGTAAATTTATTTATTAATTCTTCTGGGTATGACTAATTTTATCTATTAAGTTTGGCTCAATTTTGACTCTAGCCATATACGCATGATTGAGGAAATCACTTTCAATCTGAATTTGAGAATTACTCTAACAATCCACATTCCCTAGTCATCCTATAAAATACCTTCTTAATACATATTTCAAATTCAACACATGTGTCACTTCAATTGCTTTTCTCGAATAGTATAGTACTTCACAATTTAATTCTTTTGATCCTTTTAAGTACTGCACTCACACATTTAACTTTCTCACATATGATTTATATCAGTGGAGCCACTGATCTAGCAAACTCTTCCATAAACCGATTAAGTTTTTCAATTAAACTTAGTAAATTCCGTATCTCAATTACTATCTTTGGTCTCTCTCCAATTTAGAATTAAATCTCAATTTTAAGCGAATCGATCGTCGCTCCATCATTTGAGATCACATGTCTCAAAAGAAATATGTTTAGTCATAACTCATACTTACTAAACTTGAATTATTCAGCCTCCAGTCTCTGAGAGTTTGTAAGGCTATATATATAATACTGTTCATGTTCTTCTGGTGCCTTAGAATATATTGGCATATCATCATTGAACACCATCATAATTTATCTAGGTATGATTTTAATATCTCATTCATTTAGCTCATAAACACCGTAAGGATATTCATCCGCCCAAATGTATTACACACACTCCCTTGTGGTTCTCTCTTTCGATGCCTCTTTCTCTCACCAACACGCTTGTTATTAAGCAACACCCAGTAGCCGATTTCACCGTTAATCACTAGCTGAAAATTAGCCTAAAACCAGCCTTAACTACCCTTCACAATCATCGTTTCCATTAGTTTACAACAAAAAAAAAAAGCCATGTACAACTCTTAAAATAGATCCCAATGTAGCCACCGAATCCTTGAAGAAACCCTTGACCGTAGCTCCATGACAACCTTTTTCCCCTGTTTCGTGTCGCCCCTGCACCGCCTCTACTGCCCTTCTATCTTCTGCTGTAGCTTCTCTTTTTCTTCTTTCTCTCATCTCTTCCAATTTCCTCTTTTTTTTTTGTTTGGTAGAGGATTTAGGTCCTCTGCCCCCTCTCATTCAAATTTCTTACTTTTCAAGAAGCCAATCAAGTTTTAGAGCATCTAGACAGATGGAATAAACTAGATGTAAAAATAGGAATTTACATGATTTTACGGGAAGGGGTATTTTGATAATTTCACTCAAATTGGTAAACGAACCCTAACAAAGCTTCACCAAACATTAGGAGCAAGTTAAATAGAGTTGATTTATGATTAAATAAAATATTTTGGAGGTTGGATACACTGTTTTCAACAAAGTCAAACTTTAGGGGCAAAATTGAAAGAAATTTTTAAGTATAAGGGCAAAATGGTAAAACTGCCATTAAAATATTTTATTTCTTGAATTTTCAAGCTGCATGTTCTCCCATTTTTGGTAGCAACCAATAGAAACATAAACCTCCATAACCAAGCTTGATGGAAGACAGAGAAAGTGAGAAAACTAAAGGAAAATCACTTTAAAATCAAACACTTCCTTCACCAAAATTGTTTTATTCAACTTCCTCTATCTTCCTACACCAAAATCACTTGCCAAAATAGCCAAAAGAGAGGTGTGGGAATCCTTGAAGGTTTCGATCAAGGTAAGAACATGGGGAACCTTATACATTTTCATGAAATTCAAGTTAAATACAATCTGTCCATGATGTTTCCATGCTTCTCTTAGCTTAAATCATGTTAGAATCATGAATTTGGGTAGGCAAGGGTTTCGGTCAACATGCCATGTCCATGAATGTGGTGCAATTTGATGAGTAGTTGATGTAGAAAAATTGTAGAAATATGAAAAATAAGAAAACAAGCTTAGTTTAGCTTGAATGTGAAGAAAATCAATAGATGGGAGGTTCGACCATGGCTAAGGAAGCAAAGTTTGATGTTAATTAATGTGAATTTCAAGTAAAAGTGATGTAGAAATTTAATGGAATTAATTTGGAATTACAAAGGTAGCTTAATTTGAAGAAAATCACTAAGTGAGAAAGAGAATGGTATTTGGCCAACATAAAGGGAGACTGAATTTGTGCCCATTTCAATGTAATTTAGGTGCTAAAATAATGTATAAATTATTCTGAGAATGTAGGCGCAATTGGAATCGAAAACGGAGTTATGTAGCAAAAGTTGTAATTTTGCACGGTAGAAAGTAGATTGCATTTAGAGAATTTTACAGATAATTTATTATCATTTAGATTATTAAATATTCTTTTAATTGAAATATAGAGAATTTATCAAGTTTGAATAATGATTTGCAACCTTGAGATCAGAAGCTGCTACCAATGCTAAGAAGCCTAATATCGAGAAATTAAGAGGTAAAGATTATTTGTATGAAACGCAAGGATATTGCGTTACATGGTTTTGATAAAATGATTATTTGGTGGAATTGGATTTGATACTTTGGATTGAAATTTGAAACTGGAAATTGTGGTTTTGAAGCTGGATTTTATGCAAGAAGGTCAAATTAAAACAAACCGTTATGCTGTCAAAATTATTTTAAATTTGCCTAAGCTATCCAAAATTTCCCTTTTGGCATAAATTTTGAAATATAAGAAAATTTATTTTATAGGTTTGAATTTAAATTTTTAAATATGAATTTATATAATTAAATCACAAATTCACTATATGCTTTAATTAATTATAAAAATTATTTTAAGATTTCATGTTGAAATTTTTTCTATCATTGTGGAATTATATTGGATATTTGGAAGACTAAATAATGTTGTGATAATATGTTTTGTGAAATAATAAATATGTTTTGTGAAATAATATGTGATTTTGTGATTTTTATTTCTTATGAATTTATTTAAGGCATGTTTTATTTAATTTATCTCTGTAAACAACTCTGAAATATTTATTTAAAATGTTTTCAAACTGTTGGCCCTGTAGTTACCTGCGGGTACATGCATTTCCATTCTGTTCCGATGCTAATGACTCTAGCCCAGTCTTTAGCTCCCACAAGTGACACCTGGATAGTGATCACAATGTGACCCCCTGACTGTGGTGAGTCTATTAGGTGTAGCCTAGTCTCCACTAATTTTATACTGGGGTGGTAAATCCCTGGTTAACTTAGATCTAGGCACTCCCAGTTTTGATATATTTTTTATTTTGATTTATCCGTATTTTATGTTTCCTGATATGAATAATATGTTTTGTGAAATTATTTATTTGACTTATTTGTTAGAAATTGCTCTAAATATGATTTATAATGTTTAAGGAGAAATTGTTTAATTCCTAATTTAAATACATCATCTTTTACATGATATTGAATTTATATTTGAATTTGTGATTTAATTAAATCTAATGAATTTCCTATAGTGGACTTGGATACCGGAACACGTAAGATACTTTAAAGTACCTTCCATACTCTTCTGGTTACCCAATCTACTATAGTATCCTTCCATTAGATCGTGCCTATTTTAGTTAAAATTTTGAATTCATGGCTTTCGTATAAATATCTGTTTATTTAAATTGCATATAGGATACACTGTATCAGCTTTCGTATAGATATTCGTTATTGAGCATGTTAGCTCACCCTTTTATTTTTCACTTCCAGATTATTTTCAGTGAGTTCGGGTCTACTTTCCTGGAGGACTTGATTCCTAGTGTTCCTCAAGTGACCTTTTCGATTCGTCAAGGTATACTGATTTGATTTTTATGTATTTAGACTTTTTGTACAGTGCTACTTTTTATGCACGTTATACTTGGGATGTAAATTACTTTTGTATATGAATTTCTGTAAATTCTGAATCTTGGGTTGTATAAAATAAATGAATTCAATTTTGAATATAAGTTGACACTATAGACGAGCCCAACCCGTGTGATTTGAATATGTGAAATTAGTAAAATATATTGGACCGTGCAATTGATGTGGTATCAGAGCTAGGTTGGCTTAATGTCTGTCAGTGTCTTCTTACTAGAATAATATACATCCCATGTAGTATTGTACTTGTCTAGATATATAATTGAATTTTGTAACTAAAAATCTACTTCTGTGTATTCCATTTGGTGCAGTATGTCTGATATGTAAGGAGGTACCGGACGAGGAAGAGGACTCCCCAAGAAACACTATAGGCATGTACAGCCCTCTCCAGAGCTAGCTCTCCCTCCACAGTCTAAGAGTCTGAATACCAGAATATCCAGGCTGGAGAGAGTGGTAGCAAATTTTATAGTGAGCTTTAATAGAGCATCAGTACTTGAAGCAGCACGGTCTCCACCTTTAACATTGGTGCCACAGCCTACGCCACATCTAGAGCCATAGCCAATATAGCTAGTATAGCCCCCATTGCAGCTTCAGCCGCAGATCCCAGAGCAACTGAGGTGAGTTCCAATTAGAGGTTGCGATGCTAATTTGATCAAACAGTTTAAGAAATTGGATAAGCCAAAATTCAAAGGTGAAAAGGATCCAATAGCCAAGGAGGAGTGGGTGAATGAGGTGGAGAAGCTGTTTGATTACATGACCTGTTTTGAGATCGAGAAAGTCGGTTTGGCCACATTTCTTCTGGTGGGCGACGTAGAGTTTTGGTAGAAGTCCATCAGGATATTGTTATTAGCTAGACACCCAGTAATGACCTGGGAGATCCTTTTAGAGGCATTTTATAAGTAGTACATCCCCAAGATAGCACAAATGAAGTTGAAGTTAGAGTTTATAAGTCTAAAGCAAAGGAGTATGATAGTGGACCGATACGTGTCCAGATTCACTACACTTAACTGCTTTAATCCAAAGGTTGCTAGGACTGAGAAGCATAAGATCGAGTGGTTCGTATATGGTCTAAAGATATCCATCAGGAATAGTCTCTCCTCGTGTGACATTTCTTCTTATAATGAGGCAGTTTGTTCAGCCCAGCTATGTGAGCAGAATTACGAGGCTTGGCAGACGAAGTTTGGTTTTCGGGCTAAGAGCAAGGGTAAGGAGAAGGATCGATAGGGATTCGACGACAGGGGTGATTCTAGGCCAGCAAAGAGGCCTACTGGTATTATGATCAGGGAGAAATCGACTAGAGATAGATCAGCAAGATTGGCTAGCACTGGGAGATCCACTACTCCCTAGAGAGGCACTACGACCAAATGTAAGCAATACGGGAGGTCGCACAGAGACAAACCCTGCTACTAGGCGATGGGAGCTTATTTTAAATGTGGACAGTGGGGTCATATGATCAGAGATTGCCCTAAGGATAGGGAGCTAGTGCTAGTAGCTCCAGCAGCTAAGGAGGTAAAGGTGACACCCTTCGCACCGCATAGAGCTACAACAACAGAGAAAGGCAAGAAAATGGTGACTCAGGGACGAGTGTACGCACTCAATAAGGAGACTGCGATGCCTCTTTTGACATCATATAGGGTAAGATTCTTATGTTTGATATTACTGCAATTGCATTAATAGATCTGGGTTCTAAGCATTCATTCATATCACCTGCATGTGCTACTAAAATACCAATAAAACTTGAACTGTTAGGATATTCACCGCAAATTACTACCCCGTTTAAAGAATCACAAATAATAGATGTAATATATTGGAATTGTAAAATAAAGATAGGAGAGAAGAAAACCATAGCTAACCTGGTTTTGTTAAATATGTATGACATTAATGTAATTTTATGGATGGATTGGTTAGCTACAAATTACGTTAACGTAGATTGTTACACTAAGTATATAACTTTCACACACTTAGAAAAATATATTGTAAAGTTTTCGATATAAGAATGAAATTAATGTTGTCAAAATTTATTTGATTCGAATTTGAGAACTTAAGTACTTGTTTGATTTTGAAGGGTTTATAGCTTATATGGAGGATGTTCAGAAGAGACGTCTGGGGTTATACAAGATCCCGGTGGTCAGGGATTTTCTAGATGTGCTTCCAGAGGAATTACCAGGACTTCCTCCCGATAGGGAGATTGAATTTACTATTGACTTAATACCCAGTACAAAGCCTATTTTGAAGCCCCTTATTGGATGGCACTATTCGAGCTTGAAGAGCTCAAAAAGCAGCTCTAGGAGTTGTTGGACAAGGGATTTATCCGTCCCAGTGTTTCTCCTTAGGGTGCACCAGTTCTATTCGGCTGAAAGAAGGATGGTAGCCTACGACTCTGCATTGACTATCAGTTGCTTAACAAGGCTACTATCAAGAGCAAGTATCCTTTTCCCTAGATAGATGACTTGTTTGATTAGTTCAGGGGTGCCCAGGTATTTTCTAAGATTGATCTCATATCAGAGTATCATTAGTTGAAGATTCGGGAGAGTGATGTACTCAAGACTACTTTTAGAACTCGGTATGGCCACTACGAGTTTCCGGTAATGCCATTTGGGCTTACAATTACAACATTCATGAGTTTGATGAATGAAGTCTTCAAGCCCTATCTTGATAGATTTGTCATCGTTTTTATCGATGATATTCTAGTGTATCTGAATTCACAGGAGGAACATGAGCAGTATTTGTACATAGTTCTGCAAACCCTCAGAGACTGGAAGCTTTATGCTAAATTCAGCAAGTGTGAGTTCTGGCTGGGTCGGATTACTTTTCTGGGGCATGTGGTCTCTAAAGACGGGGTGTCAATTAATCCACCTAAAGTCCAGGCTATTATTTAGTGGGAGAGACCAAAGACTGTGATTGAGATACAGAGTTTTCTGGGTTTAGCCAGATACTATCAGAGACTTATTAAGGGTTTCTCTAGATTTGATGCTCCTTTGATGTATCTCACACGTAAGGGTGTTAAATTTGAGTGTATTGATGCATGTGAGCACAATTTCCAAAAGCTGTAGCGAAGGTTGACCACAACACTGATCCTTACCATTTCGAGTGGTTCTGGAGGGTTTTCAGTATACAGTGATGCCTCCTCATTAGGTTTGGTTGTGTGCTGATGCAACATGGGAAAGTGGTTGCCTATGGATCCCGACAACTAAAGGATCACGAGAAGATTTTTCTCGCACACGACTTAGAACTTGCTACCGTGATGAAAGATTCCAGGTATTTACTAATCATAAAAGCTTAAAATATCTGTTCTCACAGAAAGAATTAAATATGAGACAGTGTAGATAGATGGAGTTGCTCAAGATTATGACTGCGAGATACTTTATCATTCGAGGAAGGTAAATGTGTTGCTGATGCTCTGAGTAGTAAGCACCTGGGGATTGTATCTTATATGATGATTCGGTAATACGAGCTTTTGGAGCAGTTTGCGAGCCTCAGTTTGGATATTTCTCCTTCTGAAAGATACAAGTTAGTGGCCAGTTTTCGGATTGAATCGGGATTGATGGATCAAATTAGGAATGCTTAGAGGGAGGATTTGGGTTGCATTGAAATTTCCAATTAGTTACATTGGGAGTTCAGTCAGACTATGTGATTGGCACCGATGGCATTATGAGGTTCCAGAATCGAATTTGTATTCTTAAGGATAAGCAGTTGCGGGAGTTAATATTGGTAGAGGCTCACAGTTCTAAGTACACCTTGCATCCGGGCATCAATAAGATGTACCAGAATCTACGTAAAGTGTATTGGTGGCCTAATATGAAGAGAGACATCGTTGAGTTCATTGCAAGATGTCTCACATGCTGGTAGGTGAAAGTGGAGCATCAGAAACCAGTTGGTTTACTTCAGCCTCTACAGATCCCAATGTGAAAATGGGGCACATCACCATGGATTTCATCATGGTATTGCCGAAGACCATATGGAATCATGATGGGATCTACGTGGTTGTTGACAAGTTGACGAAGTCTACCCATTTTCTGGCTATTAAATCCACATATTCTTTGAGTGCCTTAGTTGATCTATATGTCAAGGAGATCGTGAGACTTCATGGAGTTTTAGTGAGCATTACTTCTGACTGAGATTCCCAATTTACTTCTCATTTCTGGGAGAGATTTCAAGAGGCTATGGGATCTCATCTGAATTTCAGCACAGCTTTCCATCCTCAGACTGATGGTCAGTGTAACAGTCCAGTGACACAGTAATACAAATCTTTTTAAACAATTTTGACGGTTGGGCTGTCTGTGATACTTTACTTTTCAGTTACATTTAAACAATTTCATATGAAATTATAATATGAATTACATCCCTTATCTTAATTCACAAGAAAGTAGTACTGTTGATAAGTCTAAATGCGGAAAATAAATTATCGTACCTCATGTAGTAAATCAAGCTATCGCGTCGTCTCCAAATGCACAGTCAAAATCCTTGGATATCAGACTCTTAGTGCTCGAAAATCTGAAATGTTAAAATTAAGGGGTGAGCAAACAACGGCTCAGTAAGAGAGTTATATGCAACACTTGATATTCAGCTATCTATATGCTGAAAAACTTTTTCACTTTCTTAAATTTTCCTAGAAGGGCTCTAGGCTCAAATGTAGGAAGGATACTACAGTCGGCTAGGGATCCGGATGGAGTAAGGCAGGTATTTTGAAATACCTGTCTTGTCCCAGAACCTAGAAGCAAATGTAGAGAGTATTTTATACTTTGTTCTTAAAACACTTTAATACTCATTTTCCATAGATTAAACCATTTATTTCTCTTCACTTCAGTATGGTTTAAAACGCGTGATAGTTCAGTAGTAAAACAGTGGTTTACTTCTGTTCTCGTCAGTACAGTTAAAAACACGTGACAGTATATTGGTTTGTAAATATCCAAATCATTGAATAAACTATTCTGTAATTATTTCTATCTTAGAAATAATTTTCATGTTATTCTTTTTGAATAAACATTAATTTTTCTTTAGTTCAGAAAACATATCTTACAGTTCAGTAAAACAGTAATATTCAGTAAAACAGTATCTTGCAGAACAGTAAAACAGTATCTTGATACGGTTCAGTCAATAAATAGTAAACAATAGCTACCAATTCAGTAAACAGTATATGGTAGCTTTCAGTTTAGTAAACAATAAATGGTAGCTTTCAATTCAATAAACAATAAATGGTAGCTTTCAATTCAGTAAAACAGAAATCAGTGGCTACCATTTTAGTAAACAGTCAACAGTAACAGTACAGTTCAGTAAAACAGTGTTTTGGTACGGTTTTTGCTCAGTAAATAGTAAACAGTACAGTAGTTCAGTACAGTAAACAGTATAGTGCAGTAAACAGGATTCAGTAAATCCTTTTAGTAAACAATAATCAATAAGTGAGACTAGGCATCACTCTACAATTAAATCATGCTATCTTCATTCATTAAGGGACACAATATCAGTACTGAGATCTATGGCCATGATTTATAATATGTCCTAGGTGTACACTTGCTAGGTGACAATCCGGGACGCTGATGACTAGCTGGTCAATCAGCCATGTGACAGTAACAGTAATAGTACGATGCATGAAACTCGGGGCCTAAGTCTCAAAACAGTATAAAACCGTACCATAGCCTTTATGGATTTTAAACACAGTAATTTGAAATATTTCACAATTATCCATAAGGCTCACATGTATATATCCTCACCTTTATGAAATAAATAAAATAAATAACATTTTTTAAAATATTTCATAAAGGCATAAATCATATTTTCCATAGAGTGAAAACAGTTAATTAATTAATCACACTGTAAAATAAAATCTCATGATTGTTTCTTTTTCACCGTAAAACATGTACGCACGTTTTTCTGTGCTTTCTATTCAAAACATGGTTTTCAAAGTTATCGGAATTCAAATCAATTATTTTTATGATTTATGGAAAAATAAAATATTTATTTTCCAAATTCAACAATCCTGTCACCATGTTTTCCTTTATAAACACATGTAAAGACCTTCTAGTCTCAAAACACTGCTTTTCATATTTAATTAACCTTTATGGAATTTCTATAAATAATTAATTTCATAATTAAAACCATAAGGTTATTTATGAAATCAAGTGAATATTTGAAGAAATATTAATAAAATATTCACTTTGTGTCTTTTCTTTTTCCATATAGTATTACTGTAATCTTACATTTTGAGAGAATTTTCGGTGATTTTATTTTCACACTTCTTGAAAACATGAATATTTTAAAATTAAAATTTCGTATATTCATGTTTTATGAAAAATAATCAACTTCTCGATTTTCGTGGTTGAAAATCGTTTCTCGTGAAATAAAATCATTTATTATGATTTTCGGTAATTTTTCGGCAGTATAACGGCTGCCGATTGGCTAGCCTCCTGCATGAAAAATATAATTTATAATTTCAACCGGTAAATCACCATAATTTTCCAACCAATCATTATCAACAGCATTTATAAAATTAAATGCATATTTAAAACATGTGTGCCGAATATTCTTACAGAATGCACATGTCTCCCTTACCTGTCTCAGGTCGGTGACTTTCTCACCACCGTCGCGCCCATGTTTACCTCTCCCGATTCCATCGTCTCGGTCATCGAGGGTGATTTTTTGGAAAATAAAATTCTATATTTTAGAATTTTTTCCACAATTTATTAAAAATTACTCGAAATTAATTTTCGAAAATTTCTTACTGAATTTCCGTAATTTTCAAATTTTTGAAAATTTTGAACTCCCAAAAATTTCCTTTTCTCTTTTTTTTTCTTCTTTTTTTTCTTTTTCTTTTTCCTTTTCCTTTTTCTTGGTCAGACCAATTCAGATCGATCAACCCCTTTCACGGTCAGTTCTCCTTCGGTAATCGGTTCTCCGGTGGTTCAGTGTCTCCACAGCTGGCCGACGTCACGGCGAAGCTACTGGTGGTCTCCGTTCAGCCCAGCTCTGCTGCACGGCAGCGGATCTAGTGGTGGAAGGTTCAGCCTTTTTCCTCCTCTTTCCTCCTTCCTCGGCCGCCGTCGTCCTCACCAGTGGCTTCCTTTTTCTTCCCCTTACCTCCGCCGAGGTTGGGGTTGAGGTGGCGGTGCCTGGACCGATCAACACAGCTGATTTCCTCTCTCCTTTCTCTTCAGCTTTTTCATTTTAGTTTCCTCCGATTTCTTCCTTTTTTGGGCCGACGCCAATGGCCTTCACCCTTCCTCGTCGACTGGCGATGCCCTCTCCTCTCTTTGGTCTTCTCTCTCGTCGATGGTTGCAGCTGTTGCTGCCGTTGGCTTGGCTGGGAAGGGGTCGGGGTGTATTCCCGATTCCCTTCCTATTTTTTGTTTTGTTTCCTTTTTTTATATTATATTTTTATTATACTTATAAACTATTTATTATACTTATAATATTATACAAACTTTAATGTAAAATAATATTTGCATTTCTTATATATGCATATATTTATATACATAAGATGTTATATTTGTATACATATGTACTATTTAAATTTATAAAATAGTATATATATATATATACACCAATGTATAATAATATATACTATATAGCATTTAAATACATATGTATTTGTATAAAAATACATTTATATAATATATAATTATATAAATATATATCATATTCATTCTCATTTTCTTATCTAATTTGGATTTCAATTTATCCAAATTAAATTTCCTCCCTTCATTATTTTCTATAATTCCAACCTTATTCTTATTTCTAATTTAAATTTCCTTCAGACGAATTTCCTAATTCGTCACTTCCTCAATTCACAGAATTTTCACTAATATTTCGATCTAATAATTATATTTATTTATTTAATCTCCAATTATTTAATACATATAGTAGAAATTTTGCGGTTTTCACAGTCAGTCCGAGCACACCATTTAGACACTCGAGGATATGTTGAGGGCTTGTGCGTTAGATTTTAAAGGCTCTGGGGACAATCATCTTCCATTGGAGGAATTCGCTTATAATAACAGTTATCATTTGAGTATTGGTATGGCACCTTATGAAGCACTATATGGATGGAGATGCTAGTCCCTAATAGCTTGGGAAGAAATGGGTGACAAGAAGATTTTGGATTTCGATTTAGTTGAGCAGGCTTCCAAGGATGTTCAGTTGATATATGACAGGTTGAAGATTGCTCAAAGTCGACAAAAAAGTTACGTAGACGTCAGATGCCAAGCAATAGAATTTTCTATAGGTGACACAGTATTCTAAAAATTTCACCTTCAAAGGGAATCATGAGATTTGGTAAGAAAAGCAAACTGAGTCCTCAATATATCGAACCTTTCAAGATCTTAGACCGAGTGGGAGACGTAGCATATCAGTTGGCATTGCCTTCAAAGCTCTCCGGTGTACACAATGTCATCCATGTATCCATGCTCTGGAAGTATCATCCAAATCCGTCCCACGTAATTCAATATGAGCCATTGGAGATCAAAGAAGATATGAGTTATGTGGAGAGACCAATTCGGATCTTGGATCGAAAGGATAAGGTGTTATGATCGAAGACGATACCTCTGGTTAAGGTTCTCTGGCAGTTTCATATGGAAGAGGAAGCTACTTAGGAGCTAGAAAGCCTGATGAAAGAGAAGTATATAGAGTTGTTCATCGGAAAGGTCTGATCAAATTTGGAGGACCAAATTTCTTAAGGTGGGGGGAAATGTGAGACCTTCTAATTTAGAGTACTGTTTAATTATATTTATATAATTGAGATTATGGAATATTTATAATTAATAAATATTTGATTTTATATTAGGTTTTAAGGTTAAATAGCAAGTGGGCTCCACTGATTCTCGAAGGTCCAGATGAAGGTGGAACTTGGAGGATTCAATATTTATGACCAAAAATTATAAAGGTAAGAATCTCGACCTAAGATTTAATTATTTTTGCATATTTTGAAAAATGTGCAACAATTTGAGAAATAACGGTTTAGTCGATATGCCAATAACGGTTAAACCAAAAGGACTTTTAATGCACCGACTAAAATAAATAATTCCTCATAAAATAATGTTTTAGAACATCTAGACAGATGGAATAAACTAGATGTAAAAAAAAAGAATCTATGCGATTTTACGGTTAAGGGTATTTCAATAATTTCACTCAAATCGGTAAGCGAACCCTAACAAAAACTTCACCAAACATTAGAGCAAGTTAAATAGAGTTGATTTATGATTAAATAAAATATTTTGGAGGCTGGATAGATTGTTTTCAACAAAGTCAAACTTTAGGGGCAAAATTAGAAGAAATCTTTAAGTATAAGGGCAAAATGGTAAAATGGCCATTAAAATATCTTATTTCTTGAATTATCCAGCTGCTTCTTCTCCCATTTTCAGCAGCAACCAGCAGCAACATAAACCTCCATAACCAAGCTTGGTGGAAGAGAGAGAAAGTGAGAAAACTCAAGGAAAATCACTTTAAAATCAAACACTTCCTTCACCAAAATTGTTCTACTCAACTTCCTCTATCTTCCTACACCAAAATCACTTGCCAAAACAACCAAAAGAGAGGTGTGGGAATCCTTGAAGGTTTCGCTCAAGGTAAGAACATGGGAACCTTATACATTTTCCTGAAATTCAAGTTAAATACCATGTGTTTATGATGTTTCCATGCTTCCCTTAGCTTAAACCATGTTAGAATCATGAATTTGGGTAGGCAAGGGTTTCGGTCAACATGCCATGTCCATGAATATGGTGCAATTTGATGAGTAGTTGATGTAGAAAAATTGTAGAAATTATGAAAAGTAAGAACAAGCTTAGTTTAGCTTGAATGTGAAGAAAATCAATGGATGGCTGAAAGAGGGAGGTTCGGCCATGGCTAAGGGAGCAAGATTTTGATGTTAATTAATGTAAATTTCATGTAGAAGTGGTGTAGAAATTTAATGGAATTAATTTGGAGTTAGAAAGGTAGCTTAATTTGAAAAAAATCACTAAGTGAGAAAGAGAATGGTATTCGGCCAACATAAGGGGAGACTGAATTTGTGCCCATTTCAATGTAATTTAGGTGCTCAAATAATGTATAAATTATTCTGAGAATGTAGGCACAATTGGAATCGAGAACGGAGTTATGTAGCAAAAGTTGTAACTTTGCACCAGTAGAAATTAGACTGCATTTAAAGAATTTTACAGACAATTCATTAGCATTTAAATTATTAAATATTCTTTTAATTGAAATATAGAGAATTTATCAAGTTTAAATAATTTGCAGCCCTGAGGTCAGAAGCTGCTACCGGTGCTAACTAGCTTAACACCGAGAAATTAAGAGGTAAGGGATATTTGTATGAATAGTAGGGATATTGCGTTGCATGATTTTGATAAAATGGTTGTTTGGCAGAATTGAATTTGATACACTGGATTGAAATTTGAAACTGGAAATTGTGGCTTTGAAGTTGGATTTTATATAGGAAAGTTAGATTAAAACAAACTGTTATGCTGTCAAAATTGATCTAAATTTGCCTAAGCTATCCAAAATTTCTCTTTTGGCATAAATTTTGAAATATAAGAAAATTTATTTTATAGGTTTGAATTTAAACTTTTAAATATGATTTTATATAATTAAATAACAAATTCACTATATCCCTTAATTAAAAATTTTATTTTAAGATTTCGTGTTGAAATATTTTCTATCATTGTGGAATTTATATTGAATATTTGGAAGGTTAAATAATGTTTTGATATTATGTTTTGTGAAATAATATGTGATTTTGTGATTTTTATTTCTTATGAATTTATTTAAGGCATGTCTCTGTAAACAACCCTGAAATATTTATTTAAAATGTTTTGAGACTGTTGGCCCTGTAGCTACCTGCGGGTACATGCATTTCTGTTCCATTCCAATGCTATTAACTCTAGCCCAGTCTTTAGCTCCCACAGGTGACACCTGGTTAGTGATTACACTATGGCCCCCTTATTATGGCCATATGTCTACTATAGTGCATGTGTCTATCGGGTGTAGCCTAGTCTCCACTAAATTTATATTGATGTGGTAAATCCCTGGTTAACTTAGATCCAAGCACTCTCAATTTTGATATGTTTTTTATTTTGATTTATCCATATTTCCTGATATGAATAATATGTTTTGTGAAATTATTTATTTGACTTATCTATTAGAAATGGCTCTAAATATAATTTATAATGTTTACGAAGAAATTGTTTAATTTCTGATAAAAATACATCTTTTACAAGATATTGAATTTATATTTGTATTTGTGATTTAATAAATCTAATGAATTCCCTATAGTGGACTTGGATACCGGAACACATAAGGTACTTTAAAGTACCTGCCATACTCCTCTGGTTGCCCAATCCATTATAGTATCCTTCTTGTTAGATCGTGACTATTTTAGTTCATATTTTGAATTCATGGTTTTTGTATAAATATTCGTTTATTTAAATTGCATATAGGATACGCTGTATCAACTTTTGTATAGATATTCGTTACTGAGCACGTTAGCTCACCCCTTTATTTTTCACTCCCAGATTATTTGCAGTGAGTTCAGGTCTACATTTCTGGAGGAATTGATTCCTGGTATTCCTCAAGTGACCTTTCTGATTCGTTGAAGTATACTGATTTGACTTTTATGTATTCAGGCTTTTTGTATAGAGCTATTTTTTATGTACATTATACTTGGGATGTAAATTACTTTTGTATATGAATTTCTGTAAATTCTGAATCCTGGGTTGTATAAAATAAATGAATTCCATTTTGAATATAAGTTAACATTGCAAATGAGCCCAACCTATGTGATTTGAATATGTGAAATTAGTAAAATATATGGTATTTCAAACCGTGACAATATATATCGAACTTATTTATATAATTTTAAATTATATATATTAATCATTTATTGCTAAATGTATCGAACTTGAATCTTCGTTGTCATTGCTTACGATAATAAAATTTTTTAATACATTTCAATACTTAGTTATTCAATTCATTCATTCATTTACAAACTCTGTACAGAAAATTCTCAATTTTCACAGGTTTAGTTCGGCCCATGAACTTGTCTATGTGGAATATAAGCATAACTTTTATTTTAATAATTTTTTGATTTCAAAATTTTGCACGTCTCTTTATAAAATCAAATAAATAATAGATTATTAATTTTTATATTAATGATGGATTATAAAATTTTACTAGTAAAATTATCTACACCATATAGCTCATTTTTTTCATAGATATGTAAAAGAGATTAAAAAAATATATGTACATAAAGAATTTATTGCATATGTGTAAGATAAAACTTGAAAAAATTGTTGCTTATAGCTAGAGATTTGTATGATATATAAGATTTCAATACGTTCAAAGTTAAGATTGAACTTTTTTCATAAACATGTAAGTGTAGGACAAATGTGTGTGTGTACATATATATGTATATATATATACACATCCACACATACATATACATACATATATATATATATATACACACACACACACATATACACATATATACATACACACACATGTGAAGACCATTTAATTCCAATTTTCATAAATATTATAATACTATTATTGCCACTAGACCTGTTTAAGGGTCGAGCTATCCATCCAACCTTGAAGGGCTGTTGGCCAAGCTTGGAAATTAATATTAAGATCATTAAACAAGTTTGGACTTGAAAATCAAGGCTTAATAAAAAATTTGATTAGGCTTAGGTGTTCCATTTCAAGTCTAAGGGTGGCCTAACCTGATAATTATATTTTTTTTTTACAATTTTATTGTGTCATATACTTATAAACTTTTATGTGTTTAATATTTTTGTATTTTATTATAATATTTTTAAAAAAAATTAACAATATTTGGCATGCTTAGGCTTGTTTATTGTATGTAAAAACAAATTTTGACAAAAAATTAGATTCGAAAAGTCAAGCTAAGTCAAGTTTGGCCTTATTATCAATTCCTTAATACCTTATCTAAGCTCATTTCAACCCATAAACACCTCTAATTCCTACCATTGTAATATTCTAACTTGAAATCTCTCAGGCCCCAACCAGCTAGTTAATTAAAGTTTCCTTCAAAATTAATGATGTAAATAGGTACCCTATATTATCCGATCCGATTAAGTAGAGTTAGGGTATTTAATAATTGGGTTTGGGTAGGGTTCAAATAGTAATTTTGCTACTTGTCATGGGTTCGGGTAATGACTTTAGGGTACCCTACTACCCAAACTCGATTATAAATAATAATTTTAAAATATTATTATATACATTTTTATTCATAAATTATTTATTTTTAATATAATACTTAATTAAATTAATTCATTAAGTATTGTAATTATGATTTTTAACATTAAATTATTTTTATGAATTAATTTAAATATATTACTTTAATTTTTCCTAATAATAGAGGTGTCAAATGGGTTGGACGACCCATGGCACGATACGATTCGACACGATGTAAGCCATGCTTGGCATGATTCGTAGCTAAATAAGTGGGCTGGGCCAAGCATGACATATATATGTGTGTCGTGTCAAGCTACAAGTTTTAAGGCATGATATGATTTTGCAAGATGTAAGTCGTGCTTGGCACGATTCGTAGCTAAATAAGTGGGCTGGCCCAAGCATGACATATATATGTGTGCCATGCTGGGCCACAAGTTTTAAGGCACGTGGATCGACACGGCATGACCCGTTAAGGGCCAGTGCTAGGACGTAGCATGCAGGCTAGCACGACACGACATGTCACACACGGCATGGTAACAAGCCCATGTGCCATGCCATATCGACTCATAATTTTTTAGAGCTAAATCTACCAAATCAAGGTAGTCGTAGTATTTTTACTTCTACTTCTAATGTTAGTTCTTTTTATTCTGAACTTCAATTTTATTTGCAAAATAAAGTCTTAACACTTACTCTTGATAAGGTGGAAATGTTTGATCTTTTGGTCTAGTGGAAAAATAATCAAAGCACATGGCCGATACTTTCTGCCATGGCATGTGATTTACTAACTCCACCCATGTCATAGTTGCATCAGGATTATGTTTTAGTTCAGGTGATAGAGTTATTGATGAAAGAAGAACTAAAATCAGAGCAGATACTATCAAAATGTGCATTTTACTTAAAGATTGGTTAGATTGAGAAGCTCGACCATAAGATAAATCAAATTATTTAATTGAATCATCAGATGAAGAGAATGAAAAATAAAATAATAATGTTTGTGTCTTATGGTCCTTGTGTGTACGTGTGTGTGTTTTTTTAATATTAGGATTGTAAATTTTGATATTTTTATTTAGTAGATTATTTATGTTTCCCTGTGAATGTAGGCATTTTACCGAACCACATAAATTATGTGTCTATTTTATTTTATTTTATTTTTACTTATCTCATATATTATTTAAATTAATAAATAAAAATTTTAAAATAATAAAAAATCTAAAAAATTATTGATGGGCTGGGCTTGGCACGACACAGCATGAAAGATAGTGCCATGCCTAGCCTAGCACAACCCACCCAACACAACCCATTAGGCCTATGGGCCATGTGCTGTGCTCGGCCGTGCCCTTAATTTTCATGGACCGTGCCAGCACAGCCTATTGAAAAATCAGTGGTATGCCAATAAGACCCATTAACACATTGACTAATATTTAAATGGACTGTACGAACCCAACACGGCCCATTTGACACCTCTACCTAATAACAACAATTACAATTGATTTTAAAATTAAATTTAAAAGTCAAACTTTGACTTAATAAACGGGCATTTAATTTGGTTCGGGTAGTTAATGAGTATTTCATATATTAAATGGGTAGAGTTTAGATAGTCACAAAAAAATATTTGGATAGTTAATCGGATTCAGATTACCTAAAATTTAATCAATTCAGGTATCTCAAAATTAACGGGTACCCTCTCCATTGACCAAAATCTTGTCATGGTTCTGAACTCTTACAAGCGTAAAGCACAAAGCAGTTTCCATCACTCCTCTTCCATGTTGTGTCACGACTCGTGACCACATTTTTCATCTTCTTATACACATCTTAACCGGTTGGGCTGTCTGTGATACTTCACTTGTACTGACTGTTAAACAATTTTACAATGTATTGTTTATATTATACACATCCCCTATCGTAATTTATCAGATAAGTAGTACTGTTGACATGTCTAAATACAGAGAATAAATGATCATACCTCAAATAAACAGTCGGTCTGACACATTGTCCTTCATGTACAGCCAGGATCCACGATCCACTGAACTCACATTCATCAAAAACCTGAAATGTTGAAAATTAAAGGGTAAGCAAAACCACGGCTCAGTAAGAGAATTATATGCCTCACTTGATACTCAGCTTCCTATATGCTGAAAATCCTTTTCATTTTTCGTATGGGCTCTAGGCTCGCATGTAGGAAGGATACTACAGTCGGCTAGGGATCCGATTAGAGTAAGGTAGGTATTTTAGAATACCATACTTGTTACGGAACCTAGAAGCAACTGTAGAGAGAATTTTCATTTCGTTTTGAATTAATAAATCCTTTCTCTTTCAAACTTTCATAACCTTTTTCATATGCTTTTCAAAATAATGCTTCTACGAAACAAAGCATTTAAATAAAATAATTAATATTCGTATATTCCTTGAAAAGAATATTAGTTAAATCATCATCTTATTTCTTTAAAACTTATTTCATGTTTTAATGTACTCTCTTAATTAGTTCTGTCCTTTAAAAAGCAAAATAAGCTATTAAAATCTATTCCATTCTTAAGTTCACAAGGCATCATTCTTTTTATCAATATGATTAAGTGTGAAAGAAACGAACTTATTGTAAGGACCGGGAGTGCCTGGATCTCTGTTAACCAGGGATTTACCACCCCAGTGCCTTACTCATCCGATATATCACACACATCATATGTCATATGCACCAGATCTATTTCATCCTTTGACATTTGTCGAATTCACGAATCACAATCACTTACTTATCGTCACAATATCCTACGATTCCTCATACTAACATCGGAACACGTGTAGCACTTAGTTTCCGAAGGACTCTAGAGGTGGCTCCCACGGTTCAATCATCGAGTCTCTGCTCGGTATGGCCTGTACTGAAACATCAGAACACGTGTAGCACTTAGTTCCCGAAGGACTCTAGAGGTGGCTCCCATGGTTCAATCATCGAGTCTCTGCTCGGTATGGCCTGTACTGAAACATCAGAACACGTGTAGCACTTAGTTCCCGAAGGACTCTAGAGGTGGCTCCCACGGTACAATCATCGAGACTCTGCTCGGTATGGCCTTTATGCCATGTGTACTTTCCACTGTCTTATCAGATCTCATGTAGTACTTATGATCTAATATTTCATTTGAGACCATAGAAAGAATATTAGAATTATCATTTCTTCCTTTTGAAAACATATTACCTATCATTTATGGAGTCTAAGATAGACATCAATCTTATCATACTGTATACCTCGGAAGGGAAGGAAGTACACCGATCAAATCTATGATCATAACCTATATTGTCCTCGGTGGATCACTGATTAGATGTCCACCGGGACTAAACATATCACATATCATGCATCAGCATGATAAGAATACCAACCAATCTCAAAACCGTAATTCTCATCATAAAATACACTTTTATGGAATTTATATAAATATATAATTCCATGATTTAAAACCATAAGGGTTAAAATCCTTTAGTGAATATTTATAAAAATATTCATAAGAATCCTCACTATATTTCACTTCATCTTTCGTCTCGTAATTCGTGTAATTTATCTATTCCGAGAATTTTCGGTGGTTTCATTATCACCATTCTCGAATACATGAATATCTTAAAATTTCATCTCATTATATTCATGTTTTATGAAATTTAGTATTTTCCTCATGTTTCGTGATTCACTATCGAAATTCAGAAAAAAAATCATTTAATATGATTTTATAAAGTTTTTCTAAAATTTTCGGCAGCATAACGGCTGCCGATTTACTAACCTCCTGCACGGAAAATACAGTTTAAAATCTTTCAGCCAGTACTTCTTCCCAAATTATTTTCAGCAAATCATGCATCATAATAATTTTCATAAAATAATTGCATAAAATATTTCAATTAAATTATGCAGACTAAGTATCCTTACAGTGCTGCATATGCATCCCTTACCTTTTTTCGGGTAGGCGAATTCCGCTTATCGATCGCACCCGCACACCATTTCTCCCGATTCCTTATCCCGATTGCTGAAAATAATTTCTGGAATTAAAATTCTAATTTTTTAGAATTTTTCATAATTTATTTAATTTTTTTTTCTGAAATTAAATTCTCAGGAAATTTCTTACCGAATTTGTAAAATCCCGGGTTGTCGAATTTCCGGGAATTTTCCGAATTCCCAAAATTCTCCTTTTTCCTTTTTTTCTTCCTTTTTCTTCCTTTTTCCTCTTTTTCTTTTCTTTCTTTCTTTTCTTTTTCTTTTTCTTTTTTTTTCTTTTTCCTTTTTCTTTTCTTTTTCTTTTCTTTTTTCTTCTTCCTTTCCCGGTTAGACCGGTCCAGAGCCCTTTCTCGCCGGTTCCTCGCCGGCGGCCGGTTCTCCGGTGGTTCAGGCGTCCCTCAGCTGGTCGGCTGCACCACGAACTTGACGGTGCCCTCCATTTGCCCTGGATCGGCGGCACGGCGGCGGATCGAGGCGGTTTTGCCTCGGTTTCTTCTTCCTCTTCGCCGGCCTTCCTTCGTCGTCCATTGCGCGTCGGGTGACCTCCATCATGTTCCTCTCCCTTCGGCGGTGCTTCGGTGGCAGTAGCGGCCACCGATTTGGCAGGCACCGCCGTCGGCATTTTCCTTTTCCTTCCCGGTTTTCCTTCGTTTCTTCCTCTGTTTCCTTCTTTTCTTCCGCCGCCGACAGCTTCCTCCCTCTCTTCCTTTGCCGGCGACGTCGTCTGCACCTTTTTCTCTCGCCGGCGGTGGCATCTCGGCCACTGATGGTTGCGGCTGGGAGGGTCGAGCTCTGTCCCGATTCTCCCTTTCCTTTTTCTGTTTTAGTTTCCTTTTTTGGTTTATTTTTCTTTCCCTATTTAGTATATAGTATACTATATATTATACACATAATATAATAACATATATGTCATATATTTATTTTATATATTTAATACACATAATATTCTTATTATCATATATATATAATATAGTATTATATATATTACATATAAAATATGTGTTTTGGTGTATTAAAATTATAGATCTAGCATAGATATATATGTATATATTTATATACTTAAAATAAATAATCTTTACATATATATCTATATATATGTTATAATATATTATATATTGTATTTAAAATATATATTTTTTCAAATTTTAATGTAAATCAAATATAAACATTTCTCAAATATATATGTATATATATACTTATATATACATAAGAGATTATACTTAAATACATATGTATTATGTAACTTCATGAACTAGTATATAATACACATAAAACATTATATTTATATACATATGTATTATTTGAATTTTTGAAATAGTATATATATATTTCTATATATATAATATATATATATAACAACGTATTTTAAAATATACTATATAATATTTTGAATACATAGGTATTTGTATATAAAATACATTTATATAATATATAATTATATAAATATATTTCATTTATTTTCTTATTCTCTTATTAAAATTTGGATTTTCATTCTCCAAATTAAATTTTTTCTCTTCATTATTTCCATAATTTTATCCTTCTCTTATTTCCAATTTATCCAAATTTAAATTCCTCACTTTCCTTAATTTCGGGAATTTCAACGATATTCCTATCTCGTAAATAAATTTTATTTATTTACTTTTATTTATTTATTTCCTCTTATCTAATTTCTCTAATATTTATTTTCAATATTTATTATTTCCAATAATTGAAAAATTTACGGTTATCACATCCTCCCCACCTTAAGAAATTCGGTCCTCCGAATTTAACTTAAGTCCAAAGGTAGTACATGTCGTACACTTACGACTTCTGACCTCTAGTTCATCCTCCAAGTAATACTGCCAGTACACTTTCAACATAAAGAGTGCTTTAGACCACTACATGCTGTCTTTCATCGTATATGTCTATAATCCCGTAAGTTCTTTTCTCAAATCGGGAGTTATTCTCTTTTATTCTTTTCATATAAGAGTCCATACTCAATATTTTTCATATTACAGCCGATCTATGTTGTTTATCATCCATTCTTCTCACTTAGTGCCGAGTCGACAAAATATGGTACTATTATGTACTCATATCGATCAATTATATGTAAGTGTCCCAGTAGCTTTCACATCTCATGCACACGCTCTCTCAATATCATGGAGCGTTTACATCTCACGCTCATATATAAAAATATATCAGTCTGGAGCGGTGCTATCAATACACTTGGGATCTCAAAGCCCTTTGCTATCTCTCATTAGCATATGGCAACACAGAGACTCCCATCACATGTAAGGCTCACTGGAAACTGTACATACACATTCATACCGTTTAACACTTATACTTCGACTAAGGCACTAGAGAATCTAGATGTCTGATAATGGAAAGTGATTCTATTTAGATCATCAGTCTTTAATCACTTCCATATAATCATTCCTCTTTTGGACTCTTTATTGTCCACAATGTTCATTTTTGCACTTATTCCATCAATGCTGCATCTCATTTGCCAATTTTTCTATTAATCATCTCTTACAGTAATTAAATCATGAGACAATCATTTTCTCTCCATGTCTCTTTTCATGTAGTATGGTCATTACATCTCTTACGCTTATGGTATATTCAATATCATTTAAATTTTAGGATATAACCAGGAATATACTCTTTTCATAATTTAGATTCTGTGATTGAATCCTCGAATTATCCATTTAAGCACCACATTATCTATACAATTCCACCATCTTTATCATTTCGAGGTGGTTATATGTACAAACATTTTACTGGCAGTAAACATATCAATTATCTTACTCCTTGGAGTATCATTACTTTCACTTATCAGTTCTGGGTTTGATTTTACATCTTGCCACATTTATGTGATAACCAACACAATTCACTCTCAGTCTTAACTTCGGGAACTGTTTCATATTGATGTTCCCTTCTCATCATGCAATTTATTTCCTTATTCCACTTTCAGTTTCGTTTTCATATTTTTACTCTTATCCTTTTTGTCTATTTTCTCGATTGGTATGGTACTATACAGCTAAGATCTTTTAAAATCTCGCATACCATCTATTCTTTACACTTATCCATTTGCCGACTTTAATTTCTTTAATTAGATCTCGTCTATAGAGCAGCCAGTCTCATCACTCTTTTATAGGCTGACAATAGTATTTAGCTATACTCATTACTTTCGTATCTCAATCATTATCTTTATATCATAGACAGGTTCACTGTCATCCTGTCGTTTCGAGATTTTATATCTCAAAAAGAGATACTATCTAGCCAAATTTCTTAGTTGCTAATCTTAGCACAATTTCACAGCCTTTAAGAGTTTAGGGATCATATTACAATGCTGCTCATGTTCCATTTATACTTTAGACTCTATTAGTATTTTATCAATTTACTCGTGTAAGGATGCCTCATTCTTCAGGCTTATATACTTTACAAGGCAACTCAATACCCTTGTAACTTCAATAGGAACTCGTAAAATTCACTTCGAGTTCAAATCATCATCTTATGGACACCAACCTTCAATCTTTTATCTAAGGACGCTTTATACAGCAGCTAGTCTTATTTACTCCTCACGTATCTCTAATCAGATCAATAAAGCGTTTATTTTCACGTAGATTAATACTTGTTCTTCACCAGAACTTCATCAATGATAGAAATTTAATATATCCTTTTTGATTCGTCTACAACTCAACATCATTTGCATTTCTCTCATTTACACCTATACAGATAACTCCTTTATTCTCAATTTTTTCATTATCAGTATTTTCATCATACAGACTTCTACACGTGAGTTTCATTATTCACACATTTTCCAGAGTTTTTTTCTTAAGCTTTTCAGATTCTTTCTACATCTTCCGATATAAGCTTAGAATTTAACTTCATATTTAAAATCAAATCAGTGTTATCTCGATTCCTCTAATTTATATAACTTTGGAAGTTTTATCGGAAATCAATCTGATACTTTCTTTAATCGTACCTTTCTTATCATCTTGTGACCATCGTTCTTTAACTTTTCATCTGATGATGCCTTTTACAAAGATTGCTCTTATAAGCTCCTTGTACATCACCGATTAAATCATATTTAAGGCATCACTTCCATATAGATATTTATTTGTTCTTCATACGAACTTTAGTGTATAATAAAAATGTTAAATATCATTTAATTCATCCTTAAATCGTGTCATTTGTACAGACTTCTACACGTGAATTTCATTATTCACACATTTTCCAGAGTTATTTTCTTAAGCTTTTCAGATTCTTTCTACATCTTCCGATATAAGCTTAGAATTTAACTTCATATTTAAAATCAAATCAGTGTTATCTCGATTCCTCTAATTTATATAACTTTGGAAGTTTTATTGGAAATCAATCTGATACTTTCTTTAATCGTACCTTTCTTATCATCTTGTGACCATCGTTCTTTAACTTTTCATCTGATGATGCCTTTTACAAAGATTGCTCTTATAAGCTCCTTGTACATCACCGATTAAATCATATTTAAGGCATCACTTCCATATAGATATTTATTTGTTCTTCATACGAACTTTAGTGTATAATAAAAATGTTAATATATCATTTAATTCATCCTTAAATCGTGTCATTTGTATTTCCATCCTCTACATCGATAAATATGAATTTTATCATCCACAATATTTTCCAAAAATTCTTTTCTTAAGCTTGTTGGATTTCTTCCATATTCTTCGATACAAGCTTAAGAATAAATTTCATATCCACGATCGAATCAACATTAACCTGATTTCTCAATCTATGTTACTTTGGAATTTATTGAGATTCTCAACCGACAGTTTCTTTAACCACACTTCTTTTATCATTTTGGACCTTCATCATTGTTTCCCATCATTTCACAGTGTAGTTTCAAGGCAGAGACATTCCATATTCAAATCATTTTGATATATACTCTACCTTGATTTCATTACCTAGTCATACTTTACAGCGTTACGAATCTCATTCTGGTAAGCTGTATCAATTACAATGATTCTCAACACACTTCACAGCTACCCGTTTCAATTACGTTATTCACTTTAAAACCATTTCCATTTACTGAATTCAGGCTTAGTTCCCTTGAGTATATTCTCCACGAGGTTTGAACCTTGGCACCCCTTACGTACCTAGTTCCTTACAATCGTGTTACCATTGAGATACTTATAAGGGCCTCGCCCGTTCATATCGACCATCGACGAGCATCCCCTAGGCGATCCTTTCGCCTCAGGTTTATCCTTACTAGTGAGTCGGCGATGAGATAGTTCGCCTATATCTCACAACACATGATTCACTACGGGTCGCCCACCATTGGGTCGCCCATCACAATTCTGTCTCAAGGGTCCTGAAGAACTTAGGTTAGCAGTCATCTTCTTTTTATCACTTGACTGTTCTTATAATTATCCTCTAATTCACAGTACTCCAAACAGTACTTCATTCTGTAGCACATATTCCAAGATACGTCGGTTCTATGTACGATTATCTGTTTGATACCTCAAAGTAATGAAAACGTACAGAACCATAAGTAATCACACCAGTATGTATTTCATTATCTGTACTTTTCACCTCATCAGTCAATTCTTGTAACCATTTCACTTTTCATAGTATTTAACGATCCCATTCAATACACTCTAAATTTTTCGACCCTTACAGTCAATAACGGGGTCAATCATCTGATGACATTCCACTACACTCTTTGGATCGCATCATATAAGGCCCCGGCTCGTTCGCCGTCCGCCTGTACACAATTGTGACGGACCAGCCCAACCGGCCATGGCAACCCCTTTTTTGGGCCCATCGACAACGATTTCTGTGACAACGCCACTAATCCGTACTGTCCGCTCTGTGAGGCGATGGCTACCCACTGGGATCCACACAGGATCCACCTCACGCACGGTTTTATCGGGAAACAAATTCCCAATTCGCGTCCGTAATCTAAGTGTTAGTGGAATCAGTAATAGGGATCGTTATATTCATCTGACATCCTCTATGCCATTAGTAATTCCATTACTATCAATGGATTCCAAATCAACTCGTTTTTATCACTGTTCCGAACATCGCCTAGCATAGGGGCATTTTCGTCATTTAGACATTTATTATTTTATTTTATATATTTTTTTTCTCCTCAATATACATTCAAATCAATGAACTGATCATCTATAAGTTGATAGTATCCTTTTTGATACTTATACTAGCAATTTAGATCTCATTCGATTTCGATAGAGAAATTCACTAAAATCCATAATTGGATTATTTTGCTTGTACTTCAACTTTATATCCTTAATTTCTCTGTCAAATCGATCAATTCCAACTTCTGGTGATCTATTTTGACTCCCAGTAAAATTTTGGGGTAGGGGTATTTTGGTCATTTTGGCTAAAAATTTTCTCTCTCTTCAAATTACCCTCAATCGGTGATCTTAAAGTCTATTTAATGATGATATTTTATTCCCCTATTTTATACCATCACTTTCAGGTCTCAGTTCGGTTCGGACAGAAAAGTACTGGTGGGGCCCTCATCGAGTCCATTTCTGTTCCTTACCGAACAGGCCTTCATATAGATTAGAAGAATCACCAATTTTTCGGTAATTTCTGAGCCTATTATCTTCTTTAACATTCTCAATTTATACTTTCTCACTCCCTTTAAATCATTTTACTCCATTACAATCATTTATCTTCTCTATGTATTCAGACGACAAAGTACTACCGGGGATGCTTAACTATTTTCCTTCCAAAAGTATCCACAGACATCAGGCCAACCATTGCTCTGATACCATTAAATCTGTCATGACCCGTGACCACATTTTTCATCTTCTTATACACATCTTAACCGGTTGGGCTGTCTGTGATACTTCACTTGTACTGACTGTTAAACAATTTTACAATGTATTGTTTATATTATACACATCCCCTATCATAATTTATCAGATAAGTAGTACTGTTGACATGTCTAAATACAGAGAATAAATGATCATACCTCAAATAAACAGTCGGTCTGACACATTGTCCTTCATGTACAGCCAGGATCCACGATCCACTGAGCTCACATTCATCAAAAACCTGAAATGTTGAAAATTAAGGGGTGAGCAAAACCACGGCTCAGTAAGAGAATTATATGCCTCACTTGATACTCAGCTTCCTATATGCTGAAAATCCTTTTCATTTTTCCTATGGGCTTTAGGCTCGCATGTAGGAAGGATACTACAGTCGGCTAGGGATCCGATTAGAGTAAGGTAGGTATTTTAGAATACCATACTTGTTACGGAACCTAGAAGCAACTGTAGAGAGAATTTTCATTTCGTTTTGAATTAATAAATCCTTTTCTCTTTCAAACTTTCATAACCTTTTTCATATGCTTTTCAAAATAATGCTTCTACGAAACAAAGCATTTAAATAAAATAATTAATATTCGTATATTCCTTGAAAAGAATATTAGTTAAATCATCATCTTATTTCTTTAAAACTTATTTCATGTTTTAATGTACTCTCTTAATTAGTTCCGTCCTTTAAAAAGCAAAATAAGCTATTAAAATCTATTCCATTCTTAAGTTCACAAGGCATCATTCTTTTCATCAGTATGATTAAGTGTGAAAGAAACGAACTTATTGTAAGGACCGGGAGTGCCTGGATCTCTGTTAACCAGGGATTTACCACCCCAGTCCCCCCCCCCCCCTCATCCATCACACACATCATATGTCATATGCACCAGATCTATTTCATCCTTTAACATTTGTCGAATTCGCGAATCACAATCACTTACTTATCGTCACAATATCCTACGATTCCTCATACTAACATCGGAACATGTGTAGCACTTAGTTCCCGAAGGACTCTAGAGGTGGCTCCAACGGTTCAATCATCGAGTCTCTGCTCGGTATGGCCTGTACTGAAACATCAGAACACGTGTAGCACTTAGTTCCCGAAGGACTCTAGAGGTGGCTCCCACGGTTCAATCATCGAGTCTCTGCTCGGTATGGCCTGTATTGAAACATCAGAACACGTGTAGCACTTAGTTCCAGAAGGACTCTAGAGGTGGCTCCCACGGTTCAATCATCGAGTCTCTGCTCGGTATGGCCTGTACTGAAACATTAGAACACGTGTAGCGCATAGTTCCCGAAGGACTCTAGAGGTGGCTCCCACGGTTCAATCATCGAGTCTCTGCTCGGTATGGCCTGTACTGAAACATCAGAACACGTGTAGCACTTAGTTCCCGAAGGACTCTAGAGGTGGCTCCCACGGTTCAATCATCGAGTCTCTGCTCGGTATGGCCTGTACTGAAACATCAGAACACATGTAGCACTTAGTTCCTGAAGGTCTCTAGAGGTGGCTCCCACGGTTCAATCATTGAGTCTCTGCTCGGTATGGCCTTTATGCCATGTGTACTTTCCACTGTCTTATCAGATCTCATGTAGTATTTATGATCTAATATTTCATTTGAGACCATAGAAAGAATATTAGAATTATCATTTCTTCCTTTTGAAAACATATTACCTATCATTTATGGAGTCTAAGATAGACATCAATCTCATCATACTGTATACCTCGGAGGGTAAGGAAGTACACCGGTCAAATCTATGATCATAACCTATATTGTCCTCGGTGGATCACTGATTAGATGTCCACCGGGACTAAACATATCACATATCATGCATCAGCATGATAAGAATACCAACCAATCTCAAAACCGTAATTCTCATCATAAAATACACTTTTATGGAATTTATATAAATATATAATTCCATGATTTAAAACCATAAGGGTTAAAATCCTTTAGTGAATATTTATAAAAATATTCATAAGAATCCTCACTATATTTCACTTCATCTTTCGTCTCATAATTCGTGTAATTTATCTATTCCGAGAATTTTCGGTGGTTTCATTATCACCATTCTCGAATACATGAATATCTTAAAATTTCATCTCATTATATTCGTGTTTTATGAAATTTAGTATTTTCCTCATGTTTCGTGATTTACTATCGAAATTCGGAAAAAAAAATCATTTAATATGATTTTATAAAGTTTTTCTAAAATTTTCGGCAGCATAACGGTTGCCGATTTACTAACCTCCTGTACGGAAAATACAGTTTAAAATCTTTCAGCCAGTACTTCTTCCCAAATTATTTTCAGCAAATCATGCATCATAATAATTTTCATAAAATAATTGCATAAAATATTTCAATTAAATTATGCAGACTGAGTATCCTTACAGTGCTGCACATGCATCCCTTACCTTTTTCCGGGTCAGCGAATTTCGCTTATCGATCGCGCCCGCACTCCATTTCTCCCGATTCCTTATCCCGATTGCTGAAAATAATTTCTGGAATTAAAATTCTAATTTTTTAGAATTTTTCATAATTTATTTAATTTTTTTTTCTGAAATTAAATTTTCGGAAAATTTCTTACCGAATTTGTAAAATCCCGGGTTGTCGAATTTCCGGGAATTTTCCGAATTCCCGAAATTCTCCTTTTTCCTCTTTTTCTTTTCTTTCTTTCTTTTCTTTTTCTTTTTCTTTTCTTTTTTTTTCTTTTTCCTTTTTCTTTTCTTTTTCTTTTCTTTTTTCTTCTTCCTTCCCGGTCAGACCGGTTCAAACCGGTCCAGAGCCCTTCCTCGCCGGTTCCTCGTCGGCGGCCGGTTCTCCGGTGGTTCAGGCGTCCCTCAGCTGGCCGGCTGCACGACGAACTTGCCGGTGCCCTCCGTTTGCCCTGGATCGGCGGCACGGCGGCGGATCGAGGCGGTTTTGCCTCGGTTTCTTCTTCCTCTTCGCCGTCCATTGCGCGTCGGGTGACCTCCATCGTGTTCCTCTCCCTCCGGCGGTGCTTCGGTGGCAGTGGCGGCCACCGATTTGGCTGGCACCGTCGTCGGCATTTTCCTTTTCCTTCCCAGTTTTCCTTCGTTTCTTCCTCTGTTTCCTTCTTTTCTTCCACCGCCGACAGCTTCCTCCCTCTCTTCCTTTGCCGGCGACGTCGTCTGCACCTTTTTCTCTCGCAGGCGGTGGCATCTCCGCCACCGATGGTTGCGGCTGGGAGGGTCGGGCTCTGTCCCGATTCTCCCTTTCCTTTTTCTGTTTTAGTTTCCTTTTTTGGTTTATTTTTCTTTCCCTATTTAGTATATAGTATACTATATATTATACACATAATATAATAACATATATGTCATATATTTATTTTATATATTTAATACACATAATATTCTTATTATCATATATATAATATAGTATTATATATATTACATATAAAATATGTGTTCTGGTGTATTAAAATTATAGATCTGGCATAGATATATATGTATATATTTATATACTTAAAATAAATAATCTTTACATATATATCTATATATATATGTTATAATATATTATATATTGTATTTAAAATATATATTTTTTCAAATTTTAATGTAAATCAAATATAAACATTTCTCAAATATATATGTATATATATACTTATATATACATAAGAGATTATACTTAAATACATATGTATTATGTAACTTCATGAACTAGTATATAATACACATAAAACATTATATTTATATACATATGTATTATTTGAATTTTTGAAATAGTATATATATATTTCTATATATATATATAACAACGTATTTTGAAATATACTATATAATATTTTGAATACATAGGTATTTGTATATAAAATACATTTATATAATATATAATTATATAAATATATTTCATTTATTTTCTTATTCTCTTATTAAATTTTGGATTTTCATTCTCCAAATTAAATTTTTTCTCTTCATTATTTCCCATAATTTTATCCTTCTCTTATTTCCAATTTATCCAAATTTAAATTCCTCACTTTCTTTAATTTCGGGAATTTCAACGATATTCCCATCTCGTAAATAAATTTTATTTATTTACTTTTATTTATTTATTTCCTCTTATCTAATTTCTCTAATATTTATTTTCAATATTTATTATTTCCAATAATTGAAAAATTTACGGTTATCACATGTTGATCATAATTATATAACGTATATACATACACATGCCTTTTCTTTATTGCGCATTACATCTATCAAGTATGGATTAAATTTGATTTGAGTTGAGAACTTAATTAGAAGAAGAAAGGCAAAGCGTTTGTGATGCGCAATCAGTCCTCCTTTTAGTATAAGAGAAGTGAAGACATCCAATAAATAAATAAAACCAATTTATTAGTCTAAGAGAAGTGAAGACATCCAATAAATAAATAAAACCAATTTATTAATTTCCAATCAGCTCCATGCATAATTTCGTTTTTGTTCATTTGCCTTCTTTAAAAACATTCCGAATCTTTCACTTCTGAATTAGCTATAAATCAAACAATGAGAAGCCTAGATATATATAATCATGCTTAAAACATTACAGCCACAACAGAAGCAATATACCAAAAGGCACCAAAAGCATCAGTACTAATCTTAATGCATGCATTTGAATTATTGCTTGAAGAAGAAGAGTTGCTTGGACTAGTTGAAGAACCTATAAGCAACAAAAAAATTGTTATTATTATTATGATTAATATACAAAGGCAAAATTGTTAGTTTTGACCATTTAGGTGTTAAAAAAATGAATGAATGATTGAATGAGCATCAAGAGAAACTATTGTTAATTAAAAAATGAAATAAAAAACTTACCGGGATTTGAAGGGGTTGTTGGAACAGTTGGTGAGGCACTGGGCGAGGTTGCTTTTAGCATAAATTAGAAGAAAACGATAATTAGAGACATGGATAAATTTATCATGTTTATATAAAAAATGAACTTTTTAAAGAAAAGACTAAGTCAAGCGCCAATGGCAAACAAAAACTGTTTATTATATTTTATAGGACATATGTCATGAACTTAACACCCTTTGTGAAGTAAAAAAACTTCATCAGTTGTGTATAAAATAACTATCATATTATATATATATATATATATATATATATATATAAAATTGTTGCCAATGTCAGGTAGAAAATATTAATAAAGAGAACTATGAATATGATGCTATATATTCTCAAAGATGAAATTAATTTATGAAGTTTAGATAGTTATCATCATCTTAGGTGTCTATTTAATTCAAAATTATAAATTAGTTCAAAATTCTTGTATGGAAACACCATGCATGCATATTATTTTCTATATAAACAAACACATATGGAGCTAGAATATCAAAAATCTAAATTGAGAATTAAAAGAAAAATCAAAAGTGATAATTTTATCTACATAAAATCATATATTACAGTAACGTGGACGGAAAAAATTTTCATTAAAACATAATAACGACCTGTGATTTAATGAAGAAGTTCAATTGAAACTTTCATCCTATCAATGCATGCAAGGAAATAAAATCTTACATACCATTCTTGCAAACAGATACATCAACATCAATGCCACAGGCCTTTGGGAGAGCCAAGGCTTCATCAATGGTAAGGTTGAGACTCTTCAGGAGCTCCGGATTATTGAACACCTTGCAGAGGCACTGATTCTCTTGTGTGATCATCTCCTTCAGCGGGGCGCAGCAAGTCGCAGGAGGTGACGGAGAGCGCAGGAAGGGCTGGCAAGGCATTAGCTTTTGCATGCATGGCATTGCATCTGCGGAGGCGCCTCCTTGAGAAGCGGCAATGGCTGCAGCGGCTCCGGCTCTCTGCTGATTTGCCTGTTGGAGAATGCCTGCAAGCCCTTGTCCCAATGTGTCTACACTTTTTCCTAGATCCATTTGCTGAGTTTCTTGTGAGAAACCTGGAAGACCCCATGAAAAGAAGAAGAGAAAAATGCAGGTGAAAACCAACTTGGAATCCATGGTTTTAATTTCAAAGAGAAATTAATGGAACCCCCCAATCAGAATCCCTTTTTCTCTCTAGAGAAAATTTTCTATCGAGAAAGATGATTATATACACATATGAATTGCTATTTATAGACATGCAGTTCTTAGACTGGAGGTTTGAGTTTGTTCCTATTTTATCTGCGTTGAAGAAACCGCTTTTCAAGTGGTTACTGATATTTTATCTAAAGACTAAAAGGCCTATATATTGAAAATATTTGTAATTAATAATTAACAAGAAATTCTATTCATAATCAGGCTTTTGCTTCTCACACCCAAATTTTGATTTTTAATTTAATATAAAAATTAGTTTGTGATCCGCGTGACGCACGGGTTAATTATTCACCCACATTAGTATAAAAATTATTTTAATATTTATATGTATAAAAATTTGAATTATTCACCCACATTGGTTTTTTTTATTATGTTTAATTATTTTAAATGTATTAGACATTTAATTTTATTTTTGAAATGGATTAGACTATAAAATATTTTAATTATTTTAAAATTTTTAATATAATAATTAGATAAGCATGAATTTTTTCATTTAAATACGTGTAGATATGTAAATAAATATTGCTTACAAACTTATATGTTCAAAATATATGTAAAATAAATATGATATAATCAAAATAAAATAAAAAATATAAAATTTATCATAATAGAGCAATTGAAGCTCTATCGCTAAATTTTAGTGCCAACCTATTGTAAATATATCCTTAACCTACAATTTTTTTTTTTTTTGATAAAAATGCAACTTCCATTAATAATGAATTTCAAACATCAGGATTTAGAAAATTGGTTGGCATCGTGCCAGGCCAGACCCTACGAGATTTACCTCTCAACAACAACCAAGCTTGTGAGCGAAACAATTTTGTTCCCTTCTAGCAAATACAAAGCTGCACTTACTGAAACTATTGCTTTGAGCCATAATATTGTCTAACAGTACACCTCATTTCCAGTACGATTGGATGGAGCTCTGGAGATCGTCTATGACAGTTTTGCAATCACTTTCTACCACAATCTCTGAGTTCCCCTGATCCTTTGCCATAGATAGGCCTAAGATAATAGCCCAACATTCTCCCTGCTTAGCATCAGAGACATACAATCTGTTTTCAGCTGCGCCTGCGCACCACAGAATTTCACCAATGTGGTCCCTTGCCACCGCTCCTAGCTTTGTGTTGCCATCTTTAATTTCTGCAACTACATTTATCTTAATAAGCCCTGGGATAGGTGGTTGCCATCTTGATCTGTCATTCTCTGTGTCACTGCATGCTTCTCCTGATGTATGATTCAGTTCTCCATATCCATCAATTCTCAGAAGTTCACCTGCACGAATCATGCTATTAGTGTTGTCCATAGTAATTAAATCGAGATATGAATTGAAATTTTTTTAAGCGAATATCAAGTATCGTATCGTAAGATACGGTAAATAATTTTAAAATTAATTATAAATAATATATACACATGTAAGATAATTAAAAAATAAAAATATTATACATATTAATAGGATTAAGTAAGCATATGATAAAAATAAGATGTATGATTGTTTTCAAACTTTTAACATACTCATTAATAGTATATGTTTTAAAAAAATATTTTTATATATTTTTTATTTTTAATTTACTAATTAAAAGTTTAATTTTTTTTCAATATTTCAGGATTAAATTATATAGAGAATATGTTTTTAAGTTTTTTTTTATGTTAAAAAATTATAAAAATTTCATTTTTAACTAATTGGGTCAAAGCAGATTTTTATTAGGCCTGGTCTAATTTCACTATAAAATGTATCGGAGTATATCAGTGTATCGTACGATATGTATCGATTTACTTGTGTATTGATAGTTATGCTACTAATTCATGATAAAACTGATTTTTTGTATCGATACATATCAAATTTATAGTGAATCGAATCGTATCGTACGATGCATATCGCGTATCGTACGATTTTGATAACAATGGTGTTGTCACATTGAGCCTCATAAAAGCACTGTTTCTTATTTCTCCATATAGAAAAGCACGTGATTAATACATTCTCCCACACATTCCTTTGAAGAGCATTCTCTGCCACTGTCTCCCACCATTTGAATCCATCATTTCCAAGTTCTAAATCCACCTCCAATATCCAAGGATAGCATCTATTCCACACCTGTTTGCTTAATTGACATTCAAAGAACAAATGTGTCACGTTTCAATTTCTTAAAATGTGAACTAACTTTTTCCCTTTTCACTAAGTCGATTGGGCTGTGCTCAATGTCATTACTCCTATATTAAGCTAAACTTACTTAGCTAAATCATTATCAAACTATTCAAATTGGTCTCAGTACAATCATTTATAGTACGTATTTACTTTTATTTACATTTCCGTCTCAATTATATCAAATCAAGTTAATGTGATCTTTAACTATACTTGAGTAAACACCTCAACTATATAAAAAATCTCATGTCAAAGGACTACAATTGACACTTAGTCTCCTTTAGTTTATATCCTTTTACATATTAATGTACTATACAATAAAGTAACTATTTAATTATACCTTCAAGGTACATTATCGAAGCTTCGTAGGAATTCGATTAGAATCCCTCCTTAACAGGGGCAACTACTACTGCAAATAATCTTTAAGGTGAAAAGGTGTGATAACCGAGAATTCTCCTATCTTTGGAATTATGGACTCTATAAATTCAATTTCTGATGTTAATAGATAAAGTAAGAATAAACAAATAAATTTATTATGAGATCGAAATATTTGGATTATGGTACTTGATCTTTTGACAAATTAGAGAATTAATAATTACAAAATTTATTTTGGTATTAAGGAATTAAGAATTTAAGGAAATAAAAATATGTGTATGAATATATATATATATATATTATAAACAATAAATATTATGTTGAATTAAAGTATATATATATATTAAAAATAATAAAATGGATACATGTATGTTTTAAGGATTATATACATATATATAATATAAATTATATATAAATGTGTTTTAATATATATATATATATATTTATATATGTTAGCTATATAGTAAGTATAAATTTTAAATATATAAATATATATAGTCTATGTTATGAATATATATAATTGTTAATGTAAAATATGATTATAAGATATATTTATATTATATAGATAAATATATTTGTAAATATAATAAAAATAATAATAAATAAAAATAAATAATAAAATAAAGTTAAAAAATAAAGAAAAGAAGGGAGAATCAGCAAGGAAGCTTATCAACTCTACAATCTGCATAGGTAGACTTCAAAAAAAAAAAGAAAGAAAAGAGGGAATAGAGGGGAGAGGCCGGCTGATTGAGAGGGAAGGTCGACGCTGAGGGAAGAGAGTGAAGAAAAGCAGGAGATCAGAGAAAAGGATGAAAGGGATGGTCAGTGAGGAAAAGATAAGGAAAGGAAAAGAAGAAGAAAAGAGAGAAGAGAAAGGGGGTCGACCGATCAGAGACTCGAACCACTGCCAGCATGAAGAAGGAAGAGAGGAAGGGCCAGCGACGGTGAAAGAAGGGGGAGAAGCAGATTGGGAGAGAAGGAAAAGAGAAGAAGGAAAGAAAAAGGAAAAGAAAAAAAAAGAAGAAGAGGAGGCAGAATCGTTGGCAGTCAGTCGAACTAGGTGGAGACGAATCTGGCGAGGGTAGATCGGGCCGGTACAGGAGAAACCAAGGAGAGTTGATCACCAAAAAAAAAAAGAGAAGGGTGTTGAATCGATCGAATTGAACCAATTTTGAAGTAGGTTTGAACCAGTTCGACCAGAAGAAAAAAAAGAAAAGAAAAAAAAAAGAAAGGACAGAATAGAAAGAAAGAAAGAATGGTAAGAAAATTATTATAATTTTATTTGTATTATAATGTTAAGTAGTTTTGTAAAATTCTAAGTGTGGATATGGGTTTGAATTCATAGAAATTATGCAAGAGTGATTGGAGCTCGACTAAGCTTGAGAGAGATTAATCGCAAGCTTTGAGGCTAGGTAAGTTATTTATATAAAATAGTCTATGTTAAGATTGTGATTTGTTGGATATGCAAAATATTTTGGAAAATGATTTGGTGATTATGTGAGATTGTTGAAAAATAGTTTGACCATAGTTGAATATTCGATATGTTGGAATGGTGATTTAATACATGTTGTTAGAGTATTGATTGAGTGTTATTAGAGGATGACATAATGTTGATAGCATATAAATAGAATGTGATGGATGGTTGTGGGAATAGTGGATATGGAATTAATTGATTTTGTGAATTTTGGAAGAAATGAAATGGTTATGTGAAAATTCGGGATTAACCTTAAGTAATATATTTCTATAAGTCGGAATTAAATTTACATTGTACAATAATGATTTGGTTTGTAATATTACAATATGTCATTAGAAATGTCTAAATTGTTGTGATGATACAAGATTATAATTGTTAGCTGATGAGAACATTATTGAGAATTTTGGGAATAAAGCCTTAAATTTTTAAAATTGATGTTAGTTGAAGTTAATTGGAAACTTAGTTAGTGAAGTTGTAGTGATTTGAAGTTTAATTGAAGAAAGTTGGATTTAAATGCAATATGTGAAAATGACGTGGAGTTGGTTTCATAATATTTAAAGTGTAATTATACTTCAAGTACTAAAATGAATAAATATGAAATTTTAAGCGTTTTGTGAAAACTATTGATATATAGAATATATATTTTATACTGTAAATATAGATTTCTACAGCTATGCAGTAGTGGGGTAGAAATGGATACGTAGGTGAATATGTGATCACCTACAAGTTCGGTGCTGCAAACAGGACTGTAAGAAAAGATGTTGACACTGAATTGGTAAGGGATAAGTATGGAAGACGTAGGGACACTGTGAATGCATATTGATGTTGAAAATGATTTTATTGAATTGTTTGAGACGAAAATGGATTGGATTTTGTGAACTGCTGTTGGGATTATAAATTGTGTTTTTACTGCAGGGAGGCTAGGATAGAAACAGCCGTTATGCTACCGAAATTTCTATGAAATTTGTAGAATTATATTTTGGTATATTTTTTAATACTAGAAATGAAAATTGAATAAGTTTTAATTGTGTTTTATTATAAATGCCTCATATTCATATCAAAACACCGAAAAACAATATTTAAAAATTCATATTATCAAAATTTTCGTACGTGAGGGTATTGGCATGTTTTTATAACTTATTTATAGATAAATAGAATATTTCTAGAACTGAATGTTGCATTGTGAGTATTTTATGAATTTTTATTCCTGAACTATTTATATTTTCAAAATATGCATTTATAAACTGACTGAAGATTTTAATCACTGAAATTGATTACTTTAAAGGTATTTATACTACCTATAAACTGTTTTGAGACAATTAGGCCTCGTATCATGCTGACTGACTATCACTGTTACTGTACTGTTTGCTGATTGATGCTGATCATATTATAGCATCCCAGTTGTCACTGATCAATGCACACTGTGGACACCACTGTGACTATGGCCATATGTCTTATTGTTACTGTTTCTACCTTCTTAGAATATTGCTATGGCATGATATCTACTGGGTGTTGCCTGGTCTCCACTATACTGTTTTTATTTAATTGAATTTTATACTATTATTTAACCGAATTGTTTACATATCGATTGCACTAGAATATTAAAGTGTGTACTATACTGCTTATTAGATTTCCCATACTGAATTACTTATTGAATTAATTTACTTAAATTTTTTTATACCTTTCATAGACTAAATGACTCATGATTTTAAAATGATTTATATTGTTTATTCATATCATCATCAATTGTTTATTCTCAATAGTCACAACTAGGGATCGGGACATGATAGGTACTTTAAAGTATCTCGCATACTCCATCTGGTTACCTAGCCGACTATAGTATTCTTCCTAAAATGTCCCTTAGTGTACCGCTAGGAATTAAATGATTTTGTGCATATAGATTTCATGGTATCAGTTCTCTTATATTTTTTTCTTACTAGACTTCCCAAAGCTCACCCTCTTACTCACCATCTCAATAGCTCATTGGTACATGTGGTAAGTGCTACTATACGGTAGAGCAAAGAAATTTCTAGAAGTCTAAGCGATCGACTAAACAGGTACATTTTAAGTACTATGCTTTTATATCATACATGTGTATGCACATCCATTGTATTTATAGTACGAAATGTAAATCGTATAGTATAAGGTCAAAGAATATTAAAGAATTAGTTGAAATGTACTTATAATAAGTTGATATTCATAAAAGTATAAATTTTTATATTGTGATTTATACTCTAAGTTCATATTTAATATTCGTGAATAAATTATTCTAATGGTATAAGGATTAATAGAAATCGAAGGTTATAAGGTGAACTTACATGGACATCGAATGCAAACCATATAATTGTAATTGATCAAATCTTAATAAGTGTTTCAAAAAGAAAAAGTTAGTTCAGAATATTACGATTCCGAATGTGCCAAAAGAGGGGTAAGCTTACGTCCAGCAAAAAATATATATAAAAGAATTGATACTATGTACAACTATATATGCGTTTCCAAAACATACTCATGCACTTACAATCACTATCAAATACAGTGTTTGAGCACTCTATCAGAAAGGATACTATAATCGGTTAGGGTACTAGGTTGAGTATAAAAGGATGCTTTAGAGCACCTCACTTGTTCGATCCTTAAGTCCGACTATAGTGAATTTATGAAAATTTTACAAAAAAGGAATTCATGCGTATTGAATTAGTGTTAAAACCCTTCAATCTTTTAGTGACAATATTGTATAGTAAACAATCGTTATCGATCATTTATAATTTAAAATTGATCAAATCAATAGTTCATACATAAATACATTAAGTAAGCACAAAGCAAACAATTCAGCATATAGTTCTAGTAAATAGTTCAATAAATCGTTCAGTAAGCCATTCAATAAATAGTTTAGTAAACCGTTCAGTAAACGATTTAGTAAACAGTTCAATGGTCAATTCAATAAACTAGTCAGTAAGTAGTTCAGAAAATAATCAATAAAAAGTTCAGGAGACAGATCGGTAAACAGTCGGTAAATAGTTTAATAAGCCTAACAGTAAACAAAAATAGTAGACCAATTAGTAAACAATTCAGTAAACAATTCAGTAGATAGTTCAGTGGAGACATGGTAACATCTCAATAGGAATCATGCAATTTCAGATCCCCCATAAAAGGAGTAAACAATAATGACATATGGCCACAGTTAAAGAGGTGTCCATCTAGTGTCACAGAGCCAATGATATCCTGAGGACTGCTGAAGACTTGCTCAGGGTCAACAGTGAAATAGTGCACCCCACAATACCATGGAGCTAGTCATACAAAGGTAGCTGTAAACTTGCTTAACGTATAATAGCAAACAGTATAATACAATTCAGACAACACAGCATGATTACTTGAAGGCAACTATGGGGAGCTAACAGTCTAAAAACATTGAACTGATTCCCATGAAAAAAATAAAACAATATTTTATGCTTTCAACCATTATACAATAACACAACAAAATATAAACTTTTAGGAACCAAGTCTCATTTCAATCCATACTGTTCAAAAATCATCGTTTAACACATTCAATCAAATCCATAACATTCAAATCATTAATTTCAATCAAAAAATAAACATTTCCAGTAAAACAGTGTCAATTAATTCAAAGCATTAGCTACTGTTAGATAAATGAAACTTTCAGTAAAACCCCTTTCAGTTTGTTCACAATATTCAAATATTTACTTCAGTCAAACACTCAAAACTTTAAGTAAAATAAAGTTAGTCAATCTAAAACATTCAAAACATTTACTTCAAGTAAATGTTTAAAACTTTCGATAACACATTCCATAAACCAGTTGAAAACACTTCGCATTGTTCAATGTTTAGTCGAAACATGTCTTCAGTCAGTCCATAAGTTTATAAAATCAATGAAAGTTGCATTTAAAGTGATAAAGTTTAGTAAAAGCATCATACGGTATAAAATTTTTTGCATATAATAAATAGTGTTCAAAATATTTTATTTACGTATAAAAATAATTATAAAGCTTATCGGCTTCATGGAAAGTATTGAAATCATTAGAAATCCTTTCCAAACGGTGTTATAAATATATGCACATCTATAAGCCTTAATGTTAACTTAATTAATCAATTTATGATATTAAGATTGGTTTACGAAATTTCGGCAGCATAACGATGCTATCCATCCTAACCCTCCTGCACTTAAAGTACAGTTCAATAGTCACAAATCCAATTCTCATTGCCAAATCAATCACAATATCAATCACTCAATTCAATCATTCTTTTCAAATCACACAGTCCAATCAATCAGTTCAAGTCACACAGTCTAGTCGATCGATCTCAATACAGTTTCACTATTCAATTCTACTAAGTTTCATTTAGTCATTTCTAATGCAGTCATAATATCTCTACATTTTCTATATATATCCCTTAGATACAAACACAGTTCACTAGCACGATTCAACAACACTAGAATTTATAGACCAACATATATTGGTATATCTTCTCTTAACCATCCTTACTTTCTGGCTACAAAACAATATTCAGATACAGTCAAACTTTAGTGCTTCAGTTATAAAGATTATACAACTCTTTAATATCTGTCATATTTTCTAATACAACAACAAAATTAGTTTACTTCATATCGGTGCCTACAACTGCAGCTATTATCAAAACACTTCCCTTTTCAATTCTGACTTCACCATCAGTCTTATATCAATTTATACAATATTCTTTTACCATTAATTTCTCAAATTGAGCATGGCTTCATCCTCCCTTTCACATGGCCAAATTCCCCTTCTCTTGCCACACTCTTCATTTCAGCAATTTAAAACTAGATTCATACTTTACACTAACTCTTTATTAATCCTACACCATTTTTGCATGAAATTAAGCATGGTAACACTATAAACCCATGTTGATCGAAACCCTCAAGACCCTATACACATGGTTTTGTTTCACTTAAGCTTAAACATGTACTTAAACATCATGAACACATTACACATAACCATTAAAACACCAAAATTTAAGCTTTCTCTAACCTCTACCTCTTGGCCAAATCTTTGGAGGTTCAAAACACCATGAAAATGGCTTTTACTCAAGCTGATTCCAAGGTATGTGATTGAACTTGATGAGAGGAACAACTTTCATTTAGTGAGTTTTTCGATTTGGGGCTTGTACACTAGGGTTTTTCAATCTTTCTCTCTCTAAAAGCCATGAAAACATGTGACTTTCTCTCTCCTCACAACCATGGGCAGCCAAAATAATGGAGAAGATGAAATTTTTAAGCTTTAATAATATCTTTTCCATCAAATTACTATTTTGCCCTTAACAATTTTAAAAATTCTCTTTACGTCACAACTATTTTAATATTCATTTACATATTTAATTTAAATTCCAAAATATTTTATTTCCATGCCAATTATATTTATTTAACATAATTTAGTCAAAACTTTGATTTTAATAGGGTTTGATTGGATAAAATGGTGAAATTACCAAAATAGCCCTAATTGTTCACTAGCATAATTTTTGGCCTTTTTGTGTGATTCAGTTTACAGATTAGAATTGGGTTAGACTTTTTCACACAAGGGGTTAACTATCATTGTCTGTTTGTCCAAAGTCAAACTAGATTGACCATTATACAGAAATGTTTTTTCGACTTATGAATACAATAGTCATTTTTTAATTTGTTGCACATTTCCCAAAACATGTACAAACGGAAGAATTTTGTGATACAAATTCTTACCATCTCATTATTTCATTCCAAATATCAGTACTGTAGAGTTTTGTCCCAATCTAGATCGTAGAAATCCCAGTGGGGCCCACGTCCAATTTCTCTCCAGCATTACCATCATTTTGGAAATTTTGTTGATTAATCTTTGTTTTTCGATTTCCATAATGAATAACTTAGATTGGTTATTAGGAAAATAGGGTTCTCAGAAAATGTCTCTAGGTTTCATTGCATTCCCTACATACCTTACATGACAAATCAACTCGAACTCCTCTTCTATATAAGGCCTCTCCTATCGGTAAGATGTTCCAGAAAAGCCTCCAAGCTAAATATTTGATTTTTGATTGAACTTTTGCTGTCCAAAGCCATTGCCATAAAGGTCTTCTCTATTCAATCGACCTGTGGCATTGTCCTTTATTCTTCTGGCCCCGTAATAGGCAGATCTAACGATGAACTTTCCAGAATCTGTTTCCTCTCATATATCATCCATTCCCCTTACACTAATAGGAATTTTCCTAATTGCTTCGATATTTGACTCAATAGAATGCTTTTCAAGGTTCTCCTGGTTCCATTCATGAGTGTTTTGGTTAATTAGGATCTGAACCTTCAAAGGAGTAGGCTGTATTGGTGATCTCCATAGTGGCTTAAATTCTAGTGGTTTGTCAATTCATCCGCTATTCTAGATGCCTATTGATTTTCTATTACCAACGCTCTAGATTGCATCCTCATCAACCATCCTTTTCCTATTACCTGCAATTTTGTTTTTAACAAAAGATAGATAAATCATTCAAAACTCTAGTTGCAATCAAATTAAAAAGCCAAATTTGTGATACCATTAAATAAAATTCCAGGAACTTTCGTAACTTTTTAAAATAAATTTATTAAGGGGATGTTTGTATCGTTTTCTATTTTCTCTTTTTTGTTTCATGTTTTTGAAATTTTTGTTTTTGATTTGTTTTATTTTATTTTCAAAATTTAAAAATAAAAAATATGTTTGGTTACTACTATTAGATATTGAAAACAAATATTTAAACTAATTTGGATATAATAATTCAATTCACAAAATAAACTTTTAAAAATTAAATAAAAATAACAATATACTTATTATATAATATTTTGTATATGATATTAAATAATATTATTTTATACTATTTAATAGTAATATTAAATATCTTCTTTTAGTCATATTAAAATTTAATATAATTTAAATAATATTATAATTAAATATAATAGTAGATAGAATTTTTAATGTTAATTTTTATTAGAAAATAATTAGGACTAATAAAATTTTAAATTTTATATATTAAATAATAATATAAATTAAAAATTTATAAATTATATTTAATATAATATTATTTTACTTAATTGTAATAATATTAAATTATTAAATAATAGATATTCAACTAATTAATTTATAATAAATTATATAATTAGTAAAATATATTATATTTAACATAAAAAATTTTATTTAATGTTAAGTATTCATGATTTACTAATATTAAATTATTTAATAATAGCAAAGATATGTTTTAAATTTAATTAAAAAATATAATATTAAATAATAATATTGTTTAATATATTATATAATAGTACTTAGTAATAATATTAATTATTAAACATATCTAAATTATAATAAATGATATTATTTAAAATCTATATATTCAATAAATTATTATACAAGTTTATGATATTATGGTTTTATTATTTTTGTTTATTTGCTTTTTACATTTTTCAATTTTTTATTAAAATAAATATATTAATTATTTTTGAATTAATAATATTTTGTATTAAAATTTAATATTATTTTATTTTAAAAATTAATTATTTTTATTTTTTATTATGAAAATATATTAACATTATATTAATATATGGATACTATTCACTTACTTATGAACAGTAACATAAATAAAAATATATTTCCAAAAACAATGGAAACATCAAAATCAAATTCTTATTTCTAATAATTTTAGAATTTTTATTGCGTTTTCGTTTTTTGAAAACCAAAGAACATTACCAAACATGTTTTTTGTTGTTGTTTTCAAAAAATCTTGTCACGATCAAAACCATAAACATGCGCTTATGTGGAAGACTTAGTTTAATTTAATATGCTTATCATGTTTGTTGTTGGTTAAATAGGCTACAAACTCTTAATTCATTTAAAATGTCCAATCATATCTCCAGTACATGCAACCAACTTATTAATATTGTCACGCTTGATCTTCCTTAATATCTTAGGGAAGCCTAAATTGCTGAATTAGAAAATTTTTTTTATATCACTATTCGTTTGTAGGTGAATATGTAGGCCACTTTTCAATTTCATGTGATCCTTGGATCAATAAGATCATCTACATCATATTTTGTAATGTATTCAGGCATATCTACCAACATACATAATGCCAACTCAAAAGCATAATGGTCATAATATTCCAATAATAATATAACCTAGCTTACATCCCAGACTCATCACATAAGTATATATATATACAATCAAAAGAATTCCAATACACTGTGCCATCATCCCTCTATGTCTATACAAACCGCTTGGAGCCATATACCTTAGACTATGCAGGGAAGTCCACTCTCAAGAAGCTTCCCAAGCCCAAATGAACAATCGCTATATCGATCACTCTGAAAGGAAGGGGAAAGAAGAGGGGAGTGAGTCGCAATTCAGTAAGTAACAACAATAAGCAACTAAATAATACCAAGCATCCCTCGATTTTGAAAGCTCATTCAAATCACTTTCAATCATATCAAATCAATTATGCTGCATTAAAACTCAAATACGATATGGAAACTCAATAACAATTTGTAGTCAAATATAGAGTTCCCTCAGTAGACTTTAAAGTCTCAATATCAAATCATACATAAAGTATGTTGTGCGATCAATAAAAACCAATCATAGTACCAAGAGAGTCCATACAGTATCAATCGATGTTACTTAGAGCTAATAATTAACGATCTACGGTAGCGAACCGTAGCGATCATCCCATAAGGGACGTGCCTATGCATAAACCCCCAGCATCATTGCGCACATGACACCAGGACCTGCCCAACGAAATATACGGGACAAGCCGATCGTTTCCGAGACTTTTACTAGCGAAACAGTGCTCTAAGTCATCGAAATGTGTCTATAAAGTTCTCAAGTTACGGTGCCCAAAGGTCTCAATACCCCGGGTCTAAAATAGAAATCCAGTAGTCTTAAAAACCAAATTCAATCTTATCAAATCGGCCTTCCAAGACTTCGTATCGAAATCAGAGTGCATAAATATGTAGTAAACAATCATGGCTCGCTAAGCTTTTAAAGCACTTTAAGTTATAAAACAATTTAGAAAACCGTACCAAACCAAAAGCTAAGTTCAATTTGAAAACTCAAAGGTGTCATCATATTTAAAGCAATAATACAAAAAAACCAAACAGATTTGGCGAGCCTACAGTATGCTTATAAAGCATTTTCATAAGGTTAAACCAATCGGTCAAGGTTAGGCCCAATATGCAGCATTTTCAATATCCGTCAAAGTCGATTTTATATGCAGCATTTCATTTCATTTCCATATCAAATCAGAATTTAAAACATCGTATAATGATTTGGATGCAAGATAGTCGCTTAGGGTTACTTACAGTACTTCCTTAGCTTCTGAATCAGTTCTCCATCACCTAACAAGTCTTGGAGTATTGATTGATTTCGGGTCAATCTCAGTCCTTAGGACAACCCTCTACATAACACACAGTAGATTGAATCAATCTCCATACATCCATCGATCTTAGTATTTCCAGTCATAAGCTAACATTAAGCATTGTATAATTCAACAAGAAACAATACTTGGCTGTGTTTCCAGAGTTATTCAAACGTTACTAGCACCGTTTATTGCCTTTTCGTTCGTTTGAACTACTTACGACCCATTTGGTCCATTTCTGTTCTTTAAGGTTTTGGACCTTATGGCCTTGTGCTAGACTTAGGTACAATTCCCATAACTTAATTATCAAACCGTAATTTTTATATTACTTCTAACTCAAATCCCTATTTAGACATATAAGGCTCATTTCCTAATTCATTTTGTGCCATTTCCCATCAATTTTTAGACCTTGGTCCAAATTTGGCACAGTAGGCAGGAAATTTCCTGACCTGTGTACAGTAAAATGCTTACTGCCAACTATAGGGACATGAGATCTGTACAAACTCAATACCATGTCAATCATGACTCATTTATCTTTCTGAACATGTAAAGTTTGCAGTCATATTTGATCTGGGCAATTTTCTATGGATATTTGAAGTTTACACTAAAAATCTGTCCCCAGTAGTGAGTATCCTGCATGCATTCATACATATCTTAAGCCATGAAGTTCCAAATCTGGAAATTCCAAAACTAGGTGAAAGTTAACTCATTTCCCTATTTATAAATGTAAGATTCATAATTTAACTCCTCCTATATCAATACCAGAAATTTTCCAAAGTTTCAGTATGTACAGTAGTCTCCTGACACAGTAAACAATGACCAATATGCACAAACTGTCTCATATCTGGTTATAGGAGTATCCAAATGGTACAAACCCAGAACCATCATGTTCCTAACTTAATTATCCTTTCTAGACATGTAAGGCTTGCACCCTAATTTAATTTAGGCCATTTGCTATGATTTTCCAAAGTTTCAGTATGTACAGTAGTCTCCTGACATAGTAAACACTGACCAATATGCACAAACTGTCTCATTTCTGGTTATAGGAGTATCCAAATGATGCAAACCCAGAACCATCATGTTCCTAACTTAATTATACTTTCTAGACATGTAAGGCTTGCACCCTAATTTAATTTAGGCCATTTGCTATGATTTTCCAAAGTTTAAGTATGTACAGTAGTCTCCCGACACAGTAAACAATGACCAATATGCACAAACTGTCTCATATCTAGTTATAGGAGTATCCAAATGATGCAAACCCAGAACCATCATGTTCCTAACTTAATTATACTTTCTAGACATGTAAGGCTTGCACCCTAATTTAATTTAGGCCATTTGCTATGATTTTCCAAAGTTTCAGTATGTACAGTAGTCTCCTGACATAGTAAACACTGACCAATATGCACAAACTGTCTCATATCTGGTTATAGGAGTATCAAAATGATGCAAACCCAGAACCATCATGTTCCTAACTTAATTATCCTTTCTATACATGTAAGGCTTGCACCCTAATTCAATTTAGGCCATTTGCTATGATTTTCCAAAGTTTCAGTATGTACAGTAGTCTCCTGACACAGTAAACACTGACCAATATGCACAAACTGTCTCATATCTGGTTATAGGAGTATCCAAATGATGCAAACCCAGAACTATCATGTTCCTAACTTAATTATCCTTTCTAGACATGTAAGGCTTGCACCCTAATTCAATTTAGGCCATTTGCTGTGATTTTTCAAAGTCAGGACTGTGATTCACGTTTCTGGACAGAACACCCTGCACTCATTTGTGCATAACTCAAGCTACAGAAGTCCAATTCAAGAAATTCCAAAACTGACTTTCTTGTAACTTAAAGGGCCATAATTCATAATTTTTCAGATTTTTTATCCATACAGAACTATTAAACTGCTCTTTTAAATTTTCCAGCCAGACAGAACAGCAATTTCAGATTCACACCAAGTCAGAATTTCAGTTTATCTTTATCTAACCATAGCCATTTAAATTTAGCTCATCACAATATCATTTTCATGCATGATAATCAATCATTATAGGGTTAGAACCTTACCCCCTTTAATTTGATGCACAAACAGAATCTGTTGGAGCCATTTCAGACCATTTTTCCAAGCTTGTTTGCTGTCAAACCTATACACATCAATGCCAATCTAATGAACACATTTGCATTCTATTTCCATAGATTAATTCCAGCATAAACACATCAACTCACGTCAATTTACTACCTTTCTTGTTTGCTTTGAAATCTCAATCTAAATCTGCTGTAGTTTGGGTTTCAACTCCTCACTTCTTCAATCACCAATGGGCAGCTCTTCTCACTTCTTCTCCTTCACTTCCAATGCCCTAATCTTGTTGAACCAAGACCCCCATTGCTTCCATGGCTCACGATTCTTTGGTCAGCCTATACTCCAACCTACATTGTCTTCCTTCATCTCGTTGCTGCCCCTTCTCCATGGAAATCCATCATCAGCTTGAGTATTGAGGCGAAATGGATGAGGGTTGAAGAGAACTTCAATCTATGGCCGAAAATGGGGGAGGAGGAAGAGAGGTTTTCCAGCTAGGGTTGTCGACACTTCCAATAGGGGTTTGGCTCTTCTTTGTCTCGGTTTGGGGTGGCTTAAACAGAAGCAAACGTGGCTCATTTTTTCTCCAGCCTTTAACTTAGGTTTTCCAGCCCTTTAGTCTTAGATCTCCAACCCTTGATTTATTTGTCAACCTTTGACTCTTGTTTCTAGCCCTTGGTTATTTGGCAGCCCTTGCTCTTGTTTCCAGCCTTTTTCTTGTACTTCCAATCCTCATTTCATCAGTTTCTAATGACCCAATTTAACATAAATGAATTAATAGATGAATAACCATTGTTTCAAGCAATAATAACGTCTCTCATTTTTTTTCTATTGTCTTAATAATTCCAATTTCCATAACTTATATACACATGTATATTTATACATATATATATATATATTTAATTCTCTCATAGTATATCTTAATCAATTTAATTTATTTCCTACTTTATATCTTAGTACCTATATACTCACATTTACATATCCATCGCTTCTTGACCAAGATGGCCCGGACATTCTCAACTTCCATAATCTGTCCAAATTCCAAAATAACCTCAAGTCAGTCAAAATTTTCTCTAGTATACTTACGATAGATATCGAAATTAAGGGTTATTACATTCTTCCCACCTTGGAAAATTTGGTCCTCCAAATTTGATCAAGATCATGTTGAAAAGGTGAGGTTGTTTTTCTCTTATCGCACTTCCCGTATCCCTTTAGCCCATACTTGGTGAATTCAAAGTTGAATTCATAGATTCCCACTTATCCATGAATCAAATTCATTTTATATTAGATCTTAATCTCAATCTTCAACCAATCCACAAATTAGATGTATCTCATTAATTTACACATTACAAACATATATCCTTTTATAATTCCAAAACCATCAAGTTGAGCTAAGATCCATGCCATTTTGAGGCGATCTTGATTATCTTATCTCACAAAACCTTTGCTTCGAAATCAAGTTATCACCTTGCTTCACATTCTTTAAAGGTCTCCACTAGTACTCAAGGATTCATAATTTCTATAATCAGTCGTATTTAATATCAACTCCACCAAAACCTTCTCTATTAGTAGAGTTTGAAGACCAAAGGACTTTTCAAAATATACATGATCTAACACATACTTCAATTTCAAATGAAGATCAGACCTTAACTCTTTTTGAGACATATCCATAAAGTCCATTTTTTTTTGTCAAGCATGGTGAACAAGTTCAATAACTGTTTCTTGCCACTATTGTGGACAAGTCCAAACCTTATTGGTCAAATCCAATAAGCACAATTTATATCACACTTGGGACTCTACTAAAGCTCATCAAGGATGCCCAATCCTCAAAATTCAAGTTTCTTAGTTTAAAATCGCAATTCCAAATTTACATATAGCTCTTAAAGCAAAGCTAGATCATATATTCGATCAAATCTTATATTCTCTTCATAGGAAAATAAAGTTAGCATAAGGCCTTAGGTTTGAATGGCTCTATAAAATATAAAGCTACGCATAGTTCGATTTCTTTTCCTGTCAATCAAAACAGCCGACATATTCAATATTTCCAAATGTATTAACCCTCAAATTCATGCATTATCAAAATCAAACGATTCTAATAGTTCAAGGCTTATGCTAAGTATGTCCATGTGTTACATCAAGACACATGTTGAAATACTTAAGGTTCGTAGCTATGTCAATGAATTCAATATGCAATTAAGCATATTCATCACATGCCATCCTCTCATAGCTATCCAAAAATCACCCAATATATACAAGCAAGATTTAATGTTCCTAGTTCTACACTTTGCATGTTCAGGCTGTATGCACTAAAGTATGCTTTCAGATGTCTCAGTTTCAAAAATCATGTATAAATATGGCCTAGGTATGATCATTAATCATTCTCATATCACATATGATTCATACTATTCATCACTCATCTTTCTTATTTGGTGCCAAGTCGATATAGTTTGATAACTATCAGTTACCCAATTTGATTAGTAGTATGTAATTGTACCAGTAGCTTTCACATCTCGTGCACACGCTCTCTCAATATCATAGAGCGCTTATATATCACGCTCATATATTTACATTAGTACGGAGCGGTGCTATCAATACATTTGGGGTCTCAAGCCTTTTGCTATTTTCTATTAGCATATGGCAACTCAAAGATTCCCCTTACATGTAATGCTCACTGGGCTTGTACATATACATTCTCATCGTTTCATACTCATACTCCGACTATGGCACTATAGAATCTAGGAGTTTGATAATGGAATTTGATTCTATTTAGACAATCAGTCTTTAATCACTTCCATATCATCATATCTCTTTTAAACTCTTTATCGTTCACAACATTCATTTTCACATTTATTCCTTTGAGGCTGCATCTCATTGCAGATTTTACTGTTAATCATCTCTTACAGTAATAAATCATGAGACAATCCTTTTCTCTCCATGTCTCTTTTCATGTAGTATTGTCATTACATCTCTTATCCTTACGGTATATTCAATATCACTTAAATTTTTGAATATACCCGGAAATATACTCTTTTCATAATTTAGATTATATGATTGAATCCTCAAATTATTCATTTAAGCACCACATTATCCTTACAATTCCACCATTTCTATCATTTCGAGGTGGTATGTCTATATAACATTTTTCCATTCACATTACTAGCAGTAAAAATGTAATTCATTTATTTACTCCCTTGAGTATCATTAAATTTCCTCTATCGAATTTGGCTCAATCTCACATCTAACCATAATCATGTGATAACCAAAAGAATCACTTTGTCTTAGTTTGGGAACTGTTTCATACTCATGTTCCCTAATCCTCACGTAATTTTATCTTCTTATCACATTTTCATCTTTTCACTTTCATCATTTATCCATGTAGAGTCTAAAAACCTCATTCATTGGGCTTACATACCTCACATGGTATTTCATTAATCTTGTAAACTCCAATAGGATCTCGTAAGAAATTGTCAAGTTCTAAATATTATTTTATGGTTATCAGTCCCCAACTATTAGCTGATGATGCCTTGTACATAGACTAGTCTTATGAATTCCTTATACATCTCTGATTAGATCAAATAGGCATCAATTCCATACAGATGAATATTTGTTCTTAGCAAGAACTCTTTTAAACAATAGGAATTTGATTCACAATTATAAATCCTCAATTCAAGTCATCTGTATTTCCATCATTTACACATATACAAGTGAATTTCATTATCCACATAACCTATTAGACATTTGTTAGTATCATTTCAAATCCACTATTATTCCACAAAGTTCTATATCATTTTCGAGTTATCCATGCGTACTCAAACTAACAATCAATCAAGGTCCACTATCACTATGTTGTTTACATAAATAATCCTGAGTGATATAACAATTCCTTATTAAATTTGGCGGATTCGATATATCAATACAGTGTCGCTACCACATTTATACTTTGCCACATTCTAGCATCATATCAATATACCACAAGTTATGACATTTAGTATTTACTAGCGAAGTTGGAATCACTAGGCAATCATATCATCACTCAATTACCATTAATCTTTATTTTCACAAACAATATCTCTTAAAGGGGGAATCCTCTTTCTGCCTCTAATGAATCTGATCAATCAATTCAGGCTTTATCATTTATTACTGCTCAATCCACTCCTTAACTACCTCTGAATCTTTCGCACCCTTAAAGGTAGGCAAGTTCACCTTCTGGAACTGCCGCAATCTATTCAAATTCTTGTCCACCTATTCCCTAGTCTACGGTGGAGGCACTGGAGGTAGCGTTGGCGGCACTGGTGGCTGTGATGGCACAGCCCGTTACTGTAGAGCAGCTTGAAGTTATGGCGTAGGAGAGGTTGGTGCTTGTGCTAGAGCTTGAGCCAGAGGTTAATTAGGGTTGCCTCCAATTTGATGAGCCATAAAGGCTGTCAAGTTCTACACGGTCTATTGCAATTCTCCTACAGTTGTTATTGACTGGCCCATTTTGACATTGAGATTTGGGACCAAAAGATCATGGAGGAGGTAGAAAGGTCGAAGACCTAGATCACTCTTAAGGAGGAACTTGTTGTAGTCTACCTCTCCTCCTCATTTTCACTTTACTTCCCTCACACATAAACAAACAGTTTAGTACAATTTATATGGCAACCACAGTTCAAGAATAGACATAGGCACAGTGTACAGGGATGTAAGCTAACTTTATTGACCTACACAGACACGAACAAACCCACTCTGATACCAAACTGTCACGCCCGATCTTCCTTAATATCTTACGGAAGCCTAAATTGCAGAATTAAAAAATTTTTTTTATATCACTATTCGTTTGTAGGTGAATATGTAGGCCACTTTTCAATTTCATGTGATCCTTGGATCAATAAGATCATCTACATCATATTTTGTAATGTATTCAGGCATATCTACCAACATACATAATGCCAACTCAAAAGCATAATGGTCATAATATTCCAATAATAATATAACCTAGCTTACATCCCAGACTCATCACATAAGTATATATATATACAATCAAAAGAATTCCAATACACTATGCCATCATCCCTCTATGTCTATACAAACCGCTTGGAGCCATATACCTTAGACTATGCAGGGAAGTCCACTCTCAAGAAGCTTCCCAAGCCCAAATGAACAATCGCTATATCGATCACTCTAAAAGGGAGGGGAAAGAAGAGGGGAGTGAGTCGCAATTCAGTAAGTAACAACAATAAGCAACTAAATAATACCAAGCATCCCTCGATTTTGAAAGCTCATTCAAATCACTTTCAATCATATCAAATCAATTATGCTGCATTAAAACTCAAATACGATATGGAAACTCAATAACAATTTGTAGTCAAATATAGAGTTCCCTCAGTAGACTTTAAAGTCTCAATATCAAATCATACATAAAGTATGCTGTGCGATCAATAAAAACCAATCATAGTACCAAGAGAGTCCATACAATATCAATCGATGTTACTTAGAGCTAATAATTAACGATCTACGGTAGCGAACCGTAGCGATCATCCCATAAGGGACGTGCCTATGCATAGACCCCCAGCATCATTGCGCACATGACACCAGGACCTGCCCAACGTAATATACGGGACAAGCCGATCGTTTCCGAGACTTTTACTAGTGAAACTGTGCTCTAAGTCATCGAAATGTGTCTATAAAGTTCTCAAGTTACGGTGCCCAAAGGTCTCAATACCCCGGGTCTAAAATAGAAATCCAGTAGTCTTAAAAACCAAATTCAATCTTATCAAATCGGCCTTCCAAGACTTCGTATCGAAATCAGAGTGCATAAATATGTAGTAAACAATCATGGCTCGCTAAGCTTTTAAAGCACTTTAAGTTATAAAACAATTTAGAAAACCGTATCAAACCAAAAGCTAAGTTCAATTTGAAAACTCAAAGGTGTCATCATATTTAAAGCAATAATACAAAAAAACCAAACAGATTTGGGGAGCCTACAGTATGTTTATAAAGCATTTTCATAAGGTTAAACCAATCGATCAAGGTTAGGCCTAATATGCAGCATTTTCAATATCCGTCAAAGTCGATTTTATATGCAGCATTTCATTTCATTTCCATATCAAATCAGAATTTAAAACATCGTATGATGATTTGGATGCAAGATAGTCGCTTAGGGTTACTTACAGTACTTCCTTAGCTTCTGAATCAGTTCTTCATCACCTAACAAGTCTTGGAGTATTGATTGATTTCGGGTCAATCTCAGTCCTTAGGACAACCCTCTACATAACACACAGTAGATTGAATCAATCTCCATACATCCATCGATCTTAGTATTTCCAATCATAAGCTAACATTAAGCATTGTATAATTCAACAAGAAACAATACTTGGCTGTGTTTCCAGAGTTATTCAAACGTTACTAGCACCGTTTATTGCCTTTTCGTTCGTTTGAACTACTTACAACCCATTTGGTCCATTTCTGTTCTTTAAGGTTTTGGACCTTATGGCCTTGTGCTAGACTTAGGTACAATTCCCATAACTTAATTATCAAACCGTAATTTTTATATTACTTCTAACTCAAATCTCTATTTAGACATATAAGGCTCATTTCCTAATTCATTTTGTGCCATTTCCCATCAATTTTTAGACCTTGGTCCAAATTTGGCACAGTAGGCAGGAAATTTCCTGACCTGTGTATAGTAAAATGCTTACTGCCAACTATAGGGACATGAGATCTGTACAAACTCAATACCATGTCAATCATGACTCATTTAACTTTCTAAACATGTAAAGTTTGCAGTCATATTTGATCTGGGCAATTTTCTATGAATATTTGAAGTTTACACTAAAAATCTGTCCCCAACAGTGAGTATCCTGCATGCATTCATACATATCTTAAGCCATGAAGTTCCAAATCTGGAAATTCCAAAACTAGGTGAAAGTTAACTCATTTCCCTATTCAGAAATGTAAGATTCATAATTTAACTCCTCCTATATCAATACCAGAAATTTTCCAAAATTTCAGTATGTACAGTAGTCTCCTGACACAGTAAACACTGACCAATATGCACAAACTGTCTCATATCTGGTTATAGGAGTATCCAAATGATGTAAACCCAGAACCATCATGTTCCTAACTTAATTATCCTTTCTAGACATGTAAGGCTTGCACCCTAATTCAATTTAGGCCATTTGCTATGATTTTCCAAAGTTTCAGCATGTATAGTAGTCTCCTGACATAGTAAACACTGACCAATATGCACAAACTGTCTCATATCTGGTTATAGGAGTATCCAAATGATGCAAACCCTGAACTATCATGTTCCTAATTTAATTATCCTTTCTATACATGTAAGGCTTGCACGCTAATTCAATTTAGGCCATTTGCTATGATTTTTCAAAGTCAAGACTGTGATTCACGTTTCTGGACAGAACACCCTGCACTCATTTGTGCATAACTCAAGCTACAGAAGTCCAATTCAAGAAATTCCAAAACTGACTTTATTGTAACTTAAGGGGCCATAATTCATAATTTGTTCAGATTTTGTATCCATACAAAACTATTAAACTGCTCTTTTAAATTTTCCAGCCAGACAGAACAGCAATTTCAGATTCACACCAAGTCAGAATTTCAATTTATCTTTATCTAACCATAGCCATTTAAATTTAGCTCATCACAATATCATTTTCATGCATGATAATCAATCATTATAGGGTTAGAACCTTATCCCCTTTAATTTGATGTACAAACAAAATCTGTTGGAGCCATTTCAGACCATTTTTCCAAGCTTGTTTGCTGTCAAACCTATACACATCAATGCCAATCTAATGAACACATTTGCATTCTATTTCCATAGATTAATTCCAGCATAAACACATCAACTCACCTCAATTTACTACCTTTCTTATTTGCCCTGAAATCCCATTCTAAATCTGCTGTAGTTTGGGTTTCAACTCCTCACTTCTTCAATCACCAATGGGCAGCTCTTCTCACTTCTTCTCCTTCACTTCCAATGCCCTAATCTTGTTGAACCAAGACCCCTATTGCTTCCATGGCTCACGATTCTTTGGTCAGCCTATACTCCAACCTCCATTGTCTTCCTTCATCTCGTTGCTACCCTTCTCCATGGAAATCCATCATCAGCTTGAGTGTTGAGGCGAAATGGATGAGGGTTGAAGAGAACTTCAATCTATGGCAGGAAATGGGGGAGGAGGAAGAGAGGTTTTCCAGCTACGGTTGTCGACACTTCCAATAGGGGTTTGGCTCTTCTTTGTCTCGGTTTGGGGTGGCTTAAACAGAAGCAAACGTGGCTCATTTTTTCTCCAGCCTTTAACTTAGGTTTTCCAGCCCTTTAGTCTTAGATCTCCAACCCTTGATTTATTTGTCAACCTTTGACTCTTGTTTCTAGCCCTTGATTATTTGGCAGCCCTTGCTCTTGTTTCTAGCCTTTTTCTTGTATTTCCAATCCTCATTTCATCAGTTTCTAATGACCCAATTTAACATAAATGGATTAATAGATGAATAACCATTGTTTCAAGCAATAATAACGTCTCTCATTTTTTTCTACTGTCTTAATAATTCTAATTTCCATAACTTATATACACATGTATATTTATACATATATATATATATTTAATTCTCTCATAGTATATCTTAATCAATTTAATTTATTTCCTACTTCATATCTTAGTACCTACATACTCACATTTACATATCCATCGCTTCTTGACCAAGATGGCCCGGACATTCTCAACTTCCATAATTTGTCCAAATTCCAAAATAACCTCAAGTCAGTCAAAATTTACTCTAGTATACTTACGATAGATATCGAAATTAAGGGTTATTACAAATATCATGGCTCTTTACAAAAGTTTCACATATCTTGCATACCAAATTAAAGTTTCCATACAATCTCATCAAATGTAACAAAATAAATTTTACACCATGAATCTACATGTACATATATCCTTAAAATTTAAATTACAATGTTACTTTGACACGTCTTACATCCCATCACAGGTCTACTGAAAATAGTACAAAATATATTAAAATCACCTCTTGAGTGTGACTGATGAATTGCGTGAGATGGATGCTCCTCGGAGTGATCAGTAGATTGCTCAATCTAAACATTTAAAAATAGATTAGTTAGCTAATGCCCAATAAGCATTTAAAATGCGTACACAGGATTGGTATCATAAACAAGTGGATAGGAGTTAAAACAAAAAGTCATTTGAAAAACCAAGTTTGATTTTAAAAGCATGATCCTAGGTAATTTAAAACCAATAATTAAGATGATAGGTAATTATTTATAAAACAAAATGGATAAGTGTATGCCATGATGGTGGTGCACGTATACAAAAATCTTAGGAAAACAAAAGATACACATGCATTGACCAACTTCAAAATATAGATACAAAATCCAATCTAAAAAGCTTTAAAACGAAATCACAAAAGCATTGATATAAAAATGTAGTATTGAAATCATGATCCTACTAATAGTGAGTAAGAAGTGGGCTAATGATCTCTTAGACTAGTGTGGTAGGTCACAAAACCCTCTACTGCATGGGCAGTGGTCCTCATACCCTTATGCAGCAAGTACATCCACTCCAATCACTGGTCAAGCATTACTACTGTCATGCAGACAACCTAGTAATGCACTCCCGTTGAGAAGACATAAAACAGTAATATGCATATTATAGTGGGCCTAACCTGTGCATCGAGATTGGGTACTCCACCACCCGTCGATGTCTCGGTCGGTCACGAAATATCTATGGGCACGATCAATAGTGTGAGAACCACTTAAACTATTACTGTATATGTGTTAGACTTTGAATCATTACTCAATTTTAGTCTAATTTTTAGGTTATAAGTGAAACATTGACGTGGGCCCTATTGGCTCTACAGTGCCCGGATGGACGTGAGACTGTCCAAATAGTGTTCAGAGGGTACAATAAGCCTAAGGTAAGAATTTCAAGCCTAAAATACTTCATTTATATTATTTTTGGGATGTGTGCCGACAATTTAAATAATGACGATTAAGGACATAGACCGATGGCAGTTTGGAAATTTTGGTCAAACTAAAATGAATTTGGACCAAGTAAATATAGCATGATATTCTACATAAAAATAAGTCCTAGGCTATGTCAATAGATAGATCAAATTGGTGGTTAAATTAGAAATTTACTCGATTTATCTGATAGGGGTAATTTCGTAATTTTACCTTCATATATGTCAAACCCGAAACCAAACCACCTTTATTCATCAAAATATGTTTAATAATAATTTTTGGTGATGGAATCTGAATTTTTGGAGTGCAATTATATAGCTATAAAAAATTACGAAAGCTAAAGGGCATTTTGGTAATTTTGCCTTACTCTAGAAATTTCTACACAATTCTTCTATGTTGGCCAGCCACTCACCCATCATCTTCAACCTCCTCTTTCACACCACCATTGAATGAAAGAAAAGAAAAGGAAAGAAAAGTTTCTTAAACTATATTAAAACTACCTTATTTCACAAAAATTATTTCTACAAACCTCTTCTACTCATCAAGCTCTATCTACCCATACCAAAATCTCATTGAGTAAGTGAAAAAATAAAGAGAAAAGAGGAAGGGAAGAATTCAGCCAAGGTACCCATTCTTCATGCACTTGAGTTCTTTGAATTTTATTGGTAGATTATGACATATTTAAGCTTCCTAAGCATGATTTAAGCATTTGTTTTAATTGAATTTCATCAAATCATGCTTAAGCATATCCTTAGGGTTTCGGTCATGCATGGGACTATGGGAATTCATGTTGTTCAATGCTTAAAAATGGTGCCAAATAAGAGAATAAGCATGAATAAGCATAAATGTGAGCATAGAATGTTGAAAACTCAGGAATTCCCCTACATGTACCATTCGACCATTGAAAGGGGAGGGGGTTTTGTGGCTGCATTTGATGAATTTAGGGTGCTATAATATTGTAGAAATTATGAGGAGTCCACCGGTGCAATCAAATTTTAAATCGGACTCAAAACAAAGAAGTTATGTTTTAGCGTCAGTAGAATTTATACTGGTTTAATATTTCCAGTGTAAAATGTGGCTGTAATTATTGAAAGAAAATAATTAAAAAATTAAATTGAGGTTAATAAATATCATTGGTAAATTTCTTTACAGCCCGAGAGAAGTGAATCAAGTGTGGTGCTATCAATGAATTCGCCGGAGTTAGACAGGTAAGGGATACGTGTGTAGACCGTAGGGATATTATGGATGCATAGTTTCAATGTGAATAATTTTATGAGAATATTTTGGTATTTAATTGCCTTGTAAATTTTGAAAATTGTGGTTTTTGGCTAGAATAGAATTGCGTTTTACGTGTAGGGAAGCTAGGTCAATAGCAACTATTATGCTACTGAAATTTCTTAAAAAATTTTCTAAAATATCATGAAATATTTTAAGTGCATTATTGAGTGAATTCCTAGCTTTAGAAATAAAATATTTAATATTTTTCATAAAATGGTGATTTACCGAAAAACAATATTTAAATATTCATGTTATCAAATTTAATTAAAGTGAAGCTACCGATACATTCTTGTAAGTGTTTTACAGTGAAATAGAAGGTTTATAAAAATTATCATTGAGATATGAATATTTATAAATTATTTTCACTATACTGTTCACTGTGTTATTTAAATAACCTTTATGGACTGACTGAAGATTTTATCTATTTTTATTAATTTCCATAAATGTGATACTATTGTTTATATATTGTTTCGAAACTGTTAGGCCCTGTATCATGCTCATGTGTTATTGCTACTGTTACTGTTACTGTGCTATTGATACTGATCCTATCTTCAACGTCCCAGTTGTCACTTGATCAGTGCACACTAAGGACACCTATAAACTATAGCCATATGCCTCACGTGTTACTGTTACTGTTCCCTACGAGGATTATAGCATAATATATTTTAGGTGTTGCCTAGTCTCCACCACTGTTACTGTTTATTGTACTGTTTTATTGAATTGCCACTGTTATCGAGGTGTTTACTGTTTACTGAACTACTTATCGTACTGATTACCGAACCATAACTGTCACTACTGTTTACTGAAAATTATTGAAGTGTGTGACAGATATTTCAAGTGTTTTGATAAATACTTATTAAAGTATTTTTTATAAATGGTTTTACAAAACATGTCATATTTACTTATTTGTTGAAATTCTATTAAATGTGATTTCATATAAAAAATTAACAATTACTCCCTATAGTTATTTCTAGGTTCTGGGACACGGCAAGTATTCTAAAATACCTCCTATACTCCATCCGGATCCCTAGCTGACTATAGTATCCTTCCTTTATTGTCCCTATCATACTGATAGGAAAATAAACACTTTTATGCATATAGATTTCATAATATTAGTTCTGCATACAATTCTCTTGAGCACGTTTCGCTCACCCCTTTATTTTCCATCTCCACAGATTATTTACCGTGACTGCGTGATATACTGATCCAAGGATTTTGGCTGTGCTTTTGATTACCCCGAGGCAGCTTATTGTGGATCCTGGAGGTATATTTATTTTCTTTATAAGTTCAGACTAGTTTAAACAGTACTACTATGTTGTAATTATAAACAAGGGATGTAAATATTAAACAAAATACTGTTATGTAAATATTTTTATTTATATAATTTAAAATTAAATTATCCTTGTAAGTATTTACTATTTAAAGAAAGTGCGAATTAAAGGCATCGTAGACAGCTTAACCATCACTGTAAGTGTGAAAGTGTGTGAATCATTGTGTATACGGACTATGACACATAGATCAACCTAATGTCATTAGACAATTAGTACACAAAAATCCTTGTGGGATATATCTAGTCATCAGATACATAATCCAACTCAGTTTTAATGGAGAGCCCAAATCTCCAAAACAAAGCACAATATCCTCGAAGGGAGTCATAGTTCACAAAAATAGATATGAAAATCATAGCTAGCATCATTAATGTGGTATAAAACATATATCAATATCAAATCAATGTACATCACATGGTTAAATCACATTTCACAATGAAATCAAGTTTAAAGCATTTTTCAAAAACATATCATAGTTTCGGAACGCTTACAAAACAAGTTACAAACATTAGTCTTGTAAAATGGCCACGTTAGTAATTCACATGTAAAAATCAATCCAAAACACGTGGCCCAATCACATATTTTACGAAATCATGCTCAAAGCATTATTCAAATCATATTCAAAATTGCAAAGAATTATAAAATCGGTTATTAAAACGTAGGTTCGTCTAAAACAGGCCACATGCATAATTACTTAAATTTCACAAAAGATATTTCATGGTACTAATGGAAATCATAAAAGACTCGATTAGAATACTTACAAAATCCTAGCACAAACCATGTAGTTACAGTTAACGTGTATCTACGAAAGTCAAACCTCCAATTTTTAGTCCTTTTACCAACAAATTTAAAAACTTGACTTCACTCTAGTTAGTTTCATGGTGTTTCTACTTGATTCTACCTACTATATCAAGCTATTTCCCTATCGTATCACTTCACAACTGTACTCAACACACCTCAAATAGCAACTTTATTATCATGCTCTTCATCATGTCATCATTCTAACACACAATTCTAGTATCCAACTCTCGAAACATTCTATTCACGCATAAATAAGAAATAAAAACATGCAAATGCCCTTACATACGCAAAATGTGACAACATGAATTTTTAAATATTACACTTCAATTTCTGTATGCATAGAAGGCATTTGAGATAGCATAAATTCAAAACTTATTAATTTCTCATTTTAAGCATTCAAAACATGCCAAAAATATAATTTTACGGATTTCTTAAAAATTTCGGCAACATAACGGCTATTTCCAACCTAGCCTGCCTATAGGAAAACGCAGTTTATAATACTAGCCACGGTTTCAAAATCCAGTCCATTTCATCTCAAAACCATTCATAAAATCATTTTCAACATCAATATGCATTCACAGTATCCTTACGTCATCCATACTCATTCCCTACCAATTAATGTCATGCCATTTCTTACAGTCCCGTTTGCAGCATCGAGCTAGTAGGCGATCCCATATTCGCTTATATATCCATTTCTACCCCACCACTTTGGAATTGCATAAATCAATATTCACAGTATAAGATATGTATTATATATCTCAACAATTTTTACAAGACAGTTAAACTTTCGTATCATTTCTTAAATTTCACATTACCCTAGTAAATAATGCCCCAAGACCCTTAATCACATTTCTCATATTCCATAGATATTAAAATCAATTTCCAATTAGATACCAAATTGTCTTACCACACTTCAACAGTATTTCCATAACTATACTTCACGTTTTGTCTTGATCAAATGTCATTTCCGAGTTCATTAATTTTCATAGCGACGCAAATAGACAATTTACCTAGCTCATATCGCTAGTTGTATAAACCACATCAACACATGAACTACAATAATTAATCATATCATCCTTCTCTATAATATATCAATTTATTCAATTAATATAATTACTTAAATCACTTATCTCTAAGATTAAAAGTCAATTCTCATTCAATCACAACGCATGTACGTTATCACTAATTTATATCAATTCAATATATATACATACTCAAATCATTCATTTCCAATACTCAAAATCATGCATCATTCAATCACAATGCACGCACGTCATCACCTCTACATATCAACCTATCAATTTAACTAATATGCTCAAGTTGACTTAATTCCAATATTCGAAAACATTTTTAACTTCTTAACCTTGTATAATATACTTTTAAATTCTATGTTATATAAACAACTTACCTCAATGTTTTAAGTTATAAGTTTAGGCTCCCATAAGCTTGGTCAATCTCAAGTTACCACTTTGTCATTCTCTACAAATCAAATTCACATGCATATTTATTTAGAAAGTAATTAAATAATTTCTATAAAATTTCATAGGAATATAACCAAGCCTATAATTTCTTTACCTATTTTCGCACTAAAACTCTAGCAGAATACCATAATTTTCCTCTCTTTTCAGCAACCAAAAACACAACTCACCCCTATTCTCAGTGCTTAAAGAAACATCGATTATGCTTCATTGATTAGCCCTCAAACAACCCCAAATTTCAAATCTTAACCAAACTTGTTTTAACACTTAAATTCACCTAATTCCAGCCCTATTTCAACTGCCCATCAGCACCGTTTGGCCAGCAACAAACAAGACACCCCTTTTCAACACCGTTTTAAGCCTTCTCTCCTGCTCATATAACCCTAAAAAATACTCTGCTTCAACGCCAACAAACCAAATCATCATGTCCATTTATAACTCATCTCACATTTAAATATACGCCTCCTGCACACCTCAATCAATAAATAAATATTATACAATTATCTAGATATTTCAGAATATTCCCTTATCTATTCTCAACATTTAGTCATCATCACATCCATATATCTACATATTTTTGTAACAGTCCACTGTAAAGTAAATACCATATTTTATACATAATTTACAGTTGGACTGTCTGTGATGCTTTTAACACTTGAGCAATAATAGCAATAAATAATAAAATTTATTTATTTAATAAACTTGGAATATGAAATTTTTTCAATATTCCCTTCACTTTACATCCCCTGTTTCTATTTTACAATAAAGTAGTACTATATACATGTGTCTGAATATATAAGAGAAGTGACGGTACCTTTGAAATTTAACGCACTTTGCCCTAACGTGCTTACTCGCAACTCTATTTATCCGAGGAAGGTCTAAAATAATCCTTGCAACAATCTGAGGAGTTGAAGGATAAAGGAGTGAGCGAACCACGTGCTCAGTAAAGGAGTCGTATGCTGCTGGATACAATGAAATCTATATGCTGTAAAATATTTATTTTTTCCATAAATCTAAATGGAATAAACCATTTATTTCTCTTCACTTCAGTAACAGTTCAAAACACGTGACAATACAGTGGTAAAACAGTACAATGAACAATAGGTATAAAACTGTGGAACAGTAACCAATCTTTTCAGTACAATAGCTTATAAATATTCAAATCGCTGGATAAACAGTTCAATAATTATTTCTATTTTAGAAATAATTTTCAAAATATTCTTTCTCGATAAACAGTAATTTCCTTTCAGTTCAATAAACAGTATTCAGTAAACAGCAATTCACAGTACAGTACAGTACAGTAAACAGTATTCAATAAACCCATTCAGTAAACAATATTCCTCAGTACAGTACAATTAACTAAACAGTATTTCTCATTACCGTACAGTTCAGTAAACAGTATTTCTCAGTAAAATCTAGTTCAGTAAATAGTATTTCAGTAGGTTGAGACTAGGCATCACTCTAAATCATATCATGCTATCATCATCCCCTAAGGGACACAGTAATCATCCCCGCAGGGACATAGTAACAGTATACAGTAAGACCTATGGCAATAATCTATAGGTGGTCCTCGGCGTACACTTGCGAGATGACTCCGGGACCGCTGATGATTAGCTAGTCAATCAGCCACATGACAGTAACAGTAATTAGTAAGCATGAAATCGAGGGCCTAAGTCTCAAAACAATATAAAAATTGTATCATAGCCTTTATGGATTTTATTCAAAATAATTTGAAATATTTCATGTTTATCCATAAGGCTCACAATTTCATATATTTTTTCTTTTCATGAATTTCCATCATTTTCACATTTTTCCCAAAATCATCTCAAAACATTTTATTCATTATCTCATCACCTTTATGGAATTTATAAAATAAATAAGATCATTATTTAGTTCCATAAAGGTATAAAATCATTTCTTTTTCCATAAAAATACCTTTAAGGAAATCTAATGAATTAAATCATTTATTTAAATAATTATTGCCAAAAAAGGTATTTATTTCTCATTTCCAAATCCAGGGAAAACAGTCGATAAATATTCATGTATTTTGTGAGAAATCTCATAAATATTCTTTTTGAATAATTAATAGTAAAAAGAATATATTTCATTCTCACTTTAAATAAAAATTCATAACATGAGTATTTAATTTAGCATTTTTTTCAATAATTTCCACTTTATGGAAAATTTATGGAAATGATTTCCAAATTTCATGATTTATTCCATTTATGCATCTAAAATATTTCATGATATTTTAGAATAATTTTGATAATTTTTCGACAGCATAACTGCTGTGAATTTCTAGCCTCCTACACGGAAATTACAGTATATAAACCAGCTTTCAACCACAATTTTGCATGATTTTCATAGCAGATCAATCTTTCCATAATTTCATAAAATTAAACTTGATAAATCATGCAATTCAGTGTATCCATACAACTCATACACTTCCCCCTTACCTGACTAGCGATACCAAACTTCTCGATCGAGTTTACCGAAATCCTTAATTCCCAACTACAAAATAAATTTATAAAAAATTATCATTATTTTTCCTCTTAATTTTAAGCCACTAGCTTCCATAAAATGCAGCCACTAATGACACGGCACATGCACAACCAGTATAAATTACACTGTGCTAAAACTAAACTTTTTCGTTTTAGCTCCTTTTTCTGTTCCGATTTCACCAACCTTCATCTTTTGATTTCTATAATCATTTTCTACCATTAAACCATAAATTGCAACATTAAATCATGCTCAACCAAGCCATGGCCGAAACCCTCATTGGTTGCCATCTTTGACTTTTCATTCTGTTTCTATGTTTTATTATTTCCATCTTTTAAATTCTTACTCACCTTCTCATTTCTTATTATTTTTCTGATGAAATCGTAAAGTACTCCTCCATCCTCATACCAACTGAATCCCTCTTCAAGTGTAAATTTTTTATTCTCAACCATTTCATGAATTTAAGCTTTCTATTCATCTTATTCTTGTTCCTTTAACCATTTCTCATCATTTTTGTATAATTTCCAGCAAAATTTCTTGTTTATTCTCACCTACACCGAAACCCCATCTTGTTTTATTTTCATGTTCTAATGAGGTTTAACTAAAAACAATGCTAGAACCATGATTCTCATGTTGTGGAACCTAAAAATTTACCATTTAATATTAAGAAAACCAAAGGAATATAGAAACTCACATTGACCGAATCAACACTATTCCAAACCAGAGCAGTTTTTGTTTCACGTCAGCCTCTCTTCCTTGATTCTTAGGTAGCCTTAAGATGGAGGAAAGGCTTGTTAAAAAGGGTTAAAGGATTAGCTATCAAGAAGATGAAATTCTGCTAAAAATCCTTGGAAGAAACGGAAGAAACAAAGCATGAACATGCAGCAAAACAGAAAAGTCGAGAAGTAGCAGAGTAGAATCGGTAAGGAAGAAAGTTTGCTAAAGTTTTGGTTCAATTTAGTCTTCTTTTTATTCATGCTAGCCAATAATACTTTGCCACCTAGCTTCCTATCCCTTTTTCCCCATCATTTCATGTCTTATAGTGCATTAAATTGCAAAGAAAAATTGCAGCAAAGGAACGGCTATGGAGAAAGTTTTACTGCACGTTTCTTGACTTAGTTCCATCCTCTTTTGCAGTCTCCAGCCAATAAAATTAATCCCATGTAAAATGTTAAAATTCTCTTCCTTTAAGCTTTATTTTCCATTGCTCTTTATACCATAAAATTACATCTCTATTTTTTCTTTAAATAATGAAACCGTGTGGCACAACAGCAGCAAAAGGAGAGGCGGTGCAGCTGAATTTTTTGTTCCGTTTTTTGACTCCTTTCCTCTCCTTTATGCATACTTCAACCAATAAGATTTTACCATATGGCCACAATATCAAATTCTCCCTTTAATTATCATTTATTTATTTATTATACTATTTAAAATATCTCTTCCATTCCTAATTTCAGATTTTATTTTCTTTATTTACTTCCATGCCTCCACATCATCTTATAATATTTATTTCACCTCTTATACAACATATTATAAATCATAAATCCAATAATTCCAAAATCCAAAGTGGAAATCCACATTCGATATTTATTTAATTTCATTAAGAAATTTATTTCCACTATCAAGGATTTACAAAAATATGGTGTACAGTGATATGAAATTGGGTCTCACAATTTTCAATTACACTAATAGGATTGTGATTAACTTCCACCATATTCTAACATCACACAGTCATACATATTTACTTAATCAATACTACTCACTTAAACAATTTTCCTTTAACATTCCACATAGTCATATACTCAGCAGATCATCGTCTAAATTATACAATATAATACTATGTTTGTTATATATATATCTTACCCAACATTTCAAGGCTTGCATTTAGTCTCCCTCGAGCTCGATCTAGCTTAATCACCACTTGCATATTCTCTACAATTTCAAACAACCCATATCCACACTAAGAAAATTTCACATAATCACTTAACAATTTAATAAAAATAAATTACAATAAATTTCTTACCATTCTTTCTTTCTTTTCTATTTTGTCTCTTTTTTTCTGTTCTATTTATACTTTTTGGCTAAACTTGTTCAGACCTAGTTCAACCTTCTTTTGCCGGTTCAGGTGTCAGTGATAGTGACAGAAGGCGCTGGTAGTAGTGGAGCTCCTCTCCTCCTCTCCTTCCTCCTCTTGGCACCCTGTCGCCGGCCAACCGATCACCTCTTCTCCTCTTTCCTTTTTTCCTTTTTTTTTTCACCACCAACTCTTCGTTCTTCTAATGGCGTCGCCAGAATCACCAGATCGGTGTCGTTCTAGCCTGCTTGGGTTATTGGCAGCCGACAATTTCTCTTTCCTCTTCCTTTTTCTTTCCTTTTCTTTTCCTTTCTTTCCTCCCCCTATTTATTACTTCTCCTTTTTCCTTCACTGTCGCTGAACCTTCCTCTCGCCGGTCGCTCACTTCCTTCTCTCCCTACTCTCGCCGGCATCAACTCCCTCTCTCTCCCTCTCTCCGATCAATGGCCCTGTCCATCTTTGTGAGAACCATTTCTACTATTACTGTACACGGGTTAGATGTAAAATTTTTAATTAAATTCTATGTAATTAGTAAATTATAAGTAAGACAGTGATGTGTACCCCACTTGTTTTAAAGTGCTCAAATGGTCAAAAGACTGATGAAATAGTGTGTGGAGGGTTTAATAAATATAATGTGAAAATTTTGAGATCAAAATCTCTTATTTATATTATTTTTGGAAAATGTGTCAACAAATTAGAAAATGATAGTTACGTCTTGAGGGTATTTTCGTAAATTGTGCTCAAACCAAAATGACTTAGGACGAAGTAAAAATACCATGATATTTTACACGAAAAGAAGTTTAAGATAGTGTCAATAGATTTATTGAATCATAGTTGAAACAGAAATTTACAAGATTGACCTGATAGGGGTAATTTCGTAATTTCACATTTTTTGTGAACCGCGTGTTGATGAAACCACCATGATTCATCAAAATACACTCAATAAGAATTTTTTTTGTGATGGAATCTGAATTTTTGGAGTGTAATTACATAGTTATAAAAATTACGGAAGCTTAAGGGCACTTTTGTCCTAAAATTTCGTAACTAAGGGCATTTTTGTAATTTTACCCTCATCTAGAATTCTCTAAATAATTCCTCCCACACCTACCGGCCACTATTCATCATCATTTTCCTCATGCCTCACGTCCTCCATAGCCAAGAAAGAAAGATAAAGAAAAAGCTTTCTAAACCTAACTAGAACAACATTATCTCACTAAAATGTCTTCATCAAAATTGTCCATCAAGCTCTATCTACCCATTCCAAAATCTCATTGAATAAGTGAATATATCAAGTAAAGAGAGGACCTGAAGTTTTGGTAAAAGGTAAGCCTCCCCCATGCATGAAGTTTCATTTGATTTTAATGATAGATTTTGATGTTTTCAAGCATGCTGAACATGAATCTAGTGTTAGTTTTGTTTAAATCTCATTGAATAATGCTCAATGTACATCTTGAGGTTTCAGTCTTGAGAAGAGCATAAGGAATTCATGTTGTTTGATGCATGAAAATGGTGTTAAGTGGGAGAATGAACATGCATAAACATGAATTAAGTGATAAACTAATGAAATTCCATGAATTTGGCAAGATAGTGAATTCGGTTAAATTAAGGGGAGTTGGAATTGTGTTGCATTTTGATGAATTTGGAATGCCATATGAATGTAGAAATTATGAGGAATTCACCGATGCAATCGGAATTAAAATCGGACTTAAAATGGTGAAGTTGTGATTTAGTACTGATATAATTTATACTAGTTTAATAATTCCAATGTATAATGCGACTGCAATTATTGAAAGGAATTAGTTTAAAAATTAAGTTGAGGATAATAAATATTTTTGGTGAATTTCTTTGCAGCCCGGGAGAATTAGATTTCGCGTGGTGTTATCGGTGAAGTTACCGAAGTTAGACAGGTAAGGGATGCGTGTGCAAACTGTAGGGATATTATGGATGCATGGTTTTGATGCAAATAATTTTATGAGAATATTTCGAAAATGAAATGCCTTGAAAACTTTGCAAATTGCGATTTTTGGCTGGAATTGAACTGTGTTTAAAATCCAGGGAGGCTAGGTCAATAGCAGCCGTTATGCTGTTGAAATTTCTCAAAAAGTTTTCTAAAAATATCATGAAATATTTTAGTGCATTATGGAGTGAATTCCTAGCCTTAGAAATTAAATATTTAATATTTTTCACAAAATTTGGATTTATAGAAAAATAATATGTAAATATTCATGAAAAAGAATTTTATCGAAATAAAGTTACCGATGTATTCCTAAAAGTGTTTCACAATGAAACAATGTGTTTACGAAAATTAATATTAGCCTTGGAAGTTAAATATTTAATATTTTCCATAAAGTGTGAAATTATCGAAAAACAATATTTAAATATTCATGAAATTGATTTCCACCGAAATGAAAGTATTGAAATGTGTGTATATGTGTTTTACGGTAAAATAGAATATTTATGAAAATTATTGCTACAGTGTGAATATTTTGTAAGACTGTTTTCATTGTACTGTATACTATGTGATTTTATACCTTTATGGATTTTTGAAGATAATATCTTCCATAAAGGTAATGTGATTACTTATAAACTCTTTTGAGACTGATAGGCCTCGTATCATGCTCATGTGTTAATGTGTATTATCTGTGTGAAGCTGTTGATACTGATCCTATCTTCAGCATCCTAATGTCACCTGATTAGTGTATACTTAGGACATCTATAGACTATATGTCACGACCCGTGACCACATTTTTCATCCTCTTATACACAACTTAACCAGTTGGGCTGTCTGCGATACTTCACTTGTACTGACTGTTAAACAATTTTACATAATATTGTTTATATTAAACACATCCCCTATCGTAACTAATCAGATAAGTAGTACCATTGACGTGTCTAAATACAGAGAATAAATGATCATACCTCAAATAATCAGTCGGTCTGACACATTGTCCTTCGTGCACAGCCAGGATCCACAATCCACTGAACTCACATTCATCAAAACCTGAAATGTTGAAAATTAAGGGGTGAGCAAAACCACGGCTCAGTAAGATAATTATATGCCTCACTTGATACTCAGCTTCCTATATGCTGAAAATCTTTTTCATTTTTCCTATGGACTCTAGGCTCGCATGTAGGAAGGATACTACAGTCGGCTAGGGATCCGATTAGAGTAAGGTAGGTATTTTAGAATACCATACTTGTTCCGGAACCTAGAAGCAACTGTAGAGAAAATTTTCATTTCGCTTTGAATTAATAAATCCTTTTCTCTTTCAAACTTTCATAACCTTTTTCATATGCTTTTCAAAATAATGCTTCTACGAAACAAAGCATTTAAATAAAATAATTAATATTCGTATATTCCTTGAAAAGAATATTAGTTAAATCATCATCTTATTTCTTTAAAACTTATTTCATGTTTTAATGTACTCTCTTAATTAGTTCCGTCCTTTAAAAAACAAAATAAGCTATTAAAATCTATTTCATTCTTTGACATTTGTCGAATTCACGAATCACAATCACTTACTTATCGCCACAATATCCTACGATTTTTCATACTAACATCGGAACACGTGTAGCACTTAGTTCCCGAAGGACTCTAGAGGTGGCTCCCACGGTTCAATCATCGAGTCTCTGCTCGGTATGGCATGTACTGAAACATCAGAACACGTGTAGCACTTAGTTCCCGAAGGACTCTAGAGGTGGCTCCCACAGTTCAATCATCGAGTCTCTGCTCAGTACGGCCTGTACTGAAACATCAGAACACGTGTAGCACTTAGTTCCCGAAGGACTCTAGAGGTGGCTCCCACGGTTCAATCATCGAGTCTCTGCTCGGTATGGCCTGTACTGAAACATCAGAACACGTGTAGTACTTAGTTCCCGAAGGACTCTAGAGGTGGCTCCCACGGTTCAATCATCGAGTCTCTGCTCGGTATGGCCTTTATGCCATGTGTACTTTCCACTGTCTTATCAGATCTCATGTAGTACTTATGATCTAATATTTCGTTTGAGACCATGAAAGAATATTAGAATTATCATTCCTTCCTTTTGAAAACATATTACCCATCATTTATGGAATCTAAGATAGACATCAATCTTATCATACTGTATACCTCGGAGGGTAAGGAATTACGCCGGTCAAATCTATGATCATAACCTATATTGTTCTCGGTGGATCACTGATTAGATGTCCACCGGGACTAAACATATCACATATCATACATCAGCATGATAAGAATACCAACCAGTCTCAAAACCGTAATTCTCATCATAAAATACACCTTTATGGAATTTATATAAATATATAATTCCATGATTTAAAACCATGAGGGTTAAAATCCTTTAGTGAATATTTATAAAAATATTCATAAGAATACGCACTATATTTCACTTCATCTTTCGTCTCGTAATTCGTGTAATTTATCTATTCCGAGAATTTTCGGTAGTTTCATTGTCACCATTCTCGAATACATGAATATTTTAAAATTTCATCTCATTATATTCATGTTTTATGAAATTTAGTAATTTCCTCATGTTTCGTGATTTACTATCGAAATTTGGAAATAAAATCATTTAATATGATTTTTTTTAAAGTTTTTTCTAAAATTTTCGGCAGCATAACGGCTGCCGATTTACTAACCTCCTGCACGGAAAATACAGTTTAAAATCTTTCAGCCAGTACTTCTTCCCAAATTATTTTCAGCAAATCATGCATCATAATAATTTTCATAAAATAATTGCATAAAATATTTCAATTAAATTATGCAGACTGAGTATCCTTACAGTGCTGCACATGCATCCCTTACCTTTTTCCGGGTCGGCGAATTCCGCTTATCGATCGCGCCCGCACTCCATTTCTCCCGATTGCTGAAAATAATTTCTAAAATTAAAATTCTAATTTTTTAGAATTTTTCATAATTTATTTAATTTTTTTCTGAAATTAAATTCTCGGAAATTTCTTACCGAATTTTGTAAAATCCCGGGTTGTCGAATTTCCGGGAATTTTCCGAATTCCCGAAATTCTCCGTTTTCCTCTTTTTCTTCCTTTTTCTTCCTTTTTCCTCTTTTTCTTTTCTTTCTTTCTTTTCTTTTTCTTTTTCTTTTTCCTTTTTCTTTTTCTTTTTCTTTTCTTTTTGGTTTATTTTCCCTTTCTATTTTTAGTATATGATATACTATATATTATACACTATATTTTATATTTCATACATATAATATATATTATATATCATACATATATCATTTCATATATAATATATTACAATATATATTATATACAAAATACATATTGTACATTACAAAATACATGTCTAGTATATATGTGTATATTTATATATATACTTAAAATTAAGTAACATTTATATATATAAATTATATAAATGCTATAATAAAATATTTATACATATCAACTTTAATATAAAACCATACTTACTTTTGCTATCAATACATTTGGGATCTCAAAGCCTTTTGCTATCTCTCATTAGCATATGGCAACACAGAGACTCCCATCACATGTAAGGCTCACTGGAAACTGTACATACACATTCACACCGTTTAACACTTATACTTCGACTAAGGGACTAGAGAATCTAGATGTCTGATAATGAAAAGTGATTCTATTTAGATCATCAGTCTTTAATCACTTCCATATCATCATTCCTCTTTTGGACTCTTTATTGTCCAAAATGTTCATTTTCGCACTTATTCCATCAATGCTGCATCTCATTTGCCGATTTTACTATTAATCATCTCTTACAGTAATTAAATCATGAGACAATCATTTTCTCTCCATGTCTCTTTTCATGTAGTATGGTCATTACATCTCTTACGCTTATGGTATATTCAATATCATTTAAATTTTAAGATATAACCAGGAATATACTCTTTTCATAATTTAGATTCTGTGATTGAATCCTTGAATTATCCATTTAAGTACCACATTATTTATACAATTCCACCATCTTTATCATTTAGAGGTGGTTATATGTACAAACATTTTACTGGCAGTAAACATATCAATTATCTTACTCCTTGGAGTATCATTACTTTCACTTATCAGTTCTGGCTTTGATTTTACATCTTGCCACATTTATGTGATAACCAACACAATTCACTCTCAGTCTTAACTTCGAGAACTATTTCATATTGATGTTCCCTTCTCATCATGCAATTTATTTCCTTATTCCACTTTCAGTTTCGTTTTTCATATTTTTACTCTTATCCTTTCTGTCGGTTTTCTCGACTGGTATGGTACTATACAGCTAAGATCTTTTAAAATCTCGTATACCATCTATTCTTTACACTTATCCATCTGCCGACTTTAATTTCTTTAATTAGATCTCGTCTATAGAGCAGCCAGTCTCATCACTCTTTTATAGGCTGGCAGTAGTATTTAGCTAGACTCATTACTTTCGTATCTCAATCATTATCTTTATGTCATAGACAGGTTCACTGTCATCCTGTCGTCTCAAGATATATATTTCAAGAGGAGATACTGTCTAGCCAAATTTCTTAGTTGTTAATCTTAGCACAATTCCACAGCCTTTAAGAGTTTAAGGATTATATCACAATGCTGCTCATGTTCCATTTATACTTTAGACTCTATCAGTATTTCATCAATTTACTCATGTAAGGATGTCTCATTCTTTAGGCTTATCTACTTTACAAGGCAACTCATTACCCTTATAACTTCAATCGAAACTCGTAAAATTCACTCCAAGTTCAAATCGTCACCTTATGGACACCAATCTTCAATCTTTTATCTAAGGACTCTTTATATTGAGGCTAGTCTTATTAGTTCCTCACATATCTCTAATCAGATCCATAAAACTTCTGTTTTCATGTAGATGAATACTTGTTCTTCACCAGAACTTTATCAATGATAGGAAATTAATACATCCCTTTTTAATTCATCCACAACTCAATATCATTTGTATTTCTCTCATTTACGCTTATACAGACAGTTTCATTATTCTCAATTTTTCATTATCTGTATTTTCGTCATTCAGACCTTTACACGTGAATTTCATTATCCACACAATTTTCAGAATTATTTTCTTAAGCTTTTCGGATTCTTTCCATATCCTCCGATATAAACTTAGAATTTAACTTCATATTCAAAATCGAGTCAATGTTATCTCGATTCCTCTAATTTATATAACTTTGCAAGTTTTATCGGAAATCAAATCTGATACTTTCTTTAATCGTACCTTTCTTATCATCTTGTGACCATCGTTCTTTAACTTTTTATCTGATGATGCCTTTTACAAAGATTGCTCTTATAAGCTCCTTGTACATCTCTGATTAAATCATATTTAAGGCATCACTTCCATATAGATATTTATTTGTTCTTCATACGAACTTTAGTGTATAATAAAAATGTTAATATATCATTTAATTCATCCTTAAATCATGTCATTTGTATTTCCATCCTCTACATCGATAAATGTGAATTTCATCATCCACAATATTTTCCAAAAATTCTTTTCTTAAGCTTGTTGGGTTTCTTCCATATTCTTCGATACAAGCTTAAGAATAAATTTCATATCCACGATCGAATCAACATTAACCTGATTTCTCAATCTATGTTACTTTGGAATTTATTGGGATTCTCAACCGACAGTTTCTTTAACCACACTTCTTTTATCATTTTGGACCTTCATCATTGTTTCCCATCATTTCACAGTGTAGTTTCAAGGCAGAGACATACCATATTCAAATCATTTTGATACATACTCTACCTTGATTTCATTACCTAGTCATACTTTACAGCGTTACGGATCTCATTTTGGTAAGCTGTATCAAGTACAATGGTTATCAACACACTTTACAGCTACTCGTTTCAATTCAGTTATTCACTTTAAAACCATTTCCATTTACTGAATTCAGGCTTAGTTCCCTTGAGTATATTCTCCACGAGGTTTGAACCTTGGCACCCCTTACGTACCTAGTTCCTTACACTCGTGTTACCGTTGAGATACTTATAAGGGCCTCGCCCGTTCATATCGACCATCGACGAGCATCCCCTAGGCGATCCTTTCGCCTCAGGTTTATCCTTACTAGTGAGTCGGCGATGAGATAGTTCGCCTATATCTCACGACACATGATCCACTACGGGTCGCCTACCATTGGGTCGCCCATCACAGTTCTGTCTCAAGGTCCTAAAGAACTTAGGTTAGCGGTCATCTTCTTTTTATCACTTGACTGTTCTTATAATTATCCTCTAATTCACAGTACTCCAAACAGTACCTCATTCTGTAGCACATATTCCAAGATACGTCGGTTCTATGTACGATTATCTGTTTGATACCTCAAAGAAATGAAAACGTACAGAACCATAAGTAATCACACCAGTATGTATTTCATTATCTGTACTTTTCACCTCATCAGTCAATTCTTGTAATCATTTCACTTTTCATAGTATTTAACGATCCCATTCAATACACTCTAAATTTTTCGACCCTTACAATCAATAACCGGGTCAATCATCTGATGACATTCCACTACACTCTTTGGATCGCATCATATAAGGCCCCGGCCCGTCCGCCGTCCGCCTGTACACGTTTTATTGTGATGCCTCGGATTTGCCGGTCTCAAGTCGGAGGGGCCCGAGCCGCACCACTCATCCATACTGTCCGCTCTGGGTTCTAGAAGTGGCCCCGTCACACAGACGTGGCACTTAGTCCCTCACGGATTGTTTTATTGTAAAGCCCAGGATTTACCACTATGGCCCAAAGTCCACTCGTGGGGGGCCCTGGCCGCCTCACTCAATCGTACGGTTATCCCCTATGGCCCATAGTCCACTCGGGGTTTTTCTTTCTCGTCCGTAATCTAAGTGTCAGTGGAATCAGTAACAAGGATCGTTAGATTCATATGACATCTTCTATGCCATTAATAATTCCATTACTATCAATGGATTCCAATTCAGCTCGGTTTTATCACTATTCCGACATCGCCCAATATAGGGGCATTTTTGTCATTTCGACATTTATTTCTATCTCCTCAATATACATTCAAATCAATGAACTGATCATCTATGTGTTGATAGTATCCTTTCTGATACTTATAACAGCAAGTTAGATCTCATTCGATTTTCGACAGAGAAGTTCACTAAAATCCACAATGGGATTAATTTACTTGTAATTCAGCTTTATAACATTAATTTCTCTGTCAAATCGATCAATTCCAACTTCTGGTGATCTATTTTGACTCCCAGCAAAATTTTGGGAGTAGGGGTATTTTGGTCATTTTTGGCTAAAAATTTTCTCTCTCTTCAAATTACACTCAATCGGTGATCTTAAAGTCTATTTAATGATGATATTTTATTCCCCTATTTTATACCATCACTTTCAGGTCTCAGTTCGGTTCTGACAGAAAAGTACTGGTGGGGCCCTCACCGAGTCCATTTCTGTTCCTTACCGAACAGGCCTTCATTTAGACTAGAAGAATCACCAATAATTCGGTAATTTCTGAGCCTATTTTCTTCTTTAACATTCTCAGTTTATACTTTCTCACTCCCTTTAAATCATTTTACTCTATTTACAATCATTTATTTTCTCTATGTATTCAGACGACACAGTACTACCGGGGATGTTTAATTCTTTTCCTCCCAAAAGTATCCACAGACATTAGGCCAACCATTGCTCTGATACCATTAAATCTGTCATGACCCGTGACCACATTTTTCATCCTCTTATACATAACTTAACCGGTTGGGCTGTCTGCGATACTTCACTTGTACTGACTGTTAAACAATTTTACATAATATTGTTTATATTAAACACATCCCCTATCATAACTAATCAGATAAGTAGTACCATTGACGTGTCTAAATACAGAGAATAAATGATCATACCTCAAATAATCAGTCGGTCTGACACATTGTCCTTCGTGCACAGCCAGGATCCACAATCCATTAAACTCACATTCATCAAAACCTGAAATGTTGAAAATTAAGGGGTGAGCAAAACCACGTCTCAGTAAGAGAATTATATGCCTCACTTGATACTCAGCTTCCTATATGCTAAAAATCTTTTTCATTTTTCCTATGGGCTCTAGGCTCGCATGGAGGAAGGATACTATAGTCGGCTAGGGATCCGATTAGAGTAAGGTAGATATTTTAGAATACCATACTTGTTTCGGAACCTAGAAGCAACTGTAGAGAAAATTTTCATTTCGCTTTGAATTAATAAATCCTTTTCTCTTTCAAACTTTCATAACCTTTTTCATATGCATTTCAAAATAATGCTTCTACGAAACAAAGCATTTAAATAAAATAATTAATATTCGTATATTCCTTGAAAAGAATATTAGTTAAATCATCATCTTATTTCTTTAAAACTTATTTCATGTTTTAATGTACTCTCTTAATTAGTTCCGTCCTTTAAAAAGCAAAATAAGCTATTAAAATCTATTTCATTCTTTGACATTTGTCGAATTCACGAATCACAATCACTTACTTATCGTCATAATATCCTACGATTTTTCATACTAACATCGGAACACGTGTAGCACTTAGTTCTCGAAGGACTCTAGAGGTGGCTCCCACGGTTCAATCATCGAGTCTCTGCTCGGTATGGCCTGTACTGAAACATCAGAACACGTGTAGCACTTAGTTCCCGAGGGACTCTAGAGGTGGCTCCCACGGTTCAATCATCGAGTCTCTGCTCGGTATGGCCTGTACTGAAACATCAGAACACGTGTAGCACTTAGTTCCCGAAGGACTCTAGAGGTGGCTCCCACGGTTCAATCATCGAGTCTCTGCTTGGTATGGCCTATACTGAAACATCAGAACACGTGTAGCACTTAGTTCCCGAAGGACTCTAGAGGTGGCTCCCACGGTTCAATCATCAAGTCTCTGCTCGGTATGGCCTTTATGCCATGTGTACTTTCCACTGTCTTATCAGATCTCATGTAGTACTTATGATCTAATATTTCGTTTGAGACCATAGAAAGAATATTAGAATTATCATTCCTCCCTTTTGAAAACATATTACCCATCATTTATGGAGTCTAAGATAGACATCAATCTTATCACACTGTATACCTCGGAAGGTAAGGAATTACGCCGGTCAAATCTATGATCATAACCTATATTGTTCTCGGTGGATCACTGATTAGATGTCCACCGGGACTAAACATGTCACATATCATACATCAGCATGATAAGAATACCAACCACTCTCAAAACCGTAATTCTCATCATAAAATACACCTTTATGGAATTTATATAAATATATAATTCCATGATTTAAAACCATGAGGGTTAAAATCCTTTAGTGAATATTCATAAAAATATTCATAAGAATACGCACTATATTTCACTTCATCTTTCGTCTCATAATTCGTGTAATTTATCTATTCCGAGAATTTTCGGTAGTTTCATTGTCACCATTCTCGAATACATGAATATTTTAAAATTTCATCTCATTATATTCATGTTTTATGAAATTTAGTAATTTCCTCATGTTTCGTGATTTACTATCGAAATTTGGAAATAAAATCATTTAATATGATTTTTTTTAAAGTTTTTTCTAAAATTTTCGGCAGCATAACGGCTGCCGATTTACTAACATCCTGCACGAAAAATACAGTTTAAAATCTTTCAGCCAGTACTTCTTCCCAAATTATTTTCAGCAAATCATGCATCATAATAATTTTCATAAAATAATTGCATAAAATATTTCAATTAAATTATGCAGACTGAGTATCCTTACAGTGCTGCACATGCATCCCTTACCTTTTTCCGGGTCGGCGAATTCCGCTTATCGATCGCGCCCGCACTCCATTTCTCCCGATTCCATATCCCGATTGCTGAAAATAATTTCTGGAATTAAAATTCTAATTTTTTAGAATTTTTCATAATTTATTTAATTTTTTTCTGAAATTAAATTCTCGGGAAATTTCTTACCGAATTTTGTAAAATCCCGGGTTGTCGAATTTCCGGGAATTTTCCGAATTCCCGAAATTCTCCTTTTTCCTCTTTTTCTTCCTTTTTCTTCCTTTTTCCTCTTTTTCTTTTCTTTCTTTCTTTTCTTTTTCTTTTTTCTTTTTCTTTTTCCTTTTTCTTTTTCTTTTTCTTTTCTTTTTGGTTTATTTTCCCTTTCTATTTTTAGTATATGATATACTATATATTATACACTATATTTTATATTTCATACATATAATATATATTATATATCATACATATATCGTTTCATATATAATATATTACAATATATATTATATACAAAATACATATTGTACATTACAAAATACATGTCTAGTATATATGTGTATATTTATATATATACTTAAAATTAAGTAACATTTATATATATAAATTATATAAATGCTATAATAAAATATTTATACATATCAACTTTAATATAAAACCATACTTACTTTTCTCCTATATGTATTTACATAATTATATATACACATAAAACATTATATTTATATACATATGTATTATTTGAATTTATGAAATAGTATATATATATTTCTATATATATAACAACGTATTTTTAAAGTATACTATATAATATTTTGAATACATATGTATTGATATAAAAATACATTTATATAATATATAATTATATAAATATATTTCATTTTATTTTCTTATTCTCTTATTAAATTTTGGATTTTTATTCTCTAAATTAAATTTTTCTCTTCATTATTTCCCATAATTTTATCCTTCACTTATTTCCAATTTATCCAATTTTAAATTCCTCACTTTCCTTAATTTCAGGAATTTCAACGATTTTATTTTTATTTTCATTTAATTTCCTTCACACGAATTTCCTTATTCATCACTTCCTATTTCTCAGGATTTTCACCAATATCCCGTTTCTCGCAAATTTTATTTATTTCCTCTTATTTAATTTCTCTAATATTTATTTTCAATATTTCTAATTTCCAATAAATGGAAAAATTTACGGTTATCACACTATAGCCATATGTCTCACATGTTTACTATTACTGTTCCCTACAGGGATTATAGCATGATATATTTTGGGTGCCTAGTCTCCACCATTTTACTGTAATATTAAAGCTGTTTTACTGAAATGGTATTATGAAATCATAAATATTTATCGATGTGATTTCTGTGAAAATGTGTGATTATTTCTAAATGGTTTACTGTCCTAAATCATGTACAATACGAATTATGAAACTTTTATCAATATATGTGTGTCATAGTCCACATAGACAGTATTTCATGCATTACCACACATTTGGTTTTGATTGAGCTGTCTGCGATGTCTTTAATTTCCACTTTCTTTACACAGTAAACACTTTAAAACAGTAATTAAATTTAAATTTTAAAAGTATGAATAATTACATATCAATAGCTGTTCATTATTTACATCCCCTGCTTAAAATAAAACAAGTAGTACTATAAAAGTAAGTCTGAACATATAAAGTAAATGATTATACCTCTAGGATCTATACTACGCTGCCTCGAGGTACTCAAGCGCAGCTGAAAATCCTCGGATAGTATATCACAAATCACTGAAAATAATATGTAAATGTTAAAATAAAGTAGTGAGCAAACCACGGCTTAGTAAAGGAGTTGTCTGCAAATCTTGATATCTCGAAATCTATATGCAATGAAATCCTTTATTTTCCTATAGGTACACTAAGGACCGTAAAGGGAGGATACTATAGTCGGTTAGGGATCCGGATTGAAGCATGGAAGGTATTTTGTGAAGGAAATCGAAACAAACACACAGCGGAATTTAAATCATTCGGCCTCCACCAGGATCGATTCGGAGGGTTGCCTGATTAGGGTTTCGAGATTTTACCTAACGTTTTCTCTGATTTTTTCTGTCTTTGGTCGAATCACAAGCAGCAACTTTTCGTTCCTGCCTCTATGGTATCCACACGAACAGATCTCACGACTCTTGAACGTCTCACGATCAGAAGCCTTAAAGAGCGTTTTTGATTCTTATAATCGATTTGCTAGCTTCGATTAAAAGAATACCTTTTCTGTTTTAATTGTTGTACAGCTCTGTTTTTAGAAAAACATCCTTTTATAGGCAGTAAATTTTACCCTAAAATTTACTGTCAAACAGAACTCTAATCCTACTTAGAATAGGATTAACTATATCCTTAATCCAATTCAGAATAGGATTAATTAAGCTCTTCATTGATCCGTTCTAAGTGTACGACCCAATAGGTTCTCAAAACAATGGCAATGACAAAATTGTCATAGGCAATGAGCGGTGTCTAGCAACACATCATTGCTACCCATGTAACGAGAATGTCAATGACTCGACATAACCTTACTCGTGATAGATGTTATCGTGTAGTCTAATCCCTTTATCCTTTGATGTCTTGATTAGACACAAGTCATGGAATGTGTCACACTTGTATAGTCTAATCAGCGTTTCTTGATTCCTGAGTAGATAAATTAAACAAATAAAATCAATATCTCATATTGACTTATTCGAGCACGGCCATGCATTTCTTAGTCTCACTCTATCAAAGGACCCAAGACATCACTCTTGTTATATAAGAGGGATAAATCCTATCTTGATCACTCAACATCCCTCTACATAGATCAAAGCATACCCAATTACTACCTTTATAGTCCATCCTGTTACGAATGACATCTAGCAGCATTAAAGTATGCAATTCTCTATGTTGGGATCTCTGATGATCTCAAGTCAAAGGATCACATACACCGTCATCACTATGAGAATCGCTTATGACACTCATATAACAATCCATGTAGCGTTCTCATGGAGGGTCGATCCAGTACATAGTTCTATAACATGTACCTATGTGATGACTTGATATCCTATATCCATGACAATGGTCATCAGTCAACCACATACTAGTCTTATCGTACATTGTTGTCCTTGTTCACAATAATACTTGACTAGGGATATTTTAAGAATAGTGTGTTATTACTATTCTAAGGACATTATCATATAAGATTACATTATGCAGTTATAAGACAAATATAATAATGAGCTATAATAAATAAAATGTCATGATACATAAAAAATGCCAAAGTCAATCATCTAATGAATGGTTCTAAGGGCATAATCCAACATTTTGAAATACCCATCTTGTCCCGGAACCTAGATGCGACTATAAGGAGTAGAAATTTGATTTGATATAAAGCTCAATTAATATTTCTCCATATATAAATAAGTCACTTAAAAATGCTATACTAACCCATTAAATAAAGCATTTAGGAAATAATTTAATTTCCATATTAAAATATCATTTCCACAATTTCGTAAACCATAGTAACTAGTACAGTACACAGTTCAGTGCAATAAACGTTTCCATGATAATAACAATTCAGTAATCATTTGGTAAACAGTTTCATTTCAATAACAGTGCAGTTCAGTAAAATATCACAGAAAACAGTAACAGTAGTGGAGACCAAGCAACACCCAAGATATATCATGCTATAGTCCTCGTAGGGAAATAGTAACAGTAGATATATGAGACCTATGGCCATAGTCTGTAGGTGTCCTCAGAGTACACTTGCCAGGTGTCCTTGGGATCACTGATGACTTGGCGGGTCAATCAGTCACAGTAACAGTACAATAAACACGTGGGCATGATATGGGGCCTAACTGTCTCAAAACAGTATTTAAACAGTAATGTGACCTTTATGGAAATCAATAAAATCTTCAGTCAGTCCATAAAGGGAAATTTATAATCTAGTGAATATTATAATGAAAATAATTTATAAGATATTCACTTTTCAACACTTCACTGTATAAACCACTTATTACACTGTAAGGCACTTAGGAGAAATTTTCAGTAGGTTTACTTTCGTGAAATTCTATAACACAAATATTTAAATAATATTTTTTGGTAAATTTTCATTTTTTGAAAAATATTAAATCTTTCATTTTCAAGGCTAGGAAATCACTCAAATATGCACTAAAATATTTCATGACATTTTTAGAATATTTTCTAGAAAATTTCAGCAGCATAACGGCTGCTAACACCCTAGCCTTCCTGCAAGTCAAATACAGTTCAAAACCAACCGATAGCCACAATTTTCACAGTTCTCAAGGCAATTCACTTTCAAAATATTCTTATAAAATTATTTGCATTAAAACTGTGCAATCGGAATATCCTTACAGTCCACATACGCATCCCTTACCTGTCTGATCTAATCGGACTTCTCAATTGCACCACACATATTCTAATACACTCGGGCTGTAGATAATTTCACCAAAAATATTAGCTCATTTAATACTTATTTTTAAGCTATTATTCATGCTTGATTGCAGCCGCATTGTACACTGAAAATATTTATCTAGTATATTTTCTACCGATGGTATAACACAGCTTCTTTGTTTTAAGTTGAAATTTAAATCGGAGAATACCGGTAGACTCCTTGTAATTTCACAGTCTATGGCACCCTAAAATCATCAAAATCAGCCATGAATCCCTCTCCCCTTCATGAGGCCGAATACACCATTAACCAAAATTATTGGTTTTTCAACAATTGAACTTCACATTCTTATTTAGCTATTCTCATTGCATCATTTAACATCATTTTCATGCATGAAAAACCACACTTCCCCTAGGTACACATCATGGCTGAAGCCCCTCATGCATTGCACATTTTTATTTAGCCAAATTTAATAAATTCTAATGGCATGAACATGTTTAGCATGTTGAAATTAATCATCCTTTACCATTAAACTTAAAGAAAACACAATGTATGGAGAAGAGGATACCTTGGCTGAATGCTTCAAGTCCTCCTTTCTTCTTGTTTTGTTGCTTATTCAATGATCTATTGATAAGGGTAGGTAGAGGAGAGAGAATAGAACAATTTCCTAATTTTGATTTTGGTGAAATAATGTAAATTGGGTAAGGTTTTTCTTGGTTTCTTTTCTTTCTTCTCTTTTCTTCTCTTTTCTTCTCAAATAGCATGGGAGAATTTTGGAAGGGATGATGAATAGTGCCACCAAATGGGCTGAAGAAAAATAAAGAGTTTTCTAGAAATAGGCAAAATTACCAAAATGCCCTTAGTTATGAAAATTTCGGATAATTTTACCCTTAAGCTTCTGTAATCATAAAAACTATGTAATCGTACTCCAAAATTTTGGATTTCATCACCAAATAATCTCATTTAATGTATTTTGATGATTAGAAGTGCTTTCGTAGACACTAGGTACACCGATAATGAGAATTACGAAATTACCCCTACAGACCGCCAGCGAAATTTTCTAATTTAACTATCGATTCGATAAATCTCTTGACACTATCTTAAACTACTTTTCATGTAGAATATCATGATATTTTTACTTCGTCCCAATTCATTTTAGTTTGGGTACAATTTAAGAAAATACCCCTGGACGTAATCGTCATTTTCCAATCTTTTTGCCATACTTCTCCAAATAATGAAATTAAAGTGTTTTGACTTCAAAATTTCCATAATATCATTATTACACCTTCCGTACATTGTTTTTTCCTCAGTCATCTATATATCTGGACACAAAATCTAAGTGGGGCAGAATCACTATTTACTTAATATTCACAAAATATACAAAATTTAATTAATTATTAATTTACAATTAAGTATGTATACATGTACAGTACAATATAACTGGTTCTCACATTTACTCCCCACCTTTTAAGAAATTCAGTCCTCCAAATTTCTTCTACACCACTCACTAGAATAGCTCTAGGTACTTCTCCCGCATCAAGCTATATAACTCTCATGTCACTTCCTCCTGGGAATGGTATTGCCAAAGCACTTTCACCAATGGGATCATCTTAGATCGCAATACCTTATCCTTCCGATCCAAGATCCGAATAGGTCTTTCCACGTAACTCATATCCTCTCGATCTCCAGTAGCTCGTATCGAATTACGTGAGACGAATCTGGGTGGTACTTCCTGAGCATCAAGACATGGAATACATTATGCACTACTGATAACTTCGATGGTAGTGCCAACCTGTACGTCACGCCTCCTACTCGATCTAAGATCTCGAATGGTCAATGTACCAAGGACTCAACTTTCCCTTCTGACCGAATCTCATTATGCCTTTAGATGCGGAAACTTTCAAAAATACGTAGTCACCTGGTGAGAACTCAAGTGGTCATTGTCTCGTATCTGCATAGCTGTTCTGCCGACTCTGTGCAGTCTTTAATCTCTCACATATCAACTGTACGTCTTTCGAAGCTTGCTTTACCAAGTCGGGAGCCAATAACTTTCTATCTCCCACTTCTTTTCTGCGATCGGAGATCTACTCTTTCTACCATATAATGCCTTGAACGGTGCCATGCCGATACTTGTCTGATGGCTGTTATTATATGCAAATTCTGCTAAAGGCAAGTGGTCGTCCCAAGAGCCCTTGAAATCCAACGCACAAGCCCTCAACATATCCTTGAGCATTTGTATCACTCGCTCAAACTGTCCATCAATCTGCGGATGAAAGGCACTGCTAAAGTTCAGTCGGGACCCCATAACCTCTTGAAATCTCTCCAAAAAATGAGACATAAACTAGGAATCCCTACCCGAAGTGATGCTCACTGGAACACCGTGTAGCCTTACTATCTCTCGTATATAAATCAACAAGGGCATTGAGGGAATTCGTAGATCTGATGGCCAAGAAGTGAGCAAACTTCATCAATCTATCCACAATCACCCATATAGCGTCATGATTTCTCTGGGTCTTAGGCAAGCCCATAATGAAGTCCATCGTAATATGCTTCCATTTCCATGTAGGAATCAATAGAGGCTGGAATAAACCTGCAGGTTTCTAATGCTCAATCTTAACCTATTGGCATGTGAGACATATAGCTACAAACTCCGCTGTGTCTCTCTTCATCTTCGGCCACCAATACACTCTTCGTAAATTTTGGTACATCTTAGTACTGCTTGGGTGCAGAGTGTACCTGGAGGTATGGGCCTCTATCAAGATCAAATCCTTGAGCTATCGATTATCGATAACACAGATCCGACCTCTGAACCTCAAAATCCTATCGGTGCCAATCCCAAAATCTGACTGTACTCCCATATGTACCTGATTGGCAACCTCTATACAGCAAGCGTCAGTCCTCTGAGTATACTTGGTCTGATCCATCAAATCCGGCTCAATTCTAAAATTAGTCGTAAATCCATATCTCTCAAAGGAAACCACATTAAGACTGAGGTTTGAGAATTGCTCCAATAACTCGTGCTCCCTAACCATCATATACAACACCATACCTATATGTTTTTGGCTTAAAGCATCTACCACCACGTTCGCTCTCCCCGGGTGGTGCAACATCTCACAGTAGTAATCCTTTAATAGCTCCATCCATCTCCACTGTCTTATATTTAACTCATGCTACGAGAATAAGTACTTCAAACTCTTATGGTCTATGTAAATCTAAAAAGTCTCACCATAGAGATAATGCCGCCATATCTTCACTGCAAACACCACAGCGGCTAACTTAAGATCATGGGTCGGGTAGTTCTTCTCATGCTCTTTTTGCTGCCGAGAACCATATGCAATCACCCGACCATTCTACATCAAGACACACCCTAATCCCTGAGCGAAAGCATCTGTATACACTGAAAATCCACCCGATCCACTGGGAAGGGCAAGTACAATAGCAGTACTAAGTCTCCGCTTCAACTCCTAGAAGCTGCGCTCACACGTGTCTGACCACTGGAACATAACATCCTTTCGTGTGAGTCGCGTCAATGGAGCACGTCGGGTAGTTCTTCTCTTGCTCCTTTAGCTGCCGAGAACCATATGCAATCACCCAACCATTTTACATGAAAACACACCATAATCCCTGAGTGAAAGCATCTGTATACACTAAAAATCCACCTGATCCGCTAGGAAGGGCAAGTACAAGAGCAGTAGTAAGTCTCCGCTTCAACTCCTGAAAGCTGAGCTCACACGTGTCTAACCACTCGAACTTAACATCCTTTCGAGTGAGTCGCGTCAATGGAGCAGCTAATCTGGAGAACCCCTCAACAAACCGACGATAGTATCCAGCCAGACCTAGGAAACTTCATATCTCCGTCATTGTCTTAGGCCTCTCTCATTGCATTATGACCCTTATCTTGGACGGATCCACACACCCCGTCCTTCGATACTACGTGTCCCAAAAAAGTAATGTGATCTAGCCATAATTAACACTTACTGAATTTGGCGTATAGCTTCCGGTCTCTAAGGGCCTGTAGAACTATGTATAGGTGCTGCTTGTGCTCCTCTGCAGACTTAGAATACACCAAAATGTCTCCTATGAATACAATCATGAACTGATCAAGATAGGCCTTAAACACCTCATTCATTAAGCCCATGAAAGTTGCAAGGGCGTTAGTCACTCTGAAAGGCATCACCAGAAACTCGTAGTGCCCGTATCGAGTCCGGAATGCTGTCTTGGGAACATCCGACTTTCGAATCTTATGCTGATGAAAGCCCGATCAGAGATCTATCTTTGAAAACACCTGCGCACCCTTGAGCTGGTCAAATAAATCATCAATCTTAGGCAAGGGATACTTATTCTTGATGGTTGCCCTATTCAACATCTGGTAGTCAATAAAATATCTGTAGGCTGCCATCCTTCTTCCGAACGAATAATACAGGTGCACCCTACGAAGACACACTGGGATAGATAAATCCCTTATATAATAATTCCTGGAGCTGCTTCTTAAGCTCCTTTAACTTCGTCAATGCCATTCGATATTGGGGCTTAAAGATGGGCTCTGTGCCGGGTACCAAGGCAATGGTAAACTCGATCTCCCGATCCAACGGTAGCCCTAGCAAATTCTCTGGGAATACATCCAAAAAATCCCTAACCACAGGAATCTCATGCAACTCGAGACGTCATCTTTCTACATCCTCCACGTAGGTAATAAAACTGTTGGCTCTATAGGGTGAATCGGTTCTTAGCTAACCTTATGTTCGTTTTTCGATTCTTTTAAATTCTCTAGCCTATTTGAGTGTTTTCTAAGTTCTCTAAGCTAGGCAATTATACAATATAAATTCAATACAATAAATACAAATATAATTGCAAATAAGTAAAAAGAGTAAGGATAGAGAAATGTACACAAGCGATTTATAGAGGTTCGGCAACCTTGCCTACGTCCTCTACCTTGAGACGTTCCCAAGGATTTTCCCCAAATTCACTATCCTTGAATTTGTATGACACTCTCTCTTTTTCTAGGCTAAAGAGAAACCTCTATCTTTTTCAAGGCTCAAGAGAAACCTCCCTCTTTTTCTTGGGCTTAAGAGAAACCTCTCCTTTTACAAGGAATGAGTTGGTTTACAAGTGGTGCAATCAAAGAAGGCCTCTAAGTAGGCAAATGATTACAATGTTTAAGCACAAGGAAAAAAACCTATACAAGATTTGTGCTATTCTATACAAAGAATATGAGAATGATGGAAGATGATGACTTTGTAGCTCTTGATTTGTTGTTGAAGCTTGAGGAAAATGAAGAAGATGATGAATAGAATTTCTGAGCAGTTCCTCTTTCTTTCTTTAGCTTTTAAGCCTCTATTTATAGTCCCTTGGATGTATTCTAGCCGTTGGGTGGAGCTAAAACTTGAATATGACCGTTGTCTCACAAAAACTAGCCGTTATAGGCTATTTTCGGGTAAAGGGATCGATCACTTTCCATAGGGGATCGATCCCAAGCTTCCAGATTGCTTATTCTGGGCTTGAGGATCATTCTGCCTTGAAGGGATCGATCCCTTCCCTTAGGGGATCTATCTCATGCCTCCAGAAAGCTATTTCCTGCATTTTTTTGGTTAGAAATGATGTGGTCTTTGATCCTAATTCAACCCAAAACATATTGGCACTTTTGTGGGAGTTTTTCTTGACTTTCTTTGATGAAAACACTGTCCAAAAACTTCTAAGTAATTTTCTAAACTTATATTCAATAATTCTTAAGAAAATTACTTAATATTCAAAACCATTTTATAAAGTATTAAGACCAATAAGAATATGTAATTAAATCATGGTCTTAATGTTTGATATGATCACTAGAAAATGGATTGAGAAAATCATATGTGGTAAAGCAAATTTACAATATGAATTAAGACATTGAAGCGTACTTAAGTTTTTGTCATTTCAAAATACATATAACAATTTAAAGCTAACAATCTCCCCCTTTTTGATATGACAAAACTTAATGTAAATTTGCTTTGAAAATTCTTTGATAGAATACTCCCCCTCAAATAAAGCAGGATTTTATAAAGCTCCCCCTTAATATAAGCATGGGTTTTGAAAATGAATTTTCAAACTATTTCTCTCCCATTATCTCTCCCCCTTAATATCTCTCCTTTTTAATATCTATCTCTCCCCCTTTTGTCATAGCAAAAAGAAGGAAAAATAAAAAATATGCTCCTCATAAAATTATGGCTATGTGAGAAGAGATAAAAATGCTCCATCCAACAAGAAACATGTTAGGGTTTAGGGTCTCATAGCATGTCAAACTATTTTTGTTGACCCATATAGAACCTAGAGAATGAGTTATGCAAATTTGTATTCTTTTTATTTAACTCATTTATCTCTAAGTTAGCCTCTTCTAATTTCTTTTCAAATTCTATCTTAGCATTTGTCAAAGCTTCATTTTCTATTTTTAATTTAGCAATGATTTTCTTATATTTGGAGTTCATGCATTGAAATTCATTTGCTAAATCATTAAAAGCATTTTGTAACTCATCAAATGTAAAATCATTATTTTCACTAGAGCTACTACTAGCCTCATCATCACTAATGGCCATAAAACATGAGTAGGCTACCTTTTCATCTACATTTTCCTCATCGGAGCTATCACTATCGCTCCATGTAGCCATAAATGCTTTCTTCCTAGGCTTCCTATCATTTTCCTTTCTAAGTAAGGGGCAATCTAACTTAGTATGACCCGATTCATTGCACTCATAACACACTAAAGGGTCTTTTTCTCTCCTACTTGACTCTCCTCTCATTACCCCTCTTCTTTGATGTCTCCTATCATTCTCACTTTCTTTCATTCTCATGAACCTATTAAATCTTTTGGCAAACATTGCCATTTCCTTTTCTTCCTCATTTCCACTTTCGTCACTATTATTTTCAATGAGCTCATGAGTGGAAGATTTAAGTGCTACCCCTACTTTCCTTGAAGGCTCTTCATTTCTTTTTAATATCATTTCATATGTAAGTAGGGAGCCCATAAGTTCATCTAAAGACAAGGTATTTGGATCCTTAGACTCTTCTATTGCACTTACCTTTGCCTCCCAAGACTTAGGCAAGCTATTCAAAATTTTCTTTACCATTTCAACATTGGAATAAGTATTGCCTAGAACCTTAAGTTCATTAATTATATCATTAAACCTAGTAAACATTTCGCTAATGGACTCATTTTCTTTCATCCTAAATAGCTCATAATCATGTGTGAGCATTCCTACTTTGGTCTCTCTAACTTGATTTGTCCCTTCATGTGTGATGGCTAGTTTATCCCATATTTGTTTAGCATTCTCACATAAGGAGACTCTATTATACTCATTGGAACCTAAAGCACAAAAGAGGGTGTGCATAGCCTTGGCATTCATTTGTGCCAATCTCATGTCATTTGTGTCCCACTTATCCTCACTCTTAGGGACATCTTTTCCATCTACTTTCTTCATGGGAATTCTATGACCATTCACTATAATTCTCCACACTTCATAATCATTTGATTGTACAAATAAAATGATTTCAGTTTTCCAATATGAATAATTCTCACCATTGAAGAGTGTAGGTCTAACTAATGATTGTCTCTCTTCTCCTAGGGGTGTGCCTACATTCAAGTGAGCCATTTAAGATCGTTTTGCTCGATTGAGGTTAGTCTAAATCAATCTCGAGCCCAAGCTCTGATACCAATTGTTGGCTCTATAGGCTATACCGAGAGAGGGGTGAATCGGTTCTTAGCTAACCTTATGCTCATTTTTCGATTCTTCTAAATTCTTTAGCCTATTTGAGTGTTTTCTAAGTTCTCTAAGCTAGGCAATTATACAATATAAATTCAATACAATAAACACAAATATAATTGCAAATAAGTAAAGAGAGTAAGGATAGAGAAATGTACGCAAGCGATTTATAGAGGTTCAGCAACCTTGCCTACGTCCTCTACCTTGAGACGCTCCCAAGGATTTTCCCAAAATTCACTATCCTTGAATTTGTATTACACTCCCTTTTTTCTAGGCTATAGAGAAACCTCTCTCTTTTTCTAGGCTCAAGAGAAACCTCCATCTTTTTCAAGGCTCAAGAGAAACCTCCCTCGTTTTCTTAGGCTAAAGAGAAACCTCTCCTTTTACAAGGAATGAGTTGGTTTACAAGTGGTGCAATCAAAGAAGGCCTCTAAGTAGGAAAATGATTACAATGTTTAAGCACAAGGAAAAAAACCTATACAAGATTTGTGCTATTCTATACAAAGAATATGAGAATGATGGAAGATGATGACTTTGTAGCTCTTGATTTGTTGTTGAGGCTTAAGGAAAATGAAGAAGATGATGAATAGAATTTCTGAGCAGTTCCTCTTTCTTTCTTTAGCTTCTAAGCCTCTATTTATAGTCCCTTGGATGTATTCTAGCCGTTGGGTGGAGCCAAAACTTGAATAAGACCGTTGTCTCACAAAAACTAGCCATTATAGGCTATTTTCAGGCAAAGGGATCGATCACTTTCCATAGGGGATCGATCCCAAGCTTCCAGATTGCTTATTTTGAGCTTGAGGATCATTCTGCCTTGAAGGGATCAATCCCTTCCCTTAGGGGATCGATCCCATGCCTCCAGAAAGCTATTTCCTGCATTTTTTGGGTTAGAAATGATGTGGTCTTTGATCCTAATTCAACCCAAAACATTTTGCCACTTTTGTGGGAGTTTTTCTTGACTTTCTTTGATGAAAACATTGTCCAAAAACTTATAAGTAATTTTCTAAACTTATATTCAATAATTCTTGAGAAAATTATTTAATATTCAAAACTATTTTATAAAGTATTAAGACCAATAAGAATATGTAATTAAATCATGGTCTTAATGTTTGATATGATCACTTGAAAATGGGTTGAGAAAATCATATGTGGTAAAGCAAATTTACAATATGAATTAAGACATTGAAGCGTACTTAAGTTTTTGTCATTTCAAAATACATATAGCAATTTAAAGCTAACAAAAACCTTTAACACACCTACATAACACTTAAACAATTTAGTAAACACATCACTTTCATTATAACTTATCAAAAAGTTTTACAATATAGCGTTCTGGTTTAGAGAAGATAACAAACTTAGTATAGCAATCTAAGCTAACAAAATTCACAGCTAACCAGTCCTTTCCTAATATTACATCAAAATCATACATCGTTAACAAAATTAGGTTAGCTGTCATTTTCTTCTCTCCTATAGTTACTTTACAATTTCTGTTCACTATATCCGTAATATGTGATTCTTTAAAAGGAGTATTTACTTGCAAAGTATATCCTTATGGCTCCGGTTTTACTGGGACTCTGTTAGCATAGGTAGGAGATATGAATGAATGAGTAGAACCAGGATCAAATAACGCAAGTATAGGTATATCAAAAATATAAATTTTACCTTTAATAACATCTATGGAGGTATCAACAGTCTCCTAATCCAATGCGTACACCTGTCCCTAGTCACGGGCTTCTTACCTTTCTCTGCTGCTGTTGCCCGTCTAGTCTATGAGGGTGTAGCTTTCTCCGATTCACTCGAAGTTGTTGGTGCCGAGGTCGGTGCTAGAAGAATTGGGACTGGGACGATAGAAGCAACTAACTCTTGTAGCATCGGGTAGTCCTTCACCAAGTGCCCTATCTGCCCACATCTGAAACAAGCCTTTGTCACCAAGTAACAGGGCCGTAAACCATGCGTCCATCCACAATGGGCACATCTGGTCTTAGTACTCCTCGGTGTCAAGGTAGGGCCAATACTAGGGACTATAGTAGCTGATCTAGTAGATCGCCCCTCTGAAATTTGAATGCTCGATGATCTAGCCCTCTTAGGCTGCTCTCTACCTGATCTATCATTTGGACCCCTCCTCGCCTTACCCTTACCCTTAGACTTAGCCTTCGATGCTGACTCAGAGTGGAATTGCTCAAAATCCTGCTCACATAGCTGGACCCACCTTATTACCTCATTGTACGTCCGAATATCAAATAGGGCCAGCTTAAATATGATGGATGGTCTCAGCCCAGCCTTAAATCTATCTATCTTATGCCGCTCGTCAACCCATGTGAATGGATCAAATCTACTGAGTGTAGTAAATCTCGACTCGTATTGATCCACTGTCATACTCCCCTGAACTAGCTCCATAAACCCTTGCTGCAGCTTCTTCTGAGCTGTGTCGTGAATGTACTGGTAGCAGAATGCATCAACAAATATCTCCCATGTAATCACTGGATGCTGGGCTAATAACACTGTCTGAGCAAACTTCTACCAGTGCTCCGCATCATCTGTCATCTGAAACACTGCTAATCCCACTCTCTCGGTATCCGAACACCTCATATATCTAAATAACTTCTCAACAACTGCCACCTACTGTTCTGCCACCAGTGGATCTCTATCTCCCCTAAATTTTGGTGGATTAAGCTTAGTAAACTACTACACCAATGCTACTGTAACGTCCAGAATTAGAAAATTCCGAACCAAATTTTTCCTTTTATATTTCTATCTTTCTATTGCACTTATTTGGTATCAATCGGTTTGCATTCAGTATCGGTGTAAGCACAATTCATCTTTTTCTTTTCAACTAATTCGGTATGCCATTAATTTAATTGATAATAATAAATTTAGTACAGACTATAATAGAATAACTACGATTTCAATCACAATAAACTTCGCATAAGTTACATCCCACAAAATTAAGATACATACTTACGCTCTATTTCATAAATACAACTACTGTGCAAATACATGTCTGAATATAAATAAACATTTAACAAATACCTAATCACTTGGTACTTTAAACCTCTCGAAATGTTATTCAATTGTCCTATCGTAGCGGATGATACGTACCCTCATGAGCTATCTGGGATGGTGAGAGAGGGGGGTGAGCTTTAGGAAAAGCCCAGTAAGAAACATATATAAAAGTGTATACTACATGCAGTTAAATAAAAATAATCATGAAAGAAGTATATTAAATGTAAATATTAAAATGCCCTAAAATATTTAATAATTTAAGCAATGCAAATTCAAATCGATATTAGTATAAAAACAATTTATTTAAATAATGCTATAAAAATCATCTCATGAAATATTTCAGTATGTAAACTGTCGTAACGATTTTCGTCCGGGGACTCGATCGCTAGACGATTTTGGAAAAAAACACAAGAAAAGGAGTCGCCACCAATCTTTTTTTACTAGGTGTGATTGGTCACCTAAAATTATTTATCTTTTTAATAAAATCTTAAAATTAATTAAGTTTTATCAAAAAAATAATTTTTGGTCTGCGAAAACAAAGTTAGGGTTCGGGAGTTCGGTTACGCGTAAGGAAGGATTAGCACCCCCACAACGCCCGTTAGAAAACGGTACCACTTAATCATGTCTTATCTTTTGATCTTAATAAAATGATCTTAATTAAATATTTAAAAAGAACTCCATTTATTTGAAACCATTTTTTATTATTTGTTTTATTTTGAAATATTTAAGTTTTATTTTTTTATTTAAAATAAGTGAAAATCTTTTGTATTGAAAATTATTCCGAAGTACCCCAATACTTTTTGTAACATTTCGGATAATTTCCTCACCTAAAGATTTCTTAAGAATCGCTACTTGCGATTTCTATAAAATCCCATCCTCGGGAGATTCACACTTATTTTGAAATTTCATGAATGCAAATGATGCAAACAAAATAGATATGATGTACATGAGAAATATATTATTTTATTATCTTTTATATTTATATTATTGCTTTTGTAATTTATTTATATTTATAAAATTTTATTTTTATTGAAAAATTATACTAAATATTCCAATACGCTGGTAACATTTAGCATATTTCTCTCACCTAGAGATCAGTTAGGAATCACTACTTGTGAACTCCGTAACATCTCATCATCGGACAATCTTTAAAACTTATACTTTTTATTTAATTTTTAATTGTTTTATTATCATTTATTTTCGAAGTTTAATTGTAACAATTTTGTACTCTTATTTATTTGTTTAAAAATTTTATTTATTTATTATTTGTTTATTAATATTAATTTATTTCATCGAACTAAAATTACTTGAATACCCCAATACGCTGGTAATATTCAAATATTTCATTTCGACCCTAAGGATTATCAAAGAATCACTACTTGTGATTTCTAAGAAATCCTATCATAGGATATTCTTTTAAATTTATATTTTATTTATTTATTTATAATTCATATTTATATTTATTTGTTCATTTTAAATTTTATATTTGATTAATTTATTTTTATTTTTTATATTAATTTATTTAAAGAATTTTGAAATCGAGATGAAACCAATTAAATGTTCCAATACGTTGGTAACATTTAAAGATTTTATCTCGATCCTAAGGATTATCAAAGAATCGCTACTTGCGATTTCTAAGAAATCCCATCATCGGATATTTTTTTAATTTAAATTGTTATATAAAGTTTTATTTTATTATATATTTTTAAAATCTTTTATTATGAAAATAATGAATATAAGATTAAGGATGTGCCTAAACATGTTTTTCCATGGAAGTATCCTTCAATACGTCACCTTCAATACCATAACAAATATAAATCTAAAACAAAACCATACACACAAAATATATATAATCATACTAAATTAGTCAAATTAAATATGTCATGCAATAATTTCATACCAGATCCAATTAAACATTATCATGCAAATTTTTCTAAATCAAATTATTAAGTCAGATTTAATATCAAAGTTAGACCATCACCATATAAATCACTAAATTAATCATGCCACTAATTATTAGATCAAATCATATTGTAAAAATTATATTTACTTTAACTAATTAATTAAACAATAAAAAAGAAACAAACCTGGGAAACTGAGCACCACTAGGAACTGTTCTTTTTCTTTCACGCAGTGGACCTCAGCTACTCTTTCTTGATTTCTTATTGTTCCTTTTTTGTTTATCACGTGATCACACCTCAAGCCCTTAAGGCAAACGTCGTCTACTTCAGCACCTTTGTTAATGACTAATGCAAAGGTTTGTCTTCATCACGTGTTCACGTTACAGCTTTGTTTTTGGACAACTCCTGCTTAGGTTTCTTCAACTACTTCAACAATGCATATGGTTTAGATTCATACAACTCTCAGTTCTGCTTGGGAAAGCAGGGAATCAATCAAGGTGGAGGTGCGACTGTGCAAACAGTTTTGTAGTTCGATGCACGTACAGCTTCAGTTGCTGGTGGAACGATGAAGATGGTTGCTAGGCAAGATGACACTGAGTTGCAGAGCAAGAGTAGCGGTACAGTGGAGAACCAAACAGGCAGTAGACAAAGGCATACAGTGGGATGTACGATGGTATAGCAGCACGACAGGAAGGCGCGGCAATGCTGAAGTGGAGAGACCGGTTACCTGTGGTGCGATGTAGCAAATATGCGTGGCCACAAAAGTGATTAGGTGGTGGACTAGGTTTGATGGCTATATGAGTGGTGACGGGCTGCTTTGATGTGGTTCAAGTAGCAAGGAGCAATCAGCAATGGTTGCTGGGATTATGGCTAGAAGAAACAGTGATAATGATGATGATGACGTGAATATGCTAGCAGAACTCAGGTTGTAATGGCCAGTAGCGACGATGATGGTGGTGAGCTAGGCGCTCAGCAAAGTCATCCCTTTCTTTTTTCCTTATCTTCCCCTAAGGTTTTCTAGGGTTTCTTCTTTTCCCGTGTGTTCTATTTTTTTCCCTGGATGGGTATCGGTCCCCGAAGATGATGCCGCCCCTTTGCTTTATAACCATTTCAGCTTGAAATCTTTTAAGAAAGGAAGCAAACTTCCCCCTTTTGATGCTTAAATCGTGGCTGTCATCATGAGATTCATATTCTTGATTTATTTCCTTTATATTGCAAATTATTATCTTCATTTTTTGGCAACAAATCAACTAAGTCAACTCTTGGCTCCCAAGGTATATGGTTAGCCGATAGTTATATGGTGCATGGCTTTAGTTTAGGATTTGCATGATTTAAGGTTTGACCAAAATTGTTTATTTCCCATTTTTTTTATATTTTCTACCTTTTTTTCATTTTTTTCTTTTTTTTGATTTGTTTTATTATAAAAGAATTGTTCGGACAAAATTAGGTGTCTACATAAACAATCTATAAATAGTTAATTAAAAACACTATAGTAAACAGTTTAGTATTGGTAAGCAGTTCAATATCAATAAACAGTTCAGTAAACAGTGCAATAAATAGTTCAGTATCGATAAACTATTCAGTATCAGTAAACCATCAATATCGATAACGAATTCAGTATTAGTAAACAATTCAGTTCAATAAAAACAGTACAGTATAGTGGAGACAGTCACATTCAATAGAATCATGCACGATCAGTAATAGTATCCTCGAAGGGATGATCAATAATAGTATCCCTGTAGGGATGATCAATAATAGTAACAAATGGCCATCGTCGAAATAGTGCACACAATTCGCACTGGTCAGGTGCTCACTATGGAAACCTGTGAGTTTGACCATAATCCCAAAATCATATACAATAAACCTGTGGACTGATCAGGTCTCGCAGTCATATAACAGTATGCATGATCACTAAGGTACGATTGTCTCAAAACATTTCATATAAATCAAATCATGTAAATCGTTTCATGTAATTCAGTTCATATAAAACATTTCATGTAAATCAAATCATCTAAATAATTTCATGAAATTCATTTCATGTAATGCAACTCATGTAAATCATTTCATGTAGATCAATTCATGTAAATTGTTTCATATACAACTCTCATATATGTTCCTTACCTTTATTCTCGTGCCGTGTAAATCCCGTAGTCCCATATACACCTCTTTGCCTTTCCATTTCCTAACAGTACACAATAACTCTAAATTATATTCAAAATCTTATATTGTAATTTTAATAAATATTCTAGAATTCTTTATCTTCTAATTTATCATATCCCATGGTAATTTCAGTTTATTTTACTTCAATTACAATTATAATTAACTATAGTTAAATTTCATTCTTTTCTCTAAGTCCAATTTCACCAATATTATATATATTTTCTATTATATAATTTTATGAAGTTCAATAATTAATTTATTTTATTTGCCATTAGCTACCAATATAAATATAATTAAATTGAATTCCTTTCGTAACTCAAATTTCACTAATAATCTTGTTAACCTTTATAACTATTCTTTTAATCATCAACCATGTAACTTAACAAATTAATCACCCTACATTTGACTTGGTCAAATTCCATATAATCCCATTCTCATGGTTTTCTATTTACTCTCTTTTTTGGTGTAAACCACAGGTGTCCTCATCCATTTTAATGGTCTGACACTAATCCTGTTCGGAGTTTAGTCACAGTTAAGGCTTTTCACCCCTCTCCAAAGATGTGTTTAGTGGGAGTCGAACCTGAGAGCTCTTCCCACAAACTCAGCCTGCGCTGCCAATTGAGCCACAACCCTTGGGTTTTTCCATTTACTCTCTTCTCAATTTAATTCAAGGATTATTTTCTATCTTCTTAACATATTTATCTTATATCCATTTTATGTTAAGAAAATGGCACAATCTTGCCTTCCCAACAGTATGGTCGGCAGTTCACTAAAGATTTTATTTATTTATTTATTTATTTTTTCAACAGATTATGGCCGGCTGCTTCAAGTGGGTCTTTCTTTATGGTTTTCTATTCTTCCTTTTTCTCAATTTCCTTGCCTAGCAATTACTCTTACATCACTTAGGATTTTTATCAACCATCTTCTATTCATTAGATAGCACCATCATCGTTCAGCCCATGTCTTGGCCGAACCACATCATTCATCACGCCACTTCCCTGTTCTGCACATATCATCACCATAACCACATTCCAACCAAGTCACCGCATCATTTTGTATTAAATCCTACCTAAAGCACATTAAAATCACAAGAATTTCTTCATTTTTTTCCTTCAATGACAGATTCTGTACTACACCTTTATACTCATATTTAATTCAATCCAAAACTGAAATCTTATCATTCATGCATCAAATAAGTAATTATTCTAACTAGGATCAAGCAAACATCACCAAAAAGGCTTTACCTTCCTCAACCGAACAGCACAACCCCAAACCCATCCTGATTTATTCACGTCAGCCCCTTTCCACGTTGATTCTGTTCAGCCACTTCCAACCATAACCAACTCTTAAAATGAAGAACAAAGTTTGCTTAATGGATCAGTAGAAGAAAAGAGTGAATTTGCTAAGAAAAATGGGTGAAAACGTGAGGGACTTAGGATTTTTTTGGGCAAAGACGAGCAGCAGAAAATCAGGGGAGGAAAGTCGGTTTATGTTGGCTGAGTTTGTTTTATTTATCTTCTTTAATTTATACGCCATCTTATAAAATTATGCGACCAAGATAGCTAATAAATTTTCCTATCTTTTCTTTCCTTTTTCCTTTCTTTTTTGTTTTAATTACTCTTCAGTGCAGCAAAGGAAAAATGAAACAAAAAAGTCGGTGCTGCAGTTTCTACCGACCTGGAAAAATTTGAAGAAGACTCTCTTGTAGAGGTGGCAAAAGTTTACCTGACCCAAAAAATCAACCCAATTAACCCGAATCCAAACCTGACCGATCCGATTTAACTAAAGAGTCAACAACCCAAATCCAACCCGATATGAATCCGAATTGATCCAAAACCAAATTTATCCGAATTTACATTGATCCAAACCCGACCGGATCCGAACCCGAATTGATTCGAACTCAAATTCATCCAAATTTAGATTAACCCGAACCCAAATTGATCCGAACCCGAATTGATCCGAACGCAAATTGACCTGAATCCAAATTGATTCGAATCCAAATTTACCCGAACCTAAAAAGATTCAAACTTAAATTTAATATTATCAATAAATATTTAAATATTAAAATTAAATATCAAAGTATTTTAATATAGTAAAAATATAAATTTTTTCAATAATATAAGTGTTATATATTTTTTTAATCTAGTTAAATTTAAATATTCACTTTTATATTGCATTCATTTGAACCTAATGTATAATTATTTAATGGCTAATCTATAATAGAGTACAGAAGCTATATCATCTACACCAATGTCTCCAATTATTCTATAAAAAATCAAAATAAATTAAAGAGATATATAGTACTGTTTTATGATATTTAGTAGGGATTATTAAATCACTTTGATTCAAAAGTTATTAATTATTGTAGATAATAAAAATAAAATGAAAAAAATGTAATTAATTTATGAATATTGGTAAATATATTATAAAGAAAACTATCATACGGATTATTAAATATTTTCATTATTTCAATCCCAATTGTACTATAGGTCATGTAAGAAGAAAATTTTATTTTCATGAGTTTTGTAATTCTTAGAAATATGGTTTCAGTTGATTTTCATACCAAATAAATCAAATCAAGATGACCAAAGCTTAATCCAATAAATATGTCCAATCGACCCTAATCCAACTCCGACCAACCCGAATCCAAATCCAACCAACCTGAATTGACTAAAAAAGTCAACGACCCAAACCCAACCTTATCCGAACCCAAAATAATCGAAACCCGAAATAGACAGATTTTTCCTTGACCCAAACCCAACCTTATCCGAACATGAAATGATCCGAATCCGTAATGATCCAATTTTTCCTTAACCCAAAATGATCCAACCCAAACCCCATCTAACCCGCCCATTTGCCGCCTCTACTCTCTTGTCTTCTTTTATTAGCATCTCAACCAATAAAAATATGCCACATAGTTGCCTAATAAAAATTTCCCTTTAGAAATTTTAAATTTATATTTCCTCTCTCCTTTTTTTTTTGTTTCCGTTTTAATTTGTTTGTGAGTACAGCAAGCTTCCACGAAAAGCTTCCTACAATATTTTATTTATTTAATATACATATATATTATAAATCTATTTTATAGTTACAATTATATAGATATATAACATATACTATTTATATATATATATTTATATAAATATAATTTATACTTTCTATACATATATTTAAAACACATATATGTATAATTTGTATTATAAATATATATTCCTTAAATCATATATTTTCCTATTTTATTATTTATTAATATATATATATATACACACACACACACACTTAAATTTAAAAACAACATTTATTATTTATATATATTTTTATATTTATACATATATATAACTACGCATATATATTTTTATTTCTTTAATTTTAATTTTTTTTAATACCAAATAAAATTTCTAATTATTAATTTTTGAATTTATCAATTGATCAAGTATCATAATCTAGAAATATTCCAATCCCTTAATAAATTTATTTATTTCAACCAATCTATTAACATCTGAAATTAAATTTACAAATACCTAATTCCAAAAATGGGAGAATTCGGGATTATCACAGCTACATCACAATAGGACTCTACATCCCTGGCCGATTGTACTAGTGGAGGTGGTGAAATGGCATGTGCCTATTGTACGAGTCGTGGTGCAAGCTGAGGTTCAAGAGCAGGTTGTGCAGGGGGTGGTGGAGCTGTTGCAACTGGTGGAGCTACTCACTCTCTCTCTGCTCAATCAGCAGCATGATCTGCGTGATACATGGCGATAAAATTCGCCAACATCCTTTCCATCCGTGTCATCCAAGTATTCGGGCTCTCAGGCTGCAATGGGTAAGCAGGTCCTGGGGTGAGCTCCGATACTGGCTCTCATGTGTGTGGATCCAAAGTTTGCTCCGCCCTACCTCTGCCTCTACCCCTGTTCACGTGAGTTACCAATCATCCACTCATTTCTGCACAACATAAACAATTTATCAATTTTCGGTTAGTACTTATTTATATATCCAGACTATACACTACTATAGGGAATGTTAACCACTTCACTTTATTATAAAGATACCAACAGACGTCAAGCCAACCTGGTTCTAATACCAATATATATTTTCACAGTCTACCTATACAGTATTTCATACATTACCACACATTTGGTTTTGGTTGAGTTGTCTGCGATGTCATTAATTTCCACTTTCTTTACATAATAAACACTTTAAAATAGTAATTAAATTTAAATTTCGAAAGTATGAATAATTACATGTCAATAGTTGTTCATTATTTACATCCTATGCTTAAAATTAAACAAGTAGTATTGTAAAAGTAAGTTTAAACATATAAAGTAAATGATTATACCTCCAGGATCTATACTACGCTGCCTTAGGGTACTCAAGCACAGCCAAAAATCCTCATATAGAATATCATGCTCTCATTGAAAATAATCTGTAAATGTTAAAATAAAGGAGTGAGCAAACCATAGCTCAGTAAAGGAGTTGTATGCAAATCTCGATATCCCGAAATCTATATGTAATGAAATCCTTTATTTTCCTATAGGTACACTACAGATCGTAAAGGAAGGATCCTATAGTTAGCTAGGGATCCGGATTAGAGCATGGAAGGTATTTTGAAATACTTGTCTTGTCTCGGGACCTATAAGCGACTATAGGGAGTAGAAATTTGATTTGATATAAAGCTCAATTAATATTTCTCCTTATATAAATAAGTCACTTAAAAATGGTATACTAACCCATTAAATAAAGCATTTAGGAAATAATTTAATTTCCACATTAAAATATCATTTCCACAATTTCGTAAACCATAGTAACCAGTACAGTACACAGTTCAGTACAATAAATGTTTCAATGATAGTAACAATCCAGTAATCATATGGTAAACAGTTTCATTTCAATAATAGTGCAGTTTAGTAAAATATCACAGAAAACAGTAACAGTAATGGAGACCAGGCAACACCTAAGGTATATCATGCTATAATCCATGTAGGAAAACAATAATAGTAGATATATGAGACCTATGGCCATAATCTGTAAGTGTCCTCAGAGTACACTTGCCAAGTGTCCCTGGGACCACTGATAACTTGGCAGGTCAATCAATCACAATAACAGTATAGTTAACACGTGAGCATGATATAGGGCCTAACAGTCTCAAAACAGTATTTAGACAGTAATGTCACCTTTATGGAAATCAATAAAATCAGTAAAATCTTCAGTCAATCCATAAAAGGAAAATTTATAATCTAGTGAATATTATAATGAAAATAACTTATAAGTATTCACTTTTCAACACTTCACTGTGTAAACCACTTATTACACTATAGGGCACTTAGGAGAAATTTTCAATAGCTTTACTTTCATGAAATTCGATAACACGAATATTTAAATAATATTTTTCGATATATTCTCATTTTATAAAAATATTAAATATTTCATTTCCAAGGCTAGGAAATCACTCAAATATGCACTAAAATATTTCATGACATTTTTAGAATATTTTCTAGGAAATTTCAGCAGCATAACGGCTACTAACACTCTAGCCTTCTTGCAAGTCAAATATAGTTCAAAACCAGCCAACAACCACAATTGTCACAGTTCTCGAGGCAATTCACTTTCAAAATATTCTTATAAAATTATTTGCATTAAAATCATGCAATTGAAATATCCTTACAGTCCACATACGCATCCCTTACTTGTCTGATCTAATCGGACTTCTCGATTGCACCACACGTATTCCAATACTCTCGGGCTGCAAATAATTTCACCAAAAATATTGGCTCTTTTAATACTTATTTTTAAGCTATTATTCATGCTTGATTGCAACCACATTGCACACTGCTAATATTTATGTAGTATATTTTCTACCAGTGGTATAACACAACTTCTTCGGTTTAAGTCAGAATTTAAATCCGAGCATACCAGTAGACTCCTTGTAATTTCTATTGTCTAATAGCACTCTAAAATCATCAAAATCAACCATGAATCCCTCTCCCCTTCATGAGGCCGAATACACCATTAGCCAAAATTGTTGGGCTTTTAACAATTTAACTTCACATTCTTATTTAGCCATTCTCATTGCATCATTTAACATCATTTTCATGCATGAAAAACTACACTTCCCCTAGGTTCACGTCATGGTCGAAATCCCCCATGCATGGCACATTTTTATTTAGCCAAATTTAATAAATTCTAATGGCATGAACATGTTTGGCATGTTGAAATTAATCATCCTTTACCATTAAACTTAAAGAAAACACAATGTATAGAGAAAAGGATACCTTGGCCGAATGCATAAAGTCCTCCTTTCTTCTTGTTTTGTTGCTTATTCAATGATCTATTGGTATGGGTAGGTAGAGGAGAGAGAATAGAATAATTTCCTAGTTTTGATTTTGGTGAAATAATGTAAATTGGGTAAGGTTTTTCTTGGTTTCTTTTCTTTCTTCTCTTTTCTTCTCAAATGACGTGGGAGACTTTTGAAAGGGATGATGAATAGTGTAGGCCAAATGGGCTGAACAAAAATAAAGAGTTTTCTAGAAATAGGCAAAATTACCAAAATAACCTTGGTTATGAAAATTCTGGATAATTTTGCCCTTAAGCTTTCGTAATCTTAAAAACTATGTAATTGTACTCCAAAATTTCAGATTCCATCACCAAATAATCTCATTTAATGTATTTTGATGATTAGAAGTGGTTTCGTCGACTTGCTCTACACCGATAATGAGAAATTTCGAAATTACCCATACGAACTGCCAGTGAAATTTTCTGATTTAACCATCTATTCGATAAATCTGTTGATACTATCTTAAACTACTTTTAATGTAGAATATCAGGATATTTTTACTTCGTCCCAATTCATTTTAGTTTTGGTACAATTTATGAAAATACCCTCGGTACGTAACCGCCATTTTCTAATTTGCTTGCTATACTTCTCCAAATAATTAAATTAAAGTATTTTGACTTCAAAATTTCCATAATATCATTATTACACCTTCCATACATGAGTTATTCCTTAGTCATCCATACATCTGGGCAAAAAATCCAAGTAGGGCCCACATCACTATTTACTTAACATTCACAAAATATACAAAATTTAATTAATTATCAATTTACAATTAAGTATGTATACATGTACAGTACAATATAATTGGTTTTCACAATGTGAAATGTGTTTAAATGTGATTTTGTGATTTCTTAATCTGATATTTTTATTGTGATTAAATATGAATATTAGATTATTTATTTAAATACTTTAATTTATGAAAGTATTGATTTGAAATTCATTTATGAAATGTTACTAAAAGATGTTTTATTTCAATTATCAATAATTACTCTCTATAGTCGGTTCTAGGTTCCAGGACACGACAGGTATTCTAAAATACCTTTCATACTCCATCCAGATTTCTAGCCGACTATAGTATCCTTCCTTTACTGTCCCTAGTGTACTGATAAGAAATAAATGCTTTTAAATGTATACAGATTTCATAATATCAGTTCTGCATACAATTCTCTTGCTAAGCATGTTTTGCTCACCCCTTATTTTTCTCAATCCTCATATTAGCTGCAGTAATTGTTTGAGGTACTTTTCAAAGAAGTCTGGCTGCCTTTATTATCCTAAAGTAGTGAATATTAGATCCTAGAGGTACATTTACTTTCCTTTATATATTCAGACATATTTGTACAGTGCTATTTTATTGTAAACTATATTCAGGGGATGTAAATATTGAAGAATTACTGTTCTGTAAACATTTTTATTTTATAAATCGAATAAATCATATTTTTGAAAACTGTATTACTGTTAATATAGTGTATGATAAAGACATCGCAGACAGTCTAACCATCATTGTGTATGTGAAAATGTGGTGAATACTGTATATGCAGACTGTGACAATTTAATTGGTATCAGAGCAAGGTTGGCCTGATGTCTGTCGGTATCTTTAGAATCGAAAGTGGTTAACATCCTTTATAGTATTGTATTGTTTGAATGTATAAATGGATCAAGTGATTGTAAATATGATCAAATGATCGTACTGTGTAATAATGAGTAGATGAAGGGTGATCGAATGAGGTAGTGTAAGGACTCGACCCAGTCCACACAGCAGGGTCGCGCCTCTTTACAACGTGAGATGGCAATCGCCTATTCTCACCAACGTATTGTCCACTTCGATGGTCGCCCACTTAACGGCTTTACTCCCCACTGGGACGCGTCATTCCACGTTCAAACCCAAGACCTCATAAGTACAAGGGTTCTACAATACTCTTACCATTTGGACAAGTTGTCCAAGTGGTAAGAGTATTGTAAAACCCTTGTACTTATGAAGTATTGGGTTCGAACGTGGAATGACACGTCCCAATGGGGAACAAAGCCGTGAGGTGGGCGACCGCCGAAGCGGACAATACGTTGGTAAGAATGGGCGATCACCATCTCACATTGTAAGGAGGAGTGACCCTGTTCTGTGGACTAAGTCGGGTTCTTACAAAAAAAAGGGCCTTTTTTTGTAAGGACCCGATTCAGTCCACACAGCAAGGTCGTGCCTCCTTACAACATGAGATGGCGATCGCCCATTCTCACTAACGTATTATCCGCTTCAACAGTCGCCCACCTGACGGCTTTATTCCCCACTGTGACGCATCATTCCACGTTCGAACCCAAATTGTCCAAATGGTAAGAGTGTTGTAAAACCCTTGTACTTATGAGGTCCTAGGTTTGAACGTGGAATGATGCGTCCCTGTGCGGAATAAAGTCGTGAGGTGGGCGACCACTGGAACGGATAATATGTTGGTGAGAATGCACGATCGCCATCTCACGTTGTAAGGAGGTGCGACCCTATTGTGTGGACTGGGTCGGGTCCTTACAAAAAAACGCGCGTTCTTTTGTAAAGACTTGACCCAGTTCACGCAGCAAGGTCGCGCCTCCTTACAACGTGAGATGGCGATCGCCCATTCTCACCAATGTATTATCCGTTTTGACAGTCGCCTACCTCACGACTTTATTCCCCACTGGGACGCGTCATTCCACGTTTGAACCTATATTGTCCAAACGGTAAGAGTGTAATAGAACCCTTGTACTTATGAGGCCCTAGGTTCGAACGTGTAATGACGTGTCCTAGTGGGGAATAAAGTCGTGAGGTGGGCGACCGTTGAAGAGGATAATACGTTGGTGAGAATGGGTGAACGCCATCTCACGTTGTAAGGAGGCGCGACCCTGCTGTGTGGACTGGGTCGGGTGCTTACAGGTAGTGGTAGGATGAAGTGTAATCAGGATCTTCCTAGTCTGAAGGTAGTACAGGAACCTGCACCAAAACCTATTTTCCCCTTATAGTGACAAGTCCAATCACTAAGGCAGGCCGTGTGGGAACCGATGTTAATTAAGCATTGAAATTAGGGGTCTATTTGATAGTGTTCAAGGATAGTACTTGGTGAGGGCCCCACCAGGACTTTTCTTGTCTAGATCGAAGTGAGACCTTAAAAGGATAATAATGAAGTGAAATGTGACTATGACAAGTATATACATCTCAAAATTATTCGTTTGAGGATATCTTGTAAAGTGAGAGAGTTCGAAAATGACAATTATGTCCATACCCGAAATAATTTTCATGGGTAATGATTAAACCAACCTGACTGTAAAATTCATCAATTGTGATATAATTATGCTTGCGTAAAGACATCCTGTTTGATATCTGAACTCACGGTGAGACTGATAGATAAGTTCAATTGTGTGAACAAGACTACAAATAGTTCCATATTGCAGATAAAGCTAGGAAAAGGAGAAAGAATAGGGGTTCTAAGGATAGATCAGGTAAACAGCAACCTAAGAAGGCTAGGTTAGAGGACATTCAAATTGTAAAGGGCAAATTTGTTAAACCTACTGTTGTAGCCATATTATCGACCATACCTTTACACAAAAGAGTATAATGAGCCGGAGTTTTCATTATAGGAGGTCGCATGATGTTCTGCTCTGTTACATGTTTTTAGAGCCGTTCCAAATGTGAACAGATGGGGCACTTGGTGGAAGATTACCTAATAATGTGAGGAATATATGCATTTACTAATGTGATTAAGGTTGGAATTTGTATTTCTTTGTGTTGTTTAATTCATATTTTACTAATTCTTTTGGGATTTTCTCTATGTGTGCTAATAAAGTACTTGTAGAATCGAAATTGAAATTTCTAAGATGTATCAATAAATACACTGTTTAGAGAATCATAAATAATTGATATTGTGTGTAGAGACTGTAAAGTGATTGTAAAAGAGAAGGAAACAACATCTAATCTAATTTGGTTGAATAAGTATGATTTAAATATACTCCTAGTAATGGACTTGTTAGCTGTGAATCATATCATATTAAACTATCATGCTAAGTTTATCATTTTCTCACCCGAACAATATATTGTAAAACGATTAGATAAGTTTATTAATGGAAGTAAAATGTTTATTAAACTATTGAGTGCTATATGTGAATCTATCTAAAGAGTATAATACCTATGTAGAGAATGTAGAAAAGAAAAGCCTGAGATACATGAAATTCTTAGGATTAAAGATTTTTCCGAACATATCTCCGGGCTATTTATTTGGATTACCCGGAATCGAGAGATGGAGTTCACCATCAACTTGACACCTCGTAACGGAATCCATTTTTAAGCCCCATATTGAATGATATTGACGAAGTTGGAAGAGCTTAAGAAACTGTTCCAGACATTACAAAAATAAAGGATTTATTTCCAGTAGATCTTCATAAGGTACAGTGGTGTGATTCGTTTGGAAAAAGGAAGGCAACCTATGATTTTGTATGAACTACTAGTAACTTAACAAGGTTATCCTTCAGAATATGTGACATCCTCGTCACTACCCAAATATCAACTAACTTTTTACTTCACATGCCATTTAACTAGACTTGTTTATCAATGTCATCCTTTCTTTCTTCTTATACGTCATGCTTTATTTCTTATAGCACGATATCCAATTTGCATTAATAAAATTTCTTATATGTATTTACACATGTGTCACATACATCAGGATCTCACATAACTTACATATCCTATATCCCCAAACTTCCTAATATACATTAATGAAATGTTGTACTGTACAATAGTCTGAAGCACATAATACATGAGTATACCTTCAATAGTTATTGGGAAGCGTATCTCGAAGGTACACTATAAGGTCTCAAAAGTAAGCTCCTCTATTTGGAGCGGAATTCACTTCAGGTAATCTGTATAAAAAAAAGTTCGTAAAAGGGTGAGTTTACGCTCAGTAAGAAATAAATGTAAAAGAACGTACTATGCCACTATATGCAGTTTTCCTGCTTGGCTCTATAATGTCATGTAAAATCATTATAAAACATGTATCATATAATTTCTTCAAATATCATATACATCTAATATCAAATAAGTCAAATACTCTCAATTTCCTTTTAATTCACTTGAAATCATATTTGCAAATACAATTAACTTCAATTTCAAATAACTTCAAATACTTTCAAATACTTTCTTACGAAATCACTTGCAAATATTCAAATAACTCAAATATATTCATATACTTCAAATACTTTCATATGTATCAATTCACTTGGAATTGAACATACAAATAACCTTCAAATACTTATGGAGACATTTGACACCCAATAAAATCATGCACCAAATAAATCCCGTAAGGGATGCACATATAAAGTGGCGTACCCACGCATGGGCCAGGGATCCTCCCCTAAGCCAAAACATAAGAGACATATGGCCATTGTCTATAGACCACAGTGAACACTAGTCAGGTGACATCTGTGGCGACCGAGGCCTGACTTATGGTTCCTCAGCCCAAATACACATAACACATAATCTTAGGGACTTGATCAGAGTCCCTTCAACACATATTGATAGTGCATAATCATTAAGTGGTTCATTGTCTCAAAACATTAGGTAGCAAAACTACTTCTTAGAAAACAATTGCCTTCCAATAAACATTCTTATATACTTTAATGATAATTCAAATACATTTATATAAGTAATATAAAATTATTATTTTCAAAGGGGGCAGTTGACTGCTATTTTAGGGCAGTCGACTGCTATAGCATAAATAAATTTTATAAATTTATTTTCTTTTTGCATTTAAATTATTTAAAATTTTCAAATATACTTAGGGCAGTCGACTGGTCAAATAGGGCAGTCGACTGGTCAAATAGGGCAGTCGACTGGTCCGCAAACAGAAACTTTTTCGAGAAAATGCAGTCGGCTGGCTCTTTGGCGGTCGACTGGTTTGCAAACAGAATGCTTCTGGAAAAATGGTAGTCGACTGCTATATAGGGCAGTCGGCTGCTTTAGGTCGGTTTCGGAAAAAGTTACGTCACGACTGTCTCTGAGCAGTCAGCTGCTATTTACAGCAGTCGGCTGCCCCGAGCCAAATCGTAACTGGGCGAAAACCGTGATTTTAAACCTTCCTGCACTTAAAACAGCTTTTGTTTCAAACCACATATGCAACCAAAAAGGAACATAGTCTCCCTACGTCCGTTACACATATTCCTTACCCTCGATTCACTTTGAATATGCAAATTCCTTGGTTGCACCAATTCTTGCCTTTTACTTCCTCAAAGCTGCATAATTCATAACAAATCAAACCTTTAAGAAACCTTTATAACTATGCTCTACCAACTCAACTTAACTCCAAACCATAAATAGAATTGAGAAAATCAACTTCTATCCTTACCTTTGTTATTCATCAAAATTTTAGAATTTCAGATCTCTTCACTTCCTTGGATTCAATCCACCAAACTTCAGATATAGCTTAAACTAGTGATGAGGAGTATTTTTAGTTTAAATAAGCTTAGCGATTTGATGAAAGGAGATGATGGTTTGTCAAGGCAACTATGGAGGAAACTTAAGGAATTCTGGAAATGAAGGAGAGGCAACGAGAGGGAGGGCTGGGAGTGTTGCTGCCGATTGGTGATGGCTAAAGATGGTGACTCATGCCATTTCATTTAATGCCATCCTTATCTCATAATCATCTCATCTCAGCCATGCTTCCTTTTTGACTATGCTTTTGACCCTTCTTTGACCATTTAATTCCTTTTTCTTCCATTCATATCAGCCACATCTCAATTAACTAACTAAAAATTCTGATATCTATTTTATCATCCAATTAAATCATTTCCTCTTAGCCCTTAACCTTTTGGCTCTTTAACTCTTTGACCATCATTATTTGACCATTCATTTAATTGGTCTCTTTTCTTCCATATAACACTTGGCTTTAATTACACTTAATTTTCTGATATTAATTCTTTTCTCATACTTTAAATATTTTCCTGATATCAAAATAATTTCTTTGACTAATTGACTATCAATTTCATTATTCCTTCATATGTCTCATACATCAGAACTTTACATTTATTTAATTATTTCAGCTGGAATTCTTCACAACTATAAGAAAATTACATGAAATTAGGGGATTTCACATTCTCCCCATCTTAGAGAATTTGGTCCTCCAAATTCAAATCAAGTTATGTATTAAACAGTTTCGGGTACTTCTCTTTCATTAAGCTCTCTAGCTTCTATGTAGTTTCTTTTATAATGTGATACTGCCAAGGAACTTTAACTAAATGAATCACCTTAGACCTCAACACCTTATATTTTCTGTCCAAAAATCTGAACCGGCTTCTCCACATAGCTCATACCTTCCCAAAATCTCTAATGTTCTTATTCAATGACATGAGATGGATCTAGATTATACTTTCACAGCATAGATACATTAAAAACATTGTGTACTCCTAATAGCTCTAGAGGTAATGCCAACTTATAGGTAACATCTCTCCCTTGGTCCAAGACCTCAAATGATCCAATGTAATAAGGATTAAGCTTACCTCTTTGGCCAAATCTCATAATTCCTTTGAATGGAGAATTTTCACAAACACTGAATCCCCAACCAAAAATTCAAGTGTTCTCCGTTGAACATTTATATAACTCTTTTGTCAATTCTGAGCTGTCTCAAATCTTTGACAAATTAGTCTAACATCCTCAAAGACTTGCTCGACTAAATTTGGAGCTAATAATTCGTGCTCGTCTACTTCGTCCCACCCAATCGGAAATTGACACTTTCCATCATATAATAGTTCATATAGTGTCATCCCGATACTTACATGATAGCTATTATTATAAGCAAACTTATTCAATGGCAGATGGTCATCCCATGAGCTCGTTAAAATCCATAGCACCAGCTCTCCACATGTCCTCCAGCGTGTGAATGGTGCGTTCGGGCTAACCGTCAGTCTGCAGATGAAAAACTGTGCTAAAGTTTAGTTAAGATCCCATGGCTTCTTGGAATTATTCCCAAAAATGAGAAGTAAACTTGGAATCTCTATCAAGTGAAATGCTCACTGGAACTCCATGTAGTTTAACAACTTCTTTTACATACAATTCTGCCAAAGCACTAAGTGTGTCCGTAGACTTCATAGTTAGGAAGTGAGCTGACTTCATAAATCTATTCATCAGTTCTGACTTAATCATTATGCTAGTCATCATTCCTAATTTACCTTGAAGGCAAAACATTTAGCTTAAGGCTTGTGATTTACTCAAGTAATTCATACTCTTTATCATCATATAAACCATTATTCCCTTCATACTTTCGGTTTAGAGCATGCGCCACTACAATGGCTCTCCCTAGGTGATATAAAATCTCACCTTCATAATCCTTTAGAAACTTGAACTATTCCTTCAGTCTCATATTCAATTCTCTTTACGAGAATTAGTACTTCTGACAATTATGGTCTATACAAATCTGAAATTTCTTACCATACAAATAATGCCTCTAAGTTTTCATATGATAATCGCACTTGCATTTCATACCATAATAAGCGATATTTATCATTAACAATTTCCAAACGAAACTTCTCTTCTATCTCAATCAGAATTATAGCCGTAATTTATTCACAATGGCTATCTATAATTTCTTTCTTTTGCTCTCTAAATACCCATATACTGATCACATTTTAGACTATTAGCATAGTTCTTTTAATTCATACCCAAAAATGTCCTCTTCTCATAGCATCAAACATGCCTAATGAATGAACATCTTCATTCCCTTATGGCGTTCTAGGGATCCAATAGGAAGGATACTATAGTCGGCTAGGTAACCGAGTAGAGTATGGAAGGTACTTTAGAGTACCTGTCATGTTCCGGTCCCTAGATGCGACTATAGGGAATAATTACCGTCATTGAGATAACTTATCTTTCATATTAATTCTTATTCTTTTCAGAGTAATGCTTTCATAGAATAAAACATTTAAGTAAAATCGACTAATAAAAGTCAATCATCATTCTCATTTAAACTCCTTTTCACATATCACTATATACATCATAAAACTTCATACCAATAAGTACTTTAGAATTCCAACTATCGTTTCTTGTCGATTATTGTATTTCATTAAGTTCAGGACTTCTCTTTTCTACGTCCACGACATAAGTTAAAATCCTTCACAAAATCATACTTACTTTCTATTAACTTCATTTACAATAAGTTAGATAATGCAATATACTTTTACATTATACATCTTCAACATTTACATCATAGTTAACAAGTGTCTTTCCCTTCTCTTCAGCTGTGGCCTTACGCTAGGGTTGGGTAGTCTCTTCCGATTCCTCGTGCACCCTTTGATTCATCTTAGGACAATTCTTAATCATATGTCCATGTTTACCACACCAATAACAAGCCCCAGTAATCCTGCGGCATGCTTGTAACCCATGAAATTTCCCGCAATGCTCACACCTTTGTCTTGTATTCTTAGGTGAGCTAACGGTACTACTAGTTGAATGTCGGGATCTATCATCATTTATCTTGATCCCAATAGCTCTAGGATTCCCTGTACCATAATCATCATAATACTCCCAACTCAATATATATTCCACATAACCATTTAATTTAATTAATAATCATTTTCTCATAATTTACTTACTTACCTATCGAAGCTCTTTCATATGGCCGACATCTCCCAGATGAGCATCTATCTCTCGAGGTTTTCCTTTCTGACTTCCACTTTATCGGTTTCTTACCTTTACTTTGGGCTTGAAAATCAGTTTGATGAAGCTCATAGTCCTGCTCACACAACTGAGCCTTACGGACTGTCTCATTATAAGTAGTGATACCCAAGGTATACAACTTAGATCTGATAGGAGGTTTCAATCCTTCTATAAATCTGTATATCTTATATCCTTCACTCCTGATGGTCTCTCGGTCGAATCCGCTTAGAGAAATAAACCTTGACTCATATTGATTTACTGACATTGTCCCTTGAGTCAATTTCAAAATTTCAATCTTCAATCTAGTCTGATCGGTGCATGGGATATACTGCTCAGTAAAGGCCTCTAAAAATCTATCCCACGTAACCTCAACATGTTGGGCTTCCAAAATGGCCCGAGTGGACTGCCACCAATACCCTGCATCATCCACTAACAGGTACGCAGCCAAACCTACCTTTTCCTTCATGGAACATAGCATATACTCGAAAGATCTAGTGACCGCCTTCACCCAATTCACTGCGGCCAACGTGTCCTTATCCCCCTTAAACTTAGGCGGATCCAGCTTCTTATATTCCTTAATTAAGGTCATACTGCAATAAGTCGTGAGATCCCGCCTTTCAATAACTGTGACTTGTGGCGGTAACTCTGTCTGTATTGGTGGGGGCTGTACTATTAGGGTATCCTCTGGTACACTAGTGGCCATGTTTGGGAAGTTCGCCATAAATTGCGTGAACATAATAACCATAGTCTCCATATGCTTCTCCATTTTTGCTAGCCTAGTGTTCGGGCTATGTGGTGGAGATGGAGAAGAAGACTGTGTTGGGGGTGGTTCTACATGACCTCTTCCCCTTCCTCTACCAATACCCCTTCTACTTGAGCTCATTCTGTCGATAAAATCACAAAATTGATCTATTTAGCATAACTTTAACCAGTTATACTATGCATATGAACTCAGACAAGTACATTACATTGGGGATATCTACTATTTCTAGCCTAATGACACCGACAAACATCAGTCTAAACTGCTCTGATACCAATCTGTGACATCCTCGTCACTACCCAAATATCAACTAACTTTTTACTTCACATGCCATTTAACTAGACTTGTTTATCAATGTCATCCTTTCTTTCTTCTTATACGTCATGCTTTATTTCTTATAGCACGATATCCAATTTGCATTAATAAAATTTCTTATATGTATTTACACATGTGTCACATACATCAGGATCTCACATAACTTACATATCCTATATCCCCAAACTTCCTAATATACATTAATGAAATGTTGTACTGTACAATAGTCTGAAGCACATAATACATGAGTATACCTTCAATAGTTATTGGGAAGCGTATCTCGAAGGTACACTATAAGGTCTCAAAAGTAAGCTCCTCTATTTGGAGCGGAATTCACTTCAGGTAATCTGTATAAAAAAAAGTTCGTAAAATGGTGAGTTTACGCTCAGTAAGAAATAAATGTAAAAGAACGTACTATGCCACTATATGCAGTTTTCCTGCTTGGCTCTATAATGTCATGTAAAATCATTATAAAACATGTATCATATAATTTCTTCAAATATCATATACATCTAATATCAAATAAGTCAAATACTCTCAATTTCCTTTTAATTCACTTGAAATCATATTTGCAAATACAATTAACTTCAATTTCAAATAACTTCAAATACTTTCAAATACTTTTATGAAATCACTTGCAAATATTCAAATAACTCAAATATATTCATATACTTCAAATACTTTCATATGTATCAATTCACTTGGAATTGAACATACAAATAACCTTCAAATACTTATGGAGACATTTGACACCCAATAAAATCATGCACCAAATAAATCCCGTAAGGGATGCACATATAAAGTGGCGTACCCACGCATGGGCCAGGGATCCTCCCCTAAGCCAAAACATAAGAGACATATGGCCATTGTCTATAGACCACAGTGAACACTAGTCAGGTGACATCTGTGGCGACCGAGGCCTGACTTATGGTTCCTCAGCCCAAATACACATAACACATAATCTTAGGGACTTGATCAGAGTCCCTTCAACACATATTGATAGTGCATAATCATTAAGTGGTTCATTGTCTCAAAACATTAGGTAGCAAAACTACTTCTTAGAAAACAATTGCCTTCCAATAAACATTCTTATATACTTTAATGATAATTCAAATACATTTATATAAGTAATATAAAATTATTATTTTCAAAAGGGGCAGTTGACTGTTATTTTAGGGCAGTCGACTGCTATAGCATAAATAAATTTTATAAATTTATTTTCTTTTTGCATTTAAATTATTTAAAATTTTCAAATATACTTAGGGCAGTCGACTGGTCAAATAGGGCAGTCGACTGGTCCGCAAACAGAAACTTTTTCGAGAAAATGCAGTCGGCTGGCTCTTTGGCGGTCGACTGGTTTGCAAACAGAATGCTTCTGGAAAAATGGCAGTCGACTGCTATATAGGGCAGTCGGCTGCTTTAGGTCGGTTTCGGAAAAAGTTACGTCACGACTGTCTCTGAGCAGTCAGCTGCTATTTACAGCAGTCGGCTGCCCCGAGCCAAATCGTAACTGGGCGAAAACCGTGATTTTAAACCTTCCTGCACTTAAAACAGCTTTTGTTTCAAACCACATATGCAACCAAAAAGGAACATAGTCTCCCTACGTCCGTTACACATATTCCTTACCCTCGATTCACTTTGAATATGCAAATTCCTTGGTTGCACCAATTCTTGCCTTTTACTTCCTCAAAGCTGCATAATTCATAACAAATCAAACCTTTAAGAAACCTTTATAACTATGCTCTACCAACTCAACTTAACTCCAAACCATAAATAGAATTGAGAAAATCAACTTCTATCCTTACCTTTGTTATTCATCAAAATTTCAGAATTTCAGATCTCTTCACTTCCTTGGATTCAATCCACCAAACTTCAGATATAGCTTAAACTAGTGATGAGGAGTATTTTTAGTTTAAATAAGCTTAGCGATTTGATGAAAGGAGATGATGGTTTGTCAAGGCAACTATGGAGGAAACTTAAGGAATTCTGGAAATGAAGGAGAGGCAACGAGAGGGAGGGCTGGGAGTGTTGCTGCCGATTGGTGATGGCTAAAGATGGTGACTCATGCCATTTCATTTAATGCCATCCTTATCTCATAATCATCTCATCTCAGCCATGCTTCCTTTTTGACTATGCTTTTGACCCTTCTTTGACCATTTAATTCCTTTTTCTTCCATTCATATCAGCCACATCTCAATTAACTAACTAAAAATTCTGATATCTATTTTATCATCCAATTAAATCATTTCCTCTTAGCCCTTAACCTTTTGGCTCTTTAACTCTTTGACCATCATTATTTGACCATTCATTTAATTGGTCTCTTTTCTTCCATATAACACTTGGCTTTAATTACACTTAATTTTCTGATATTAATTCTTTTCTCATACTTTAAATATTTTCCTGATATCAAAATAATTTCTTTGACTAATTGACTATCAATTTCATTATTCCTTCATATGTCTCATACATCAGAACTTTACATTTATTTAATTATTTCAGCTGGAATTCTTCACAACTATAAGAAAATTACATGAAATTAGGGGATTTCACAGAATAAGTATTCCCTACCCATGATTGATGATTTATCCAATCAACAGGATGCATAGGCTTTTCCTAAGATTGACCTACCATTCCATTAACAAGATTAATGCATACGCATGTTAAATTTAAGTGGGCAGATGTGTGTGAGAATATTGTCCAAGAGTTGAAGTGGAATTTACTTTTATGAAGAGAAATTCTGTGGTGTACAGACAATAAGAGTCTGAAGTATCTTACCTTATAATGAGAGCTAAATATGAGATAACGGAGATGGGTAAAGCTGTTAAAGGATCTAGATTATGAAATTTTGCTAAAACTGGTGGCAGATGTGTTGAGTAGAAAGAATGTCAAAATAGTAACTTAATTGAGGGTCTGAAAGCATAATTTATTGGAATAGTTTTTGAGCCTCGGTTCAAATGTGATTTCCTCTGAGAGATATTGATTTACAGTTATTTTTGAATTGAATTGAATGAGATGGACAGGATCGGAAATGCTCAGAGGAATGATGCTTATTGCCTAGAGAATGTCAATGGAGGCAGATAAGTGTATAGTCAGATTTTGAAATTAATGCTAATAGTATATTGAGGTTCAGAGATGGAATAGTATTTCCGATAACTAACAATTAAAGAATCTAATTTGTTAGAGACAACACCTCTAGGTTTATTCTGCGTTCAAGTAGTGTCAAAATGTACCGAATTATATAAGTGTATGGCGAATTATAATGAAATGGGACACCATGAAATTGTCGTTAGATGTCTTATATGTAAACAGATGAAGGTTAAATATTTGAAAACTTGCAGAGTTGCTATAGCCTTTACCAATTTCAATGTGGAAAATGGGAATATATTTTGATGAGCTTCATGAGGATTTTATCAAGGATCCGAAAGATCATAAAATTTTATGAGTGAATATGGAAAGATTGACGACGTCTGTCCACTTCTTCCTTCCTATTAGATCTACTGATTCCCTCAGTGCCTTAGTCGATGTATATGTCAATGATAACTCTATGAAAATAGAGTTATTTTAGTACTTTATTGATTAATAATTATTTAATTCCCTCATTATTTTATTAATTATTCCTCTAATTTTATTAAATTCCTCATGTTTTGCAAAAAAATAAATTTTAGATGAATTTCAGTCTTTTCGGTAGAAAATAGACTGAAATGGACAAGAAAGGAGATTGGACCACTACAAGACAAGGAAGCATGACTCTTCATTTTCTCTCTCATCTTTTGACATCTAGCATGCCACATGTCATCATCCTACTCACTCTTAGTGGATAAGAATCAAAGACACATGCCAACACATAGAGGACACATACCCTTGCCACCTTGTATGCTTATGTGGATTAGAAGACAAAAAAGAAGGTGCTAGAAGGGATGAGATGTTCATGGCTGATGTGAGCACTTAAATGACATGGAAATATCTACTTTGAAGAGCCAAGGACATGAAGACAAGTGGCAATTAATACCAACTCATCTAGGATAGAAAATTACCATTGTATCCCTAGGTTAAGTGACTATATAAGCAACTTTATAAGACCTAACCAAGGGGGGCTGCCTAGGGTTTCTTATATTTACTTTTCCAGCAACTTTTCTTTCTTTACAAGTTTAGAGCAGCCACCATTTTTATTTCCTTAATGTTCTTTACATTTTTGCAATTTAAATACAAGTTTTCATGATGCTTTCCTTTACTCTTTACTACATTCTTGCACTCTTTACTTAAGCTTTCTGTTTCTTTAAATTTTCAGCAACTATATTCATCTTCTACTCTTTCTTTTTCTTTTGTTTTGGTTCATGATTGAGTCCCATGATCATAGGAGCTTAAGAGGTTGAAAAACTACCTCCATAGCTCTTGTGAGGGAGCTTGGTCCATAGCTTCCTTTGCAATTTTTATTTTATGCTTTTAAATGTCTAAATGATTTTTTAGTATTTTTATTCTACTGTTTTATGGGTCTAGTTTAATGGGTTAAAGCAGTTTTTAAAAATCTTTTAAAACAAAAATACAAAAAATATTTAAAGTAGGATATGTAGGAAGTTGGTCTTATTTTAGGCTAGTCTAGAGTAGGTATTTTTACTTTCCGTTTTTAAACTTTAAAATGATTTATTTTTATTTTTATTCTACTGAGTTAGGAGTCTAGTTTATTGGGTTTAAACAGTTTTTGAATACCTTTTTAAACAAAAATATGAAAAATGATCAAAGTAGGGTAGGTTAGCTTAGGTGTTACTTGGTGCTAGTGTGCATTTTTGGCTTTCTGTTTTGTGGTCAGCATTAGGCGTTAGTTTTAGGGGTCTTTAGGTTCTGTTTTAAGTCCTTCATAATGTCATTTAGTGAGTCTTTAAATGGATTAAAGTTTCATGCAATTAAGAGTAGTGTTCATTAGGTGTTTGATTTAATTTGCATAAGCATTACATTAGTTGTTTCATTACATTCTGTTTTAGAAATTTCAGGTCTGTTTTGGCGTTAATCTTAGGGTGTTTTAAGGTCTGATTTTGTTTCATTTCAAATGTCATTTAAGTGTCTTAAGTTCACATTAGGATCATATATTAATTAGGTAAATTTAGGGGTTACATTAGATTAGTTTTAATAGCCATTTCATATTCATGTATATATGTTCTGTTTCCTTATCAGTTTTTTTTTTTTAACTTACTGTTTGTGGTCATTTAGGCTGCTGTTTTGATTGCATTTAATGGTCATTTAGGAGTCTTAAATACATACCAAGGTCATATAGTAATGAGGTGATTTTTAGGATTAGTTTTGATAACACTTTTGCATTAATTTCCTGAACAGTTTTTAAGTTGCCGTTTGAATTTATAGATGCTGTTTGGTCATTAATTTAGGTTCATTTCAGTAGTTTTAATGCATGTAATTGTTAAGAATTCATATATGCATTTTTAGGAAGCATTAGTATAATTTTCTAGCATTTTGCATAGCATTTTTAATTTTCATATAGCATTAGGCGTCCTTAGTCTAGGTCGCTGTCCAGAATTTTATATTTGCTGTTTTTGGTGTCATTTAAGTCATGTTCAATTAATTTTAAGTTATTTTAGGTTCATTTACTTAGTGATTTAAGTGTAGGTTAAGTTAGATTAATTTTCATGAGCATTTAGATACATTTTTAGATTAGTTTTGCATTAAATTTCAAATCTGTCCATCACAATTATTAATGATTTGTATTTTTGTTTCTTTTCTTTTGCAGTTATTTTGTTTTCATCATTTCCATTGTAAGTATTTCTTATTTTTTTATTTCATTTTATTTTAATTTTGTTATTTTCATTTATTTTATTTTATTTTATTAATTCCATTTATTTTATTTTATTTTGTTAGCCATTATAGATCACCCATATAATCAAACCTTTATAATTTGCTAGGATATACCTTAGGGAATAGTATCCAATACTTAGCTAGCCTTTGCAACACCAGTCTTTGAGGGACGATATTTTCCGGACTCACCTCCGTATTACTTGAAGACCACGTACACTTGCGTGCAGATACCTTATAGGGTCGACAGTCAGCGAGATAGTGCGATTGTTAGATGTTCCAAGAGTGTTATTGTTGATAGGGATCTCCATCTACTTCCCAATTTGGGAGAGATTTTAAGAGGTAATGGAGTTCCAATTAAACTTCAGCACTGCTTCTCATCCACAGATTGACAGATAGTCCGAGCATACTATCTAAATGCTTGAGAATGTGTTGAAAGCGTGTACTTTGGCTTTTAAAAGCTCCTGAAATGATCACTTTCCACTTAAATTGGTTAGTATCGGCAAGGCATCACATTATACGTGGAGTGGTAACTGATTTAAATTTCCAATTATATCAAAAGAAGTGGGAAATCAGAAAGTTACTTACTTCTGGCTGGGTAGAACAAGCTTCTTGTAATGTATGGATTATTTGGAATAAACTGTAAATTGCACAAAGTTGGTAGAAGGTTATGCAGATATCAAATGCCAAACCCCAAAATCTTCAATTGGAGACTCTATATTTTAGAAAGCGCGTTGGTGGTAGCACTCAAAAGAGAAAAACTATATGAGAATTAGAACGCCTAAAGTACATAAGCTATTTCAATGACTGGTCTGGATGAAATTTGGAGGACCAAATTTCCTAAAGGTGAGAAGGAATGTGAGAACCGTTTCTACTATTACTGTACATGGGTTAGATGTAAAATTTTTAATTAAATTCTATGTAATTAGTAAATATAAGTAAGATAGTGATGTGGACCCTACTTGTTTTAAAGTGCTCATATGGTCATAAGACTGATGAAATAGTGTGTGGAGGGTTTAATAAATATAATGTGAAATTTTTGAGATCAAAATCTCTTATTTATATTATTTTTGGGAAATGTGTCAACAAATTAGAAAATGACGATTACGTCCCAAGGGTATTTTCGTAAATTGTGCTCAAACTAAAATGAATTTGGATGAAGTAAAAATATCATGATATTTTATATGAAAAGAAGTTTAAGATAGTGTCAATAGATTTATCGAATCGGTGGTTGAATTAGAAAATTACGCGATTGACCCGATAGGGGTAATTTCATAATTTCACATTTTTGGTGAACCGCGCGTCGATGAAACCACCATGATTCATCAAAATACACTCAATAAGAATTTTTGGTGATAGAATCTGAATTTTTGGAGTGTAATTACATAGTTAAAAAAATTACGGAAGCTTAAGGGCACTTTTGTCCGAAAATTTCATAACTAAGGACATTTTTGTAATTTTGCCCTCATCTAGAATTCTCTAAATAATTCCTCCCACACCTGCCGGCCACTATTCATCATCTTTTTCCTCATGCCTCACGTCCTCCATAGCCAAGAAAGATAGAAAAAGAAAAAGCTTTCTAAACCTGACTAAAACAACCTTATCTCACTAAAGTGTCTTCGTCAAAATTGTCCTACTCATCAAGCTCTATCTACCCATTCCAAAATCTCATTAAATAAGTGAATATATCAAGAGAAAATAGGACTTGAAGTTTCGGTCAAAGGTAAGCCTCCCACATGCATGAAGTTTCATTTGATTTTAATGATAGATTTTGATGTTTTCAAGCATGCTAAACATGAATCTAGTGTTAGTTTTGTTTAAATCTCATTGAATCATGCTCAATGTACATCTTGGGGTTTCGGTCTTGAGAATAGCGTAAGGAATTCATGTGGTTTGATGCATGAAAATGGTGTTAAGTGGGAGAATGAACATGTATAAACATGAATTAAGTGATAAAATGATGAAATTCCATGAATTTTGGCAAGATGGTGAATTCGGTTAAACTAAGGGGAGGTGGAATTGTGCTGCATTTTGATGAATCTGGAATGCCATGTGAATGTAGAAATTATGAGGAATTCACCGGTGCAATCAGAATTAAAATCGGACTTAAAATGGAGAAGTTGTGATTTAGCACCGGTATAATTTATATTGGTTTAATATTTCTAGTGTATAATGTGGCTACAATTATTGAAAGAAATTAGTTTAAAAATTAAGTTGAGGATAATAAATATTTTGGTGAATTTCTTTGCAGCCCGGGAGAATTAGGTTTCGTGTGGTGTTATCAGTGAAGTTACCAAAGTCAGACAGGTAAGGGATGCATGTGTAGACTATAGGAATATTATGGATGCATGGTTTCGATGCAAATAATTTTATGAGAATATTTTGGAAATGAAATTCCTTGAAAATTGTGCAAATTGTGATTTTTGGCTGGAATTGAACTGTGTTTAAAATGCAAGTAGGTTAGGTAAATAGCAGCTGTTATGCTGCTAAAATTTCTCAGAAATTTTTCTAAAAATATCATGAAATATTTTAGTGCATTATGGAGTGAATTCCTAGCTTAGAAATTAAATATTTAATATTTTTCACAAAATATGAATTTATAGAAAAATAATATTTAAATATTCATGAAAAAGAATTTTATTGAAATAAAGTTACCAATGTGTTCTTACAGGTGTTTCACAATGAAATAGTGTATTTACGAAATTTAATATTAGATTTGGAAGTTAAATATTTAATATTTTCCATAAAGTGTGAAATTACTGAAAAGTAATATTTAAATATTCATGACATTGATTTCCACCGAAATGAAAGTATTGAAATTTGTGTATATGTATTTTACGATGAAATAGAATATTTATGAAAATTATTACTATAGTGTGAATATTTTGTAAGACTGTTTTCATCATACTGTATACTGTGTGATTTTATACCTTTATGGAGTTTTGAAGATAATATCTACTTTTATTAAATACCATAAAGGTGATGTGATTACTTATAAACTGTTTTGAGATTGATAGGCTCCCGTATCATGCTCATGTGTTAATGTGTATTATCTGTGTGAAGCTGTTGATACTAATCCTATCTTTAACATCATAATGTGAAATTTTCCATAAAGTGTGAAATTACTGAAATGTAATATTTAAATATTCATGACATTGATTTCCACCGAAATGAAAGTATTGAAATGTGTGTATATGTGTTTTACGATGAAATAGAATATTTATGAAAATTATTACTATAGTGTGAATATTTTGTAAGACTGTTTTCATCATACTGTATACTGTGTGATTTTATACCTTTATGGAGTTTTGAAGATAATATCTACTTTTATTAAATTCCATAAAGGTGATGTGATTACTTATAAACTGTTTTGAGATTGATAGGCTCCCGTATCATGCTCATGTGTTAATGTGTATTATCTGTGTGAAGCTGTTGATACTAATCCTATCTTCAACATCATAATGTCACTTGATCAGTGTATACTGAGGACATCTATAGACTATGGCCATATGTCTCACGTGCTTACTGTTATTGTTCCCTACGGGGATTATAGCATGATATATTTTGAGTGATGCTTGGTCTCCACCATTTTACTGTGATATTAAAGCTGTTTTACTGCAATGGTATTATGAAATCATAAATATTTACCGACGTGATTTCTGTGAAATGTGTGATTATTTCTAAATGGTTTAATGTACTAAATCATGTGCAGTACGAATTATGAAACTTTTATCTATATATGTGAAATGTGTTTAAATGTGATTTTGTGATTTCTTAATCTAATATTTTAATTGTGATTAAATATGAACATTATATTATTTATTTAAATATTTTAATTTATGAAAGTATTGATTTGAAATTCATTTATGAAAATGTTACAGAATGATGTTTTTTTTCAATTATCAATAATTACTCCCTATAGTAGCTTCTAGGTTTCGGGACACGACAGGTATTCTAAAATACCTTTCATAGTCCATCCAGATTTCTAGCCGACTATAGTATCCTTCATTTACTGTCCCTAGTATACTGATAGGAAATAAATGCTTTTAAATGCATATAGATTTCATAATATCAGTTCTGCATACAATTTTCTTACTGAGCACATTTTGCTCACCCCTTATTTTTCTCACTCCTCAGATTAGCTGCAGTAATTGTTTGAGGTACTTTTCGAAGAAGTCTAGCTGCTTTTATTATCCTGAAGCAATGACTATTGGATCCTGGAGGTACATTTACTTTCCTTTATATATTCAGACATATTTGTACAGTACTACTTTATTGTAAACTATATTCAGGGGATGTAAATATTGAAGAATTATTGTTCTGTAAACATTTCTATTTTATAAAATCGAATAAATCATATTTTTGAAAACTGTATTACTATTAATATAGTTTATGATAAAGACATTGCAGACAACCCAACTATCACTATGTATGTGAAAATGCGATGAATATTGTATATGCAGACTGTGGCAATCTTCTCCTTTATTTGTATACAGAGGAGAAGAGAAAGGGGATCGGGTTATCTTGATTCCCTTTTCTTCTTTTTTTTCCTTTATTTATTTATATATTTATTATTATTATTATTATTTATTAATATATTTAAGACAAATATATTATAAACATATTTTCTATTAATACTATATAAATGTACTTTTTATTAACAATTATATATATATATATATATTATCTTGACATATAGTATGTATACATATATATTTTTATATATTTAAAATTTATACTTACAATATAACTAATATATTAAAAACATATTTATATATATATATATATGTATATATAAAATTTATACTTTATATATATAATCTTTAAAACATGTATTTATCCATTTTATTGTTTATTAATATATATTTATATATATACTCTAATTCAAAATAATATTTATTGTTCATATATGTACATATATATTTGTACATATATATATTAATATATTTATATACATACAGATATATAAATATATATACATTTTGAATTTTGAATTTCTTAATACCCAAATTAAATTCCTAAATATTAAGTCTCCAACCTGTTAATTGATCAAATACCATAATTCAAAATATTCCAATCTCATAAATAAATTTATTTATTTACTTTAACTTATCTATTAAGATTTGAAATTAAATTTACAGATAACTAATTCCAAAAATGGTAAAATTCAATGTTATCACATCCTTTCCAGTTTTAAAGAATTTGGTCCTCCAAATTCGATGCCACTACTTCAATGGTTCACTGATCCTATTCATTTGTATCGCTACTATACTCAAATATTTGTCAATCAATGCTTATTCTTAACAATCAATTCTTTCACTTATTTATGCTAACACTTCAATATTTACATAATCCATTAGCAATTCTCTTAAATCTTTCAATCCTCCTCAATTTATGTATCAATCATATCCTATACGATCATTCTATTATCTTCAAAGTAAAACATATTTCCATCATCCATTTTCAATCATTTAATACTTACCTCATCCATTCATGTCGACCTTCTATATCATTCATTAACTATTATTGCATTCCTTTTATTTTCATCAGTCCCCATACCACTCATATCCTTTACAATCATTCTATCATCTCCAAACAAACACAATTTTTATCAATCACTTCTGATCATTCAGTGCCTATCTCCATAATACTTCCATACAATATCTATGATATTCCATCATATACCTTAATCCATTATCAATTTTCCTTATAGATCAGCATTTCGTTCTATTTTCTAACTATTTTTTGCAATTTATATCAGATAATCATAGCAATGTGGAATGTAAATCAACCCTAACTTACTTATACAAACACGTACTAGGCAAACCTTGCTTTGATACCACTTTTATCACGCCTAAAAATGTAAATTTTCGAACCAAATTTTTTTTATGAAACACTTATTCACATTCGATTAATTACAATTATACGTTTTGCATTCGGTGTTGGTGTTAGTGTAAGTTCTACCTATAACTTTTGATATTATTAATCCTTATACCATTAGAATAATTTATCTATGATTGTTAAATAAGAAATTAGAGTATAAATCACCATATAAAATTTATACTTTCATTAATATCAACTTATTACAAGTACATTTCAACTAATTCTTGTACATTTCTTGACCTTACGCTATACAATTTACATCCCGTACTTAAATATAATTGCTGTGCATACACATGTATGAATATAAAAGCCTAACACTTAAGATATACCTTCTCACTTGGTCGCTTAGACTTCTAGAAATTTTCTTCGTTCTACCTTACAGCAGTAGTTCCCTCGTATACCAATGAGCTATCTGAGATGGTAAGTAAGGGGGTGAGCTTGGGGAAGCCCAGTAAGAAATTCATATGAAAGAACTGATACTATGAAATCTATATGCATAAAATCATTTAATTCCTAGCAGTGCATTAAGGGACATTTAGGAAAGATACTATAATCGGCTAGGAAACCGGATAGAGCATTGGAGGATACTTTGAAGTACCTTTCACATCTCAGTCCCTAGTTCCGACTATAAAGATTTAAATAGTTGATGATGTGCAAAATAGTATAATCATTTAAAATAATACCATGCAGTCTTTCAATTTATAACAATATATAAAACATTTTAAATAAATCAATTCAATAACAATTCAGTATGGGATTCCAGTAAACAATGTAGTAAACGATTTGAAACCACAGTGCAGTCAATATTTAAACCATTCAGTAAACGTGTATAGCTCAATAAGCATTTATAAATAATCATTAGCAGTGTTGTTGTCATTTAGGTAAACAATTTAATAAATTCTCCGTAAACAATTTAATAAATTCTCCGTAAACAGTATAATAAATCAATTATTAGTGAACAGTAGCAGAATTAGAAATCATGTTTGATAAGCAAAAACAATTTTAAAATCTGTAATATATATAATTTAATTCTGAGAGTATTTGTCGCCCCAGCTAAAATAGTGGAGACAAGACAACACCTAATGACTCATGCATGGTGACATATGGCCATAGTCTAAAAGTTGTCCACAGATGTACAAGGGTTAGGTGTCATCTAGGACACTAAATGATGGGACCAAGATCATTCAACTATAGTAACAGTAGGGGTGCATGTGCTCGTAAGCAGCTATAGGGCCAACAGTCTCAAAAACAGTTTGTAAAACAATTCATTACAGTTTATGGAGATAAGTTCAATAACATATACCTTCAGTCAGTCTATAAAAGCATAGTTTAAAAATAATGAGCAGTTTAATAATTAAAATTTTTAAATATTCATAGTTCAATATCTAGTTCTCAAAACATTCTATTCACGCATAAATAAGATATAAAAACATGCAAATGCCCTTACGTACGCAAAATGTAACAATATGAATTTTTAAATATTAGATTTCAATTTTCGGTATGCATATAAGGCATTTGATACAGTTTATGGAGATAAGTTCAATAACATATACCTTCAGTCAGTCCATAAAAGCATAGTTTAAAAATAATGAGCAGTTTAATAATTAAAATTTTCAAATATTCATAGTTCAATATCTAGTTCTCAAAACATTCTATTCACGCATAAATAAGATATAAAAACATGCAAATGCCCTTACATACGCAAAATGTGACAATATGAATTTTTAAATATTAGATTTCAATTTTTTGGTATACATATAAGGCATTTGAGATAGCATAAATTCAATACCTATTAAATTCTCATTTTAAGCATTCAAACACATGCCAAAAATATAATTCTATGGATTTCTTAAAAATTTTGACAGCATAACAGCTGTTTCTAACCTAGCCTCCCTATAGGAAAACGCAGTTTATAATACCAACCACAGTTTCAAAATCCAATCCATTTCATCTCAAAACCATTCATAAAATCATTTTCAACATCAATATGCATTTGCAATATCCCTACATCATCCAAACTCATTCCTTACCAATTAGTGTCATGCCATTTCTTACAGTCCCGTTTGCAGCACCAAGCTAGTAGGCAATCCCATATTTTGTCACATCCCGTGACCATATTTTTCATGTATTTCTATACAACTTATCCGGTTGGGCTGTCTGTGATACTTCACTTTTCATATTCATTTAACTATTAAATATAAAATTCATAATATCAATTACATCCCCTATCTTAATTCTCAAGAAAGTAGTACTGAAAGTAAGTCTAAATACAAAAAATAAATGATCATACCTCATATTATAAATCAAGCTGTCGCAATGTCCCCAAATGCACAGCCGAAATGCTTGTATGTCAGATCTCTTAGTCCTCGAAAATTTGAAATGTTAATATTGGGGAGTGAGCAAACCATGGCTCAGTAAGAGAGTTATATGCAACACTTGATATTCAGCTACCTATATGCTGAAAATAATTTTTTCACTTTCTTTAAATCTTCCTAGCTGGCTCTAGGCTCGCATGTAGGAAGGATACTACAGTCGGCTAGGGATCCGAATGGAGTAAGGCAGGTATTTTGAAATACCTATCTTGTCCCGGAACCTAGAAGCAACTGTAGAGAGTACTATATAAATTGTTCTCAAAACGATTTAATATTCGTTTTTCATAGAGTAAACCATTTATTTCTCTTCACTTCATTATGTTTTAAAACACGTAACAGCTCAGTAGTAAAACAGTGGTTTAGGATAAACCATTTGGTAATTATTTCTATTTTCGAAATAATTTTCAATGTTATTCTTTTTTAATAAACATTCATTTCTCTTTAATTCAGTAACCGTATCTTATAGTTCAATAAAACAGTAATATTCAATACAGTACCACTCGGTAAAACAGTATCTTGATACGGTTCAGTCAGTAAACAGTAAATAGTAGCTACCAATTCAGTAAACAGTAAATAGTAGCTACCAATTCAGTAAACAGTATACGGTAGCTTTCAGTTCAGTATCATGGAGACCAGGCAACACCCTAAATATATCATGCTATAATAATATCATTCCTAATAGGGGAAACACATGAGATCTATGGCCATAGTCTATGGGGTCCTCAGTGTGCACTGATCAAGTGTCCACTGGGACGCTGATAATAGGATCAGTATCTATCAGCACTAACACGTGACACGTGAGCATGATATGGGGCCTAACAGTCTCAAAACAGTAAACACGTGATATAAACCCCATTTATGAAATCAATTTTATTGAATATAAATTCAATCAATCCACAAATATTCATAGGGAAACTATTTTCATCTTATGAATCATAATTTATAAAATATTCATATTGGGGTCATCATTCCCGAAAATGTTCTAAACGTTATAGAACAGTATAAATCACATTTTCCATACAGTGAAAACAATTTATAAAATAATCACTGTAAAATATAAAAGGTCATAACTGTTCTTTTTCACCGTAAAACATATACGCACGCTTTTCCGTGCTTTCTATCGAAAACATGATTTTCAAAGTTATTGGGATTCAAATCAATTATTTTTATGATTTATGGAAAATTAAAATATTTATTTTCCAAATCAACACTCCCGTCCCGTGTTTTCTCTGTAAACACTTGCGGAGACCTTTTAGTCTCAAAACACTGTTTTCCACCTTTAATTACCTTTATGGAATTTTCTATAAACACTTATTTTCACAATTGAACCCATAAAGGTTATTTATAAAATCAAGTGAATATTTGAAGAAAAATTAGTAAAATATTCACTTTGGTCCTTTTCATTTTTCACCTCATTTCACGTGAAATATCACCTATCGGGATAAATTTAGGTGATTTCCTTTTTCACCATTTTCAAAAACATGAATATTTTAAAATTAATTTTCAATATATTCATGTTTTATGAAAACTAATCGATTTCTCGATTTTCGTGTTGGAAATCATCTCTCGTAATGTAAAATCATTTATTATGATTTTCAGTAATTTTTTAAGATTTTTTGGCAGTATAACGGCTACCGATTGGCTAGCCTCCTACACGGAAAAAACAGTTTATATTTTCAACCGGTAAATCACCACAACTTTCCAACCAATCATTGTCAACAGCATTTATAAAATTAAATGCGTATTTAAAACATGCATACTGAATATCCTTACAAGCTACACATCCCTCCCTTACCTGTTTCGGGTCGGCGATTGCCTTTCGAAGGTCGCGCCCGTGTTCACCTTGCCCGATTCCATCGGCTTGGTTATCGAGGGAATTTTCTGAAAATTAAATTCTAAATTTTAGAATTTTGCATAATTATTTAAATAACTAAATTATTTAAATAATTTAACACTTTCTGGGATTTCTTACCGATTCTCGTAATTTTTGAATTCTCGGGAATTCTCCAAATTCCCGGAATTCCTTTCCTCTTTCTCTTCTTTCTTCTTTTCCCCTTTTCTTTCTTTTTCTCTTTTCTTTTCTTTTTCTTTTCCTTTTTCCCTTTTCCTTTCTTTTTTTTTTCTTCCTTTCTTTTCCTTTGCTAGCTAGACCGGTTCAAACCGGTCAGTCTCTCCTCACCACCGGTTCTCCTTCGTGGCCGGTTCTCCGACAGTTCGGTGGCCCCTCAGCTGGCCGGCACCACGGCGAAGCTGGATCTGGCCTCCGTTCCTCCCGAATCGACGACACGGCGGGGGATCGAGTCGGTTTTGCCTCGGTTTCTTCTCCTCCTCCGTCTGCCTTCCTCCGCCGTCGTTGGCCTCACCAGTGGCTCTCTTCTCCTTCCCCTCACCTCCGTCGAGGTCGAGGTGGCTGTGGCGGTGCCAAGATCGGCCGGCACCGCCGTTCTTCTCCTATCTCTTTTGATTTCCGCCGGTTTCCTTCGATTTTTCCTTCCCTGTCGCCGGCGATCTTTCTCTTCCCCATCTCGCCGGCCTCTCTCCTTTGCCTCTCTTACTTTCTTTATTGCCGATGGCGGCAACGGTTGCTGCCGTCGGCTTGGCTGGGAAGGGATCGGGCCCTGTCCCGATTCCTTCTCTTCTTTTTCTTTCTGTTCCCTTTTTTTTATTTAATTCATTTAATTATATATACATATATATTGTGAGATCCCTAATTTTCATGTATTCTTCCATGTATGTATAATATTCTAAGTAAATATGATAAAATGAATATGAAGTTGATGTGTAATTGAGGTATGAATAAGGTATGGTTGATGTATGGAACATAGAAGAAATAATAAAGTTGAATGTCAATAAGTCAAATGAAGCATGTTGATATCAGAAATTTAATTAAGCATGAGAAAAGAATTAAAATCAGGATTTTTGGATTGGTGAATTAATGAATGGCTGAGATGAGAAGGAGAAAAAGAAGAATTAAATGGTCAAAGGGATAGGTCAAGGGCTGAGATGATTAATGAGATGAGCATGCATTAAATGCATCTTGCATGACTCACCCTCATCATCTCATCACCAACGTCAGCCACTCTTCTTCCCAGCTCTCCCTCTCGTTCCATCCAAACTTCCAAGTTTCCATTCCAAGCTCCTTGCTAAACCACCTTACTCCCTCACCAATTCACTAAGTTCATGTAACGAAAAATAATCCTTGTCGTTAGACTAGGAGATATCCAAAGTTTGATAGAGTGAATCCAAGTATTGAAGGAGATCTTAACATCAGAAATTTTGGTCTCTAGTGAAGGTAAGAGAAGAGGATGATTCTTACAATTTGGTTCATGATAAGGAGTTGTACTGAGTTAGTAGGACATGTGTATGTTGTTTAATTTGAGGTTTGAAATGGTATGATGATTTCAGGTTGAAGAAGTGAAAAGCTAGGGTTAAAGCATCAAGTGATTTCGCGTTTCCGAAGGAATCAAGGTAAGGAAATTATGTAACGGACGTAAGGCGGCTATGTCCGCATAATTTATGATGTGTGTATGTGATTTGGAAAGAAACATCAGCTGGTTTTGTGCAGGAAAAGATGCAATTTCGGACTTGTCTCCTAGTACTAATTAGGTTAGGAGCAGCCGACTGCCTTAAGTAGCAGCCGACTGCCTAGAGACAACAAAAACGTCGTTTTCCGAAAACCGATGCAAACCAGTCGACTGCTATGTAAGCCAGTCGACTGCTATTTTCCCAGAAGTATTCTGTTTCAAACCAGTCGACTGCTATATGAGACAGTCGACTGCTATTTTTCAAGATGCATTCTGTTTCAAACCAGTCGACTGCCTATAGAACCAGTCGACTGCTATTTTTCGAGATGTATTCTGTTTCGAAAACAGTCGACTGCTATATGGGCCAGTCGACTGCTATTTCTTAAGAAGCATTCTGTCTGAAAACCAGTCGACTGCTATATTGACCAGTCGACTGCCCTCTTGTATTTTCAAATATGAAAATACCGAAATTTAAATGAAAATAATTTCGAGAAAGGAAGTTATGAAGTAGCAGCCGACTGCCCTATAAGACCAGTCGACTGCCATGCATGAAAAGAGCTTTCAAGCTTAAGTTATTTAAACACAAAAGTGTTTTCTGAAAAAAGTATAATATAATGTTTTGAGACTATGGACTGCGTAATGATTATGCATTTCTGATGGCTGGGTGACTCTGATCAAGTCCTCAGTAATATGTATGTTGAGCGAGGAACCCTAGTCCGGTCCTCAATCCCACATGTGACACCTGACAAGTGTTCACTGTGGAAATTATAAAGGCAGGAGAGAATCCCTGACCTATACGGAGTGCACTACTGTACCAATGCATGATTAGAGTCATATGAGTCATATGAATGGGAATGAACGGTTCATGTGACGACTCAATCGCTTAAACATTGTACCTAGTCTCCATCTATTTAAAGTACAAGATGTATGTATGAAGAAATATATGAAGTATGATGTTTTAAAGAAGAAGTATGATGCATGTTTTATATGTATGCTATGTTTTAAAGGAAGCATACAAAGTATGCTTACCATGGCATTTGAAATAAATATGCATGGTTGCAAACAATGCATGAAAGAAGTTTATGATGCATGCTTTATAATGCTTTACATGACATTATAGAGCCAAGTAGGAAAAATGCATATAGAGACATAGTACGCTCTTTTACATACTTTTCTTACTGAGCGTAAACTCACCCTTTTACGACTATTTTTCCTACAGATTTCCTGAAGTGAATTTCGCTCCGACTAGAGGAGCTTGTTTTTGAAGAATCGAAGTGTACCTTCTCGATACGCTTCCCAGTTAGTATAGAAGGTATACTCATGTGTTTATGTATAGTAAAGTTTAATTCAGCTACGGTACAGTACAAGTAGGAAATTGTGTATATAGGATACTGGGGATGTAAGATAAGATGATGTATGAGATCCTGTGGAAAATGGAATGATATGTATATATATCATTTTTATGTTTATGGTAATTGAGTAAAAATTTTATAAGCTATTAAATAATTAGCTTAAGGATAAGAAGAGAATGACACTGCACGAACTAAATCTAAATAAAGAAGGGAAAAGATAAGTGATAAGATGAAGTGACGGGGACGTCACATATATATACATAAATTATATATACATAATACATAAAATATTATTATATATATTATAGTACTATATAACTATATTATATATATATAAAGATATATATTTTATGTATTATCAAAATACATATTTAGTATATATATATTAGTTTAATTTAAATTACTTAACATTTACATATTTCTTTATATATAAATGTAGAAAATTCCATATATATTGTATTTACAATATATATAGTTAAACTTTAATGTAAATTAATATTTACATTTCTCAAATATGTATATACTTATATATACATACAATATTATATTTAATACATATGTACTATTTAAATTTATATAAAATAGTATATATACATACATATACCAATGTATAATCATATATACTATATAGCATTTAAATACATATGTATTTGTATAAAAATACATTTATATAATATATAATTATATAAATATATTTCATAATCCTTTCTCATTTTCTCATTTAATTTGGATTTCAATTTATCCAAATTAAATTTCCTCTCTTCATTATTTTTCATAATTTCTCATCTTATTTTTCAATTTAACTTTTTCTTCACACAAATTTCCTTATTCCTCACTTCCATAATTCACGGAATATTCACTAATATTCTGATCTTACAATTATATTTATTTATTTCCACTTATTTTTTTTCCAATATTCATTTTCAATAAATGGAAACTTTACGGTTATTACATATTTGCCTACGTATCCATTTCTACCCTGCTACTTTGGAACAACAGAAATCAATATTCACAATATAAGATATGTATTCTATATCTCAACAATTTTTACAAGACATTTAAAATTCCATATCATTTCTTAAATTTCACATTACCCTAGTGAACAATGCCCTAAGGCCCTTAATCACATTTCTCTTATTCCATAGATATTAAAATCAATTTCCTATTAGATACCAAATTGTCTCACCACACTCCAACAGTATTGTAAGAACTCATTATTTTGTACTGTATATGTACATTATTCCTATTAATTATCAATAAAGGAATTATTGATAATATTTTTACAAAGTTCAAATAGAAAATAAAGATGTCTCTCACATGAAAATCATTGAGTTGGATGAAATCATAAGTATGAAAAATATTATACCTAGGATGGAATAAAATCGTCATGGAAAAAGAGAGATTTAAAATGAAGTTATTTTTCCTAAAAATTAAATGTTGGTTAAACTGATTTAAAAAGGAATAAAATAATTAACCAAATACATTAAAATAAATATTATAGCTTACAAAATTCTGATGAGGGAATCAGAATTTTACATGGTGGCATGAAAAGGAAAATTGAGTAAATAAAATAGTCTAAATAAATCTAATAATTATAGGAAAAATATATTAAGTAAATTTAATGATGGCCAATGATATGTAGCCAACACAAGCCATTTTTCTTCTTTTAATTCCAGCTATATCGTCATCTTCATTCTCAGTCATCATCACCGAAAATTGCTCCTCTGTTTTGGTTCATCGTGTAGTCTTCCCTCCAAAGCAGAATTTCCATTTTTCTTCAGCAAAACACTTACACTTCTTGAGGAAAATAAACCTTTACCTCACAAGCTTCCAAACCCTCAAAGAAGTCAGCTCAAAACCCTCAAACGGAAGCAGAATCACGTGGGCAGATTTCTGTTCAGTACAGGTAAAGATTCAGCAGTAATTTTTCAGCTCTTTATTCTTTAATTTTTGGCTTTAAAGGTCAAGATTATTATGTTTATAACTTTTATTTGAAATAATAGCATGCATAAGTTAAGTTAGGGTTTCGGTTGTGAGGGTTAGAAGAAGGAAGAGGGTGTTTGATGATGATGATTCACGTGAGGAAAACAAGCTGAGTATAAAAACGTAGACGGAGAGAATTTATATTATCAGTCAAGAAATGTTTGAACTTAGTTTGAGGCAGGGGTCTACGTGAATCATAGGAGAAAAGATGAACATGTGGAAAAAGGATGCAAAGTTTGCATTTTGGGCCAAAAATTGTGGCTGATGGAAGAAATAGACTGGCTGCTGTACAGCCGTACGTGGGAAAGAAAATAAGGCTGTTCAGTGCAGCCAAAATGGGAAGAAAATTGAGAAGGGTTTGGTTGACTTTGAGTGTGTGAAGGTTGAACTTTTGGCAACTTAAAATGTACTAAGTGTGGTTATATTATAGATACTAATGGGAACCAACGTGGGCTGAAATAGAAATGAAAGAGTAAGCTGTCGGTTTGGATAGCAACGTCAGAATAGAATGACAAAAAAATAAAAATAAAAAGAAAAGAAACAAGAAAAAGTGGTTAGGTGTTGACTTGATTAAATGATAGAATATGATGTCTATTAAATTGATATATATATATATATATATATATGTATATCTTAAAGGAATTAAGCACCTAAACCACGTAAGGCCATTCGGCCATGATGGTGAATAAGGAAGAAGTAATGTGAAGGGTGTGAAAAGTTGAGGAAGATGACTGACTTAATGAACTAAAATTATACAAGAAAAAAACCAATAAAGTACTATGGGAAATAAAAGTTATAAGCCAAATAGGCTTAGTTATTTAAGAAGGCTATTCGGCCATAGAAAAGACATGGAAAGGGACAGGATTTAGAGTAAAAAGGTAGGAGAAGTTGAGAAAATGGTGGCTGGAAAAATATACAAAAAACAGTGTAGATATAATAACAAGGAAATATGATCATAAGCCAAAAAGGCTTATGAAAGAAAAATGATATTCGGCCACTCAATTTTGGTGGGAATGTTGACTTGGTAAAATGGAAAATAATGTCAAAATAGAAAAGGAAAAATGAATGAAATATTCATTACCATAAGGAAATCATAAGAATTTCTAAATATTCGATCTGATAAGAATTCAAATAAGAATTCAAATAAGTAAAGGAATTTGATACATTTTAATACCGGATATTGATTTTATTAAGCTGTTATTTACAGTTTATAATCCAGTGAGATAAGAAGCATAGTGGTACAATTTAGAGTATATCTCCACAGTGCTACTGAGTCGGAAATTCGACATTCGTGTGGAGCACGAAATAACGTGATCTCGATACACAGGTAAGAGACGCGTGTGTAGATTTGTAGGGATATCCGAATGCATGATTTACGTGCTATAACTTTTATATGAATTATGGAATATTGGTTTGCCTCCAATTACATGAAATATGTGGTTTTCTAGTTGGTGAACTGTGCTTATAAGTGCAGGGGGCTAGGATTCGGGCAATCGTTATACTGCCGAAATTTATTCAAAATATTTCTAAAAATGTTATAAATTATTTTGGTGCATTATTGATATTTTCCTAGCCTCGAAAGGGATGAATTAAATATTTTTCATAAATGGTGAAATTTTCGAAAAGTAGTGATTAAATATTTATGATACCGATTCCGGTAAAGGTTTCACTACTGAAAATTCATCTCACGTATTTTATAGTGAAAGGTGTGATTGGTGATGTCACGCCCGATCTTTCTTAATATCTTACGGAAGCCTAAATTGCGGAATTAAAATTTTTTTTTTTTATATCACTATTCATTTGTAGGTGAATATGTAGGCCAATCTCAATTTCATATAACTCCCTTGATATATCTAGGCACATCTACCAACATACATAATGACAATTCAAAAAGTATATTGATCGTCATATTCCAATAATACATAATCTAGCTTACATCCCAGACTCTTCACATAAGTATATATATGTACAATCAAAAGAATTCCAATACACTGTGCCATCATCCATCTCTATCTATACAAACCGCTGGGAGCCATATACCTTAAACTGTGCAGGGAAGTCCACTCTCAAGAAGCTTCCCAAGCCAAAAAGAACAGTCGCTGTATCGATCACTCTGAAAGGGAGGGGAAAGAAGAGGGGAGTGAGTCATAAACTCAGTAAGTAACAACAATAAGCAACTAAATTATACCAAGCATCCCTCATTTATGAAAGCTAATTCAAATCACTTTCAAATAAATCAAATCAATTAAGCTGCATCAAACTTAAAACACAGTATGGAACTTAATAGCAAATCATAATCAAATATGGAGTTCCATCACTAGAAGTCTTAATATCAAACCATACTTAAAGTATGCAGTGAAGTCAATTAAACAAATCATAGTACCAAGAGAGTTCACAGAGTATCAGTCGATGCTACTTAGAGCGAACAAACCCACGGTAGCTAACCGTAGCAAACTCCCATAAAGGGCGCTGCCTATGCATAGACCAATCAAACCCCGGCTCATTGCGCATATGAAACCGGGACCTGTCCAAACGTAATATACGGGACAAGCCAAACGTCTCCGAGGCTAATGCTCGAGAAACAGTGCTCTAAGTCAATCAAATGTGTCTACAAAGTTCTCAAGGTACAATGCCCTGAGGTCTTAATACCTCGGGTCTAAAACACATATCCGGTAGTCTTAAAACAAATCTCATTCTTCCCTGACTTCATAGCGATCATTGAAGTTTATAAGGAAGTACTTCAACAAACAAGACTCACAAGGCATTTAAAAAAACATTAACAAGGTTACAACACAAAGTATAAAATCATGTTAAGTCAGGATTTAATTTGAATCTTTAAAACATTTAAAATATTTCTTGTGTATATAATAAGCGCAAACAATACATTTCTTGTGAGCCCATCACTTGTTTAGAAACCATTTCTAGTAAAGCAAAATCAACAGTCAAGGGAAGACATCTCATATGCAGCATTCATTTGGTTTCAATTGCCAAATTCCAAGAGTTTATAGCATTAAGCAAATTGGATGCAAGTAGTCACTTAGGGTTACTTACAGTACTTCTTTAGCTTCTGAATCGATTCTCCCTCGCCTACTATTCTTGCAGTGTTGATTGATTTCGGGTCAAACTTGGTCCATAGGACAACCCTCTACATAATACATAGTAGATAGAAATCAATCTCGATACCTCCATCAATCTCAATACTTCCAATCATAAGCTAACATTAAGCATTGTATAACTCAATAAGAAACAGTACTTGGCAAGGTTTCCAGAATTATTCAAATATTACTAGCACTAATTAATGTCTTTTTGTTTACTTGAACTACTTATAACCCACTTGGTCCATTTTTGCTCTTTAAGGTTTTGGACCTTATGGTATTGTGCTAGCTTTAAGTGTAAATTCCAGAGCCTAACTGTCAAACTATAATTTTTTTTATATTACTTCTAGCTCAAATCCCTATTTAGACATATAAGGCTCATTTCCTAATTCATTTTGTGCCATTTCCCATCAATTTTTAGACTTTGGTCCAAATCTGTCACAGTAGGCAGGATAATTTCCTGACCTGTGTTCAGTAAAATGTATATTGCCAAATATAGGGATATGAGATCTGTATAAACCCAATACCATGTCAATCATGACTCATTTATCTTTCTGAACATGTAAGGTTTGCAGTCATATTCCATCTGAGTCATTTTCCAAGAATTTTTGAAGTTTCCAGTAAACTGTCTATAACTGGCAGTGAGCATCCTGCAGTCATGTATACATGGCTTAAGCTACATCATTCCAAATCTAAAATTTCCAAAACTAGATGAAAGTTAATTCATTTCCCTATTTAGAAATGTAAAGTTCATAATTTAATTCTTCCTATATCAACACCAGAATTTTCCCAAAGTTTCAGTATGTTCAGTAAATTCCTGACACAGTATCACACTGACCAATCTGCACAAATCATCACATATCTGGTCATAGGAGTATCAAAATGATGCAAACCCAGAACCATCATGCTCCTAACTTAAATACCCTTTTTATACATGTAAGACTTGCACCCTAATTCAATTTAGGCCATTTGCTATGATTTTCCAAAGTCAGGACTGTGATTCACGTTTCTGGACAGAACACCCTGCACTCATTTGGGCATAACTCAAGCTACAGAAATCCAATTCAAGAAATTCCAAAACCAACTTTCTTGTAACTTAAAGGGACATAATTCATAATTTTTCCAGAATTTTCCTGCATGTAGAACTATTAAACTGCTCATTTTCATCTCCACTCAGACAGAACAGCAAATTTCCAGATTCACATCAAGTCAGAATTTTTTTTTTGTTTATCTTTATCTAACAATAGCCATTTACATTTAGCTCATCACAATATCATATTCATGCATAATAATTAACCATTACAGGGTTAGAAACTTACCCCCTTAATTTGATGCACAAACAGAAACTGTTGACACCATCTCAGTCCATTCCTCACAGCTTGTTTGCTGTCACACCTAGAGACATCAATGCTAAACCAGTAAACATATTGCATTCTATTTCCATAGATTAATTCCAACAAAACACATATTGACTCACCCTAGTTCCTTACCTCTGATATCTTGCCCTGAAATCCCAATTAAATCTGCTGTAATTTAGGTTTTCAACCCCTCACTTCTTCAATCAACAATGGCAACTCTTCTCACTTCTTCTCCTTCACTTCTTTTGCCCTAATCTTATTGAACCAAAACTCCCATTGCATCCATGGCTCACGATTTCTTTGGTCAGCTTCTAGCATGAAACTTCCTCCATCAATTTCGTTGTTTGCCTCCTTAACCACGAAATCCCTAGATCAGTTTCTGTCCTTGGGTGAAATGGAAGAGTGTTTGGAGGAGAACTTCAATCTATTGCTGGAAATGAGGGAGGAGGAAGAGGGTTTTCTTGATGGTGGCTGTCGACATTTTTTTTTTGCTGGAGAAGTTGCTCTTCTTTGTTTCGGTTTGGGGAGGAAAACAGAAGGGAAAACGTGGGTCATTAATTCCAGACTTTAACTTATGTTTTCCCAGCCCTTTTCTCCCTTATATTACCAGCCTTTGATTTGTTTTACTAGCCTTTGACTTGCAACATCAGCCCTTGATTATTTGCCAGCCCCTTTAGCTTGTATTTCCAGCCCTTGATTATTTGCCAGCCTTTAACTTGTATTTCCAGCCCTCAATTATCACCTCTAATAACCCAATTTAACATAAAGGGATTAGTAGATAATTAACTATTGTTTCAAGTCATAATAATAATGTCTTCCATTTTCATATTGTCTTAATAATTCTAATTTCCATAACTTATATACATATGTATATTTATACATATATATATATATATTTAATTCTCTCATAGTATATCTTAATCAATTTGTTCCTTTCCAACTTATGCCTTAATACATACATACTCACATTTACATATTCATTGCTCCTTGACCAAGATGGCTCGGACATTCTCAACTTCCATAATCTGTCCAAATTCCAAAATAACCTCAAGTCAGTCAAAATTACTCTAGTATACTTATGATAGATATCGGAATTAAGGGTTATTACATTCTTCCCACCTTGGAAAATTTGGTCCCCAAATTTGAGTACCGTTACTTCAAAACAAGTGAGGATACCTCTCCTTCATTAGATTCTCTACTTCCCAGGTGGCTTCTTCCTCCGAATGCCTTTGCCACAATACCTTCACTAGTGGAATAGTTTTGGATCTTAGCACCTTCTCCTTGCGATCTAAGATCCTGACAGGCTTCTCTTCATATGTGAGATCATCCCGAATATCTAACTCTCCATAATCTACCACGTGAGAAGGATCCGGGTGGTATTTCCTTAACATTGACACGTGAAACACGTTGTGCACACCCGCTAGCTGTGGTGGTAGAGCCAACCTGTATGCCACTTCACCTACCTTCTCTAAAATCTCGAATGGTCCCACATACCTCGGGCTAAGTTTGCCTTTCTTCCCGAATCTCATAATGCCCTTCGAAGGAGAAACTTTCAAAAATACCGAATCACCAACTTCAAACTCCAAACGTCTCCTCCGATTATCGGCATATGACTTTTGCCTACTCTGGGCAGTCTTAAGTCTATCATGAATAAGCTTTATTCTGTCCGAAGCTTGCTGAACCAGGTCAGGTGCAAACAATTTTCTGTCTCCCACTTCTTCCCATCCAACTGGAGACCGACACTTTCTCCCGTACAGTGCTTCATATGGGGCCATCCCTATACTCGAGTGGAAGCTATTGTTGTATGCAAATTCTGCTAATGGCAAGTGTTCATCCCAAGAGCCTTTGTAATCAAGTGCACACGCTCTCAACATGTCCTCGAGAGTCTGAATGGTTCTCTCGGACTGACCATCAGTCTGAGGATGGTAAGCGGTGCTTAAGTGTAACCGAGTTCCCATTGCTTCTTGAAACTTCTCCCAAAATCTAGAAGTGAATCGGGGATCTCGATCAGACACAATGCTCACTGGGACACCATGTAACCGAACAATTTCCCGAACATAGAGATTGGCCAAGGCACCGAGTGAATCCGTAGCCTTCATGGCTAAAAAGTGAGCTGATTTGGTTAGTCTATCCACTATCACCCAAATGGCATCATGCTGTCTCTTAGTCCTTGGAAGACCTAGCACGAAGTCCATGGTGATGTGCTCCCATTTCCAGCTCGGAATAGACAATGGTTGAAGCAACCCCGCGGGCCTTTGATGTTCAACCTTCACCTGCTGACAGACTAGACATTTTGCAACAAAATCGGCAATATCTTTCTTCATTCCAGACCAATAGTATAAGCTACGCAGGTTCTGGTACATTTTGGTACTACCAGGGTGCATAGCATATTTCGAGCTATGAGCTTCCTCCAAAATCAACTTCTTTAACTCTGAATCATTCGGAACATACATTCGGCCCTTATACCTTAAAATGCCATCATTGCCGAACCTAAACTCTGTCTCTTCATTTTGGTTCCCTTCATTTCCACAAACAATCTCTTTCAATCGAGGATCCTCTTTTTGCTTTTGACGGATTCGATCAATCAATTCAGGCTCTAACCTCATACTGGCCATCATACAACCCTCTCCAACGGGTTCTATATCTAATCTCAAGTCTGCAAACTGCTGTAGCATACACCATTCCTGAACCATCAACATCGAGACCATAGCAGTGCCTTTCCTACTCAACGCATCTGCTACAACATTAGCCTTGCCTGGATGGTAAAGAATTTCACAGTCGTAGTCCTTCAACAACTCCATCCATCTCCGCCGCCGCATATTCAATTCTTTTTGGGAGAATAAGTACTTCAGACTTTTATGATCTGTAAAAATCTGAAATGTTTCCCCATAGAGATAATGGCGCCAAATCTTGAGTGCAAACACTACGGCAGCAAGCTCTAGGTCGTGTGTCGGATAATTCTTCTCATGGTCCTTCAACTGACGAGAACCATAAGCTATTACCTTCCCGTGCTGCATTAAGACACACCCTAATCCTTGATACGAAGCATCACTGTAGATAGCAAAACCTCCTGACCCACTAGGAATAGTCAGTATTGGAGCAGAGGTAAGCCGCCTCTTCAACTCCTGAAAGCTATTTTCACATGCCTCATTCCAATCAAAGTTCACTCCTTTCCGAGTGAGTCGATGCAGTGGGGTAGCAATCTTGGAGAAACCTTCTACAAATTTCCTGTAATAACCTGCTAAACCCAAGAAACTTCGAACGTCTGTTACAGTCTGAGGCCTTCCCCACTTCACAATAGCTTCAATCTTGGACGGATCTACTGACACCCCGTCCTTTGACACAATATGCCCCAGAAAAGCAATCTGATCCAACCAGAAGTCACATTTACTGAGCTTAGCATACAACTCCTTGTCTCTAAGGACTTGGAGCACTGTTCGTAAATGCTGTTCGTGCTCGTCTTTTGACTTGGAGTATACTAGGATGTCGTCTATGAAGACAATCACAAATAAGTCTAAGAAAGGCTTGAACACCTCATTCATTAAGCTCATGAAAGCCGCTGGTGCATTTGTCAAGCCAAATGGCATCACTAGAAATTCATAATGGCCATATCTAGTCCGAAAGGCCGTCTTAGAAACATCATCCTCTCGAATCCTCAGTTGATGATAGCCGGATCGAAGGTCTATTTTAGAAAACACCGTAGCACCCTTCAACTGATCGAATAGATCATCAATCCTCGGTAATGGGTACTTGTTCCTAATTGTTGCCTTGTTGAGTAATCTGTAATCAATACACAGTCTTAGACTCCCATCCTTCTTTCTAACAAACAACACCGGTGCACCCCAGGGAGATACGCTCGGACGTATAAATCCCTTATCAAGTAGCTCTTGCAACTGCTTCTTTAATTCATCCAGTTCCACAAGAGCCATTCTATAAGGTGCCCTTGATATAGGCTGAGTACCCGGGACTAAGTCGATGGTGAACTCAGTCTCTCGCTTGGGTGGTAAGCCTGGCAAGTCATCAGGGAATACATCTGGAAACTCTCTGACGATTGGTATATCCTTTAATTCAGGATGTTCCTTGGAGGCATCTTCCACAAAGGCTAAATACCCTTCACAAACATCACGCATTCTTAGGTAAAATAATCAAACAAAAACAATCATCACTTATTATTACTTATCAAAAGAGATTACAACAGTTTCAGGTAGGGAGAACATCACTATTTTCTTATAACAATCTAACCAAGCATGATGTCTAGCTAGCCAATCCATTCCTAGGATTACATCAAAATCTTTCATATTTAACAAAATCAAATCGACTAGCAGACTCCTATCTCCCACCTTAACCTCACAATCCCTATATACAATATCAGTTATATGGTTTTCCTTTAGGGGAGTGCTCACATGAAGCGGACGATCTAACCTCACAGGTTCTAATTTAATCTTGCTAGCAAAATATGGAGCAATAAAGGAATGAGTGGAACCAGAGTCTATTAAAACATAAGCTTCAAGATCAGCAATAGTAAGCTTACCTTTAACCACGGAGTCTCTTCCCTGTGCAGAAGCCTCATCCAATGCAAAGACTCGACCCTGAGCTACTGGCTTCTTGCCCTTATCCACTGCTTTACCCTTGTCACCAGTCGAATGCTCAAAGGCCCTTTCTACAGTCTTGCGGTAGGGACAATCTCTGACCATATGTCCCTGTTTCCCGCAGTGGAAACAAGCTCCTGTCTCCCTATAACAAGGTTTAGTACCATGATTGCTTCCACACTTAGGACAAGTTGGACCCCTCTTAGTCTCATCCCCTTTCGGTTTGGTTCCCACTGTCTTCTGCCTCTTTTCTAGCTGCTTGCCCTTGTAGGGCTTTCTATCATCAACCCTCTTATCTTTTCCCTTGTTCCTCCACTTAGACCCATATTCCTGCTGAATTAGGTCGTGTTCAAGCTCGACCATCTGAGCTCGTCTGAGAGCTTCTGCAAAATCAGTGATATCTAGCACTGCAATCTTACTCCGAATTGCGGGTTTCAATCCCGAAATGAACTTGATGGTCTTAGCTTTCTCATCCTTGGATGCTAGAAGGTCATACCGACACAAAGCTGAGAACTTTGACTCATATTCATCCACGGTGTTGGAACCCTGAGTCAATTTCAGAAAATCTGCCTGTTTCTTTCTTTGAGCAGGCTCGGGAATATACTGCTTAAAGAAGCTCTCCAGAAAAGCTTCCCATGTGATCTCCGGGTTCTGACTTGTCAACAATTTCTCAGCTGATTCCCACCAAACCTCTGCTTTCTCTCGGAACATAAATACCGCTAATCTCACTTTTTCAGTAGAACTATAGCCCATACACTTGAACAATTTCTCTAACTGTTTGACCCATTCTTCGGCTACATCCGGGTCCTTTTCACCCTTAAAAGTGGGTGGATTCATCTTCTGAAATTGCCGAAGCCTATTCATGTTCCTATCTACCTGATCTCCAACCTGTGGTGGTGGCACTAGAGGTGGTAGAGGTTGTGGGGCTACAGGTGGCTGCGGTGGTGCTGGTGGCTGTGGTGGTACAGCCGGTTGTTGCTGTGGAGCAGCCTGAGGTTGTGGCACAGGAGGAGGGACTTGTGCCTGTGCCTGAGCTTGAGCTGGAGGCTGATTAGAGTTGCCTCCGAATTGTTGCGATATGAAAGCCGCAAGATTTTGGACTGTTTGCTGTAATTCTCCCACAGTCCTCGATAACTAGCCCACTTCTGTATTAAGATCTGGGGCCCGAGGAGGCTGTGGTGGAGGCGGGGGAGTAGGAGACCTGGACCGCTCTGTAGGAAGAACTCGTTGTGGTCTACCTCTCCTCTTCATTATCACTTACTTCCTGTCACATTAACAACAATTAGTACAGTTTATATGGCAACCGCAGCTCAAAGATAGACATAGGCACAGTGCATAGGGATGTAAGCTAACTTTATCGACTTACACAGACACGAACAAACCCGCTCTGATACCAAACTGTCACGCCCGATCTTTCTTAATATCTTACGGAAGCCTAAATTGCGGAATTAAAATTTTTTTTTTTTATATCACTATTCATTTGTAGGTGAATATGTAGGCCAATCTCAATTTCATATAACTCCCTTGATATATCTAGGCACATCTACCAACATACATAATGACAATTCAAAAAGTATATTGATCGTCATATTCCAATAATACATAATCTAGCTTACATCCCAGACTCTTCACATAAGTATATATATGTACAATCAAAAGAATTCCAATACACTGTGCCATCATCCATCTCTATCTATACAAACCGCTGGGAGCCATATACCTTAAACTGTGCAGGGAAGTCCACTCTCAAGAAGCTTCCCAAGCCAAAAAGAACAGTCGCTGTATCGATCACTCTGAAAGGGAGGGGAAAGAAGAGGGGAGTGAGTCATAAACTCAGTAAGTAACAACAATAAGCAACTAAATTATACCAAGCATCCCTCATTTATGAAAGCTAATTCAAATCACTTTCAAATAAATCAAATCAATTAAGCTGCATCAAACTTAAAACACAGTATGGAACTTAATAGCAAATCATAATCAAATATGGAGTTCCATCACTAGAAGTCTTAATATCAAACCATACTTAAAGTATGCAGTGAAGTCAATTAAACAAATCATAGTACCAAGAGAGTTCACAGAGTATCAGTCGATGCTACTTAGAGCGAACAAACCCACGGTAGCTAACCGTAGCAAACTCCCATAAAGGGCGCTGCCTATGCATAGACCAATCAAACCCCGGCTCATTGCGCATATGAAACCGGGACCTGTCCAAACGTAATATACGGGACAAGCCAAACGTCTCCGAGGCTAATGCTCGAGAAACAGTGCTCTAAGTCAATCAAATGTGTCTACAAAGTTCTCAAGGTACAATGCCCTGAGGTCTTAATACCTCGGGTCTAAAACACATATCCGGTAGTCTTAAAACAAATCTCATTCTTCCCTGACTTCATAGCGATCATTGAAGTTTATAAGGAAGTACTTCAACAAACAAGACTCACAAGGCATTTAAAAAAACATTAACAAGGTTACAACACAAAGTATAAAATCATGTTAAGTCAGGATTTAATTTGAATCTTTAAAACATTTAAAATATTTCTTGTGTATATAATAAGCGCAAACAATACATTTCTTGTGAGCCCATCACTTGTTTAGAAACCATTTCTAGTAAAGCAAAATCAACAGTCAAGGGAAGACATCTCATATGCAGCATTCATTTGGTTTCAATTGCCAAATTCCAAGAGTTTATAGCATTAAGCAAATTGGATGCAAGTAGTCACTTAGGGTTACTTACAGTACTTCTTTAGCTTCTGAATCGATTCTCCCTCGCCTACTATTCTTGCAGTGTTGATTGATTTCGGGTCAAACTTGGTCCATAGGACAACCCTCTACATAATACATAGTAGATAGAAATCAATCTCGATACCTCCATCAATCTCAATACTTCCAATCATAAGCTAACATTAAGCATTGTATAACTCAATAAGAAACAGTACTTGGCAAGGTTTCCAGAATTATTCAAATATTACTAGCACTAATTAATGTCTTTTTGTTTACTTGAACTACTTATAACCCACTTGGTCCATTTTTGCTCTTTAAGGTTTTGGACCTTATGGTATTGTGCTAGCTTTAAGTGTAAATTCCAGAGCCTAACTGTCAAACTATAATTTTTTTTATATTACTTCTAGCTCAAATCCCTATTTAGACATATAAGGCTCATTTCCTAATTCATTTTGTGCCATTTCCCATCAATTTTTAGACTTTGGTCCAAATCTGTCACAGTAGGCAGGATAATTTCCTGACCTGTGTTCAGTAAAATGTATATTGCCAAATATAGGGATATGAGATCTGTATAAACCCAATACCATGTCAATCATGACTCATTTATCTTTCTGAACATGTAAGGTTTGCAGTCATATTCCATCTGAGTCATTTTCCAAGAATTTTTGAAGTTTCCAGTAAACTGTCTATAACTGGCAGTGAGCATCCTGCAGTCATGTATACATGGCTTAAGCTACATCATTCCAAATCTAAAATTTCCAAAACTAGATGAAAGTTAATTCATTTCCCTATTTAGAAATGTAAAGTTCATAATTTAATTCTTCCTATATCAACACCAGAATTTTCCCAAAGTTTCAGTATGTTCAGTAAATTCCTGACACAGTATCACACTGACCAATCTGCACAAATCATCACATATCTGGTCATAGGAGTATCAAAATGATGCAAACCCAGAACCATCATGCTCCTAACTTAAATACCCTTTTTATACATGTAAGACTTGCACCCTAATTCAATTTAGGCCATTTGCTATGATTTTCCAAAGTCAGGACTGTGATTCACGTTTCTGGACAGAACACCCTGCACTCATTTGGGCATAACTCAAGCTACAGAAATCCAATTCAAGAAATTCCAAAACCAACTTTCTTGTAACTTAAAGGGACATAATTCATAATTTTTCCAGAATTTTCCTGCATGTAGAACTATTAAACTGCTCATTTTCATCTCCACTCAGACAGAACAGCAAATTTCCAGATTCACATCAAGTCAGAATTTTTTTTTTTGTTTATCTTTATCTAACAATAGCCATTTACATTTAGCTCATCACAATATCATATTCATGCATAATAATTAACCATTACAGGGTTAGAAACTTACCCCCTTAATTTGATGCACAAACAGAAACTGTTGACACCATCTCAGTCCATTCCTCACAGCTTGTTTGCTGTCACACCTAGAGACATCAATGCTAAACCAGTAAACATATTGCATTCTATTTCCATAGATTAATTCCAACAAAACACATATTGACTCACCCTAGTTCCTTACCTCTGATATCTTGCCCTGAAATCCCAATTAAATCTGCTGTAATTTAGGTTTTCAACCCCTCACTTCTTCAATCAACAATGGCAACTCTTCTCACTTCTTCTCCTTCACTTCTTTTGCCCTAATCTTATTGAACCAAAACTCCCATTGCATCCATGGCTCACGATTTCTTTGGTCAGCTTCTAGCATGAAACTTCCTCCATCAATTTCGTTGTTTGCCTCCTTAACCACGAAATCCCTAGATCAGTTTCTGTCCTTGGGTGAAATGGAAGAGTGTTTGGAGGAGAACTTCAATCTATTGCTGGAAATGAGGGAGGAGGAAGAGGGTTTTCTTGATGGTGGCTGTCGACATTTTTTTTTTGCTGGAGAAGTTGCTCTTCTTTGTTTCGGTTTGGGGAGGAAAACAGAAGGGAAAACGTGGGTCATTAATTCCAGACTTTAACTTATGTTTTCCCAGCCCTTTTCTCCCTTATATTACCAGCCTTTGATTTGTTTTACTAGCCTTTGACTTGCAACATCAGCCCTTGATTATTTGCCAGCCCCTTTAGCTTGTATTTCCAGCCCTTGATTATTTGCCAGCCTTTAACTTGTATTTCCAGCCCTCAATTATCACCTCTAATAACCCAATTTAACATAAAGGGATTAGTAGATAATTAACTATTGTTTCAAGTCATAATAATAATGTCTTCCATTTTCATATTGTCTTAATAATTCTAATTTCCATAACTTATATACATATGTATATTTATACATATATATATATATATTTAATTCTCTCATAGTATATCTTAATCAATTTGTTCCTTTCCAACTTATGCCTTAATACATACATACTCACATTTACATATTCATTGCTCCTTGACCAAGATGGCTCGGACATTCTCAACTTCCATAATCTGTCCAAATTCCAAAATAACCTCAAGTCAGTCAAAATTACTCTAGTATACTTATGATAGATATCGGAATTAAGGGTTATTACAGGTGAAGTGAAATGGTGAATAGTGAATATTTTTTAATTATTTTCAGGATGATATACACTATTCTATTTATGGTTTTCCTTTATGGATAAAATAAATTCCATCACGTGTAATTATTTCCATAAAGGCTTCAACACTGTGAAATTATTGTTTTGAGACTAAAATGTCTCTGCACGTGTTTTATAGCATGAAATGTGTTGGTGAAATTACTATTAATTTTGGAAAATAAATATTTCTATTTTCCCAAAAAGTATGAAATTACTAGAAATGATTTCCTATAACCTTGAATTTAAAGTTTTAAAAAGAAAAGTGTGGAAACATGCGTATATGTGTACTACGGTGAAAAGGTGCAGTTATGAGAATTTTATTTCACAGGGAAATTATTTTATAAATTGTTTTCACTGTACGATATTGTGATTTATACCTTTATGGATTTTCTGAAAGATGTTATTGATTTTACTTAATTCCATAAAGGTAACGAGATTTCACATATACTGTTTTGAGACTGTTAGGCCCCATTTCATGCTCACGTGTTCATGTGTACCTTCTCATGTGTTGTGCTGTTAACATTGAGCCGTCTTCAGCGGTCCCGGTGTCACTTGCTCAGTGTACGATCGAGGACACTTATAGACTATGGCCATAGATCTCATGTGTTTATTATACTGTTCCTATAGGGATCTCACGTGTACCATATTATTCCCTACGGGACTTATAGCATGATATCATTAGGGTGTTTCCTGATCTCCACTATTATTCCACGTGTTTGGATTTGATGAGAAATGTGAAAATTATACTATTTATTGTGATATTTTATCACTGATTTGTGAAATATGTGAACAGTGTATTTTACTACTACATGTGTTTAAAGTGATTGATTTCAACGATGGAAATCAAACTGAATTCAAATGTGGTTCATATGATTTACTAAATTGTTTATTTAATCATATGACATTTCATATACAGTAAACATTTTAATAACTTTTATAACTAAAAGATTTTACTGCATATAGTCTTTGAGGTATCAAGATTTGCATACAAATCTCTTACTGAGCCGTGGTTTGCTCACTCCAATATATTATCTCTCCAGATTATTTTCATTGACCGGTTGAGTATATCATCCGAGGATTAGAGGCTACACACTGAGCACCTCGAGGCAGCATTTATAGATCTTAGAGGTATATTTATTTTATTTTATATGTTCAGACTTTTGATTTACAGTACTACCGTGTTATATTAAATTAGGGGATCTAAGAGTTGATTAAAATACAATTTGTAAATATTTATTTTCGTTCACTATATGAAGTTACAGAAATCGTGTTTTTAGTGAATTAAATGTGGAAATTAAGATATCGTAGACAGCCCAACCTATTCATGTGTGGTGAAAATGTGTAAAAAGTGCAAAATACTGTGTACTTGGGATGTGATAAGTATTTCCGTAACTACACATTTTGTCTTGATCAACTATCATTTTCGAATTCATTAATTTTCATAGCGACGCAAATAGTCAATTTACCTAGCTCATATCACTAGTTGTGTAAACCATATCAACACATGAACTACAATATAATTAATCATATCATCCTTCTCTATAATATATCAATTTATCCAATTAATATAATTACTCAAATCACTTATCTCTAAGACTAAAAGTCAATTCTCATTCAATCACAATGCATGTACATTATCACTTTTATATATATATATATATATAATATCAATTCAATATATATACAGACTCAAATAATTCATTTCCAATACTCAAAATCATGCATCATTCAATCACAATGCATGCATGTCATCACCTCTACATATATCAACCTATCAATTTAACTTATATGCTCAAGTTGACTTAATTCCAATATTCAAAAACATTTTTAACTTCTCAACCTTGTACAATATAATTTTAAATTCTACGTTATATAAACAACTTACCTCATTATATTAAATTATAAGTTTAGGCTCCCATAAGCTTGGTCAATCTCAAGTCACCACTTTGTCATTATCTACAAATCAAATTCACATGCATATTTATTTAGAAAGTAATTAAATAATTTCTATAAAATTTCATAGGAATATAACCAAGCCTATTAATTTCTTTACCTATTTTCGCATTAAAACTCTAGCAGAATACCATAACTTTCCTCTTTTTTTAGCAACCAAAAACACAACTCACCCTTGTTCTCGATGCCTAAAGAAACATCGATTCTGCTTCACTTATCAATCCTCAAACAACCCCAATTTTCATATCTTAATCAACCTTGTTTCAACACTCAAATTCACCTAACTTTAGCCCCATTTTAGCCACCCATCAGTACCGTTTGGCCAGCAACAAACAAGACACCCCTTTTCAACACTGTTTCAAGCCTTCTCTCCTTCCTCGCACAACCTTGAAAAAATCCCTGCTTCAATGCCAACAAACCAAATCATCATGTCCATTTATAACTCATCTCACATGTAAATATACACCTCCTACACACCTTAATCAATAAATAAATATTATACAATTATCAAAATATATCAGAATATTCCATTATCTATTCTCAACATTCAGTCATCATCACATCCATATTTCTACATCATTTTCAATTACACTAACAAGATTGTGATTAAATTCCACCATATTTTAACATCACACAATCATACATATTTACTGAATCAATACTACTCGCTCAAATAATTTTCCTTTCACATTCCACATAGTCATATACTCAGTAGATCATCGTCTAAATTACACAATATTAAACTACGTCTGTCTTGTATAAATATCTCACCCAACGCTGCAAGGCTTGCATTTAGTCTCCTTCGAGCTCGATCTAGCTTAATCACCACTTGTATATTCTCTAGAATTTCAACAACCCATATCCACACTCAGAAATTTTCACATAATTACTTAACAATTTAATAAAAATAAAATTACAATAAATTTCTTACCACTCTTTCTTTTCTGTTCTATCTCTTTTTTCTATTCTGTTTGGTTTTCTTCTAGTTGAATCAGTTCACACTTGGTTCAGCCTTCCTTCATCAATTCAGGCATCACCGGCGGTGACAGAGGGCACTGGCGGCATTTGTGCTCCTCTCTTCCTCTCCTTCCTCCTCCGGCGCACTGTCGCTGGCCAACCGACCACCTCTTCTCCTTTTTCTTATTTTTCACATCTTTTTTTCCACCGCTGGCTTTTCCTTCTTCTCTTGGCATCTCCAAAATCACCAGATCGGCATCAATCTGGCCCACTTGGGTCGGTGGCAGCCAACGATTTCTCTTTCCTCTTCCTTCTTCTTTCCTTTTCTTTTCCTTTCTTTCCTTCCTCGATTTACTGCTTCTCCTTTTTCCTTCGCCGTCGCTGGACCTTCCTCTAGCTGGTCAATCTCTTCCTTCACTCCCTGCTCTCGCCGGCGTCGATTCCCTCTCTCCCTCTTTCTCCCTCTCTCCGATCGACGGCCTTGTCTATCTTCTCCTTTGTTTGTATACAAAGGAGAAAAGAAAGGGGATTGAGTTATCCCGATTCCCTTTTCTTCTTTTTTTTATTTATCTATTTATTATTGTTGTTATTATAATTATTATTATTATATTTATATCTAATAAAAATATATTATAAACATATTTCTATTAATACTATACAAATATACTTTTTATTAACAATTATATATATATAGTCTTGACATATAGTATATATACATTCTTATATTTTTATATATTTAAAATTCATACTTACAATACAGCTAATATATATTAATAACATATTTATATGTATATAATTTATACTTTATATATATAATCCTTAAAACATATATTTATCCATTTTATTATTTATTAATATATATACTCTAATTCAAAATAATATTTATTGTTCATCTATGTACATATATATTTGTACATATATTTTAATATATTTATAGACATATAGATATATAAATATATATATACATTTTTTTATTTCTTTGAATTTTGAATTCCTTAATACCCAAGTTAAATTCCTAAATGTTAAATCTCCAACCTATTAATTGATCAAATACCGTAATTCAAAATATTCCAATCTCATAAATAAATTTATTTTTTTACTTTAACTTATCTATTAACATTTGAAATTAAATCTACAGATACGTAATTCCAAAAATGAGAGAATTCAAGATTATCACAACATACATATCCATAATCTCAGTCATGTTTATGTATCCCCAATCTCAGTATCACATACATATCCAAAATCTCGATCGCGCATATATATCCACAATCATAATATCGTAGATATCTTCCTAAAATCAAATATACACACACACACACACACACACACACACACACACACACACACACACACACAAACACACACACACACACACCTATATATACACATATATCCACAATTACCATTATATATTTAAGTATATATGCACAACTATTATGTGTGTACATATATATATATATATATTCCTAATTTCTAACATGCCTACACCATATGAACCAACTTACACTTGTAAGATTAACTTACCAAGGCTATAATGCAAGGCACTTTCCTTGCCCCGAGCCAATTGTATTAATTTAATGCTTAAATATCATAGTTTTAATGCTTACTGTAATGTTTTTATGCTTGATTTAATGTAATTATCATAATTTGATGTTTACTAATAATAATAATAATAATTTGATGTGTCCATATAAAAATAACCTTTGGCGTAATAATTTTATGAGATAAAATAAATAATGTGTTTTCTTGTTATAACCTTTACTCGTTCTTTTAGATCCGAGATTAAGATCAAGGTAGTTGGCTAAGGAGTCAAGCCGAGTTCAATTATCTTAACATCGGCTCAAAAAGATCGCAAACCTAATCAAGTTCACTTAGCCTTTTTTTATATATTATTATTATTCTAGTTGTTGTTGTTATTAGTATATTTAAACTCGTGCGATACACAATGATTATTTTAATTTATAATAATTTTTTAAAGAATAGAATTATAAAAAAATTATTTTAAAATACATGTTGAATAATGTATTAAAAACTTGATGCACATATAGAATACACAAATTAAGAAATAATTCAAAATCAAATAACAATTAAAAAAATTAAAGAAGGATTAAATATCACAAATCTTAAATATTTAATAAATGAATTAAATAACTACAATTTTAATGAAAACAATCCTTACTATATTAATCATCAATAGATTATTGGTTAATATTGCATATCTAAAACTGATTTATAATTAAAATTTGAATTTAGATGACTCCAAATTAATCTTATAAAATTAATTAGTGTTGAAAAACTCTAGTTTTTAGGTTTTTTAAAAAAATTATTTATAATAGTGTCAAACATAAAAGGTAAGTAAAATAAAAATTTTAATAGAAATAAAGCTAAAAATAAATTTATTATTTAAGTTTTTTAAAATTCAAATCAATAAAAAATAATTAGATACCATATTTAAGATCATCCACATTTTAAAAGAATAGAGAATCCACATGGATATTTTTTTTCCAAATAAAATGATTGAACAAATAATTCTGAATAAGGAACAAATGAAAATTGAAAAAAGATATGAAAGCTTAATTCAATACTAAAATATATAAAATTAAATATCCAGTTTTAATGTTTTTAATAAAAGATTTAAAATTTTAAAATAATTTTGATCAAAATATATGGATATTTTTTAATTTAAAAATAACCTAATAAGCGATAAAAAATTTAAAGTCTAAGATAAATTTTATGTGAGAGCCCTGTTTTCCTCATATTTGATTTAGTTACTAAGTGTAGAAATTTAAAAGAGAAAATTTATTGTTAAAATATTTAACTATAGGGTTTGTTCGATAATGTTCAGGGAAGTATTCGACGTGGGCCCTACCAAGAGTTCCTTTGTCCAGATCAAAGTGAAACCTTAGAATGAAGATATTTGAGGTGAAATATGAATATAGCAAGAATCTGAATCTTAAAATCACCTCGTTTGAATATATTTTGAAAAACGAGAAATAAATTCAAAAATGATGATTAAGGATATAAGTTGGAAGGATTTTCGTAAATTACAGTCAAACCTAGATGACTTTTGAGCAATTATCAATGGTGAATAATTTTTCATATAGTAAGGTTTTAGAAAATTTGAACTGATAGAAGAAATCAGGTGTAAAAGCAAGAATCTACGCGATTTTACAGTTAGGGGTATTTCGGTAATTTTACCCAAATCCATAATTGAACCCTAACAAAAGCTTCACCAAACATTAGAGCAAGTTAAATAGAGTTTATTTATGATTAAATAAAATATTTTGGAGGTTAGATAGACTGTTTTCAACAAAGTCAAACATTAGGAGCGAAATTGAAAATTTTCTTTAAGTAGAAGGGCATTTTGGTAATTTTCATGAAAGACATTAAAAATCAGAAAATTCTACAGATTTCCACACCTTGTTGGCTGACCATCTTCAAACTCTCACCAAACCTTGATAGCCATAAGCTTCCAAGAAGAAAAAGCTTCCAAAACTTAAGGAAAATTAAGCCAAAACTAAAAAATCCCTTAACAAACCTTGTGTATTTTCAGTGTTCTTTCTTTTGGTACCAATATCTCTTCCTAAAGTGGCCAAAATCAATCTTCAAGCCCTCCCAAGTAATTTGGTCAAGGTGAGTTTCATGGGAACTTTATTTTTTTTCATAGAATTCTAGTTAATTACAATATGCTTAAGAAGTTTCCATGTTTATTCTAGCTTAAATCATGTTGGAAGCATGTAAAAGGGCATGAGAGGGTTTCAATCACTATTCATTACCCATGATTATGGTGTGTTTTGATGAGATTGTGAAATAGGAATTAATGTAGGAATTAAGAAAAGCATGGAAATAAGCTTAGTTTGTAAAGACCTAGCGTACCCACCCTTTTGTGGCCTAGGGATCCACTCCTAGTAGCCAGACTTACTCACAACGTATTGTCCGCTTTGGGTACCCCATAGGTCCCTCACAGTTTTTTTCCAAGGTGCCTGGAGTACCTCCTAAGACATTTATCACCTTGAGCACATTTGGAGTGACTCGAACCCTTAGCCTTCTCTAATTCTTTGGCTGCTGGCGTTGTTGGTGCTACAACTAGAGGAATGGCTGACAAAGCTGGGTCTCCAAATAAGGGCAGTCCTTAGTCAAATGTCCCTACTGCCCACACTTAAAACAAGCACTTGTGGCCCACCTGTAGGGTCTATTTGGATGCGACCTCCCATAACGAGAACATTGGGTCGCAGCACCCCTCTAAGTGGTAGTAGGGTGCTTGGTCGTTGTGGACCTAGCTGTCTCCTCTTTGGTACTCCTACCACCAATCACAATGCCCTTAGCCTTCTTTACTAGTTCTTTATCATATCGCTCCTCAAAACCTCACTTCATCTTCTCTTTACCTCTCCCCTTTGCTCGGGGCCCGAACTTTGCTTGCTGAAACTCAAAGTCTTGCTCACATAACTGAGCCTGGCAGATAGCCTGATCATAGGTAATAATATCCAACACTACCAACTTACTCTGAATAGAAGGCCTCAACCCTACCATAAACAGCTCAACCTTGTACTCCTCATTCTTCGTTATCTCTAGGTCAAAACGGCTCAATGCGAAAAATTTGGACTTGTACTGGTCCACTGTCATATTCCCCTTATACAAATGCATAAACTCTAATTTCAACTTCCTTTGGGCTGTGCGAGGAATGTACTGCTTACGGAAGGCCTCTAGAAAAATATCCCATGTCACAACTTGATGACTCGCTGCTAGCACCGTCTCGGTGGACCTCCACCAATGCTCGACTTCCTCAATAAATAGAAAAGTCGCCAACTCGACTTTCTCTATCTTTGTACACCTCAGATATTTTAATATTTCTCTACAGAATTCACCAAATATTTAGCCACTAACGGATCCTTGTGGCCCTTAAACTTCGGGGGATTAAGCTTATTAAACTGGGGAAGAAGATTTGCATCACATCCAACCCCTGGATCAGGTCTGGGTTGGGCGACTACCTGTGGGTGAGGCTGAGGTAGTGGTGGTACTGGCTACGGCTGTGGTGCTATAGGAACAATAGCTGGAGGCGGAGGAGGAGATGGTTGTACTGGCTCTTGTACTGGTGCCCTATTCTGATTAGCTATTAATTTTGCCAACATTCGCTCAATTCTATTAAACCAAGTGTTAGGACTCTCGGGCTACAGAGGAAGAGCTAGCTCCGGGGAGGGCTGGATATGTCTCAGATGACCCCGTCCCCGTTCGGTACCTCGTCACCTATCACTGATCTGCATTAGAACAACTACAAAATACTTTTAAACACTCGAATCGATTGCATATTCAGACAAGCACAATACTAGAAGGGATGTAAATCATTTTTAATCCGGAAGACACTGTTAGACATCAGGCCAACCTCGCTCTAATACCAATTTAACTGTCACATACCGAATTTAGATATATACCGTACTAATTCCACTTATTTCACATGATTGGGGCTGGGCTGTCTGTAATGTCTTCATTTCACTCATATAGAATATATATACAAGGCAAATTTATTTATTTACATTATGAAATTATTCTTAATTTACATCCCATATATGTATTTACATATATCAGTACCGTACAACAAAGTTTGAATACATAAAAGAAGTAAGTATACCTCAACGGTAACACAAATCCACTTGAGGGATACCTCGTCGAAATCCTCCATGCGAAAGTAAAGATCTACTGAAAATAATCTAGGAGGAGGGGAAAATAGGATGAGCTAATGCCCAATAAGAAATATATATATATATATATAACAAAATTGATACTATGCAGACTATATGCAAGTATTTAAATCATGCACTTAAAATTTATTCATAATGAAATTAAAATATCTTACTCACGAATTTCACCGGAAGGATACTATAGTTAACTAGGAAACCAAATAGAGTATGGAAGGTACTTTGAAGTACTTGTCGTGTCCCGATCCCTAATTTCGACTATAAAGAGTATGATAGAATTAAATCAATCTTATAATTCAATGGGTATTTAGCAAATAATTTTCAAATAAAATTCATAATTTTAAACTCAATAAATCAATTCCAAAATACTCCTCAAACATATATAAAAATTCAATTTCACAAGATTCATATCAAACCATAATTTAAAATCACAAATATCAACAAAATTAATTTATAGAGACAAGGCATCACCCAATAGACTCATGCAATGAGACATATGGCCATAGTCAGAATAAAGTCCTCAGTAGTACTTATCAAGCACCATTCGGGATGTTGATGACGGGATCAAAGTCAATCAGCCCATAAGTCAGTCATACGATCATACACTTATAGTAGCATGTGCCCGTAGGCAACTATGGGGCCAACAGTCTCTAAAAACTATATAAAACATTTTATAGTTGTTCACGGAGATAATTTCATAACACTAAATCTTCAATCACTCCATAAAAGCATATCTTGAAGGTATAAGCAGTTCAAAAATAAAAATTCATAAAATATTCACAATTCAATATTTGGTTCTAAAGATATTCTATTTATCTATAAATAAGTTATAATAACATGCCAGTGCCTTCACGTACATAAAATTCGATAACATGAATTTTTAAATATTGTTTTTTAGTAGAATATGAAAATATGAGATTTCAATAAAAGAAATGAAATCATTTAATAAATCATTCACTACTAACACTCAAAGATATAAAAAGGTTAATTCATAAATTTATCAGAATTTCGACAGCATAATGGCTAGGTATATCCCAACCCTCCTGCACAAAATACTGTAGAAATTCCACAACAGCAGTCCATGATTTCAATTCAATTCATTCCAAAACAATTTCAAGAGATCATTCTTACGATAAAACATGCATCATAGTACCCTTATGTTCATTATATATATCACTTACCTGATAATTTTTTACTGTGCTGCGAAATAGCACCAATGTCCTCCTTAGGTTTCTTAGCTGCAAATTATTATACCAATATTGTCAATCCTCTACATTTTCATTATAAAAATATTTAATATCTTAAAATTATTATACATTGCCTATTGCAGCCTTATTTCGAATCTAATTTCTACCGATACCAAATTCATAACTTTCTCTACATAAGTCCGTTTTCAGTTTCGATTTCGCCTACAGTCTCCTATTAATTTATACATTATTTTAAGACCTTAAATGCATTAAATTGAGCACAATTTCTTCCTCCCCGTCACCATGGCTGAAAGCTTCCTTCTCTCCCATGATTGTATTTTCTTCAAATTCCACCGAAAATCATATTCTATTATTATTTTTTATTTATTCTACATTGAATTTACATCAAACAACATCATGATCATGACTTCCCATGCTTGGCCGAAACCATAAGGAAGTGCATTTCATGGTTTTGGTTTGATATAAGTTTAAATAATTTTCTAGACATCTTAAACACATAGCTAAAAATACTTAAAACAATGAAATATCACAAATTCCCTTAAAATTCTTACCTTGGCCGAATCTTAAGGAAGAGCCTACCCTTTTAATTTTGGCCACTTTGACACTTGATTTTGATGCCAAAATGTAGAGCTCTAAATTCTGCACAAATTTGGTGAAGGAAGTTTTTTATTTCGATGTCTTTTTAGTGAGATTTTTAAGCTTTCTCTCTCTTGGTTCAAGGTGCAACAATAGAGGAGTGAGAGGGAGAAGATGGATGACGAGAAAGGATGAAGAGGCTGCTGGAAAATTCTGATTTTTTAACTTTTCAAAGTGAAAATTACCATTTTGCCCTTAATTATGAAAATTTTGGACTATTTTGCCCTTATGGTTGACTTTGTTGAAAACTATCAGTCTAATCTCCAAAATGTTTCTTTTAGTCACCAATCACATATATTTAACATGTTCTTATGGTCAGAGAAGCTTTCGTGGAAGTTTGACTGGTCATTTGAGCGAAATTACGAAAATACCCTTAATCGTAAAAGCGCATAATTTTCTGTTTCTTCAGGTAATTTAGCCTACCTATTACCATGGCATGGGACTTTCTCACATAAGGATTATTTTACATCTGACACATGATCCAAAGTCAATTTTGTTTGACTGTTATTCGTGAAAATTCTACCGACCCATGTCCTTAATCGTCACTTTTAAATTTGTTTTAAATGCTTCAAAATAACCTAAATAAATAACTTTGAATTGGAATTTCTTACCATTACTTGATTTGGCCCCAAATATTGAGTCTACCAGGTTTCACCTTCATCTAGACACTAGAAGGTTCGTAGGGCCCACCATGTTGTTACCTCTTATACTTGCGAAATACATAGGTGTCATAACGTCTAGGTCCGTGAACCTAACCCGCTAGACTTTAAAACTCTAGGAGTCGCCACCAACCATTCAAACCTAAGGTGTGATTGGTCACTTGTTCTTGTCTAAAGATAAGGTTTGGTCTACGTTCAAAGATTCTTAGACTCGGGAGTACGGTTACGTGTGGGGAAGGATTAACACTCCCACGACGCCCATCCTAGAATGGTACCACTTAGTCTTAGGTTATCTTTTAAATTTGCTTAGGTTAATCTTTAATTTCGATATCCTTAATATTGAAAGATATTTCTAAGTATCCTCCATTAAGCTGGTGGGATAACTTAAAAATCCTTCTCACCTCAAGAGTATTCAAGTAGTTCTATACGACTTGCTTGAAGAGGCTCCTGAAGGAAACCGAAACAACACGCAGCGGAATTTAAATCATTCGGCCTCCACCAAGATCGATTCGGAGAGTTGCCTGATTAGGGTTTCGAGATTTTACCTGACGTTTTCTCTGAATTTTCTGTCGTTGGTCGAGTCACAAGCAGCAACTTTTCGTTCCTGCCTCTACGGTATCCACACGAACGGATCTCACGACTCTTGAACGTCTCACGATCAGAAGCCTTAAAGAGCTTTTTAATTCCTTATAACCGAATTGCTAGCTTCGATTAAAAGGAATGTTTTTTGTTTTCTGTTTTTAAAAGTGCGGCCATGTTTTTTGGAAAAACATCCTTTTTATAGGCAGTAAATTTTACCCTAAAATTTACTGCCAAACAGAACTCTAATCCTACTTAGAATAGGATTAGATATATTCTTAATCCAATTCAGAATAGGATTAGATATATCCTTAATCCAATTCAGAATAGGATTAATTAAGCTCCTCATTGATCCGTTCTAAGTGTGCGACCCAATAGGTTCTCAAAACAATGGCAATGACAAAATTGTCACAGGCAATGAGCGGTATCTAGCAACACATCATTGCTACCCATGTAACGAGAATGTCAATGACTCGACATAACCTTACTCGTGATAGATGTTACCGTGTAGTTTAATCCCTTTATCCTATGATGTCTTGATTAGACACAAGTCATGGAATGTGTCACACTTGTATAGTCTAATCAGCGTTTCTTGATTCCTGAGTAGACTAATTAAACAAATAAAATCAATATCTCATATTGACTTATTCGAGCACGGCCATGCATTTCTTAGTCTCACTCTATCAAAGGGCCCAAGACATCACTCTTGTTATATAAGAGGGATAAATCCTATCTTGATCACTCAACATCCCTCTACATAGATCAAGGCATACCCAATTACTACCTTTATAGTCCATCCTGTTACGAATGACATCTAGCAGCATTAAAGTATGCAATTCTCTATGTTGGGATCTCTGATGATCTCAAGTCAAAGGATCACATACACCATCATCACTATGAGAATCGCTTATGACATTCATATAACAATCCATGTAGCGTTCTCATGGAGGGTCGATCCAGTACATAGTTCTCTAACATATACCTATGTGATGACTTGATATCCTATATCCATGACAATGGTCATCAGTCAACCACATACTAATCTTATCGTATCATTGTTATCCTTGTTCACAATAATATTTGACTAGGGATATTTTAAGAATAGTGTGTTATTACTATTCTAAGGACATTATTATATAAGATTATATTACGCAGTTATAAGACAAATATAATAATGAACTATGATAAATAAAATGTCATGATACATAAAAAAATGCCAAAGTCAATCATCTAATGAATGGTTCTAAGGGCATAATCCAACAATCTCCCACTTGCACTAAGACCATTCACTCATGTATCTAATACCTAGTGACCTAGTGTGACGATCATGTCTCTGCTGCGTCAAAGGCTTCGTCAGTGGGTCGGCGATGTTATCGTCAGTTGGTACTTTGCATATCCTCACATCTCCTCTCTCGATGATATCTCGAATGAGATGGAAGCGCCGTAGTATATGTTTGGATCGTTGGTGAGATCTAGGTTCCTTAGCTTGTGCGATGGCTCCATTGTTGTCACAATAGAGCTCAATCGGATCTACAATGCTAGGAACAACTTCAAGCTCAGTAATGAACTTCCTGATCCAAACAGCCTCCTTAGCAGCTTCAGAGGCAGCTATATACTCAGCCTCTGTTGTAGAATCGGCCACTGTCGCCTGCTTTGAACTCTTCCAGCTCACAGCACCACCATTAAGGCAAACACATAACCAGAACTGATGAATGGCAGATGGTCATCCCATGAGCTCGTTAAAATCCATAGCACCAGCTCTCCACATGTCCTCCAGCGTGTGAATGGTGCGTTCGGGCTAACCGTCAGTCTGCAGATGAAAAACTGTGCTAAAGTTTAGTTAAGATCCCATGGCTTCTTGGAATTATTCCCAAAAATGAGAAGTAAACTTGGAATCTCTATCAAGTGAAATGCTCACTGGAACTCCATGTAGTTTAACAACTTCTTTTACATACAATTCTGCCAAAGCACTAAGTGTGTCCGTAGACTTCATAGTTAGGAAGTGAGCTGACTTCATAAATCTATTCATCAGTTCTGACTTAATCATTATGCTAGTCATCATTCCTAATTTACCTTGAAGGCAAAACATTTAGCTTAAGGCTTGTGATTTACTCAAGTAATTCATACTCTTTATCATCATATAAACCATTATTCCCTTCATACTTTCGGTTTAGAGCATGCGCCACTACAATGGCTCTCCCTAGGTGATATAAAATCTCACCTTCATAATCCTTTAGAAACTTGAACTATTCCTTCAGTCTCATATTCAATTCTCTTTACGAGAATTAGTACTTCTGACAATTATGGTCTATACAAATCTGAAATTTCTTACCATACAAATAATGCCTCTAAGTTTTCATATGATAATCGCACTTGCATTTCATACCATAATAAGCGATATTTATCATTAACAATTTCCAAACGAAACTTCTCTTCTATCTCAATCAGAATTATAGCCGTAATTTATTCACAATGGCTATCTATAATTTCTTTCTTTTGCTCTCTAAATACCCATATACTGATCACATTTTAGACTATTAGCATAGTTCTTTTAATTCATACCCAAAAATGTCCTCTTCTCATAGCATCAAACATGCCTAATGAATGAACATCTTCATTCCCTTATGGCGTTCTAGGGATCCAATAGGAAGGATACTATAGTCGGCTAGGTAACCGAGTAGAGTATGGAAGGTACTTTAGAGTACCTGTCATGTTCCGGTCCCTAGATGCGACTATAGGGAATAATTACCGTCATTGAGATAACTTATCTTTCATATTAATTCTTATTCTTTTCAGAGTAATGCTTTCATAGAATAAAACATTTAAGTAAAATCGACTAATAAAAGTCAATCATCATTCTCATTTAAACTCCTTTTCACATATCACTATATACATCATAAAACTTCATACCAATAAGTACTTCAGAATTCCAACTATCGTTTCTTGTCGATTATTGTATTTCATTAAGTTCAGGACTTCTCTTTTCTACGTCCACGACATAAGTTAAAATCCTTCACAAAATCATACTTACTTTCTATTAACTTCATTTACAATAAGTTAGATAATGCAATATACTTTTACATTATACATCTTCAACATTTACATCATAGTTAACAAGTGTCTTTCCCTTCTCTTCAGCTGTGGCCTTACGCTAGGGTTGGGTAGTCTCTTCCGATTCCTCGTGCACCCTTTGATTCATCTTAGGACAATTCTTAATCATATGTCCATGTTTACCACACCAATAACAAGCCCCAGTAATCCTGCGGCATGCTTGTAACCCATGAAATTTCCCGCAATGCTCACACCTTTGTCTTGTATTCTTAGGTGAGCTAACGGTACTACTAGTTGAATGTCGGGATCTATCATCATTTATCTTGATCCCAATAGCTCTAGGATTCCCTGTACCATAATCATCATAATACTCCCAACTCAATATATATTCCACATAACCATTTAATTTAATTAATAATCATTTTCTCATAATTTACTTACTTACCTATCGAAGCTCTTTCATATGGCCGACATCTCCCAGATGAGCATCTATCTCTCGAGGTTTTCCTTTCTGACTTCCACTTTATCGGTTTCTTACCTTTACTTTGGGCTTGAAAATCAGTTTGATGAAGCTCATAGTCCTACTCACACAATTGAGCCTTACGGACTGTCTCATTATAAGTAGTGATACCCAAGGTATACAACTTAGATCTGATAGGAGGTTTCAATCCTTCTATAAATCTGTATATCTTATATCCTTCACTCCTGATGGTCTCTCGGTCGAATCCGCTTAGAGAAATAAACCTTGACTCATATTGATTTACTGACATTGTCCCTTGAGTCAATTTCAAAATTTCAATCTTCAATCTAGTCTGATCGGTGCATGGGATATACTGCTCAGTAAAGGCCTCTAAAAATCTATCCCACGTAACCTCAACATGTTGGGCTTCCAAAATGGCCCGAGTGGACTGCCACCAATACCCTGCATCATCCACTAACAGGTACGCAGCCAAACCTACCTTTTCCTTCATGGAACATAGCATATACTCGAAAGATCTAGTGACCGCCTTCACCCAATTCACTGCGGCCAACGTGTCCTTATCCCCCTTAAACTTAGGCGGATCCAGCTTCTTATATTCCTTAATTAAGGTCATACTGCAATAAGTCGTGAGATCCCGCCTTTCAATAACTGTGACTTGTGGCGGTAACTCTGTCTGTATTGGTGGGGGCTGTACTATTAGGGTATCCTCTGGTACACTAGTGGCCATGTTTGGGAAGTTCGCCATAAATTGCGTGAACATAATAACCATAGTCTCCATATGCTTCTCCATTTTTGCTAGCCTAGTGTTCGGGCTATGTGGTGGAGATGGAGAAGAAGACTGTGTTGGGGGTGGTTCTACATGACCTCTTCCCCTTCCTCTACCAATACCCCTTCTACTTGAGCTCATTCTGTCGATAAAATCACAAAATTGATCTATTTAGCATAACTTTAACCAGTTATACTATGCATATGAACTCAGACAAGTACATTACATTGGGGATATCTACTATTTCTAGCCTAATGACACCGACAAACATCAGTCTAAACTGCTCTGATACCAATCTGTGACATCCTCGTCACTACCCAAATATCAACTAACTTTTTACTTCACATGCCATTTAACTAGACTTGTTTATCAATGTCATCCTTTCTTTCTTCTTATACGTCATGCTTTATTTCTTATAGCACGATATCCAATTTGCATTAATAAAATTTCTTATATGTATTTACACATGTGTCACATACATCAGGATCTCACATAACTTACATATCCTATATCCCCAAACTTCCTAATATACATTAATGAAATGTTGTACTGTACAATAGTCTGAAGCACATAATACATGAGTATACCTTCAATAGTTATTGGGAAGCGTATCTCGAAGGTACACTATAAGGTCTCAAAAGTAAGCTCCTCTATTTGGAGCGGAATTCACTTCAGGTAATCTGTATAAAAAAAAGTTCGTAAAATGGTGAGTTTACGCTCAGTAAGAAATAAATGTAAAAGAACGTACTATGCCACTATATGCAGTTTTCCTGCTTGGCTCTATAATGTCATGTAAAATCATTATAAAACATGTATCATATAATTTCTTCAAATATCATATACATCTAATATCAAATAAGTCAAATACTCTCAATTTCCTTTTAATTCACTTGAAATCATATTTGCAAATACAATTAACTTCAATTTCAAATAACTTCAAATACTTTCAAATACTTTCTTATGAAATCACTTGCAAATATTCAAATAACTCAAATATATTCATATACTTCAAATACTTTCATATGTATCAATTCACTTGGAATTGAACATACAAATAACCTTCAAATACTTATGGAGACATTTGACACCCAATAAAATCATGCACCAAATAAATCCCGTAAGGGATGCACATATAAAGTGGCGTACCCACGCATGGGCCAGGGATCCTCCCCTAAGCCAAAACATAAGAGACATATGGCCATTGTCTATAGACCACAGTGAACACTAGTCAGGTGACATCTGTGGACCGAGGCCCCCCCCCTGAAAAAAAAAAAACCTTAATTAGACATGTTATGGTTCCTCAGCCCAAATACACATAACACATAATCTTAGGGACTTGATCAGAGTCCCTTCAACACATATTGATAGTGCATAATCATTAAGTGGTTCATTGTCTCAAAACATTAGGTAGCAAAACTACTTCTTAGAAAACAATTGCCTTCCAATAAACATTCTTATATACTTTAATGATAATTCAAATACATTTATATAAGTAATATAAAATTATTATTTTCAAAAGGGGCAGTTGACTGTTATTTTAGGGCAGTCGACTGCTATAGCATAAATAAATTTTATAAATTTATTTTCTTTTTGCATTTAAATTATTTAAAATTTTCAAATATACTTAGGGCAGTCGACTGGTCAAATAGGGCAGTCGACTGGTCCGCAAACAGAAACTTTTTCGAGAAAATGCAGTCGGCTGGCTCTTTGGCGGTCGACTGGTTTGCAAACAGAATGCTTCTGGAAAAATGGCAGTCGACTGCTATATAGGGCAGTCGGCTGCTTTAGGTCGGTTTCGGAAAAAGTTACGTCACGACTGTCTCTGAGCAGTCAGCTGCTATTTACAGCAGTCGGCTGCCCCGAGCCAAATCGTAACTGGGCGAAAACCGTGATTTTAAACCTTCCTGCACTTAAAACAGCTTTTGTTTCAAACCACATATGCAACCAAAAAGGAACATAGTCTCCCTACGTCCGTTACACATATTCCTTACCCTCGATTCACTTTGAATATGCAAATTCCTTGGTTGCACCAATTCTTGCCTTTTACTTCCTCAAAGCTGCATAATTCATAACAAATCAAACCTTTAAGAAACCTTTATAACTATGCTCTACCAACTCAACTTAACTCCAAACCATAAATAGAATTGAGAAAATCAACTTCTATCCTTACCTTTGTTATTCATCAAAATTTCAGAATTTCAGATCTCTTCACTTCCTTGGATTCAATCCACCAAACTTCAGATATAGCTTAAACTAGTGATGAGGAGTATTTTTAGTTTAAATAAGCTTAGCGATTTGATGAAAGGAGATGATGGTTTGTCAAGGCAACTATGGAGGAAACTTAAGGAATTCTGGAAATGAAGGAGAGGCAACGAGAGGGAGGGCTGGGAGTGTTGCTGCCGATTGGTGATGGCTAAAGATGGTGACTCATGCCATTTCATTTAATGCCATCCTTATCTCATAATCATCTCATCTCAGCCATGCTTCCTTTTTGACTATGCTTTTGACCCTTCTTTGACCATTTAATTCCTTTTTCTTCCATTCATATCAGCCACATCTCAATTAACTAACTAAAAATTCTGATATCTATTTTATCATCCAATTAAATCATTTCCTCTTAGCCCTTAACCTTTTGGCTCTTTAACTCTTTGACCATCATTATTTGACCATTCATTTAATTGGTCTCTTTTCTTCCATATAACACTTGGCTTTAATTACACTTAATTTTCTGATATTAATTCTTTTCTCATACTTTAAATATTTTCCTGATATCAAAATAATTTCTTTGACTAATTGACTATCAATTTCATTATTCCTTCATATGTCTCATACATCAGAACTTTACATTTATTTAATTATTTCAGCTGGAATTCTTCACAACTATAAGAAAATTACATGAAATTAGGGGATTTCACAGAATAAGTATTCCCTACCCATGATTGATGATTTATCCAATCAACAGGATGCATAGGCTTTTCCTAAGATTGACCTACCATTCCATTAACAAGATTAATGCATACGCATGTTAAATTTAAGTGGGCAGATGTGTGTGAGAATATTGTCCAAGAGTTGAAGTGGAATTTACTTTTATGAAGAGAAATTCTGTGGTGTACAGACAATAAGAGTCTGAAGTATCTTACCTTATAATGAGAGCTAAATATGAGATAACGGAGATGGGTAAAGCTGTTAAAGGATCTAGATTATGAAATTTTGCTAAAACTGGTGGCAGATGTGTTGAGTAGAAAGAATGTCAAAATAGTAACTTAATTGAGGGTCTGAAAGCATAATTTATTGGAATAGTTTTTGAGCCTCGGTTCAAATGTGATTTCCTCTGAGAGATATTGATTTACAGTTATTTTTGAATTGAATTGAATGAGATGGACAGGATCGGAAATGCTCAGAGGAATGATGCTTATTGCCTAGAGAATGTCAATGGAGGCAGATAAGTGTATAGTCAGATTTTGAAATTAATGCTAATAGTATATTGAGGTTCAGAGATGGAATAGTATTTCCGATAACTAACAATTAAAGAATCTAATTTGTTAGAGACAACACCTCTAGGTTTATTCTGCGTTCAAGTAGTGTCAAAATGTACCGAATTATATAAGTGTATGGCGAATTATAATGAAATGGGACACCATGAAATTGTCGTTAGATGTCTTATATGTAAACAGATGAAGGTTAAATATTTGAAAACTTGCAGAGTTGCTATAGCCTTTACCAATTTCAATGTGGAAAATGGGAATATATTTTGATGAGCTTCATGAGGATTTTATCAAGGATCCGAAAGATCATAAAATTTTATGAGTGAATATGGAAAGATTGACGACGTCTGTCCACTTCTTCCTTCCTATTAGATCTACTGATTCCCTCAGTGCCTTAGTCGATGTATATGTCAATGATAACTCTATGAAAATAGAGTTATTTTAGTACTTTATTGATTAATAATTATTTAATTCCCTCATTATTTTATTAATTATTCCTCTAATTTTATTAAATTCCTCATGTTTTGCAAAAAAAAAATTTTAGATGAATTTCAGTCTTTTCGGTAGAAAATAGACTGAAATGGACAAGAAAGGAGATTGGACCACTACAAGACAAGGAAGCATGACTCTTCATTTTCTCTCTCATCTTTTGACATCTAGCATGCCACATGTCATCATCCTACTCACTCTTAGTGGATAAGAATCAAAGACACATGCCAACACATAGAGGACACATACCCTTGCCACCTTGTATGCTTATGTGGATTAGAAGACAAAAAAGAAGGTGCTAGAAGGGATGAGATGTTCATGGCTGATGTGAGCACTTAAATGACATGGAAATATCTACTTTGAAGAGCCAAGGACATGAAGACAAGTGGCAATTAATACCAACTCATCTAGGATAGAAAATTACCATTGTATCCCTAGGTTAAGTGACTATATAAGCAACTTTATAAGACCTAACCAAGGGGGGCTGCCTAGGGTTTCTTATATTTACTTTTCCAGCAACTTTTCTTTCTTTACAAGTTTAGAGCAGCCACCATTTTTATTTCCTTAATGTTCTTTACATTTTTGCAATTTAAATACAAGTTTTCATGATGCTTTCCTTTACTCTTTACTACATTCTTGCACTCTTTACTTAAGCTTTCTGTTTCTTTAAATTTTCAGCAACTATATTCATCTTCTACTCTTTCTTTTTCTTTTGTTTTGGTTCATGATTGAGTCCCATGATCATAGGAGCTTAAGAGGTTGAAAAACTACCTCCATAGCTCTTGTGAGGGAGCTTGGTCCATAGCTTCCTTTGCAATTTTTATTTTATGCTTTTAAATGTCTAAATGATTTTTTAGTATTTTTATTCTACTGTTTTATGGGTCTAGTTTAATGGGTTAAAGCAGTTTTTAAAAATCTTTTAAAACAAAAATACAAAAAATATTTAAAGTAGGATATGTAGGAAGTTGGTCTTATTTTAGGCTAGTCTAGAGTAGGTATTTTTACTTTCCGTTTTTAAACTTTAAAATGATTTATTTTTATTTTTATTCTACTGAGTTAGGAGTCTAGTTTATTGGGTTTAAACAGTTTTTGAATACCTTTTTAAACAAAAATATGAAAAATGATCAAAGTAGGGTAGGTTAGCTTAGGTGTTACTTGGTGCTAGTGTGCATTTTTGGCTTTCTGTTTTGTGGTCAGCATTAGGCGTTAGTTTTAGGGGTCTTTAGGTTCTGTTTTAAGTCCTTCATAATGTCATTTAGTGAGTCTTTAAATGGATTAAAGTTTCATGCAATTAAGAGTAGTGTTCATTAGGTGTTTGATTTAATTTGCATAAGCATTACATTAGTTGTTTCATTACATTCTGTTTTAGAAATTTCAGGTCTGTTTTGGCGTTAATCTTAGGGTGTTTTAAGGTCTGATTTTGTTTCATTTCAAATGTCATTTAAGTGTCTTAAGTTCACATTAGGATCATATATTAATTAGGTAAATTTAGGGGTTACATTAGATTAGTTTTAATAGCCATTTCATATTCATGTATATATGTTCTGTTTCCTTATCAGTTTTTTTTTTTTAACTTACTGTTTGTGGTCATTTAGGCTGCTGTTTTGATTGCATTTAATGGTCATTTAGGAGTCTTAAATACATACCAAGGTCATATAGTAATGAGGTGATTTTTAGGATTAGTTTTGATAACACTTTTGCATTAATTTCCTGAACAGTTTTTAAGTTGCCGTTTGAATTTATAGATGCTGTTTGGTCATTAATTTAGGTTCATTTCAGTAGTTTTAATGCATGTAATTGTTAAGAATTCATATATGCATTTTTAGGAAGCATTAGTATAATTTTCTAGCATTTTGCATAGCATTTTTAATTTTCATATAGCATTAGGCGTCCTTAGTCTAGGTCGCTGTCCAGAATTTTATATTTGCTGTTTTTGGTGTCATTTAAGTCATGTTCAATTAATTTTAAGTTATTTTAGGTTCATTTACTTAGTGATTTAAGTGTAGGTTAAGTTAGATTAATTTTCATGAGCATTTAGATACATTTTTAGATTAGTTTTGCATTAAATTTCAAATCTGTCCATCACAATTATTAATGATTTGTATTTTTGTTTCTTTTCTTTTGCAGTTATTTTGTTTTCATCATTTCCATTGTAAGTATTTCTTATTTTTTTATTTCATTTTATTTTAATTTTGTTATTTTCATTTATTTTATTTTATTTTATTTTATTAATTCCATTTATTTTATTTTATTTTGTTAGCCATTATAGATCACCCATATAATCAAACCTTTATAATTTGCTAGGATATACCTTAGGGAATAGTATCCAATACTTAGCTAGCCTTTGCAACACCAGTCTTTGAGGGACGATATTTTCCGGACTCACCTCCGTATTACTTGAAGACCACGTACACTTGCGTGCAGATACCTTATAGGGTCGACAGTCAGCGAGATAGTGCGATTGTTAGATGTTCCAAGAGTGTTATTGTTGATAGGGATCTCCATCTACTTCCCAATTTGGGAGAGATTTTAAGAGGTAATGGAGTTCCAATTAAACTTCAGCACTGCTTCTCATCCACAGATTGACAGATAGTCCGAGCATACTATCTAAATGCTTGAGAATGTGTTGAAAGCGTGTACTTTGGCTTTTAAAAGCTCCTGAAATGATCACTTTCCACTTAAATTGGTTAGTATCGGCAAGGCATCACATTATACGTGGAGTGGTAACTGATTTAAATTTCCAATTATATCAAAAGAAGTGGGAAATCAGAAAGTTACTTACTTCTGGCTGGGTAGAACAAGCTTCTTGTAATGTATGGATTATTTGGAATAAACCGTAAATTGCACAAAGTTGGTAGAAGGTTATGCAGATATCAAATGCCAAACCCCAAAATCTTCAATTGGAGACTCTATATTTTAGAAAGCGCGTTGGTGGTAGCACTCAAAAGAGAAAAACTATATGAGAATTAGAACGCCTAAAGTACATAAGCTATTTCAATGACTGGTCTGGATGAAATTTGGAGGACCAAATTTCCTAAAGGTGAGAAGGAATGTGAGAACCGTTTCTACTATTACTGTACATGGGTTAGATGTAAAATTTTTAATTAAATTCTATGTAATTAGTCAAATATAAGTAAGATAGTGATGTGGACCCTACTTGTTTTAAAGTGCTCATATGGTCATAAGACTGATGAAATAGTGTGTGGAGGGTTTAATAAATATAATGTGAAATTTTTGAGATCAAAATCTCTTATTTATATTATTTTTGGGAAATGTGTCAACAAATTAGAAAATGACGATTACGTCCCAAGGGTATTTTCGTAAATTGTGCTCAAACTAAAATGAATTTGGATGAAGTAAAAATATCATGATATTTTATATGAAAAGAAGTTTAAGATAGTGTCAATAGATTTATCGAATCGGTGGTTGAATTAGAAAATTACGCGATTGACCCGATAGGGGTAATTTCATAATTTCACATTTTTGGTGAACCGCGCGTCGATGAAACCACCATGATTCATCAAAATACACTCAATAAGAATTTTTGGTGATAGAATCTGAATTTTTGGAGTGTAATTACATAGTTAAAAAAATTACGGAAGCTTAAGGGCACTTTTGTCCGAAAATTTCATAACTAAGGACATTTTTGTAATTTTGCCCTCATCTAGAATTCTCTAAATAATTCCTCCCACACCTGCCGGCCACTATTCATCATCTTTTTCCTCATGCCTCACGTCCTCCATAGCCAAGAAAGATAGAAAAAGAAAAAGCTTTCTAAACCTGACTAAAACAACCTTATCTCACTAAAGTGTCTTCGTCAAAATTGTCCTACTCATCAAGCTCTATCTACCCATTCCAAAATCTCATTAAATAAGTGAATATATCAAGAGAAAATAGGACTTGAAGTTTCGGTCAAAGGTAAGCCTCCCACATGCATGAAGTTTCATTTGATTTTAATGATAGATTTTGATGTTTTCAAGCATGCTAAACATGAATCTAGTGTTAGTTTTGTTTAAATCTCATTGAATCATGCTCAATGTACATCTTGGGGTTTCGGTCTTGAGAATAGCGTAAGGAATTCATGTGGTTTGATGCATGAAAATGGTGTTAAGTGGGAGAATGAACATGTATAAACATGAATTAAGTGATAAAATGATGAAATTCCATGAATTTTGGCAAGATGGTGAATTCGGTTAAACTAAGGGGAGGTGGAATTGTGCTGCATTTTGATGAATCTGGAATGCCATGTGAATGTAGAAATTATGAGGAATTCACCGGTGCAATCAGAATTAAAATCGGACTTAAAATGGAGAAGTTGTGATTTAGCACCGGTATAATTTATATTGGTTTAATATTTCTAGTGTATAATGTGGCTACAATTATTGAAAGAAATTAGTTTAAAAATTAAGTTGAGGATAATAAATATTTTGGTGAATTTCTTTGCAGCCCGGGAGAATTAGGTTTCGTGTGGTGTTATCAGTGAAGTTACCAAAGTCAGACAGGTAAGGGATGCATGTGTAGACTATAGGAATATTATGGATGCATGGTTTCGATGCAAATAATTTTATGAGAATATTTTGGAAATGAAATTCCTTGAAAATTGTGCAAATTGTGATTTTTGGCTGGAATTGAACTGTGTTTAAAATGCAAGTAGGTTAGGTAAATAGCAGCTGTTATGCTGCTAAAATTTCTCAGAAATTTTTCTAAAAATATCATGAAATATTTTAGTGCATTATGGAGTGAATTCCTAGCTTAGAAATTAAATATTTAATATTTTTCACAAAATATGAATTTATAGAAAAATAATATTTAAATATTCATGAAAAAGAATTTTATTGAAATAAAGTTACCAATGTGTTCTTACAGGTGTTTCACAATGAAATAGTGTATTTACGAAATTTAATATTAGATTTGGAAGTTAAATATTTAATATTTTCCATAAAGTGTGAAATTACTGAAAAGTAATATTTAAATATTCATGACATTGATTTCCACCGAAGGGGGGGGGGGGGGGGGGGGGGGGGGGGGGGGGGGAGGAAAGTATTGAAATTTGTGTATATGTATTTTACGATGAAATAGAATATTTATGAAAATTATTACTATAGTGTGAATATTTTGTAAGACTGTTTTCATCATACTGTATACTGTGTGATTTTATACCTTTATGGAGTTTTGAAGATAATATCTACTTTTATTAAATACCATAAAGGTGATGTGATTACTTATAAACTGTTTTGAGATTGATAGGCTCCCGTATCATGCTCATGTGTTAATGTGTATTATCTGTGTGAAGCTGTTGATACTAATCCTATCTTTAACATCATAATGTGAAATTTTCCATAAAGTGTGAAATTACTGAAATGTAATATTTAAATATTCATGACATTGATTTCCACCGAAATGAAAGTATTGAAATGTGTGTATATGTGTTTTACGATGAAATAGAATATTTATGAAAATTATTACTATAGTGTGAATATTTTGTAAGACTGTTTTCATCATACTGTATACTGTGTGATTTTATACCTTTATGGAGTTTTGAAGATAATATCTACTTTTATTAAATTCCATAAAGGTGATGTGATTACTTATAAACTGTTTTGAGATTGATAGGCTCCCGTATCATGCTCATGTGTTAATGTGTATTATCTGTGTGAAGCTGTTGATACTAATCCTATCTTCAACATCATAATGTCACTTGATCAGTGTATACTGAGGACATCTATAGACTATGGCCATATGTCTCACGTGCTTACTGTTATTGTTCCCTACGGGGATTATAGCATGATATATTTTGAGTGATGCTTGGTCTCCACCATTTTACTGTGATATTAAAGCTGTTTTACTGCAATGGTATTATGAAATCATAAATATTTACCGACGTGATTTCTGTGAAATGTGTGATTATTTCTAAATGGTTTAATGTACTAAATCATGTGCAGTACGAATTATGAAACTTTTATCTATATATGTGAAATGTGTTTAAATGTGATTTTGTGATTTCTTAATCTAATATTTTAATTGTGATTAAATATGAACATTATATTATTTATTTAAATATTTTAATTTATGAAAGTATTGATTTGAAATTCATTTATGAAAATGTTACAGAATGATGTTTTTTTTTCAATTATCAATAATTACTCCCTATAGTAGCTTCTAGGTTTCGGGACACGACAGGTATTCTAAAATACCTTTCATAGTCCATCCAGATTTCTAGCCGACTATAGTATCCTTCATTTACTGTCCCTAGTATACTGATAGGAAATAAATGCTTTTAAATGCATATAGATTTCATAATATCAGTTCTGCATACAATTTTCTTACTGAGCACATTTTGCTCACCCCTTATTTTTCTCACTCCTCAGATTAGCTGCAGTAATTGTTTGAGGTACTTTTCGAAGAAGTCTAGCTGCTTTTATTATCCTGAAGCAATGACTATTGGATCCTGGAGGTACATTTACTTTCCTTTATATATTCAGACATATTTGTACAGTACTACTTTATTGTAAACTATATTCAGGGGATGTAAATATTGAAGAATTATTGTTCTGTAAACATTTCTATTTTATAAAATCGAATAAATCATATTTTTGAAAACTGTATTACTATTAATATAGTTTATGATAAAGACATTGCAGACAACCCAACTATCACTATGTATGTGAAAATGCGATGAATATTGTATATGCAGACTGTGGCAATCTTCTCCTTTATTTGTATACAGAGGAGAAGAGAAAGGGGATCGGGTTATCTTGATTCCCTTTTCTTCTTTTTTTTCCTTTATTTATTTATATATTTATTATTATTATTATTATTTATTAATATATTTAAGACAAATATATTATAAACATATTTTCTATTAATACTATATAAATGTACTTTTTATTAACAATTATATATATATATATATATATATAGTCTTGACATATAGTATGTATACATATATATTTTTATATATTTAAAATTTATACTTACAATATAACTAATATATTAAAAACATATATATATATATATATGTATATATAAAATTTATACTTTATATATATAATCTTTAAAACATGTATTTATCCATTTTATTGTTTATTAATATATATTTATATATATACTCTAATTCAAAATAATATTTATTGTTCATATATGTACATATATATTTGTACATATATATATTAATATATTTATATACATACAGATATATAAATATATATACATTTTGAATTTTGAATTTCTTAATACCCAAATTAAATTCCTAAATATTAAGTCTCCAACCTGTTAATTGATCAAATACCATAATTCAAAATATTCCAATCTCATAAATAAATTTATTTATTTACTTTAACTTATCTATTAAGATTTGAAATTAAATTTACAGATAACTAATTCCAAAAATGGTAAAATTCAATGTTATCACATCCTTTCCACTTTTAAAGAATTTGGTCCTCCAAATTCGATGCCACTACTTCAATGGTTCACTGATCCTATTCATTTGTATCGCTACTATACTCAAATATTTGTCAATCAATGCTTATTCTTAACAATCAATTCTTTCACTTATTTATGCTAACACTTCAATATTTACATAATCCATTAGCAATTCTCTTAAATCTTTCAATCCTCCTCAATTTATGTATCAATCATATCCTATACGATCATTCTATTATCTTCAAAGTAAAACATATTTCCATCATCCATTTTCAATCATTTAATACTTACCTCATCCATTCATGTCGACCTTTCTATATCATTCATTAACTATTCTATTGCATTCCTTTTATTTTCATCAGTCCCCATACCACTCATATCCTTTACAATCATTCTATCATCTCCAAACAAACACAATTTTTATCAATCACTTCTGATCATTCAGTGCCTATCTCCATAATACTTCCATACAATATCTATGATATTCCATCATATACCTTAATCCATTATCAATTTTCCTTATAGATCAGCATTTCGTTCTATTTTCTAACTATTTTTTGCAATTTATATCAGATAATCATAGCAATGTGGAATGTAAATCAACCCTAACTTACTTATACAAACACGTACTAGGCAAACCTTGCTTTGATACCACTTTTATCACGCCTAAAAATGTAAATTTTCGAACCAAATTTTTTTTATGAAACACTTATTCACATTCGATTAATTACAATTATACGTTTTGCATTCGGTGTTGGTGTTAGTGTAAGTTCTACCTATAACTTTTGATATTATTAATCCTTATACCATTAGAATAATTTATCTATGATTGTTAAATAAGAAATTAGAGTATAAATCACCATATAAAATTTATACTTTCATTAATATCAACTTATTACAAGTACATTTCAACTAATTCTTGTACATTTCTTGACCTTACGCTATACAATTTACATCCCGTACTTAAATATAATTGCTGTGCATACACATGTATGAATATAAAAGCCTAACACTTAAGATATACCTTCTCACTTGGTCGCTTAGACTTCTAGAAATTTTCTTCGTTCTACCTTACAGCAGTAGTTCCCTCGTATACCAATGAGCTATCTGAGATGGTAAGTAAGGGGGTGAGCTTGGGGAAGCCCAGTAAGAAATTCATATGAAAGAACTGATACTATGAAATCTATATGCATAAAATCATTTAATTCCTAGTAGTGCATTAAGGGACATTTAGGAAAGATACTATAATCGGCTAGGAAACCGGATAGAGCATTGGAGGATACTTTGAAGTACCTTTCACATCTCAGTCCCTAGTTCCGACTATAAAGATTTAAATAGTTGATGATGTGCAAAATAGTATAATCATTTAAAATAATACCATGCAGTCTTTCAATTTATAACAATATATAAAACATTTTAAATAAATCAATTCAATAACAATTCAGTATGGGATTCCAGTAAACAATGTAGTAAACGATTTGAAACCACAGTGCAGTCAATATTTAAACCATTCAGTAAACGTGTATAGCTCAATAAGCATTTATAAATAATCATTAGCAGTGTTGTTGTCATTTAGGTAAACAATTTAATAAATTCTCCGTAAACAATTTAATAAATTCTCCGTAAACAGTATAATAAATCAATTATTAGTGAACAGTAGCAGAATTAGAAATCATGTTTGATAAGCAAAAACAATTTTAAAATCTGTAATATATATAATTTAATTCTGAGAGTATTTGTCGCCCCAGCTAAAATAGTGGAGACAAGACAACACCTAATGACTCATGCATGGTGACAAATGGCCATAGTCTAAAAGTTGTCCACAGATGTGCAAGGGTTAGGTGTCATCTAGGACACTAAATGATGGGACCAAGATCATTCAACTATAGTAACAGTAGGGGTGCATGTGCTCGTAAGCAGCTATAGGGCCAACAGTCTCAAAAACAGTTTGTAAAACAATTCATTACAGTTTATGGAGATAAGTTCAATAACATATACCTTCAGTCAGTCTATAAAAGCATAGTTTAAAAATAATGAGCAGTTTAATAATTAAAATTTTTAAATATTCATAGTTCAATATCTAGTTCTCAAAACATTCTATTCACGCATAAATAAGATATAAAAACATGCAAATGCCCTTACGTACGCAAAATGTAACAATATGAATTTTTAAATATTAGATTTCAATTTTCGGTATGCATATAAGGCATTTGATACAGTTTATGGAGATAAGTTCAATAACATATACCTTCAGTCAGTCCATAAAAGCATAGTTTAAAAATAATGAGCAGTTTAATAATTAAAATTTTCAAATATTCATAGTTCAATATCTAGTTCTCAAAACATTCTATTCACGCATAAATAAGATATAAAAACATGCAAATGCCCTTACATACGCAAAATGTGACAATATGAATTTTTAAATATTAGATTTCAATTTTTTGGTATACATATAAGGCATTTGAGATAGCATAAATTCAATACCTATTAAATTCTCATTTTAAGCATTCAAACACATGCCAAAAATATAATTCTATGGATTTCTTAAAAATTTTGACAGCATAACAGCTGTTTCTAACCTAGCCTCCCTATAGGAAAACGCAGTTTATAATACCAACCACAGTTTCAAAATCCAATCCATTTCATCTCAAAACCATTCATAAAATCATTTTCAACATCAATATGCATTTGCAATATCCCTACATCATCCAAACTCATTCCTTACCAATTAGTGTCATGCCATTTCTTACAGTCCCGTTTGCAGCACCAAGCTAGTAGGCAATCCCATATTTTGTCACATCCCGTGACCATATTTTTCATGTATTTCTATACAACTTATCCGGTTGGGCTGTCTGTGATACTTCACTTTTCATATTCATTTAACTATTAAATATAAAATTCATAATATCAATTACATCCCCTATCTTAATTCTCAAGAAAGTAGTACTGAAAGTAAGTCTAAATACAAAAAATAAATGATCATACCTCATATTATAAATCAAGCTGTCGCAATGTCCCCAAATGCACAGCCGAAATGCTTGTATGTCAGATCTCTTAGTCCTCGAAAATTTGAAATGTTAATATGGGGAGTGAGTGAGCAAACCATGGCTCAGTAAGAGAGTTATATGCAACACTTGATATTCAGCTACCTATATGCTGAAAATAATTTTTTCACTTTCTTTAAATCTTCCTAGCTGGCTCTAGGCTCGCATGTAGGAAGGATACTACAGTCGGCTAGGGATCCGAATGGAGTAAGGCAGGTATTTTGAAATACCTATCTTGTCCCGGAACCTAGAAGCAACTGTAGAGAGTACTATATAAATTGTTCTCAAAACGATTTAATATTCGTTTTTCATAGAGTAAACCATTTATTTCTCTTCACTTCATTATGTTTTAAAACACGTAACAGCTCAGTAGTAAAACAGTGGTTTAGGATAAACCATTTGGTAATTATTTCTATTTTCGAAATAATTTTCAATGTTATTCTTTTTTAATAAACATTCATTTCTCTTTAATTCAGTAACCGTATCTTATAGTTCAATAAAACAGTAATATTCAATACAGTACCACTCGGTAAAACAGTATCTTGATACGGTTCAGTCAGTAAACAGTAAATAGTAGCTACCAATTCAGTAAACAGTAAATAGTAGCTACCAATTCAGTAAACAGTATACGGTAGCTTTCAGTTCAGTATCATGGAGACCAGGCAACACCCTAAATATATCATGCTATAATAATATCATTCCTAATAGGGGAAACACATGAGATCTATGGCCATAGTCTATGGGGTCCTCAGTGTGCACTGATCAAGTGTCCACTGGGACGCTGATAATAGGATCAGTATCTATCAGCACTAACACGTGACACGTGAGCATGATATGGGGCCTAACAGTCTCAAAACAGTAAACACGTGATATAAACCCCATTTATGAAATCAATTTTATTGAATATAAATTCAATCAATCCACAAATATTCATAGGGAAACTATTTTCATCTTATGAATCATAATTTATAAAATATTCATATTGGGGTCATCATTCCCGAAAATGTTCTAAACGTTATAGAACAGTATAAATCACATTTTCCATACAGTGAAAACAATTTATAAAATAATCACTGTAAAATATAAAAGGTCATAACTGTTCTTTTTCACCGTAAAACATATACGCACGCTTTTCCGTGCTTTCTATCGAAAACATGATTTTCAAAGTTATTGGGATTCAAATCAATTATTTTTATGATTTATGGAAAATTAAAATATTTATTTTCCAAATCAACACTCCCGTCCCGTGTTTTCTCTGTAAACACTTGCGGAGACCTTTTAGTCTCAAAACACTGTTTTCCACCTTTAATTACCTTTATGGAATTTTCTATAAACACTTATTTTCACAATTGAACCCATAAAGGTTATTTATAAAATCAAGTGAATATTTGAAGAAAAATTAGTAAAATATTCACTTTGGTCCTTTTCATTTTTCACCTCATTTCACGTGAAATATCACCTATCGGGATAAATTTAGGTGATTTCCTTTTTCACCATTTTCAAAAACATGAATATTTTAAAATTAATTTTCAATATATTCATGTTTTATGAAAACTAATCGATTTCTCGATTTTCGTGTTGGAAATCATCTCTCGTAATGTAAAATCATTTATTATGATTTTCAGTAATTTTTTAAGATTTTTTGGCAGTATAACGGCTACCGATTGGCTAGCCTCCTACACGGAAAAAACAGTTTATATTTTCAACCGGTAAATCACCACAACTTTCCAACCAATCATTGTCAACAGCATTTATAAAATTAAATGCGTATTTAAAACATGCATACTGAATATCCTTACAAGCTACACATCCCTCCCTTACCTATTTCGGGTCGGCGATTGCCTTTCGAAGGTCGCGCCCGTGTTCACCTTGCCCGATTCCATCGGCTTGGTTATCGAGGGAATTTTCTGAAAATTAAATTCTAAATTTTAGAATTTTGCATAATTATTTAAATAACTAAATTATTTAAATAATTTAACACTTTCTGGGATTTCTTACCGATTCTCGTAATTTTTGAATTCTCGGGAATTCTCCAAATTCCCGGAATTCCTTTCCTCTTTCTCTTCTTTCTTCTTTTCCCCTTTTCTTTCTTTTTCTCTTTTCTTTTCTTTTTCTTTTCCTTTTTCCCTTTTCCTTTCTTTTTTTTTCTTCCTTTCTTTTCCTTTGCTAGCTAGACCGGTTCAAACCGGTCAGTCTCTCCTCACCACCGGTTCTCCTTCGTGGCCGGTTCTCCGACAGTTCGGTGGCCCCTCAGCTGGCCGGCACCACGGCGAAGCTGGATCTGGCCTCCGTTCCTCCCGAATCGACGACACGGCGGGGGATCGAGTCGGTTTTGCCTCGGTTTCTTCTCCTCCTCCGTCTGCCTTCCTCCGCCGTCGTTGGCCTCACCAGTGGCTCTCTTCTCCTTCCCCTCACCTCCGTCGAGGTCGAGGTGGCTGTGGCGGTGCCAAGATCGGCCGGCACCGCCGTTCTTCTCCTATCTCTTTTGATTTCCGCCGGTTTCCTTCGATTTTTCCTTCCCTGTCGCCGGCGATCTTTCTCTTCCCCATCTCGCCGGCCTCTCTCCTTTGCCTCTCTTACTTTCTTTATTGCCGATGGCGGCAACGGTTGCTGCCGTCGGCTTGGCTGGGAAGGGATCGGGCCCTGTCCCGATTCCTTCTCTTCTTTTTCTTTCTGTTCCCTTTTTTTTATTTAATTCATTTAATTATATATACATATATATTGTGAGATCCCTAATTTTCATGTATTCTTCCATGTATGTATAATATTCTAAGTAAATATGATAAAATGAATATGAAGTTGATGTGTAATTGAGGTATGAATAAGGTATGGTTGATGTATGGAACATAGAAGAAATAATAAAGTTGAATGTCAATAAGTCAAATGAAGCATGTTGATATCAGAAATTTAATTAAGCATGAGAAAAGAATTAAAATCAGGATTTTTGGATTGGTGAATTAATGAATGGCTGAGATGAGAAGGAGAAAAAGAAGAATTAAATGGTCAAAGGGATAGGTCAAGGGCTGAGATGATTAATGAGATGAGCATGCATTAAATGCATCTTGCATGACTCACCCTCATCATCTCATCACCAACGTCAGCCACTCTTCTTCCCAGCTCTCCCTCTCGTTCCATCCAAACTTCCAAGTTTCCATTCCAAGCTCCTTGCTAAACCACCTTACTCCCTCACCAATTCACTATGTTCATGTAACGAAAAATAATCCTTGTCGTTAGACTAGGAGATATCCAAAGTTTGATAGAGTGAATCCAAGTATTGAAGGAGATCTTAACATCAGAAATTTTGGTCTCTAGTGAAGGTAAGAGAAGAGGATGATTCTTACAATTTGGTTCATGATAAGGAGTTGTACTGAGTTAGTAGGACATGTGTATGTTGTTTAATTTGAGGTTTGAAATGGTATGATGATTTCAGGTTGAAGAAGTGAAAAGCTAGGGTTAAAGCATCAAGTGATTTCGCGTTTCCGAAGGAATCAAGGTAAGGAAATTATGTAACGGACGTAAGGCGGCTATGTCCGCATAATTTATGATGTGTGTATGTGATTTGGAAAGAAACATCAGCTGGTTTTGTGCAGGAAAAGATGCAATTTCGGACTTGTCTCCTAGTACTAATTAGGTTAGGAGCAGCCGACTGCCTTAAGTAGCAACCGACTGCCTAGAGACAACAAAAACGTCGTTTTCCGAAAACCGATGCAAACCAGTCGACTGCTATGTAAGCCAGTCGACTGCTATTTTCCCAGAAGTATTCTGTTTCAAACCAGTCGACTGCTATATGAGACAGTCGACTGCTATTTTTCAAGATTCATTCTGTTTCAAACCAGTCGACTGCCTATAGAACCAGTCGACTGCTATTTTTCGAGATGTATTCTGTTTCGAAAACAGTCGACTGCTATATGGGCCAGTCGACTGCTATTTCTTAAGAAGCATTCTGTCTGAAAACCAGTCGACTGCTATATTGACCAGTCGACTGCCCTCTTGTATTTTCAAATATGAAAATACCGAAATTTAAATGAAAATAATTTCGAGAAAGGAAGTTATGAAGTAGCAGCCGACTGCCCTATAAGACCAGTCGACTGCCATGCATGAAAAGAGCTTTCAAGCTTAAGTTATTTAAACACAAAAGTGTTTTCTGAAAAAAGTATAATATAATGTTTTGAGACTATGGACTGCGTAATGATTATGCATTTCTGATGGCTGGGTGACTCTGATCAAGTCCTCAGTAATATGTATGTTGAGCGAGGAACCCTAGTCCGGTCCTCAATCCCACATGTGACACCTGACAAGTGTTCACTGTGGAAATTATAAAGGCAGGAGAGAATCCCTGACCTATACGGAGTGCACTACTGTACCAATGCATGATTAGAGTCATATGAGTCATATGAATGGGAATGAACGGTTCATGTGACGACTCAATCGCTTAAACATTGTACCTAGTCTCCATCTATTTAAAGTACAAGATGTATGTATGAAGAAATATATGAAGTATGATGTTTTAAAGAAGAAGTATGATGCATGTTTTATATGTATGCTATGTTTTAAAGGAAGCATACAAAGTATGCTTACCATGGCATTTGAAATAAATATGCATGGTTGCAAACAATGCATGAAAGAAGTTTATGATGCATGCTTTATAATGCTTTACATGACATTATAGAGCCAAGTAGGAAAAATGCATATAGAGACATAGTACGCTCTTTTACATACTTTTCTTACTGAGCGTAAACTCACCCTTTTACGACTATTTTTCCTACAGATTTCCTGAAGTGAATTTCGCTCCGACTAGAGGAGCTTGTTTTTGAAGAATCGAAGTGTACCTTCTCGATACGCTTCCCAGTTAGTATAGAAGGTATACTCATGTGTTTATGTATAGTAAAGTTTAATTCAGCTACGGTACAGTACAAGTAGGAAATTGTGTATATAGGATACTGGGGATGTAAGATAAGATGATGTATGAGATCCTGTGGAAAATGGAATGATATGTATATATATCATTTTTATGTTTATGGTAATTGAGTAAAAATTTTATAAGCTATTAAATAATTAGCTTAAGAATAAGAAGAGAATGACACTGCACGAACTAAATCTAAATAAAGAAGGGAAAAGATAAGTGATAAGATGAAGTGACGGGGACGTCACATATATATACATAAATTATATATACATAATACATAAAATATTATTATATATATTATAGTACTATATAACTATATTATATATATATAAAGATATATATTTTATGTATTATCAAAATACATATTTAGTATATATATATTAGTTTAATTTAAATTACTTAACATTTACATATTTCTTTATATATAAATGTAGAAAATTCCATATATATTGTATTTACAATATATATAGTTAAACTTTAATGTAAATTAATATTTACATTTCTCAAATATGTATATACTTATATATACATACAATATTATATTTAATACATATGTACTATTTAAATTTATATAAAATAGTATATATACATACATATACCAATGTATAATCATATATACTATATAGCATTTAAATACATATGTATTTGTATAAAAATACATTTATATAATATATAATTATATAAATATATTTCATAATCCTTTCTCATTTTCTCATTTAATTTGGATTTCAATTTATCCAAATTAAATTTCCTCTCTTCATTATTTTTCATAATTTCTCATCTTATTTTTCAATTTAACTTTTTCTTCACACAAATTTCCTTATTCCTCACTTCCATAATTCACGGAATATTCACTAATATTCTGATCTTACAATTATATTTATTTATTTCCACTTATTTTTTTTCCAATATTCATTTTCAATAAATGGAAACTTTACGGTTATTACATATTTGCCTACGTATCCATTTCTACCCTGCTACTTTGGAACAAAAGAAATCAATATTCACAATATAAGATATGTATTCTATATCTCAACAATTTTTACAAGACATTTAAAATTCCATATCATTTCTTAAATTTCACATTACCCTAGTGAACAATGCCCTAAGGCCCTTAATCACATTTCTCTTATTCCATAGATATTAAAATCAATTTCCTATTAGATACCAAATTGTCTCACCACACTCCAACAGTATTGTAAGAACTCATTATTTTGTACTGTATATGTACATTATTCCTATTAATTATCAATAAAGGAATTATTGATAATATTTTTACAAAGTTCAAATAGAAAATAAAGATGTCTCTCACATGAAAATCATTGAGTTGGATGAAATCATAAGTATGAAAAATATTATACCTAGGATGGAATAAAATCGTCATGGAAAAAGAGAGATTTAAAATGAAGTTATTTTTCCTAAAAATTAAATGTTGGTTAAACTGATTTAAAAAGGAATCAAATAATTAACCAAATACATTAAAATAAATATTATAGCTTACAAAATTCTGATGAGGGAATCAGAATTTTACATGGTGGCATGAAAAGGAAAATTGAGTAAATAAAATAGTCTAAATAAATCTAATAATTATAGGAAAAATATATTAAGTAAATTTAATGATGGCCAATGATATGTAGCCAACACAAGCCATTTTTCTTCTTTTAATTCCAGCTATATCGTCATCTTCATTCTCAGTCATCATCACCGAAAATTGCTCCTCTGTTTTGGTTCATCGTGTAGTCTTCCCTCCAAAGCAGAATTTCCATTTTTCTTCAGCAAAACACTTACACTTCTTGAGGAAAATAAACCTTTACCTCACAAGCTTCCAAACCCTCAAAGAAGTCAGCTCAAAACCCTCAAACGGAAGCAGAATCACGTGGGCAGATTTCTGTTCAGTACAGGTAAAGATTCAGCAGTAATTTTTCAGCTCTTTATTCTTTAATTTTTGGCTTTAAAGGTCAAGATTATTATGTTTATAACTTTTATTTGAAATAATAGCATGCATAAGTTAAGTTAGGGTTTCGGTTGTGAGGGTTAGAAGAAGGAAGAGGGTGTTTGATGATGATGATTCACGTGAGGAAAACAAGCTGAGTATAAAAACGTAGACGGAGAGAATTTATATTATCAGTCAAGAAATGTTTGAACTTAGTTTGAGGCAGGGGTCTACGTGAATCATAGGAGAAAAGATGAACATGTGGAAAAAGGATGCAAAGTTTGCATTTTGGGCCAAAAATTGTGGCTGATGGAAGAAATAGACTGGCTGCTGTACAGCCGTACGTGGGAAAGAAAATAAGGCTGTTCAGTGCAGCCAAAATGGGAAGAAAATTGAGAAGGGTTTGGTTGACTTTGAGTGTGTGAAGGTTGAACTTTTGGCAACTTAAAATGTACTAAGTGTGGTTATATTATAGATACTAATGGGAACCAACGTGGGCTGAAATAGAAATGAAAGAGTAAGCTGTCGGTTTGGATAGCAACGTCAGAATAGAATGACAAAAAAATAAAAATAAAAAGAAAAGAAACAAGAAAAAGTGGTTAGGTGTTGACTTGATTAAATGATAGAATATGATGTCTATTAAATTGATATATATATATATATATATATATGTATATCTTAAAGGAATTAAGCACCTAAACCACGTAAGGCCATTCGGCCATGATGGTGAATAAGGAAGAAGTAATGTGAAGGGTGTGAAAAGTTGAGGAAGATGACTGACTTAATGAACTAAAATTATACAAGAAAAAAACCAATAAAGTACTATGGGAAATAAAAGTTATAAGCCAAATAGGCTTAGTTATTTAAGAAGGCTATTCGGCCATAGAAAAGACATGGAAAGGGACAGGATTTAGAGTAAAAAGGTAGGAGAAGTTGAGAAAATGGTGGCTGGAAAAATATACAAAAAACAGTGTAGATATAATAACAAGGAAATATGATCATAAGCCAAAAAGGCTTATGAAAGAAAAATGATATTCGGCCACTCAATTTTGGTGGGAATGTTGACTTGGTAAAATGGCAAATAATGTCAAAATAGAAAAGGAAAAATGAATGAAATATTCATTACCATAAGGAAATCATAAGAATTTCTAAATATTCGATCTGATAAGAATTCAAATAAGAATTCAAATAAGTAAAGGAATTTGATACATTTTAATACCGGATATTGATTTTATTAAGCTGTTATTTACAGTTTATAATCCAGTGAGATAAGAAGCATAGTGGTACAATTTAGAGTATATCTCCACAGTGCTACTGAGTCGGAAATTCGACATTCGTGTGGAGCACGAAATAACGTGATCTCGATACACAGGTAAGAGACGCGTGTGTAGATTTGTAGGGATATCCGAATGCATGATTTACGTGCTATAACTTTTATATGAATTATGGAATATTGGTTTGCCTCCAATTACATGAAATATGTGGTTTTCTAGTTGGTGAACTGTGCTTATAAGTGCAGGGGGCTAGGATTCGGGCAATCGTTATACTGCCGAAATTTATTCAAAATATTTTTAAAAATGTTATAAATTATTTTGGTGCATTATTGATATTTTCCTAGCCTCGAAAGGGATGAATTAAATATTTTTCATAAATGGTGAAATTTTCGAAAAGTAGTGATTAAATATTTATGATACCGATTCCGGTAAAGGTTTCACTACTGAAAATTCATCTCACGTATTTTATAGTGAAAGGTGTGATTGGTGAAGTGAAATGGTGAATAGTGAATATTTTTTAATTATTTTCAGGATGATATACACTATTCTATTTATGGTTTTCCTTTATGGATAAAATAAATTCCATCACGTGTAATTATTTCCATAAAGGCTTCAACACTGTGAAATTATTGTTTTGAGACTAAAATGTCTCTGCACGTGTTTTATAGCATGAAATGTGTTGGTGAAATTACTATTAATTTTGGAAAATAAATATTTCTATTTTCCCAAAAAGTATGAAATTACTGGAAATGATTTCCTATAACCTTGAATTTAAAGTTTTAAAAAGAAAAGTGTGGAAACATGCGTATATGTGTACTACGGTGAAAAGGTGCAGTTATGAGAATTTTATTTCACAGGGAAATTATTTTATAAATTGTTTTCACTGTACGATATTGTGATTTATACCTTTATGGATTTTCTGAAAGATGTTATTGATTTTACTTAATTCCATAAAGGTAACGAGATTTCACATATACTGTTTTGAGACTGTTAGGCCCCATTTCATGCTCACGTGTTCATGTGTACCTTCTCATGTGTTGTGCTGTTAACATTGAGCCGTCTTCAGCGGTCCCGGTGTCACTTGCTCAGTGTACGATCGAGGACACTTATAGACTATGGCCATAGATCTCATGTGTTTATTATACTGTTCCTATAGGGATCTCACGTGTACCATATTATTCCCTACGGGACTTATAGCATGATATCATTAGGGTGTTTCCTGATCTCCACTATTATTCCACGTGTTTGGATTTGATGAGAAATGTGAAAATTATACTATTTATTGTGATATTTTATCACTGATTTGTGAAATATGTGAACAGTGTATTTTACTACTACATGTGTTTAAAGTGATTGATTTCAACGATGGAAATCAAACTGAATTCAAATGTGGTTCATATGATTTACTAAATTGTTTATTTAATCATATGACATTTCATATACAGTAAACATTTTAATAACTTTTATAACTAAAAGATTTTACTGCATATAGTCTTTGAGGTATCAAGATTTGCATACAAATCTCTTACTGAGCCGTGGTTTGCTCACTCCAATATATTATCTCTCCAGATTATTTTCATTGACCGGTTGAGTATATCATCCGAGGATTAGAGGCTACACACTGAGCACCTCGAGGCAGCATTTATAGATCTTAGAGGTATATTTATTTTATTTTATATGTTCAGACTTTTGATTTACAGTACTACCGTGTTATATTAAATTAGGGGATCTAAGAGTTGATTAAAATACAATTTGTAAATATTTATTTTCGTTCACTATATGAAGTTACAGAAATCGTGTTTTTAGTGAATTAAATGTGGAAATTAAGATATCGTAGACAGCCCAACCTATTCATGTGTGGTGAAAATGTGTAAAAAGTGCAAAATACTGTGTACTTGGGATGTGATAAGTATTTCCGTAACTACACATTTTGTCTTGATCAACTATCATTTTCGAATTCATTAATTTTCATAGCGACGCAAATAGTCAATTTACCTAGCTCATATCACTAGTTGTGTAAACCATATCAACACATGAACTACAATATAATTAATCATATCATCCTTCTCTATAATATATCAATTTATCCAATTAATATAATTACTCAAATCACTTATCTCTAAGACTAAAAGTCAATTCTCATTCAATCACAATGCATGTACATTATCACTTTTATATATATATATATATATATATATATATATATATTCAATTCAATATATATACAGACTCAAATAATTCATTTCCAATACTCAAAATCATGCATCATTCAATCACAATGCATGCATGTCATCACCTCTACATATATCAACCTATCAATTTAACTTATATGCTCAAGTTGACTTAATTCCAATATTCAAAAACATTTTTAACTTCTCAACCTTGTACAATATAATTTTAAATTCTACGTTATATAAACAACTTACCTCATTATATTAAATTATAAGTTTAGGCTCCCATAAGCTTGGTCAATCTCAAGTCACCACTTTGTCATTATCTACAAATCAAATTCACATGCATATTTATTTAGAAAGTAATTAAATAATTTCTATAAAATTTCATAGGAATATAACCAAGCCTATTAATTTCTTTACCTATTTTCGCATTAAAACTCTAGCAGAATACCATAACTTTCCTCTTTTTTTAGCAACCAAAAACACAACTCACCCTTGTTCTCGATGCCTAAAGAAACATCGATTCTGCTTCACTTATCAATCCTCAAACAACCCCAATTTTCATATCTTAATCAACCTTGTTTCAACACTCAAATTCACCTAACTTTAGCCCCATTTTAGCCACCCATCAGTACCGTTTGGCCAGCAACAAACAAGACACCCCTTTTCAACACTGTTTCAAGCCTTCTCTCCTTCCTCGCACAACCTTGAAAAAATCCCTGCTTCAATGCCAACAAACCAAATCATCATGTCCATTTATAACTCATCTCACATGTAAATATACACCTCCTACACACCTTAATCAATAAATAAATATTATACAATTATCAAAATATATCAGAATATTCCATTATCTATTCTCAACATTCAGTCATCATCACATCCATATTTCTACATCATTTTCAATTACACTAACAAGATTGTGATTAAATTCCACCATATTCTAACATCACACAATCATACATATTTACTGAATCAATACTACTCGCTCAAATAATTTTCCTTTCACATTCCACATAGTCATATACTCAGTAGATCATCGTCTAAATTACACAATATTAAACTACGTCTGTCTTGTATAAATATCTCACCCAACGCTGCAAGGCTTGCATTTAGTCTCCTTCGAGCTCGATCTAGCTTAATCACCACTTGTATATTCTCTAGAATTTCAACAACCCATATCCACACTCAGAAATTTTCACATAATTACTTAACAATTTAATAAAAATAAAATTACAATAAATTTCTTACCACTCTTTCTTTTCTGTTCTATCTCTTTTTTCTATTCTGTTTGGTTTTCTTCTAGTTGAATCAGTTCACACTTGGTTCAGCCTTCCTTCATCAATTCAGGCATCACCGGCGGTGACAGAGGGCACTGGCGGCATTTGTGCTCCTCTCGTCCTCTCCTTCCTCCTCCGGCGCACTGTCGCTGGCCAACCGACCACCTCTTCTCCTTTTTCTTATTTTTCACATCTTTTTTTCCACCGCTGGCTTTTCCTTCTTCTCTTGGCATCTCCAAAATCACCAGATCGGCATCAATCTGGCCCACTTGGGTCGGTGGCAGCCAACGATTTCTCTTTCCTCTTCCTTCTTCTTTCCTTTTCTTTTCCTTTCTTTCCTTCCTCGATTTACTGCTTCTCCTTTTTCCTTCGCCGTCGCTGGACCTTCCTCTAGCTGGTCAATCTCTTCCTTCACTCCCTGCTCTCGCCGGCGTCGATTCCCTCTCTCCCTCTTTCTCCCTCTCTCCGATCGACGGCCTTGTCTATCTTCTCCTTTGTTTGTATACAAAGGAGAAAAGAAAGGGGATTGAGTTATCCCGATTCCCTTTTCTTCTTTTTTTTATTTATCTATTTATTATTGTTGTTATTATAATTATTATTATTATATTTATATCTAATAAAAATATATTATAAACATATTTCTATTAATACTATACAAATATACTTTTTATTAACAATTATATATATATAGTCTTGACATATAGTATATATACATTCTTATATTTTTATATATTTAAAATTCATACTTACAATACAGCTAATATATATTAATAACATATTTATATGTATATAATTTATACTTTATATATATAATCCTTAAAACATATATTTATCCATTTTATTATTTATTAATATATATACTCTAATTCAAAATAATATTTATTGTTCATCTATGTACATATATATTTGTACATATATTTTAATATATTTATAGACATATAGATATATAAATATATATATACATTTTTTTATTTCTTTGAATTTTGAATTCCTTAATACCCAAGTTAAATTCCTAAATGTTAAATCTCCAACCTATTAATTGATCAAATACCGTAATTCAAAATATTCCAATCTCATAAATAAATTTATTTTTTTACTTTAACTTATCTATTAACATTTGAAATTAAATCTACAGATACGTAATTCCAAAAATGAGAGAATTCAAGATTATCACAACATACATATCCATAATCTCAGTCATGTTTATGTATCCCCAATCTCAGTATCACATACATATCCAAAATCTCGATCGCGCATATATATCCACAATCATAATATCGTAGATATCTCCCTAAAATCAAATATACACACACACACACACACACACACACACACAAACACACACACACACACACACATATATATACACATATATCCACAATTACCATTATATATTTAAGTATATATGCACAACTATTATGTGTGTACATATATATATATATATATATATATTCCTAATTTCTAACATGCCTACACCATATGAACCAACTTACACTTGTAAGATTAACTTACCAAGGCTATAATGCAAGGCACTTTCCTTGCCCCGAGCCAATTGTATTAATTTAATGCTTAAATATCATAGTTTTAATGCTTACTGTAATGTTTTTATGCTTGATTTAATGTAATTATCATAATTTGATGTTTACTAATAATAATAATAATAATTTGATGTGTCCATATAAAAATAACCTTTGGCGTAATAATTTTATGAGATAAAATAAATAATGTGTTTTCTTGTTATAACCTTTACTCGTTATTTTAGATCCGAGATTAAGATCAAGGTAGTTGGCTAAGGAGTCAAGCCGAGTTCAATTATCTTAACATCGGCTCAAAAAGATCGCAAACCTAATCAAGTTCACTTAGCCTTTTTTTATATATTATTATTATTCTAGTTGTTGTTGTTATTAGTATATTTAAACTCGTGCGATACACAATGATTATTTTAATTTATAATAATTTTTTAAAGAATAGAATTATAAAAAAATTATTTTAAAATACATGTTGAATAATGTATTAAAAACTTGATGCACATATAGAATACACAAATTAAGAAATAATTCAAAATCAAATAACAATTAAAAAAATTAAAGAAGGATTAAATATCACAAATCTTAAATATTTAATAAATGAATTAAATAACTACAATTTTAATGAAAACAATCCTTACTATATTAATCATCAATAGATTATTGGTTAATATTGCATATCTAAAACTGATTTATAATTAAAATTTGAATTTAGATGACTCCAAATTAATCTTATAAAATTAATTAGTGTTGAAAAACTCTAGTTTTTAGGTTTTTTAAAAAAATTATTTATAATAGTGTCAAACATAAAAGGTAAGTAAAATAAAAATTTTAATAGAAATAAAGCTAAAAATAAATTTATTATTTAAGTTTTTTAAAATTCAAATCAATAAAAAATAATTAGATACCATATTTAAGATCATCCACATTTTAAAAGAATAGAGAATCCACATGGATATTTTTTTTCCAAATAAAATGATTGAACAAATAATTCTGAATAAGGAACAAATGAAAATTGAAAAAAGATATGAAAGCTTAATTCAATACTAAAATATATAAAATTAAATATCCAGTTTTAATGTTTTTAATAAAAGATTTAAAATTTTAAAATAATTTTGATCAAAATATATGGATATTTTTTAATTTAAAAATAACCTAATAAGCGATAAAAAATTTAAAGTCTAAGATAAATTTTATGTGAGAGCCCTGTTTTCCTCATATTTGATTTAGTTACTAAGTGTAGAAATTTAAAAGAGAAAATTTATTGTTAAAATATTTAACTATAGGGTTTGTTCGATAATGTTCAGGGAAGTATTCGACGTGGGCCCTACCAAGAGTTCCTTTGTCCAGATCAAAGTGAAACCTTAGAATGAAGATATTTGAGGTGAAATATGAATATAGCAAGAATCTGAATCTTAAAATCACCTCGTTTGAATATATTTTGAAAAACGAGAAATAAATTCAAAAATGATGATTAAGGATATAAGTTGGAAGGATTTTCGTAAATTACAGTCAAACCTAGATGACTTTTGAGCAATTATCAATGGTGAATAATTTTTCATATAGTAAGGTTTTAGAAAATTTGAACTGATAGAAGAAATCAGGTGTAAAAGCAAGAATCTACGCGATTTTACAGTTAGGGGTATTTCGGTAATTTTACCCAAATCCATAATTGAACCCTAACAAAAGCTTCACCAAACATTAGAGCAAGTTAAATAGAGTTTATTTATGATTAAATAAAATATTTTGGAGGTTAGATAGACTGTTTTCAACAAAGTCAAACATTAGGAGCGAAATTGAAAATTTTCTTTAAGTAGAAGGGCATTTTGGTAATTTTTCATGAAAGACATTAAAAATCAGAAAATTCTACAGATTTCCACACCTTGTTGGCTGACCATCTTCAAACTCTCACCAAACCTTGATAGCCATAAGCTTCCAAGAAGAAAAAGCTTCCAAAACTTAAGGAAAATTAAGCCAAAACTAAAAAATCCCTTAACAAACCTTGTGTATTTTCAGTGTTCTTTCTTTTGGTACCAATATCTCTTCCTAAAGTGGCCAAAATCAATCTTCAAGCCCTCCCAAGTAATTTGGTCAAGGTGAGTTTCATGGGAACTTTATTTTTTTTCATAGAATTCTAGTTAATTACAATATGCTTAAGAAGTTTCCATGTTTATTCTAGCTTAAATCATGTTGGAAGCATGTAAAAGGGCATGAGAGGGTTTCAATCACTATTCATTACCCATGATTATGGTGTGTTTTGATGAGATTGTGAAATAGGAATTAATGTAGGAATTAAGAAAAGCATGGAAATAAGCTTAGTTTGTAAAGACCTAGCGTACCCACCCTTTTGTGGCCTAGGGATCCACTCCTAGTAGCCAGACTTACTCACAACGTATTGTCCGCTTTGGGTACCCCATAGGTCCCTCACAGTTTTTTTCCAAGGTGCCTGGAGTACCTCCTAAGACATTTATCACCTTGAGCACATTTGGAGTGACTCGAACCCTTAGCCTTCTCTAATTCTTTGGCTGCTGGCGTTGTTGGTGCTACAACTAGAGGAATGGCTGACAAAGCTGGGTCTCCAAATAAGGGCAGTCCTTAGTCAAATGTCCCTACTGCCCACACTTAAAACAAGCACTTGTGGCCCACCTGTAGGGTCTATTTGGATGCGACCTCCCATAACGAGAACATTGGGTCGCAGCACCCCTCTAAGTGGTAGTAGGGTGCTTGGTCGTTGTGGACCTAGCTGTCTCCTCTTTGGTACTCCTACCACCAATCACAATGCCCTTAGCCTTCTTTACTAGTTCTTTATCATATCGCTCCTCAAAACCTCACTTCATCTTCTCTTTACCTCTCCCCTTTGCTCGGGGCCCGAACTTTGCTTGCTGAAACTCAAAGTCTTGCTCACATAACTGAGCCTGGCAGATAGCCTGATCATAGGTAATAATATCCAACACTACCAACTTACTCTGAATAGAAGGCCTCAACCCTACCATAAACAGCTCAACCTTGTACTCCTCATTCTTCGTTATCTCTAGGTCAAAACGGCTCAATGCGAAAAATTTGGACTTGTACTGGTCCACTGTCATATTCCCCTTATACAAATGCATAAACTCTAATTTCAACTTCCTTTGGGCTGTGCGAGGAATGTACTGCTTACGGAAGGCCTCTAGAAAAATATCCCATGTCACAACTTGATGACTCGCTGCTAGCACCGTCTCGGTGGACCTCCACCAATGCTCGACTTCCTCAATAAATAGAAAAGTCGCCAACTCGACTTTCTCTGTCTTTGTACACCTCAGATATTTTAATATTTCTCTACAGAATTCACCAAATATTTAGCCACTAACGGATCCTTGTGGCCCTTAAACTTCGGGGGATTAAGCTTATTAAACTGGGGAAGAAGATTTGCATCACATCCAACCCCTGGATCAGGTCTGGGTTGGGCGACTACCTGTGGGTGAGGCTGAGGTAGTGGTGGTACTGGCTACGGCTGTGGTGCTATAGGAACAATAGCTGGAGGCGGAGGAGGAGATGGTTGTACTGGCTCTTGTACTGGTGCCCTATTCTGATTAGCTATTAATTTTGCCAACATTCGCTCAATTCTATTAAACCAAGTGTTAGGACTCTCGGGCTACAGAGGAAGAGCTAGCTCCGGGGAGGGCTGGATATGTCTCAGATGACCCCGTCCCCGTTCGGTACCTCGTCACCTATCACTGATCTGCATTAGAACAACTACAAAATACTTTTAAACACTCGAATCGATTGCATATTCAGACAAGCACAATACTAGAAGGGATGTAAATCATTTTTAATCCGGAAGACACTGTTAGACATCAGGCCAACCTCGCTCTAATACCAATTTAACTGTCACATACCGAATTTAGATATATACCGTACTAATTCCACTTATTTCACATGATTGGGGCTGGGCTGTCTGTAATGTCTTCATTTCACTCATATAGAATATATTACAAGGCAAATTTATTTATTTACATTATGAAATTATTCTTAATTTACATCCCATATATGTATTTACATATATCAGTACCGTACAACAAAGTTTGAATACATAAAAGAAGTAAGTATACCTCAACGGTAACACAAATCCACTTGAGGGATACCTCGTCGAAATCCTCCATGCGAAAGTAAAGATCTACTGAAAATAATCTAGGAGGAGGGGAAAATAGGATGAGCTAATGCCCAATAAGAAATATATATATATATATAACAAAATTGATACTATGCAGACTATATGCAAGTATTTAAATCATGCACTTAAAATTTATTCATAATGAAATTAAAATATCTTACTCACGAATTTCACCGGAAGGATACTATAGTTAACTAGGAAACCAAATAGAGTATGGAAGGTACTTTGAAGTACTTGTCGTGTCCCGATCCCTAATTTCGACTATAAAGAGTATGATAGAATTAAATCAATCTTATAATTCAATGGGTATTTAGCAAATAATTTTCAAATAAAATTCATAATTTTAAACTCAATAAATCAATTCCAAAATACTCCTCAAACATATATAAAAATTCAATTTCACAAGATTCATATCAAACCATAATTTAAAATCACAAATATCAACAAAATTAATTTATAGAGACAAGGCATCACCCAATAGACTCATGCAATGAGACATATGGCCATAGTCAGAATAAAGTCCTCAGTAGTACTTATCAAGCACCATTCGGGATGTTGATGACGGGATCAAAGTCAATCAGCCCATAAGTCAGTCATACGATCATACACTTATAGTAGCATGTGCCCGTAGGCAACTATGGGGCCAACAGTCTCTAAAAACTATATAAAACATTTTATAGTTGTTCACGGAGATAATTTCATAACACTAAATCTTCAATCACTCCATAAAAGCATATCTTGAAGGTATAAGCAGTTCAAAAATAAAAATTCATAAAATATTCACAATTCAATATTTGGTTCTAAAGATATTCTATTTATCTATAAATAAGTTATAATAACATGCCAGTGCCTTCACGTACATAAAATTCGATAACATGAATTTTTAAATATTGTTTTTTAGTAGAATATGAAAATATGAGATTTCAATAAAAGAAATGAAATCATTTAATAAATCATTCACTACTAACACTCAAAGATATAAAAAGGTTAATTCATAAATTTATCAGAATTTCGACAGCATAATGGCTAGGTATATCCCAACCCTCCTGCACAAAATACTGTAGAAATTCCACAACAGCAGTCCATGATTTCAATTCAATTCATTCCAAAACAATTTCAAGAGATCATTCTTACGATAAAACATGCATCATAGTACCCTTATGTTCATTATATATATCACTTACCTGATAATTTTTTACTGTGCTGCGAAATAGCACCAATGTCCTCCTTAGGTTTCTTAGCTGCAAATTATTATACCAATATTGTCAATCCTCTACATTTTCATTATAAAAATATTTAATATCTTAAAATTATTATACATTGCCTATTGCAGCCTTATTTCGAATCTAATTTCTACCGATACCAAATTCATAACTTTCTCTACATAAGTCCGTTTTCAGTTTCGATTTCGCCTACAGTCTCCTATTAATTTATACATTATTTTAAGACCTTAAATGCATTAAATTGAGCACAATTTCTTCCTCCCCGTCACCATGGCTGAAAGCTTCCTTCTCTCCCATGATTGTATTTTCTTCAAATTCCACCGAAAATCATATTCTATTATTATTTTTTATTTATTCTACATTGAATTTACATCAAACAACATCATGATCATGACTTCCCATGCTTGGCCGAAACCATAAGGAAGTGCATTTCATGGTTTTGGTTTGATATAAGTTTAAATAATTTTCTAGACATCTTAAACACATAGCTAAAATACTTAAAACAATGAAATATCACAAATTCCCTTAAAATTCTTACCTTGGCCGAATCTTAAGGAAGAGCCTACCCTTTTAATTTTGGCCACTTTGACACTTGATTTTGATGCCAAAATGTAGAGCTCTAAATTCTGCACAAATTTGGTGAAGGAAGTTTTTTATTTCGATGTCTTTTTAGTGAGATTTTTAAGCTTTCTCTCTCTTGGTTCAAGGTGCAACAATAGAGGAGTGAGAGGGAGAAGATGGATGACGAGAAAGGATGAAGAGGCTGCTGGAAAATTCTGATTTTTTAACTTTTCAAAGTGAAAATTACCATTTTGCCCTTAATTATGAAAATTTTGGACTATTTTGCCCTTATGGTTGACTTTGTTGAAAACTATCAGTCTAATCTCCAAAATGTTTCTTTTAGTCACCAATCACATATATTTAACATGTTCTTATGGTCAGAGAGAAGCTTTCGTGGAAGTTTGACTGGTCATTTGAGCGAAATTACGAAAATCCTTAATCGTAAAAGCGCATAATTTTCTGTTTCTTCAGGTAATTTAGCCTACCTATTACCATGGCATGGGACTTTCTCACATAAGGATTATTTTACATCTGACACATGATCCAAAGTCAATTTTGTTTGACTGTTATTCGTGAAAATTCTACCGACCCATGTCCTTAATCGTCACTTTTAAATTTGTTTTAAATGCTTCAAAATAACCTAAATAAATAACTTTGAATTGGAATTTCTTACCATTACTTGATTTGGCCCCAAATATTGAGTCTACCAGGTTTCACCTTCATCTAGACACTAGAAGGTTCGTAGGGCCCACCATGTTGTTACCTCTTATACTTGCGAAATACATAGGTGTCATAACGTCTAGGTCCGTGAACCTAACCCGCTAGACTTTAAAACTCTAGGAGTCGCCACCAACCATTCAAACCTAAGGTGTGATTGGTCACTTGTTCTTGTCTAAAGATAAGGTTTGGTCTACGTTCAAAGATTCTTAGACTCGGGAGTACGGTTACGTGTGGGGAAGGATTAACACTCCCACGACGCCCATCCTAGAATGGTACCACTTAGTCTTAGGTTATCTTTTAAATTTTCTTAGGTTAATCTTTAATTTCGATATCCTTAATATTGAAAGATATTTCTAAGTATCCTCCATTAAGCTGGTGGGATAACTTAAAAATCCTTCTCACCTCAAGAGTATTCAAGTAGTTCTATACGACTTGCTTGAAGAGGCTCCTGAAGGAAACCGAAACAACACGCAGCGGAATTTAAATCATTCGGCCTCCACCAAGATCGATTCGGAGAGTTGCCTGATTAGGGTTTCGAGATTTTACCTGACGTTTTCTCTGAATTTTCTGTCGTTGGTCGAGTCACAAGCAGCAACTTTTCGTTCCTGCCTCTACGGTATCCACACGAACGGATCTCACGACTCTTGAACGTCTCACGATCAGAAGCCTTAAAGAGCTTTTTAATTCCTTATAACCGAATTGCTAGCTTCGATTAAAAGGAATGTTTTTTGTTTTCTGTTTTTAAAAGTGCGGCCATGTTTTTTGGAAAAACATCCTTTTTATAGGCAGTAAATTTTACCCTAAAATTTACTGCCAAACAGAACTCTAATCCTACTTAGAATAGGATTAGATATATTCTTAATCCAATTCAGAATAGGATTAGATATATCCTTAATCCAATTCAGAATAGGATTAATTAAGCTCCTCATTGATCCGTTCTAAGTGTGCGACCCAATAGGTTCTCAAAACAATGGCAATGACAAAATTGTCACAGGCAATGAGCGGTATCTAGCAACACATCATTGCTACCCATGTAACGAGAATGTCAATGACTCGACATAACCTTACTCGTGATAGATGTTACCGTGTAGTTTAATCCCTTTATCCTATGATGTCTTGATTAGACACAAGTCATGGAATGTGTCACACTTGTATAGTCTAATCAGCGTTTCTTGATTCCTGAGTAGACTAATTAAACAAATAAAATCAATATCTCATATTGACTTATTCGAGCACGGCCATGCATTTCTTAGTCTCACTCTATCAAAGGGCCCAAGACATCACTCTTGTTATATAAGAGGGATAAATCCTATCTTGATCACTCAACATCCCTCTACATAGATCAAGGCATACCCAATTACTACCTTTATAGTCCATCCTGTTACGAATGACATCTAGCAGCATTAAAGTATGCAATTCTCTATGTTGGGATCTCTGATGATCTCAAGTCAAAGGATCACATACACCATCATCACTATGAGAATCGCTTATGACATTCATATAACAATCCATGTAGCGTTCTCATGGAGGGTCGATCCAGTACATAGTTCTCTAACATATACCTATGTGATGACTTGATATCCTATATCCATGACAATGGTCATCAGTCAACCACATACTAATCTTATCGTATCATTGTTATCCTTGTTCACAATAATATTTGACTAGGGATATTTTAAGAATAGTGTGTTATTACTATTCTAAGGACATTATTATATAAGATTATATTACGCAGTTATAAGACAAATATAATAATGAACTATGATAAATAAAATGTCATGATACATAAAAAAATGCCAAAGTTAATCATCTAATGAATGGTTCTAAGGGCATAATCCAACAATCTCCCACTTGCACTAAGACCATTCACTCATGTATCTAATACCTAGTGACCTAGTGTGACGATCATGTCTCTGCTGCGTCAAAGGCTTCGTCAGTGGGTCGGCGATGTTATCGTCAGTTGGTACTTTGCATATCCTCACATCTCCTCTCTCGATGATATCTCGAATGAGATGGAAGCGCCGTAGTATATGTTTGGATCGTTGGTGAGATCTAGGTTCCTTAGCTTGTGCGATGGCTCCATTGTTGTCACAATAGAGCTCAATCGGATCTACAATGCTAGGAACAACTTCAAGCTCAGTAATGAACTTCCTGATCCAAACAGCCTCCTTAGCAGCTTCAGAGGCAGCTATATACTCAGCCTCTGTTGTAGAATCGGCCACTGTCGCCTGCTTTGAACTCTTCCAGCTCACAGCACCACCATTAAGGCAAAACACATAACCAGACTGCGATCTATAGTCATCTTTATCAGTTTGGAAGCTAGCATCAGTGTAACCTGTTACAATGAGCTCTTCCTCACCTCCATATATCAAGAATGTATCCTTAGTCTTTCTCAAGTACTTAAGAATATTCTTGACAGTGATCCAGTGACGTTCACCAGGATCAACTTGATATCTACTCGTCATGCTCAAGGCATACGAGACATCGGGACGTGTGCATAACATGGCATACATAATGGATCCAATAGCAGATGCATATGGAACTTTACTCATACGTTCTCTCTCTTCTTGTGTTGTAGGACACTGTTCTTTTGAGAGAGAAATGCCATGTGTCATAGGCAAGAATCCTTTCTTGGAATCCTGCATGCTAAACCTCTTTAGCACTTTATCTATGTATGCACTTTGACTTAGGCCAATTAATTTCCTTGATCTATCTCTATAGATCTTTATACCCAGTATATAGGAAGCTTCGCCCAAGTCCTTCATTGAAAAGCAATTCCCTAACCAAGTCTTTACAGACTGAAGGGTAGGGATGTCATTCCTAATGAGTAGTATGTCATCTACATACAACACCAGGAAGACAATAGTGCTCCCACTGACCTTCTTGTAGACACAAGGTTCATCTTCATTCTTGATGAAACCAAACTCTTTGATTGCATCATCAAAACGAAGATTCCAACTTCGAGAAGCTTGCTTTAGTCCATAAATAGAACGTTGCAGCTTACAAACCTTTCCAGCATTTTTTGGATCAACAAAACCCTCAGGTTGTGTCATGTACACATCCTCGAGTAGCTTTCCATTAAGAAAAGCAGTCTTGACGTCCATTTGCCAGATTTCATGATCATGGTATGCAGCTATCGCAAGCAAGATCCTAATGGATTTGATCATCGCGACTGGTGAAAAAGTTTCATCATAGTCAATACCATGAATTTGTTTAAAACCTTTAGCAACCAATCGCCCTTTATAGGTATGAACATTTCCTTCCATGTCGGTTTTCTTCTTAAAAACCCATTTACACCCTATAGGTTTTACCCTTTCGGGTAAGTCAACCAAGGTCCAAACTTGGTTGGCATACATGGATTCCATCTCAGATCTCATGGCTTCAAGCCATTTCTCAGAGTCTGGCCCTGTAATAGCCTCTTGATAGGTAGTAGGCTCATCTTGGTCCATGAGCAATACATCACCGTTCTGAGTCATTAGAAATCCATATTTCTGTGGCTCACGATGTGTTCTAACTGATCTACGCAAGGCTTGTGTCTCTTGAGCAGGCGGTTGCTCCACAACAGCTTGTGGTTCTGGTTCCACAACAACTTGTGGTGCTTGCTCAGGCTCCATCTCAACATCGGGTGCGCTATCTTGTAGCTCTTGAATTTCTTCAAGTTCTACTTTTCTCCCACTAGTTCTTCTAGAAATGAATTCTCTTTCTAGAAAGACACCTGTTCTAGCTACAAACACTTTGCGCTCAGTGGGATTGTAAAAATAATATCCTTTAGTTTGTTTAGGATATCCCACAAAATAGCACTTATCAGATTTAGGTGCAAGTTTGTTAGAGACTTGACGTCTTACATAAGCCTCACAACCCCAAATCTTCATAAAAGACATACTGGGACGTTTACCAGTCCATATCTCATATGGTGTCTTTGGAACCGATTTAGATGGAATACGGTTCAGTGTAAAAGCAGCTGTTTCTAATGCATGTCCCCAAAAGGATTCTGGAAGATCTGTATGACTCATCATTGATCGAACCATATCTAATAAAGTTCGGTTTCTCCTTTCAGATACACCATTCCATTGTGGTGTATTTGGAGGAGTGAGTTGTGAGACAATCCCACACTTTTTAAGATAGTCAAGCAATTCTTGGCTTAAGTATTCACCACCTCGATCTGATCGAAGTGCCTTAATGCTCTTGCCAAGTTGGTTTTGTACTTCATTCTTGAATTCTTTGAACTTTTCAAAAGATTCTGACTTGTGTTTCATAAGAAACACATAGCCATATCTACTGAAATCATCAGTAAATGTAATAAAGTACATAAACCCACCTCTGGCCTGTGTGTTTAAAGGTCCACATACATCTGTATGTACTAAGCCCAATAAATCACTTGCCCTTTCACTATGTCCTTTGAAAGGGGCTTTAGTCATCTTACCCATCAAACAAGATTCACATGTCTCATACGATTCAAAATCAAGTGAGTCCAAAAGTCCATCTTTATGGAGTTTGGAAATGCGATTCTCATTTATGTGTCCTAAGCGACAATGCCAGAGATATGTTGGATTTTGATCATTAGATTTAATCCTTTTAGCATTTATGTTATAAATAGGCATATCAAGATTTAGAATGTAAAGACCATTAATTAGTTGTGCACTACCATAAAAGATATCATTTAAATAAATGGAGCAACAGTTGTCCTTTATTATAAATGAAAAACCCTTCTTGTCCAAACAAGAAATAGAAATAATGTTTTTAGTGATGGAAGGCATATAATAACAATCATCTAATTCTAAAACAAGCCCTGTGGGCAATGTCAAAATATAAGTTCCTACAGCTAATGCAGCAACCCTTGCTCCATTTCCCACTCGTAGGTCGACCTCGCCCTTAGTCAATGATCTACTCCTTTTGAATTCCTGCACATTTACACAAATGTGAGAACCACATCCAGTATCTAATACCCATGATGAAGAAGTAGATAGATTAACTTCTATAACATAAATACCTGAAGTGGAAGTCTCACTTCCTCTCTTCTTCTTTAGTTCTTCCAAGTATTTGTTGCAATTCCTCTTCCAATGTCCGGTCTCACCGCAATGGAAGCATTTCCCTTCTTTGGCAACCCCACCTTTAGGCTTCAGTGTAGTATCATTGGGCTTGAACTTGCCATTGGCTTTATTACCTTTTTTCTTGCCCTTTGCATTAGCCTTGCCCTTAGCTTTCTTAACTATTAAGACATCTTTGGGCTTGGCCTTTTTCATGTTGGATTCAGCTGTTTTCAACATGCTAAGTAATTGTGGCAGAGTCTTGTCAATTTCATTCATGTTGTAATTAACAACAAACTGACTGTAGCTGTCTGGCAACGATTGCAGAATCACATCAGTGGCCAACTCTTGGCCCAAAGGAAATCCCAATCTTTCAAGGTTTTCAGTGTACCCAATCATCTTGAGCACATGAGTACCAACGGGAGTCCCCTCTGCCATCCTACACTGAAACAATGCCTTAGAGACATTGTACCTTTCTTGCCTAGCTTCCTCTTCATAGAGTTGCTTGAGATGCTCGATCATATCGAACGCATCCATTTCCTCATGTTGCTTTTGAAGCTCAGGATTCATGGAGGCAAGCATAAGGCAACTAACATCCAATGCATCATCTTGATGCTTCTTATAAGCATCTCTTTCTGCCCTTGGAGCATTAGAGGGTGGTTCCTCAGGTAAGGGAATTTCAAGGACATACAACTTCTTTTCATGCTTGAGGACTATCCTCAGGTTCCTGTACCAATCCAGGAAGTTTGTCCCATTCAACTTGTCCTTCTCAAGGACATATCGCAGTGAAAGTGTGTTATTTGTGTTTGATGCCATGGTAATCTACAACAAAAATATGCAAAATATAAGTATCATGAATGCATTCATTTAATTAAATATTTATTAAATGATGCTCCCACTATTTTTATCGAATCAACAACCCTCACTATTAATTCGGAAAAATTATCACATAATTTCTCTAGTGGGCCAAGATCCATATTTCACCTTATCTAGAGTTAGCTTTGGCTAATCGCCCAAGATTTGGCTATTTAGGTAGGCAACACTTACCAATTACATCTCATGTAACTCTTGGATAGTTGGGTGAACAACACTTGTTCTAATTCATCTCATGAATGGAAGCCCAACTTTATGCCTCTAAATTCCCAATCCTATTGATGAAATTTAGTTAAGTCAACCCAATTTATAGCCTTTGGATATCACTATTATCCCATCGCGTCTTACTAAGATAGATATGATATTTTGCTTTGGCAAACATAACAAAATCGATTCTAGTCTTGACGAGTGCTATTCATTGGTAGGCATATATTATTGACTTAATTTAATTTGAGGGATTTTCTTAGTTTATTGAATAAGATCTCACCAATTTTACTTTTTTTTTTTTAAATTATCATATGATTTTCATATCATAAACGTACAAAATAAACCATGCATCTCATGCAATTAAGCAATAAAATAAACGTGACATAGTTATAGCCCAAACTAAATGGATTTCCCAAGCCAATGAGAAACCCTAAGAGTTAACCTAAGGGTAATAGCATCTTCTCCAAGTGCCTCTTTGGTCATCCTTTGCATGGTTGTCAGCTCCAATTACATAGTTTAAGAGAAACCTCGAGTTACATTCGAGGGAAGTAAGATGAGAAAAGAATGTACAACAAGAATTTCAAGAACAAGGCACGACACGCAGGTCGTATTTTTTTAAAATTTACAACCACGAAAATACAATCATATTGGGCTAGGGCTATAACTATGCACCATGCTCAAACAACAACCACCGTGTTATACAAACAAGTGTAATGCAATTTTTAATTTTTAGTTTTATTAATGAGGCACATTTGAAACGAATTATAACCCTGACTGCGGGGTTCCCAGGGGCGGCATTGCCAACGCCCCTTATCCGGAAGTGTCCTAATCTTATCAGGATGTTCCAGCCAGTATCTCATACTGACTATAATTTTAGTCGCATTAGAACTCTTATCTAAAAGTGTTTCAATCTTTATACACTTTCGACATTATTCTGTTTCTTCCATAACGTTTATGCAGAACAGAAACCGCCATTAATAATTCGCATCACAGATTATACATAACGTTTATGCAGAACAGAAACGCCATTAATAATTCGCATCACAGATTATACATAACGTTTATGCAAAACAGAAACGCCATTATTAATTCGCATCACAGATTATATCTCACATATAAGTTGAATCGAAATTGATATACATCATAATATATTTTCAACAATTCGATTTCTAGCCTCTGAATATATCATATACATTCTAATCCGTATTAATCTCATTAAAACGATTGCATGTAATCATAAACAGAAAGTAACCAGAGATCATGCTTTTATCAAAACAAATCAGGGACTCCGAACCTGGCTCGGATACCAGTGAAGGAAACCGAAACAACACGCAGCGGAATTTAAATCATTCGGCCTCCACCAAGATCGATTCGGAGAGTTGCCTGATTAGGGTTTCGAGATTTTACCTGACGTTTTCTCTGAATTTTCTGTCGTTGGTCGAGTCACAAGCAGCAACTTTTCGTTCCTGCCTCTACGGTATCCACACGAACGGATCTCACGACTCTTGAACGTCTCACGATCAGAAGCCTTAAAGAGCTTTTTAATTCCTTATAACCGAATTGCTAGCTTCGATTAAAAGGAATGTTTTTTGTTTTCTTTTTTAAAAGTGCGGCCATGTTTTTTGGAAAAACATCCTTTTTATAGGCAGTAAATTTTACCCTAAAATTTACTGCCAAACAGAACTCTAATCCTACTTAGAATAGGATTAGATATATTCTTAATCCAATTCAGAATAGGATTAGATATATCCTTAATCCAATTCAGAATAGGATTAATTAAGCTCCTCATTGATCCGTTCTAAGTGTGCGACCCAATAGGTTCTCAAAACAATGGCAATGACAAAATTGTCACAGGCAATGAGCGGTATCTAGCAACACATCATTGCTACCCATGTAACGAGAATGTCAATGACTCGACATAACCTTACTCGTGATAGATGTTACCGTGTAGTTTAATCCCTTTATCCTATGATGTCTTGATTAGACACAAGTCATGGAATGTGTCACACTTGTATAGTCTAATCAGCGTTTCTTGATTCCTGAGTAGACTAATTAAACAAATAAAATCAATATCTCATATTGACTTATTCGAGCACGGCCATGCATTTCTTAGTCTCACTCTATCAAAGGGCCCAAGACATCACTCTTGTTATATAAGAGGGATAAATCCTATCTTGATCACTCAACATCCCTCTACATAGATCAAGGCATACCCAATTACTACCTTTATAGTCCATCCTGTTACGAATGACATCTAGCAGCATTAAAGTATGCAATTCTCTATGTTGGGATCTCTGATGATCTCAAGTCAAAGGATCACATACACCATCATCACTATGAGAATCGCTTATGACATTCATATAACAATCCATGTAGCGTTCTCATGGAGGGTCGATCCAGTACATAGTTCTCTAACATGTACCTATGTGATGACTTGATATCCTATATCCATGACAATGGTCATCAGTCAACCACATACTAGTCTTATCGTATCATTGTTATCCTTGTTCACAATAATATTTGACTAGGGATATTTTAAGAATAGTGTGTTATTACTATTCTAAGGACATTATTATATAAGATTATATTACGCAGTTATAAGACAAATATAATAATGAACTATGATAAATAAAATGTCATGATACATAAAAAAATGCCAAAGTCAATCATCTAATGAATGGTTCTAAGGGCATAATCCAACAGCTCCGTCGTCGGATGAATTTTAGTATTTTATGGAAATTTCCTAATTTTGACTCCTCTACCCAAATTATCTTATTTTATTTTTTATTATTTATTATTTTCTATTATGTTCTTGACTAATATTTTTTATCTATTATTTATTGTCATATTTATTTGTGAATATAAATTATTTTTGTTTTTAGAAAATGAATATAAATCATTTTATCAAAAGTTCCTTTAAAATCCTCCATTAAGCTGGTAGAATTTAAAAGAAATTCTCTTACCTAAAGATTTCTAAAGTATTACTTAAGCGTAACACTCTTTGGAATCTTATCATCGGGATGATCGATACTCACTTTCATGAATTATTATTATCTGACTCGTATTATTATCATATTTTTATTTTTCATATTTTTTATTATTATTTACTATATTTATTATATTTTTTAGAAAATGCACATGAATTATTTTTTTATTGAAAATTCTCTTTACCTCCTTCCATTAAGCTGGTCAGACCATGAAGGAAATCCTCTTGCCTAGAGATTCCAAAGTATTACTTAAGCGTAACCCTCTTTAGGATCTCATCATCGGAATAAATCATGTCCACCTTTAATATTCGTCAATTACTAAATCTTATCACTATTTTATTATTTTATTTTTAACTTTGTATTTTTATTTAAATTTATTTATTTTTATTTTTTATAACCTAAATAATTGTTTTCCTGTAATTTCCTAAAAAGTCCTATTAAATTTCTAAAGTATTATTCCACATACAAAATTCATCTCCTAGTTACTCATACAAACCAAATTAAATATTACAAGTTAAAAATCTTAATAACACGCAAAAAAAAAAAAACTTGACAAACAGGTAATAACTCAAACTGATAATCATGCAAATCAAACATACCATACAAATTAATGTTAATTTAAGTTCATTCTTTAACCGAATTATTGAATCAAAACATTACCACATAAATTATTAAATTAAATTAAATTAATTACCAATTGTTAAGTTAATTATTAAATTATTGAACCAAATTGTTACGTCTTTGAATTATTTCCATGCAATCGGTTATAGACATTAAATCATTATTATGCATTTGAACCAACACTATTCTTTCAATCATTCTATGAACCTATCGAATTAAATATTTGTTGATTAATTTGGTCTAAATATTAGTTAATTAACATGAAAAAGTACCTGAAAGTGGCTGACTTCTTATTTTTTCTTCTCTATTTTGTTTTGTAGCAATAACCGACTATGAAGGATTAAAGGCAGAGGCGGTGGAGATGCGAATGCAAGGGTTGAGCAAGGCGTAATAAAAGGGGATCAAGCAATCGGTGCAGCAGCAAGCAGTAGTGATGGAGCGGCAACTGAGTACAGACGTGGGAGGCTGCTTGGGTACTGACGTAGCAGGCTTAATGGCAGAAGGTTGTGTTTTCGGTTTGAACAAATTATTGAAGTGCAAAGGTGGCTGGTTGTGATTTTTCCCAGAAGGGGTTTTTTTTTTGGTCCTCCTTTCATTTTTCTTTCAATGAAATCCCTGTCTTCGTACCCTCTTATCCCCTGTTCCTTCTTTCACTTTCCTTTTTATCTTGTCACTCATTTTCTCATTGAAGCATCATTATTCACTCTTCCTTATTCATTGGTTTTTTTTTTATTTCCAATTTTCATTCATTCACAAGTTTCCTTTTCTTTCATTTTCCTAAATAATATAGGAGTCTTTCACATATTTTGCCAAGCAAACATTCATTATCATTCCAATTTCAAAATCAATGCAATACAATTTCTCAATCCCTCAAGGTAAAGAAATAATAGGTGAAAATGAAAGGAATGGTATTCAATATTTGAAAGTATTACAAAGGGTAGCCAAGCTTGAAGGAAAACAGGCTAGAAAGGAAAAGCTAGAATTATCAGGATTAAGTTTTAGGTAACAGTATCCAAATAACAAAAATTCAAATGATTTTGGTCAACAAATACAAAATTCCCTTCCAAATGTCTACTTTATTTGATCATGTTGAGTTTATCAAAACATCCTCTTACCCCAGTATCTTTGACATCTAGCTTTTCTCGTATCCAAGCCGCCTTTTCAGGTTTTCAACCTAGATGCACTCCATTGATCCAAACCGCCCTTTTTGGGTTTTCGATCTGAATCCTCCTTTCATTTTTTCTCTCTTTTTTTCTTTTTTTTCTTTTTTTTTTTCATTTTCTTTTCTTTCTTTTTTTTTATTCATTTCTCTTCATTTTCAACTTCGTTGCCCTTGATGAAGCTTCTCTTATTTGTTATCCATTCTAATTCATGCCCCAACATCAAATATTTCTTCACCCAATTTAATGCTCACATGGATCCAAGAGAGTCTTTGGAATCTCACTTCTTCCATCTAGACGAAATCTTTTTGCTTATCTTGATCTGCTTGTCCTAATTCCATCCAAAGGATCATCATCTCATAGTGTAAGTATGCCTTTATTCAACACATAATTCTTCAATAGGAGTACTCATATTTGATCAAAATGGACTTTTAAAGCACGTAATGTAGGCTCAGGTGAGGGTTCATGAAAGAAAGGATAATATAGGCCCAAAATAAGTGTTTCAGGGTTTATCAAACCAAGAATCTTTTTTCATAATTCATTTAGGCATTTTGCCTTTTGCCCCATTCTAATTTGCTTTATCTCTCCTTTTTTATTCAAATGTGACTAGGGTTTTCACTTTTTTGATTCAAACCCTCTTTCCTTCTTCATTCTCTTTTTCTTTTCTTTTTTCACAAAAGGTTTTTTTTTCTTTGCCCCACTGATCTTTCATCTTCTATTCTCTTTGCCCCCTAGTGTGGAGGGTGATTCTTGGTAGGTTACATCAAAAAGAATATAATAGGCTCAAAAGGGGTAATCAATGGATAATTTTACTCATGCTTGAAAGGTAGTGAAAGAAGGCCATTTCTCATCTCATTACAAGTACTCTCATTAAAGGTCATCTATTGAACAAAGACAAACTCATTAGAATTTCATGTAGAGATTCACCATTACTCGTAACATTCTATAGGTGAAGATTTTAGACAAATATCTTCTATTCTCTTCTTACTTGAACAATCTTGGCAAACTGGGAACCCATCCAACCAAACAAAGTATTTCTTTCAAAATTGAGTTTTATATTCATTGTCATCATCAGTATCATGTTCATTATTTGGATACTTTTAAGCTTGGTAACAAAGTAGAGATAATGGGTATTGGTTTTTTGCACTAAAGAACAAGATTGGAATGAGGAATTAAGAAATATGCATCACACTAATTCTTTATTGAAAATGAAAATGAATGAAAGTTGGCCCAATACATAAAAGAAAATCTTAGTGCTTTTGGGCACAAGCACTCCTACATTATCTAAGAAATGTCCTAATATGAATGAAATTAGACACAAAGAAACAACCATTATCTTCAAATTCAGTGAATCAATCAATATCATCCACTTTCTTCCATAGCATCAACCGTTACCCTTTGTGTGATCTGGTGGAGGATTATTATTCACATTTGGATCATTCTTTGCCCCAAAACTCAAAATTCCAGTGTTGACAAGTGCTTGGACTTTCTTCTTCAAGCCCATACAACTCTTAATAGAGTGACCAACATTGTCATTATGATAAGCACACTTTGCATTAGGATCATACCACTTTGGGTAGGGAGGCTTCAAGGGCTCTACATAAACAGGAGCAATAAGGTGACCCCTTACCAACTGCGGGAACAGCTCTGAGTATGTCATTGGTATAGGGTCTATGGTGACATTTCGGCTAGCTCGAGTATTCTTTTGGTCATTAGGTGAAAAAGTAGGGGCTTGTGAATGGGAAATGGGTTGGTAAGCATTTAGATGATGAGTTTGTGGGTAGGGTTGAGAATAAGCGTAATTCACTGAAGGTGAATAAGGGGTATAGGAGCGACGTGAGTTATTAGAGACAGCTTGTGCATCTTCTTCCTTCTTCTTTGAAAACCCATTCCTCTTGTTATCAGATATAGGTGCTTCAATCTTACCACTCTTGAAGGCATTTTCAATAGCTTCACCTGTTAGCACCATGTCTGCAAAATTCTTGGTCACACTACTAAGCATACGCTTATAGTAGGGAGCCTTGAGAGTGTTCAAAAAGAACATGGTTACTTCCTTCTCAGTTAAAGGAGGTTGAACTTGCGATGCCACGTCTCTCCACCGTTGGGCATATTCTTTGAAGCTCTCATCTTTCTTCTTTTCCATACCTTGGAGAGATAAGCGGTCAGGAGCTACATCAGACACATGTTTGTATTGAGCTATAAAAGCTCTTGCCAACTCAAACCAAGAGGAAACTTTGCTCCTTTCCAATTGGTTATACCACTTAGCAGCTGAGCCAATCAAGCTATCTTGAAAAACATGAATTAATAGCTTGTCATCCCATGCATATGCCGCCATTTTCCTGCAGTACATGGTGAGATGATCTTTTGGGCACGATGTTCCATTGAACTTTTCAAATTCGGGCACCTTGAATTTTGGTGGAAGCACGACACCAGGTACCAAACACAACCTTTCAGCATCAACGGGTCCAAAATAGTCAACTCCTTCTACAGCACTTAGTCTTTCCTCTATCAAGCTCAGTTGAGCTTTAGTACCATTATATTCTTCTTTATGCTTCAACTTTTCTAACTCAGTGGGATCATCTAAATTTGGTACTTCAATTGGATTTTGAGCTTGTATATGTAGAGGTGTTGGAGCTTTGACAGTACTCCCTTCAGGGACGAAGACGGGATTGTCTCGCATGTTTTGTTGAGTCTCTTGGACAGACTCGTCTTGATTACTCATCTTTTCCTTTCCTTTAATCATGGCTTTTAGCAACTAAGTAATTTCGCCTAATTGCCCCCTTATCTCTGCATTTTCCCTTTCCAACTTCTCTATCCTACTATTTTGATCCTCTTCCATCATGCGTGCTTGATACCTTGTATGATATTTATGGAGAGCGGACTGTCTAGTAGATTCAATTTTGACACCTTGAATGCCACAATTAAGTCAAAATTATTTTTCATGTGATGATATGTTTATGCACATACAAATGAATGAACTACATGGGATGCACTAAAGTCTTGCAATCTCTCCTAACAATTAAAAGAATGTTCCATGATAAGACCAATGTAAAGAACATGTTATGCAATGCAAAATCAAATGTAAAGATGCATGACTTAATAACATAAACAAAAATTTTTTTTTTGAAAACTGTAAAGGAAAATAAAAAAACTATATTTTTTTTTGAAATTTTTTTTTTAAAAACAATGTACAAGTAAAACTTATTCCTTCATGTGTCCTATCTTGGGTCTGAGTCTATATTTCAATCTAGTATGGTTCCACCCTAAGGCTGAGTCTTATGTTTATTACATGCTAGGCTTGGGTAGTTTAAAGCTCTAAAGGTCCCCAAATTGCTCTTTACTGTCGTCCACACAAGACTAGTAAGGCACCCAATCCTCACCCATGATAGGCTACAAACAGAAAGGTTCAATTTGAGCGAGAGTATTTCATAGCCATTGCGGAGGTATTTACCTCACGATGGCGTAGGTACTTTACTCTCTCCTAAGAAGGACGGAGCCCGGGTCGGGGGCTTATGCATGCAAGTGATGTGTGTGTTGAAGGAACAATGTTTCATTAAAATTTTCCAAATTATGATTTCCCAAGCAAATTCCAAGATAACCTAAACCAAGTATTGGCCTGACTCTCTATAGTCCCCAGTGGAGTCGCCAAACTATCATAACGTCTAGGTCCGTGAACCTAATCGCTAGACTTTAAAATTCTAGGAGTCGCCACCAATCATTCAAACCTAAGGTGTGATTGGTCACCTATTCTTGTCTAACGACAGGCATGGTCTACGTTCAAAGAATCTAGGGTTCGGGAGTACGGTTACGTGTGGGGAAGGATTAGCACCCCCACAACGCCCATCCTAAAATGGTACCAACTAATTTTGTGATATCTTTAGTAATTTTTAACTAAATGGTCTTTAATCTTGTCAAATTCAAATATTTAAATATTGGACAATTTCTAAGAAACTCTCCATCATGCTGGCGGAATTCCTTAAATTTCATCCTCACCTCAAGAGTATCCAAGAAATCCCATTCGTCTTTCTCGGAGAGGCTCCGTCGTCGGATTCATTAAATCGTTTATGAAATATCTTAATTTTATTTTCCTTTTTAATTCTTATTTTTATCTTCTTTTCCTTTTTAATTATCCTTTATTTTTTATTTTATTTTTTTCTTTATTTTAATATTATCTATCTTTTGAAAATAAATGTCGATTATTCTTCTTGAAAATTTTCTTTAAATCTTCCATCATGCTGGCGAAATTTAAAAAAAACATCTCACCTAAGAATTTTAAAAGTGTCAGCCATTCGTGACACCTTATAATTCCATCATTGGGATAACCTCTATTTCTCAATTTATTTTTTTTAATCATTATTCCGTAATTTCTTATTAATATTTATGTTTATTTTATTTTTAATAGAAATTGATTATTAATATATATTTATGTTTTAAGAAATAAATATCGATTATTAATATTGAACACTTACCTTAAATCTTCCATCATGCTGGCAAAATCTAAGGTAAATATCCTCACCTAGGAATTTCCAAAATGGCAACTATTCGTGACACTCGGAATTCCATCCTCGGAATAAATTTTTTTATTTTATTAAGTAGTTATAATTTTATAATAATTAAATATTTTACATATATATTTTAATATTGAACATCTTCCATAAATTTTCCATCATTCTGGCGAAACTCATGGAAAACATCCTCACCTAGAAAATCTGAAATGTCAACCATTCGTGACACCTCAGAATTCCATAATCGGAGTAATCTCAATCTATCTCTATATTTTATAGTTTATTGAATTATTTTATTACTTATTATTTATAATTCTAACTATATTTCTCTAAAGGATCTTATTTTTCAAATTCAAATCCCATTATTTAACTAAATTCTAATTACACATGCAAACTAAATTAACACATTATAATATCATCACTCAAGCAAATCACATCATACCAAATTACATACCATGCCAAATTATTTTAATAGATTATTAATATTATCACATAAATTTATATTACTTGAATTAAATTAAATCTTTAAAACATGAAATTGGCATGCAAGTCAAATTGATTGACATACCGATTATTAATATCGAAAGGATGACCTGAAGCCAAGTAATCGGTGCAGTGGTGTAGTTGCGGCTGGAACGTTGGACGGTGGCTCAAGGACGATCACAACAGCAGGGCATCCGTTCTAGCAGCGATAACAGTGGCTGCAGCAAGGAAAGGGGCTCGGGCGTGCGGCAACGTCAAACAGATCAGGCGTGAACTGTGCAGCAGCAAATAGGCTGAAGGTACTGCAACCGTGGCGAGATGAACCAGCAGTGATCAGCAGTTGCGCCGAGATGGACGAACTGGGCGATGTTGAAAGATGTTTTGCAAGCAGTAGCACAGGCAGGTGACGATGGCTTTTTGTTTTGGAGCAGCAGAGAGCAAGAACCGTAGCAAAGTAAGAAACTATGTGGTGTGGTTTGAACAAAGGATGAAGTTGATGATTCTGATGAAGCTGATGATGGTTGCAACGAGGTGGAACAAGAAAGTGGCGCAGGGTGTTGATGGAGCACAATAGGTCTCGGCTTCAAGAGTAGAAATCAGAGGCTAAGGTGCTTGATTGTGTATATCTGTCTGTGTCCTCTAAATCCCTTTTTATAGCCACCAATATGTTAGAGTCCTAATACAACTATGCTTATTCTAATAATTATCTCCTACTTTTAATATTTTATCTATTTAATTCTTATGTTAATCCTAATCTAACTCTATCAAATTTAATATTAATCCATATAATTATCCTAAAAATCTAATTATCCTAATTATCTAATCCTAAAATTAATTTTATTTTTATTTCTTTTTTATCTTTTCTCTCTCTTTTCTTTTCTTTTTTTTTTTAATTCCTAAATCCTATTTTAATATTAATTTCCTAATTAATATTAATTCTAAATCTAAAAACTCTAATTTAATTCTAGCCAAATTCCCAATTATTAAATTAAAATACAAATGTCACCCACCCCAATTAATTATTTATACAAATTAAGACCCCGGACAAAATAGGGTGTCTACAATAGGAATTGAACAGTGGTGAGAAATCTTATACGTGTTACAGTATTAGAATATGTGGTTCTCACAACTATAAACTAGATTGAAAGTGTAGCAAAAAAAATTAGATTAAAGAGATTTAGGATTTATAAACAAGGAAAAAAACAACTTATATAAGAGGAAGAATAAAGGGATTGTGTAACAAAGAAAAATTGAAAAATCCGAATTTTATTATACTGTATACCATATGTGTACATTATTGATAGTGGAAAAAAATTCTTTTAGTAAAATTAAGAAATCATTTAATGTGAATTTCCACTTTTCATTGTATGTTATAATGTATATATGGTGTATAAAGAATAGATGAGATTTAATTAATTATTAAGGTATGAAAACAATTAATGAGGAGTAATGACTAGAAGACATGGGCGAAAAGAAATGCAAAAAAGAAAAAGAAAAAAAAAGGAACCTTTTTAGTTAGATTATGGAAGCATTAAATGAGGTAAGACAAAGTTAATAATTGTGGTTGACATTGGCGTGGGAAAGAAGAAGAATAAAAGGAGAAATTGTAGTCAACAACGTGCAGAAGACCTGTCGCCCGTTCCCTTTTTGACTACAAGCCGTTCATTTGGCTGGAAATTCTTCAACAATTAATGGGCTGTCAGACGAATGGAGAAAAGAGAGAAAGGAGAGCCAATCAACGTGGGCGGCTGGAAGAAGTGTTGGCGAGGAGAAGAGAAAAACTGAGCTATTGACGTCTTTTGTTGCACTTTTTCTACCCGTTTTAATGCTGGTTCAGACGTTCCTTTGGTGCAATTTTCTTCGTGAATTAATGCACTACAAGACGGGTAATGATGAGGAAAAGGATAAGGAATAGATGGTGAGTTCTGGTTGGACTAACATGACTATATAAAGAGGCTTCAAGAGAAAGAAACGGATTGAAATGAACTCCATCCTCTCCAGAATCCTTCTCGCCCATTCTGTTTGCTACAAAGATTACCTTGTTCTTCCGTTCCTTTCATAGCCATAGAGTTTTATCCTTCTATCAGTAAACCTTTTTCCTCACCATTGAAGAGCTAAGGAACAAGCAAACTAAAGCTAAGAAAGACAAGAAAGCATTCTGTTGTTGGAGGAGTAACTTGGTAAAGGTGGGTTTCATAGTTTTACAGTTCTCTTGATATTTAATCATAGATATAGCCTGGTTATGAGTGAATATGGTTAAATATATAAGAAAATAGATGAAAAATAACCAAGAATGAGTAAGAAAACACGACGGGCGAGTAGAAAATTGCTAGTTAAAATGGGTGAGTACTCGCCCAAAGGATGAGACGAGGTTAGGAAATGCTTATGTGAGTTCGCCAGTATTGTGGTCCGGGAGGGCGAGGACAAATGATCGCCAAAAGGCGAGAATGGCGATAACAGTGATCGTCCATGTAAAAGTTGATGATCGCCAGTGGGGCGAGTAGGAGAAAAAGAGGTCGCAACCGTAATCCAATACATGGGCGAACTCCCATGAATAATCCGCTAATGGACAGCGAACTATGTTGGGCAAATGGCGAACTGAGTCTCGCCAAAGTGCTATATTATTAGGAAAAATATAAATCCTTTTTGGAAAATATTTATAATTTAAATAATGCTTTTGCAGAATGGAATTGCGGAAGGCGGGCGAGAAGCAAGGCTGTATCAGACGAGGTAAGGAAGTAGTATGTGATACAACTGCATGTCCTGTGGAGTAAAAATGTTAAGAAAATATTAGAAATTGTTTTATTTTCTGACATGCATCGGTTGATAAACTGTTTTGGTTTCGGGCGAGCTACAAGCCGCCATAAGTTGTTTTGTTGGGCGAATTGATTAAGGCGGGCGAGTAGTTTGTTCTAGGTAGAAACTCGAGCGAGCCAATGGCGAGCTCTCTGTTATGAGAACTGGGCGAGTGCCCTTGTTTTAAAAAGAAATCCGAGTAAGCCATAGTCGGACGAACCCTTTTTAATGAGATTGGGCGAGTGACCCTTGTTTTAAGTATAAGGCGGGCGAACTGTTATTAGCCAGCCATATTTTTGTCTTGAAAAGCTATGAGGCGGGCGACTATAAATTGCCGCCTTGGCGAATTGACTAGTGGGCGAACTGATTTAAGAATAATTTTCTCAAAACGGAAATTAAATAAATAAATAAATAAAAATTTTAATTAATTTTATTATTTTTGAAAATAGAAATATCAAATAGAAATTCTCGGGCGAGTAATTCTCGGGCGAGTAGTTCCTTGGGCGAATTGGCTAATGGGCGAGCTGACCCTGGGCGAACTAGCCGTGGGCGAATCAGCTCCAAAAGTGTTTTTTTTCTCTCATAGAAAATGTTGAAATTGAGGGTTGTTTTTACTAGTTATAAACCCTTTTGGAAACTAAATCATTTTATGGAAATGATACATATGATAACTTGATTTTGAGACATTAGGCCATGAGTTCATGCATTATCACTCATATACTTTGCGTGACCCATCTAAGGCGATGGCTTGGGTCAAAGAGACCAACGAGTGCACCCTAGGGCGTCACAGGGCTGATGGACCTGCCAAGTCTTCAGCGGTCTCGAGGTCACTTGGCAAGTGGACCCGAGGACCAACTACAGATTATGGCCATACATATAGATGAGATAGCCGTGAGGGGCGATGGCCTACGGGTGCACCCCAAAAGCGGATGATTTGTGTTCTTTGCATAATTTAAATTGTTGCCTAGTCTCAATTAAAAGATTTATGAAAGGATCCGGTGAATCTTGTTTCATGTTAACTGTATTTATTATTTCCTAATGAGTGTGATCGTTAGAAAGATTAAATGGTTTCGAGATTATAGCTTTTATTTTTAAAGCAGCATACACCTTCCTTATTGAGCATATTGTCGCTCACTCCTTATTTTTCCACTCCACAGATAACTGATCTGAACTAAGAGACTTACCTTCCTGAGATTGGATATTGAAGGTATGTTGTGTTCTTTTACGTAATCAGTAAAGTTGTACAGTACTACTTTCAATTATAAGGGAATGTATATACATTTTGAGGAAATAATTTAATTATTCTTATTAAAGTGATAGGAGTTGATAAGCATCACTGACAGCCCAACCGGTAGTAAGTGTAAGATATAAGTGAGTAATATGTTATATAATGGAAATTGGGATGTTACAGATTTAATGGTATCAGAGCAGGGTTGGTCGGATGTCTAGTGATGCTTAAGGTAAATGGTGCAATGGTATACATTCCCTGTAGTACTGTAGATACTGAATGTATAATTGAGATGTTAATGATAAGTGATAAACGATCTCTGTGGTACAGATATGAGTGGAAGAAGGAGGATGCGCTCAGTGAGAGGCATAGGACGAGGTAGGGCGGCACAAACTCCGGAACCACAGACACCGGAACCTGCCCCAAGACCTCCACGTCCTATACAACTAGAGAGCATTGATAATCGTGTAACTCAGGTGGAGAGGTTAATAGCAGATTTTATGGCTATGTATCAGGGAGATAGAGCCGCTGATAGGGCAGAGAGGGAGAGAGCTACAGCTTCTGCAGCCCCAGTAGAGGCACCAGCACCGCCACAGCCGGCACCAGTTGTGCTTGAGCCTGAGCCTATTCCACCACCAGCACCTCAGCCACCAATAGCTCCACCACAGCCACTGATTCAGCAGCCACGAAATGCAGAGTCATATTGTAATGTGGCATTGGTGAAATCATTTAAGAAGTTGGATCCACCTAAGTTTAAGGGTACTAGGGATCCATTGGTGGCAGAGCAGTGGATTATAGAGATTGATAGATTACTCGAGATTATGAGATGTTCAGAGACAGAGAAAGTAGGCCTAGTTGTGTTCCAGCTGGCAGATGATGCGAGACATTGGTGGAAGGCCACCCAGACGGTATTATTTGCTCAGCATCAGGATCTGTCATGGGATATGTTTGTGGAAGCTTTTAGAAAGCAATATATTCCTGACACTGCTCAAGATAAATTACAGCAGGAATTCATGGATTTAGTACAGGGTAGTATGTCGGTGAATGAGTATGAAGCCAAATTTACTACCTTGAGCCGTTTTGATCCACAGACTAGTGCAAATACCCGGTATAAGATTTCGAGATTTAGAGGGGTTTGAGGCCATCCATCAGAGTAAGCTAGCCCCATTTGTTATACAGACTTATGATGAGATAGTTCAACGGGCTCAGCTATGTGAGAGGGACTATGAGCAGTTCCAGCCCGATTTCAGTAGCAAGAGTAAAGGCAAAGCAAAAGGAAAGGCTAAGAGGTTTATGGAGGATAGACCAGGTAGAGAGCAGTTTAAGAAGACCAGATCTTCGGGCATACAGATTTCAGAGGGCAGATTTGATAGACCAGCAGTTTCTACCCCTACTAGTGGCCCCACTACCACTCAGAGAAGTGTTGCGCCCTTATGTAGACATTGTGGAAGGTCGCATGGATCGCGCCCTTGTCCTGTAATGACTGGGGTATGTTTTAGATGTGGACAGGCGGGGCATTTTATTAAGGATTGCCCGATGCTCAGAGAGTCAACTGCTTCTACTAGACCTACTGCATTACCTCAAATAGCGGCCCCGGCAGCTCAGAATGCACCAGAGAAAGCAACACCCTCACAGCCAAGGCGGGCGACAGCCGCAGAAAAGGGTAAGAAGGTTGTGACTCAAGGTCGGGTGTACGCGTTGGATCAAGAGACTGCCGACGCCTCTATCGATGTGATTAAAGGTAAAATTTAGCTTTTTGATATTTCCGTAATTGCCTTAATTGACCCGGGTTCTACTCATTCATTCTTATCGCCTGCATATGCCAACAGGACCCCAGTAGAGCCGGAGTTGTTAGAATATACATTGCGAGTGAAAACTCCTTTTAATAATTTCCAGAGGACGGATGTTATATATAGGGGTTGTAAATTGACTATAGGAGAGAAGGTTATGACAGCTAACCTAATTTTGTTGGATATATATGATTTTGATATCATTTTAGGTATGGATTGGTTGGCTGCAAATCATGTTAGTTTGGACTGTAATACTAAGTTTATTACCTTCTCTTATCCCGAAAAGTACATTGTAAAGTTATTGTAAATTAATAAAAAAAGTATGTGAATTATGTTTATGAGATGACGTGTGTACTGAATTTGTGGTTGTGTATGAATGTTTATGAAGGATATATTGCTAGTGTGGAGGATGTTGAGAGGAAGCATCCAAAGATCCAAGAGATTCCTGTGGTTAAGGACTTCTCGGATGTATTTCCAGAGGATTTACCAGGGTTACCACCGGATCGAGAGACGGAGTTTATGATCGAGTTGGTACCCGGTACGGAGCCAATTTCTAGACCCCCATATAGGATGGCACTGACAGAGTTGGATGAGCTCAAGAAGCAGCTCCAAGAACTATTAGATAAGGGATTTATATGTCCCAGTGTGTCACCGTGGGGAGCTCCAGTATTATTTGTTCGGAAGAAGGATGGTAGCCTCCGGTTGTGTATTGATTATCGGATGTTGAATCGGGCTACCGTTAAGAATAAGTATCCACTACCTCGGATTGACGATTTGTTTGATCACCTCAGGGGTGCACAGGTGTTTTCCAAGATAGACCTTCGATCAGGCTATCACCAGTTAAAGATTAAGGAGTCGGATGTACATAAGACAGCATTTCGGACTCGCTATGGCCATGAGTTTCTAGTGATGCCTTTTGGGTTGACAAATGCCCCTGCAGCTTTTATGAGTTTGATGAATGAGGTATTTCATTCATTTTTGGACAAGTTTGTCATAGTATTTATTGATGACATACTGATTTACTCTAAGACTCCAGAGGAGCATGAGCAGCATTTGCAGATTGTTTTACAGACCCTCAGAGAGCGAAAGTTGTACGCTAAGCTTAGTAAGTGCGAGTTCTGGCTTGACCATATTATATTTCTCGGACATGTAGTGTCAAGAGACGGGATATCAGTTGATCCGTCCAAGATAGAGGCCATTGTTCAGTGGGAGAGGCCTAACACGGTTACCGAGATACGGAGTTTCTTAGGTCTTGCCGGATATTATCGCAGGTTTGTAAAGGGATTTTCTAGACTTGCTGCTCCATTGACACGACTCACACGTAAGGATGTAAAGTTTGAGTGGAATGATGCGTGTGAGCGCAGTTTTGGTGAACTTAAGAAGAGATTGACTAGTGCCCCCGTATTAGCCCTTCCTAGCGGATCAGGTGGATTTATGGTATATACTGATGCATCCGCTCAAGGTTTAGGGTGTGTGCTCATGCAGCATGATCGGGTTATAGCCTATGGTTCTCGACAGTTGAAGGATCATGAGAAGAATTACCCGACACATGACTTGGAGCTAGCCGCAGTGGTGTTTGCACTGAAGATATGGCGACATTACTTGTACGGGGAGAAATTTCAGATATATACAGACCATAAGAGTCTGAAGTATATATTCTCACAGAAAGAGTTGAATTTGAGGCAACGACGGTGGATGGAACTATTAAAGGACTATGATTGTGAGATTCTGTATCACCCAGGTAAAGCTAATGTAGTAGCTGATGCACTGAGCCGTAAGCATGTTGGCATGGTATCGTACATGATGATCAGGGAGCATGAGTTGATAGAGCAATTCTCTAACCTCAATTTGACAGTTGTTTCCTCTGACCAGTATGGGTTTACGGCTAGTTTCTGTATAGAGCCGGATTTGATGGATCGAATCAGGGAAAATCAGATGAGGGATGATTATTGTATCGGGATTGCCAGTCAGATTCAGATGGGAGTTATGTTAGACTTTGAGATTGGTACAGACGGGATACTGAGGTTTAGAGATCGGATATGTGTTCCCGATGATCGACAGCTTAGAGACTTGATTTTATCAGAGGCCCATACCTCTAGATACACGTTACATCCGGGTAGTACTAAGATGTACCAGAATCTCCGGAAAGTGTATTGGTGGCCTAAGATGAAGAAAGACATCGTTGAGTTTGTTGCTAGATGTTTAACATGCCAACAGATTAAGATTGAGCATCAGAAGCCGACGGGTATGCTTCGACCATTATCGATTCCTATGTGGAAATGGGAGCATGTCACTATGGATTTTATTATGGGATTACCACGGACCCGGAAGGGGTATGATGCTATTTGGGTGATAGTCGACAGATTAACTAAGTCTGCTCATTTCTTAGCCATGAGATCTACAGACTCAGTTAGTGCCTTAGCCGAGTTGTATGTCAGAGAGATAGTGAAGTTACATGGTGTTCCAGTAAGTATTACCTCTGATAGGGACTCTCGCTTCACCTCTCATTTTCGGGAGAGATTTCAGGAGGCTATGGGATCCCAGTTGAGTTTTAGCACCGCTTTTCATCCACAGACTGATGGGCAGTCTGAGCGTACGATACAGACGCTCGAGGATATGTTGAGAGCGTGTGCATTGGATTTTAGAGGCTCATGGGACGATCACTTACCCCTGGCAGAATTTGTATATAATAATAGTTTTCATACAAGTATCGGCATGGCACCGTATGAGGCTTTATATGGTAGACGATGCAGATCCCCGATAGCATGGGAAGAAGTTGGAGACCGTAAACTGTTAGCTCCCGATTTGGTCGAGCAGGCTTCTCGTGATGTACGGATGATCTGTGAGAGGCTCAGAACGGTTCAGAGTCGGCAGAAGAATTATGTAGATATTAGACGCCGACCATTGGAGTTTATAGCGGGAGATTATGTGTTTTTAAAGGTTTCACTGTCCAAAGGTATTATGAGATTCGGAAAGAGGGGAAAGTTGAGCCCCCGATACATTGGGCCTTATGAGATCTTAGATCGCGTGGGAGATGTGGCATATCAGTTAGCACTACCACCAGAGTTGTCAGGAGTACATAACGTGTTCCATGTCTCGATGTTGAGAAAGTACCATCCAAATCCTTCTCACGTGATTCGACACGAGCCACTGGAGATCAGAGAGGATATGAGTTACGTTGAGAAACCGGTGCGGATTTTGGATAGGAAGGCTAAAGTATTGCGATCTAAGACGATTCCTCTAGTTAAAGTGCTCTGGCAGTGTCATAATGAGGAGGAGGCTACTTGGGAATTAGAAAGCCTTATGCGTGAGAAGTATTCGGAGCTCTTTTAGTGACAGGTCCAAGTTAAATTTGGAGGATCAAATTTCTTAAGGTGGGGAGAAATGTAAAATCCGAATTTTATTATACTGTATACCATATGTGTACATTATTGATAGTGGAAATAAATTCTTTTAGTAAAATTAAGAAATCATTTAATGTGAATTTCCACTTTTCATTGTATGTTATAATGTATATATGGTGTATAAAGAATAGATGAGATTTAATTAATTATTAAGGTATGAAAACAATTAATGAGGAGTAATGACTAGAAGACATGGGCGAAGAGAAATGCAAAAAAAAAAAAAAAGAAAAAAAAGGAACCTTTTTAGTTGGATTATGGAAGCATTAAATGAGGTAAGACAAAGTTAATAATTGTGGTTGACATTGGCGTGGGAAAGAAGAAGAATAAAAGGAGAAATTGTAGTCAACAACGTGCAGAAGACCTGTCGTCCGTTCCCTTTTTGACTACAAGCCGTTCATTTGGCTGGAAATTCTTCAACAATTAATGGGCTGTCAGACGAATGGAGAAAAGAGAGAAAGGAGAGCCAATCAACGTGCGCGGCTGCAAGAAGTGTTGGCGAGGAGAAGAGAAAAACTGAGCTATTGACGTCTTTTGTTGCACTTTTTCTACCCGTTTTAATGCTGGTTCAGACGTTCCTTTGGTGCAATTTTCTTCGTGAATTAATGCACTACAAGACGGGTAATGATGAGGAAAAGGATAAGGAATAGATGGTGAGTTCTGGTTGGACTAACATGACTATATAAAGAGGCTTCAAGAGAAAGAAACGGATTGAAATGAACTCCATCCTCTCCAGAATCCTTCTCGCCCATTCTGTTTGCTACAAAGATTACCTTGTTCTTCCGTTCCTTTCATAGCCATAGAGTTTTATCCTTCTATCAGTAAACATTTTTCCTCACCATTGAAGAGCTAAGGAACAAGCAAACTAAAGCTAAGAAAGACAAGAAAGCATTCTGTTGTTGGAGGAGTAACTTGGTAAAGGTGAGTTTCATAGTTTTACAGTTCTCTTGATATTTAATCATAGATATAGCCTGGTTATGAGTGAATATGGTTAAATATATAAGAAAATAGATGAAAAATAACCAAGAATGAGTAAGAAAACACGACGGGCGAGTAGAAAATTGCTAGTCAAAATGGGTGAGTACTCGCCCAAAGGATGAGACGAGGTTAGGAAATGCTTATGTGAGTTCGCCAGTATTGTGGTCCGGGAGGGCGAGGACAAATGATCGCCAAAAGGCGAGAATGGCGATAACAGTGATCGCCCATGTAAAAGTTGATGATCGCCAGTGGGGCGAGTAGGAGAAAAAGAGGTCGCAACCGTAATCCAATACATGGGCGAACTCCCATGAATAATCCGCTAATTGACAGCGAACTATGTTGGGCGAATGGCGAACTGAGTCTCGCCAAAGTGCTATATTATTAGGAAAAATACAAATCCTTTTTGGAAAATATTTATAATTTAAATAATGCTTTTGCAGAAGGGAATTGCGGAAGGCGGGCGAGAAGCAAGGCTGTATCAGACGAGGTAAGGAAGTAGTATGTGATACAACTGCATGTCCTGTGGAGTAAAAATGTTAAGAAAATATTAGAAATTGTTTTTTTTCAGACATGCATCGGTTGATAAACTGTTTTGGTTTCGGGCGAGCTACAAGCCACCATAAGTTGTTTTGTTGGGCGAATTGATTAAGGCGGGCGAGTAGTTTGTTCTAGGCAGAAACTCGAGCGAGCCAATGGCGAGCTCTCTGTTATGAGAACTGGGCGAGTGCCCTTGTTTTAAAAAGAAATCCGGGTAAGCCATAGTCGGACGAACCCTTTTTAATGAGATTAGGCAGGTGACCCTTGTTTTAAGTATAAGGCGGGCGAACTGTTATTAGCCAGCCATATTTTTGTCTTGAAAAGCTATGAGGCGGGCGACTATAAATTGCCGCCTTGGCGAATTGACTAGTGGGCGAATTGATTTAAGAATAATTTTCTCAAAACGGAAATTAAATAAATAAATAAATAAAAATTTGAATTAATTTTATTATTTTTGAAAATAGAAAATATCAAATTCTCGGGCGAGTAGTCCCTTGGGCGAGTAGACTCTCGGGCGAGTAGTTCCTTGGGCGAATTGGCTAATGGGCGAGCTGACCCTGGGCGAACTAGCCGTGGGCGAATCAGCTCCAAAAGTGTTTTTTTTCTCTCATAGAAAATGTTGAAATTGAGGGTTGTTTTTACTAGTTATAAACCCTTTTGGAAACTAAATCATTTTATGGAAATGATACATATGATAACTTGATTTTGAGATATTAGGCCATGAGTTCATGCATTATCACTCATATACTTTGCGTGACCCATCTAGGGCGATGGCTCGGGTCAAAGAGACCAACGAGTGCACCCTAGGGCGTCACAGGGCTGATGGACCTGCCAAGTCTTCAGCGGTCTCGAGGTCACTTGGCAAGTGGACCCGAGGACCAACTACAGATTATGGCCATACATCTAGATGAGATAGCCGTGAGGGGCGATGGCCTACGGGTGCACCCCAAAAGCGGATGATTTGTGTTCTTTGCATGATTTAAATTGTTGCCTAGTCTCAATTAAAAGATTTATGAAAGGATCCGGTGAATCCTGTTTCATGTTAACTGTATTTATTATTTCCTAATGAGTGTGATCGTTAGAAAGATTAAATGGTTTCGAGATTATAGCTTTTATTTTTAAAGCAGCATACACCTTCCTTATTGAGCATATTGTCGCTCACTCCTTATTTTTCCACTCCACAGATAACTGATCTGAACTAAGAGACTTACCTTCCTGAGATTGGATATTGAAGGTATGTTGTGTTCTTTTACGTAATCAGTAAAGTTGTACATTACTACTTTCAATTATAAGGGAATGTATATACATTTTGAGGAAATAATTTAATTATTCTTATTAAAGTGATAGGAGTTGATAAGCATCACTGACAGCCCAACCGGTAGTAAGTGTAATATATAAGTGAGTAATATGTTATATAATGGAAATTGGGATGTTACAAAAATAATATAAAGCTATGGGAATTATGGAAAGGTAATACATCACTATATTTATATTTTTATTAATTTTTAATATATAAGATAATTTTAAAAGCTAGTTTAACAAGTTGTCATGTTTAATTTTTTTTTTGGTTTCACAAATTTAAGATTTTTTTACCTTTAAAATTTAATCAATAGTTTAAAATAAATATAACTAATTTAAAGGTTATAATTCATTTATCTTACAGTAGAGTCGATTTTTATAAATTTACTGAAGAAATCTCCTTTTGTACAAGGAGACAATTTAAAGGGCCTTGCTTTGTTCGAACCGTCGTCTAAAAGATAGTTATTAGTAAATAAGATGCTTATCATCCAAAAAAGGAGACAACAGGAGCGAAAAGGAATAAGCCTGTCTTAGGTCCACAACAGAACAAAGGCACCGGAAACATCAAGGCAAATTGACGACAAGCCCAAAGGGGGAAAGAAAGAAGTTCACCTTAGTGTTACCGTCAATTTCTTCGTCTTTTCCCTTGTCTGCAATCTTTCAATACACATCCGTCCAGCTCACTTTTAACCTTCACCCTTCTGTCTACAGTCACTCTTTCCCATTCTCTCCTCTTTATACCCCTAAAGATCACTCAAACTCGCAAGCTCTTAAATTTCAGGCACCCAAAACTTGGCAAATTAAGCTAAATAAAAGGTAAAAAAAAAGGGCCAAAATAAGTAGTCGTGATACAATGGCAAAGGTAGGCCGAAAGACCGTGAATAGAAGCCTTGAGAGTCTTTTAGACATGGATAAATCAGCGGCAGCAGGCAAGAATGCCATGCCAGCTGTGCCTGCCCGGAAGACCATTCCTGGCCACGGCCTCGAGTTCAGTAACCTCTCTTACAGTGTCATGAAGAAGCAAAAGAAAGATGGTGTGTGGATCAAGAAGGAGGCATATCTTCTCAATGATATATCGGGCCAGGCTATGAGGGGCGAAATCATGGCCATAATGGGGCCTAGTGGTGCGGGGAAATCCACGTTTCTTGATGCTTTGGCTGGTCGGATTGCAAAAGGGAGTCTTGAAGGTTCTGTTAGAATCGATGGAAAGCCGGTCGGTATATACAGTACTTGATTATCGTCTTCTTTGGGCTCTCCTAAAAACTCTCTTCTCAGTACACCATTAAATTTTGCTTTGTTCAGGTGACTGCGAGCTACATGAAGATGATTTCGTCATATGTAATGCAAGATGACCAGCTGTTTCCCATGTTGACGGTTTATGAAACCTTCCTGTTTGCAGCTCATGTGAGGCTGCCTACCTCCATTTCCGGAGAGGAGAAGAAAAAGCGAGTAAATGAGCTACTCGCTCAATTGGGATTAGAGGTAATAAAAAATCTCCTTTGTCTTAATTGGATTACAAAGTGTCCGAAATGTTCGATCATATCAAATGATTTTATATTCTCACGTTTATGGAATGTTTTCTTGAGATGTTTGATCATATCAAACATACTCTAACACGAAAGGCCAATAAAATTTGAATGCTTGGTTCTATATGTAGAGTGCAGCACATACTTATATTGGTGACGAGGGAAGGAGAGGAGTGTCGGGAGGAGAGAGACGAAGGGTGTCTATTGGTATTGACATTATTCATAAGCCATCTCTGCTGTTCCTTGATGAACCAACGTCAGGTCTGGACTCCACAAGCGCTTACAGTGTGGTGGAAAAGGTGAAGGACATTGCTCGAGGAGGTAGCATTGTCCTCATGACCATCCACCAACCTTCCTACAGAATTCAATTGCTCTTGGACCGCATAAGCGTTTTAGCAAGGTTTGTAAAAATGTCATTAACTTCTATTAGAAATGGTTTTGTGCTACGTAGGTGGTGTTGGCCTAAAGTAATTTGACCTAGTGAGGATTTCAACACCGAATCTCTCACTATGGATCGTCCTCATTCAGGAATTCAGTGGGACCTTTAACCACTGAGCTAACTTGTGGGTTGAACCGTTGATGGTTACTAATTAAGCTACGTGTCAAAATGCTACAGGGGTAGACTAATATATTTGGGAAGCCCAAGCACTCTTCCTGCTCACCTTTCAGGGTTTGGAAGGCCCGTGCCTGATGGTGAGAACAGTCTTGAATATCTTCTAGATGTTATCAAAGAGTATGATGAATCAACCGTGGGACTTGACCCTCTTGTGCTGTACCAACGTGATGGTATCAAACCTGACCAAATTGCCAGGACTCCAGTTCCGAAAACACCGAAAACACCAAGGACACCTTACATGAAAATGCCTGGATCCAGGCATGCTATTAGCCTTCATAGCCATGCTTTCTCTATTGGCAATGCCACACCTCGATCAGGATCCGGCCGACTTGATTACCACGATGATGATGATGATGATGAAGAGGAATTTGACTACTCTCTGGAACGCAAAGCGGCCCAGAGGCCCCAGACACCAATGAGTATGCAGAGTAGTGTCTATAATCCACGCTTGGCCTCCCATTTCTACAAAGATTTCTCTGTCTGGGTCTACCGTGGTGTCACAGGAACTCCTCGTCGCGCACCATCATGGACTCCAGCTAGAACTCCAGGACGAACACCAGCTAAGACACCAAGTTCCGGAGCTAGAAGTTATGTTTCAGGTCGATATCCAACGCCTCAAGAAGCATCTTCTCGCCACAAAACTCCGGTAGTTTTTAGCCAATCACAAGATCTATATGCTCCTTCTTATGAAGAGTTCGACATGGAAGAAGAAGTGCTAGATGAGCCAGCGCATGGACCCAAGTTTGCAAATCCATGGCTCCGAGAGGTTGCAGTTCTCTCATGTCGCACAGCTCTCAATGTGGTTCGAACGCCAGAACTCTTTCTTTCACGCGAGATAGTTTTGACAGTCATGGCAATCATTCTATCCTCGCTCTTCAGAAACTTGAGCCACTATGATTTCCAAACAATCAACCGGCTTCTCAATTTCTATATCTTTGCAATTTGCTTAGTGTTCTTCTCCTCTAATGATGCTGTTCCAACTTTCATCCAAGAAAGATTCATCTTCATCAGGGAGACCTCCCACAATGCCTACCGTGCGTCTTCTTATGTCATCTCCTCCCTCATAGTCTATCTCCCATTTTTTGCAATTCAAGGTTTCACATTTGCTGTAATCACCAAATATTGGCTTAACCTCCAAAGCAACCTCCTTAACTTCTGGATGATCCTTTATGCCTCTCTGATAACAACCAATGCTTATGTAATGCTTGTCAGTGCACTTGTCCCCAGTTACATTACAGGTTATGCAGTTGTTATCGCCACAACAGCTCTCTTCTTCCTCACATGTGGCTTCTTCCTCAAAGGAAGCAAGATACCCTTGGCTTGGCGGTGGCTCCATTACATTTCAGCAATCAAATATCCATTTGAAGCCTTGTTGGTGAATGAGTTCAAAGGCAAGGAAATCTGCTACTCGGGGAATGCGGCGGATCTTTCACCAGGTCCTCTAGGAGCGCTGAAGCTCAGTCATCTGCATCTAAATAACCCGAATCTTCGAAACTGCACAATGATCGGAGAAGATGTTATATCTTCAATGGGCATTCAGATAGAGAACCTTTGGTATGACATTCTTATCTTGCTAGCTTGGGGAGTTCTCTACCGTTTTTTCTTCTACGTGGTTCTCAGATTTTATTCCAAGAATGAGAGAAAATGAAGTGTTGAATCTCTCGGGTTTCCTTTACTTCTTGTTGCTGTGTTTGTCACTTAAATGTCATTTTGATAATAGGAAAGATTTAATATGAAGTATTTTAATGAGAACTTTCTCGTTCTTTGTTACCTAAGTTTCATTTTGATAAGAGAAAAAGGCTTTTTTGGGTAAAGAAAAACATATACTATATCGGGTTTGTTTACAGTAAGGTTGTAAAATATCGACCTTACCGTAAGGATATAAAATATCATCAGATATTTAATATGTCATGAGAAATTGAATAAATTTTAAAAATTAAATAAATATGTTAATAATGGTTTAACAGGTCAACAAGTAAATTTAAATTTAATTATATATAATGTAAATTATATTTTTATCCTTTTAAAAGGTAACAAAATATTTAAATTACATTTTTAACCATTCATAAAAAATTAAAATTACAATTTTGTCCCTTAAAATATGAAACCATATTATCTAATTGCTCAAAAAATTTAGGGTAGTCAAATGCCTGTTTATGTCTGTAGACTATCTCTGTTATTTTACTGGACAAATTGCTTCTAGTATATAGGTAGTCGATTGCTTTTAATACCAATCGACTGCCATATTTAAGTAAAATCATTCTGTCTAGAAAAATTACTGAGTCAGTCGACTACCATATATAGGCATTCGACTGCCCTAATAATTTTGGAATTGTTTTACGCTTATTGTCATAAATTTTAAGATTTATTATCGTTTATTTAAATTGTTTATAGTGTTTTTATAATTATTTACATAAAATTTTATGCTAAATTACATTAATTTTATGGTTAATTATTATACATTTTACTATTAATCTAATAAAATTTAGGATGAATCTCATATATTTTATTATAAATATGATAAATTTTACAATGAATATAATAAATTTTACAATGAATGTAATAAAATTTACGATTAATAGAATAAAATTTACTATTAATAGAATAAATTTACAATGAATTTCATAAATTTTATGATGAATGTGTTACGATGAATCTAATAAATTTTACAATAAATCTCATAGATTTTATGATAAATATCATAAATTTTACGATGAATGTATAAAATTTTACGATGAATCTTATAAATTTTACAATGAATCTTATAAATTTTACGATTAATCTAATAAATTTTTATGATGAATGTATAAAATTTTACAATAATCTAATAAATTTTATTATGAATCTCATAAATTTTACGATTAGTCTCATAAATTTTACGATGATTCTAATAGTTTTAAGTTAATTCTAATAACTTCACACTTATTCTCGTATGTTTATAGTAAATATAATAATTTCATTATTAATAATCATAATTTTACCATTATTCTAGTATATTTACACTTTTATTTTATGATAAATCTCACAAATTTACAATTAATTATCATAATGTTATGCTTATTTTAGTATTTTTACACTTATTCTCATCAATTTATTAGTTAGTTATCGTATTTTTATATTTATTCTAGTATTTTTTCTACTTATTCTCATAAATTTTATGATTAATGTTATAAATTTTATGATGAGTCTGCTGGAAAATTTTCAAAATAAAGTGGAAATAAGTAATTAAAATGATGATTAATCAATGGACAAGTAAAACTAGTGTTTGGTATGTTTCTGAGTTGAGTAAAATCGTTATAAAACAATTTTTACTAAGAATATAGGGCAGTCAACTGCCCTTGTGCAATACATATTCTGTCCAAAAATTGCACTTGGGCAGTTGGATGCCCTAGGAGGGTAGTCGGATTGTCAAGCTCCAAATTCTAAAAATCAAAATTAAGTTTTTCCATTTTCACACTGTCGATTGGGCTGTGCTCAGTATCCTCACTCTAATATTAAGCTAAAACTACCGAGCTAATTTAACATTTAATTGTCTGGATTGGTCCCAGTATACTAAATTACAACACGCATTTGTTTTCTTATAGAAATACCTAATAACAAAAAATATGATTTACCTTCACATTTCTTCAGTTTACTGTTTACATTCATGTACACACTAAAGTATTGTACAATAAATATCTAAATACCATACCTGTAAGGTGTAGCATCGAAACTTTGTAGGCATCCAATTAAAACCTTCTCTTAACAATCAACTATTACTGCAAATAAGTCTGAAAGATAAAAGGTGGTGAATTTACGCCCAATAAGAAATATATACAAAAGAACTGATGCTATGCATACCTATATGCATATGTCAAAAACATATTTCATAAACATCCAGTTAGTACTCAAATAGTATGAAAGAACTCTGGTGGAAGAGATACTATAATCGATTAAAAGTACTAGGCTGAGTATGGAAGAATGCTTTAGAGCACCTCACTTGTCCCGGTCCCTAAATCCGACTATAGGGAGTTTCTAAAAACTTTATAAAGAAGAAATTCATGCATATTAAATAAGTATAAAAACCTTTTAAAATCTTTAGTAACATATATTAACTGTAAGTAATCATTATCAAATGGTTCAGTAAAATATCTGATAACTCATTTAGTTTATTATTTAACAAATCATTATGTAGACAATTCAGAAATCAATTCAGTAAATAGTTCAATAGCTCACTCGTTTAGAAAACCTTTTAGCATATCAATCAGAAATCACTCAATTCAAACACAGTTCAAAAAATCAATCAGAAAATTATACACTCGGAAAATCATTTGAGAAATCGACCCAAAATTTCTTCTCCAAACATAATTCAAAAGATCAATCAGAATGTCACATATTCAGAACATTGTTCAAAAATTGATCGCAAAGAAAACCATTCAAAAATTGTTTAGTAAATCACACAATAACCAATTTCAAAAATCCTTCAGATATCTCACTGTAAATGATACAAAAATCATTCAGTAAATCACTCAAAACGCTCTTTAGAAATAGTTCAGAAAAGACATCCTTCGAAAGCAGTTTCTTAGATCAATCACACTTCACACTGAGAAAAAAGTTGAATAATTTGAAATTTGCATACTCAGAAAACTATTCAAAAGTCAGACATTCAGAAAGCTATTCAGAAATCATACGTTTAGCAAAACCAATCACACACTCAAAAAACATTTTAGTGAATTTATTAGAGAATCATATATTTAGAAAACCACTCCATGAATAAGTATAAATCACTCACTCTGAATATGATTAAAAAAATAGTTAAATAAACATTTCGAGAATCACACTCAGAAAATCATTTAGAAATCCAGTAATCTATCAACGAATTAGTTTGATAAACAGTTCAAACGATCAGTAAACGTTTTCGTAGCCATTCTTTAAAACAGTTCAATGATAATTCAGGAACAAATCAGAAGTCAAACAATAATTAATAAAATGACCTTTTTTCCTAACATTTCGGTTATTAGGTAGATTTTGCATTTCTAATGAGAGTCTCAACTATATAACTTTCACAACTTCATTCAAAACTGTGAGGACCCTAATTTTCTCATATTCAGTATAATCTATAGAGTGTAGTAATTTAAAAATAAAATATTAATTATTAAAATATTGGTCCTTCGATAGAGTTCAAAGAAGTACTCGGTGAGGGCTCCACTAAGACTTTCTCTGTCCAGATCGAAGTAAGACCCTAGAATGATGATATCAGAAGATGAAATTAGTGTAATTTTAAGTATAAAATAAGTGTATCATAAATATATTATGTGAGTAGAAGTAACTCCTAAGTTAAGTTAAAAAAAATGAAAAAAAATTATGTAATTGTTAATATTTGTTAATTATAGAATTAAAGTAAATAACGAATAAAGATAGAATGTGAAATTAAAATTGAAAAAAATACAATTTATTGTAATTATATTTTAGTAATGTGTAATAAGAAATAAAATAAGTTAATTATAGGAATTAATAAAATATAAGATAGGGAATTAAAAAGAAATTACTAAGATCATAATATAAAAATTAGAATATAATTTAGAAAAGAAAATAATGTAATGCTAATTATGTTTTAAATACTTGGTAAGAAATAAAGTAAATTAACTATTGAAATTAATAAAATATATAAAATAAAAAAATATAAATTAAAACCTGAAAAAAAAATAAAATAACAAAATAATAAAAAAATAAAAAATAAAATAATGCAGCAAGCTTCGCGTGGAAGCTTGCTGCCCTGCAGACTGATTTTAACAAAGAAAAGAAAAGAAGAGAAGAGAGAAAACAGAGTAAAATTTACTAGTTATGTATGTGTCAAATTATTATAGGATGGAGTATTAATAAAATAAGGTTAAATAAGACTAACTCAGCCAATTTTTCCAGCCATTCCCACCGACTTTCCCCTGCATCTCGATTTTTCTTTGCTGCCATTTTTCTGCTGCACCGATTTTCTTCTTCTCCTCACGTCAAACCTGTTTTTTTTCTCTGTAAATCCTCCCTTTAAGCCAGTAATCTACTAAATTACCTTCATCAACCTAACTCCCCATCAAAAGAGCTGATCAAAGCTGGAAATTACTGGACAGAAAAAAACGTGGGAGCACTGAAAAATGGCTGGACAGTTCGCCTGAAGCAGGGTAAGTGACGTGGTGATGTTACATGTGCTTCCAGCTTTGATTTTTCATTTAGTTATGCATGGGAAACCTGATTTATACTTTAGATTGAAGAGAAAATGAAGTGTAGGGAATTTATGGGTTTCGGTCATGCTTGAAATATGAAGAATTCTTGGTGATGTTGTTGTAAATTGGATAGAATTTAGATGTAGATGATGAATTAAGCTAGACTTAAATTGAGATTGAATGATAAAAATTTCAAACCAGCAAAGTTTGAATGGGGGTGTTCGGCTATAACATGGGCTGTACTATGGTGAGGAAATTTTGATGGGTTGAAGGTGTTTGATGATAATCTTAAGAGAGTAGAATAGTTATATCAAATTAGAGTTAAAGGAAAATGAAAACTATGAAGATGGATGTGGGAGCTTGAGGCTCACGGCTTGGATGAACAAAAAAAATAGGAGACTTCCAGCACTGAAAAAAAAAAGAAAAGAAAAGGAAAACTGAAATAGAAAAGAAAAGAATGGGAAACTCACGGTTGGGCTGTTGGAATGGAAGAAATTGTGCAATTTTTATTATAAAAAAAATGGATAGATATATGATTAATTAATATATATATATATATATATATATATTAAGAGAGTAGACAACATTTCTTGAATTAAATTGAGAAGAAAATAAATGGGAAAACCATGAGAAATAATAATGGGAACATTATAGAAGTTTTCATGATTTGAAATTTAAGAATAAAACATAGATGTCAATGAAATTATTTGAATAATTAAAGTTGGAAGAGATTTCTATTTAACGTAATATAATTATGTTATTTGATAGGAAATTAAATAAATAAATAAATAAATAAAATAAAATAAAATAAATGGAAAACAATAGAGATGAGACTATAGGAGGCCTTTGACTATGGTTAAAATGGAATGAAGATAATGCAATTCTAAGGTGTAGAAGATATAATATAGATGTAAAGAATGAAAATGAAATATTTGTAAAGGTTAATAAGATTTAATAAGCTTAGTAGTGAAATTAAACGTAGAAAGAATTGTAATTTAAGAAGTAATTATATTGTAGTATTTGGTAGAAAATAAAATAAATGAAATAGTTGGAATCAATAATAAAGCAAAAGATAAGAAATCAAGAGAAATTTAAATAAGAGTTATAAGATGGAATTAAATTGGAAAAGAATATAAATTTAAATGTGGTCTTGTGTTAATATTTGATATGAGATTAAATAAATTAATTATTGAGATTGATTTATAGAAATTTATTATGGCTAAAATGCAAAATTTTAAATATAAGTTGGACGATAACAAATGAAATTCAAGGATGGTAATTAAGCCATAATAAACATTTTGGTGGAGTGAATTAGAATAAGAGAATATAATTTAATGGTAATTACATTGTGCTAAATAATAGAGAAGAAATTGATTGTGGGAATTAATTAAATGAAAGTAAATTTGATATAAGCAAATGGTGGAATTAATATTAATAATAAATAAAGATTAATTGTAAAATTTGAATTGGAAAAAAAATAATAAATATAATACAAGAATTAAATACTTGACTATAATAAATAATTAAAGACCTTAGAATTTTAATGAAATTAAAATTAAAAAAAAGTTGATTTAATTATAGTCATATTAAAGTATTTAGTAGGAAATTAAATAAGTAAATTAGTGAAATTTATAAAATGTAAGGTAGGAATTTATAGAATATTTATTTTAATTATATATGGGATTTTGTATGTAAATTGAAATTATTGGTGACATAGAAATTAAAGAAGGAATAAGATTTAATTGGAATTATATTTTGGTATATTTAGTAGGAAATAAAATAAATTAATTATTGGGAATAATACATAGACAATAGAAATGTATGAAATATTTATTAAAATCATAATATAGAATTTTGAATATAATTTGAAATTATTGTGCAGTGTGAGGTACGAGAAATAAGGAGACGTAAGTGGCATTATCGGGTTTGATTATCGCAAGGAAGTAGAGGTAAGAAACATGTATAGGAATTGCATAAGATTTATTTTATTTACATTAGTAAATTTTCCAAAACCAAATCGTAACTGTTTCGTACCCAAATCTTCTTCCACAAGAAAATAAAAATTTATTTTATGTTCGTATAAATCAAAATATGATTTTATTTGTATGAAATATATTTTTATTATTATATATGAAATGGTTTACATGAGTTTAATTCACATGAAATGATTTACATGTATTAACCCACATGAAATGCGTTACATGGATTGATCTACATGAGATAAACTGCATGCATTACTTTACATGATTTGAGTTACATGAAATGTTTTCCATGAGATTAATTATATGAAATGTTTCAATTGCATACCATGAAATTTTATTATTACTTTACATGTTTTCCGACTGACTGAAAATAATTGCTATTTGAAATGATTTATACTGTAAATTGCTATTTGAAATAATTTCTATTGTTAATTGCTATTAAAGATGATTTTCACTGCAAACTGTTATCTAAAATGATTTCTACTATTAATCGCTATTTGAAATTGATTTCTACTATTAAATGAAATGATTTATGAAAATGTTTTGAGACAGTCGTACCTTATTGATCACGCAAACTGTTATATGACTGCGAGACCTGATCAGTTTGTAGGTTTATTGTGTATAACTGTGGGATTATGGTCAAACCCATAAGTTTCCATAGTGAGCACTCGACCAGTGCGAACTGTGTGCACTGTTATTGATCGTCCCTACGGGAATACTGTTATTGATCGTCCCTTTGGGGATACTGTTATTGATCGTGCATGATTCTATTGGATGTGATTGTCTCCACTTTAATGTACTGCTTTATCGAACTGAATTTGTTTACTGATATTGAAACGTTTAATTGATATTGAATGGTTTACTGATATTAAATTGTTTATCGATACTTTGATACTGAACTGTTATTGAACTGTTCATCGATACTAAATTGTTTATCAATACTAAACTGTTTATTGCATTGTTACTGGATTTTCACATTGAATTATTTATTGAACTGTTAGTGGATTTTACTTTGAACTGTTTTTACTGAATTGATTGATGTAAATTATTTATATATCGCATTTCTGCATAAAGTGATTTTCAAAGTGATTCATCATTAATCGTTTATTCCCTGTAGTTGCTTCTAGAGATTGGAACACTACAGGTACTTCAAAGTACCTCCCATACTCCATCCGGTTTTCTAGCCAACTATAGTATCTTTCCTATAGCGTACTCTAGTGAGCCATTAGAAAATAAATGTTTTTATTGCATTTTAATATTTATATTAAATATGCCTCTCTCATAATTAGTTTAAATAAATTATTTTTATGTAACTGCATATAGTACGCACTTTTATATGTGTTTCTTACTAGGCTTTCCCTAGAGCTCACCCCCTTCTCACCATCCCATATAGCTCATCAGTATACAGGAAATCCGCCACGAAAAAATCATTATAAGTTTAAAGGGCTCAATTATCAGGTATATGTAAAATTTTATATTTATATTCCGACATGTATTTGCACAGTAGTTGTAAATAAAGAATGTATATGAAATTGTGGGATGTGAATTTGTATGAATTGTTATAAACAGAAATTATAAATATTACGTTATATATATTTATTATGATTTTTCTTAAATTTTATTTATAAACTAAATAATTTAAGGGTATAGAGGTTTAATTGTAACGGGAAATGTAAATGAACTTACATCGACATCAAATGCAAACCAATTGATACCAAATAGTAGAATAAGAAAGATAAAAGTGAAAAGGAAAAATTTAGTTTGGAATTTTCTAATTCCGAACGTTACAAAGACCGGGCAATGCAAATGCCTTAAGTTTATCCAAAAACTATATAGATTTCAGATGTTTAACTGACATTCAGATAATCTCAAACAGGTCAGAAAAGATGCAGATTTTTAGAATTGAAATAACACTTGTACCATTAGGATCAAACTATTTTCAGGCTTTAAAAGTTCACATGTCAAAGTTTCAAAAATCATTCGAAAATCCATACAAATCATAATTGTTTCAGAATTTAGAATTTAGATATGAAAACTTCAGAAATCGCATAGATTCAAATAACTAATTCCCAAGATTCTCCATGAACAACATAATCAATTTCAGTAATTCATGTAAAGGTCAGAAAACATAATTAATAAAATTATGAAATCAGAAATTAATAAAGTCTAAGAGTGCTTGGAATACAAGGAATTTGCCACTCCAGTAAAAATATAGTGGAGACTAGGTATCACCCAATAGACTCATACAATAGGACATATGGCCATAGTTAGACTAAATTCATTAGTGGTACAGATCAGGCACCATCCAGGACATTAATGACGGGATCAACCTCAATCAGCCCACAAGTTAGTCATACGATCATACACTCATAGAAGAATATGCTCGTAGGCAACTATGGGGGCCAACAGTCTCTAAAAACAATATAAAACATTTCATAGATGTTTACGGAGATAAATTCAAAAAGCTAAATCTTTAGTCAGTCCATAAATGCATATTTTGAAAGTATAAGCAATTCAAAAATAAAAATTTCATAAAATATTCACAATTTAATATTTAGTTCTAAAAATGTTTTATTTATCTATAAATAAGCAATAAAAACATGCAAGTACCTTCAGGTACGCAAAATTCGGTAACATGAATTTTTAAATATATATTTTTGAACTTCGATAAAAAAATAGAATTTCCATGAAAAGAATAAAATTACTTAATAAATCTTGTGTTCCTTACATTCAAGGGTAATGTGATAACCGTAAGTTTTTCATTTATCGGAAATAAAGAATATTGGAAATTCGAAAAATAATGAAGAGAGGAAATTTAATTTGGATAATGGAAAATCCAAATAAAATAAGGAAATGAGAAAAGAAAATAGAAAATACTTTTATATAATTATATATTATATAAATGTATTTTTATACAAATACATATGTATACAATCATAATGTTTTATATATATATATATATATATATGAAAATGTAAAATATAAACTTTACATTAAAAGTGTACATTTATATATTGTAAATATAATATATAAATATATGTGTAAAGGTTATTTAAAATATATATATATATACACACACACATATATATGTACTACTACATATATATTTTGTACTATACACAATATATATATTGTATATATAAAATGTATTGTAGTATATTATATATGAAATAATATATGTATAATATATAGTATATATTTTATGTATAAAATATACTATATAATATATATTATATAGTATATAGTATAATTATATACTAAAAATAGAAACAAAACATATAAGGGAAAATAGAGGAAAGAAATCGGGAGGAGGACCCGACCCCTTCCCCAAACCAGTCGACCGTCCACCGTCGGCGGCGAGAAAGAAAGAGAGGAGGTCTGAGGGAGGTAGAGAACGACACCGGCCAGAAGAGGAAAGCGGTTGCCGGCGTCGAAAGGAAGGAAATCGGAAGGAAAATCGAAGGAAAAACCGGCAGAGGCCGGGAAGAAAAAAGGAAGAGAAAGTGGCGGTGCCGGCCAAATCGGTCGCTGCCACTGCCACCGAAGCTTCGCCGGAGGAAGAAGAAGACGTGGGAGGCCACGGTTGAGGAACGGCGGAGGAAGGCCGACGAAGGAGGAGAAGAAACCGAAGGTAAACCAAGTAGAACCGCCACCGTGCCACCGTGCCACCGTGCCACCGATCCAGGCTGAGCTGAGGCCACCGACAAGTTCGTCTCAACGCCGGCCAGTTGCTGAGCCACCGAACCGGAGGAGAACCGGCCACCAGAGGAGAACCGGCGGTGAGGAAGGTAAAGCCGGTCTAACAGGTCTGAACCGGTCAGACCAAGGAAAAAAAGGAAAAAGAAAAAGAAAAAAAAAAGAAAAAGAAAAAGAAAGAAGGAAGAAAAAGAAGAAAGAGAAAAGAAAAGGAATTTCAAGAATTTGAAAAATTCTCGAGAATTCGAAAATTACGGAAAATCCCGAGAATTACGAGAATCGGTAAGAAATCCCGGAAAGTATTAAATTATTTAAATAATTTATTTATTTAAATAATTATGGAAAAATTCTAAATTTTAGAATTTAATTTCCAGAAAATATATTCGATGACCGAGCCGATGGAATCGGGGGAGGTGAACACGGGCACGACCTTCGAGAGGCAGTCGCCGACCCGAAACAGGTAAGGGAGACATGTGTCGCCTGTAAGGATATTCGGCCACATGTTTTAAATTAAGCATTTAATTTATAAATGCAATTTATAATGATTAGTTTTGAAATTTGTGGTGATTTATCGGTTTCAAATTATGGTAAAATACCATTTGAGAAATATTGTAACATCCCAAAACCACTATACAACAGAATATTCACTTATTTACCGGTTGGGCTGTCTGTGGTGCTTAACAACTTTTACTACATTATGAATTAATAAAGTATGTTCCTTAAGATGTATATACATTCCCTTCATAGTTAAAGTAGTACTGTACAACTTTGCTGAATATATAAAAGAATATAACATACCTTCGATCTCAAATCTCTGGAAGGTAAGTCTCTTAGTTCAAATCAGTTATCTGTGGAGTGGAAAATAAGGAGTGAGCGACAATGTGCTCAGTAAAGAAGGTGTATGCTGCTTTTAAAAAAAATAAAAGCTAAAATCTCAAAACCATTTAATCATCCTAACGATCACACTCATTAGGAAATAATAAACACAGTTAACATAAAAACAGGATTCACCAGATCCTTTCATAAATCTTTTAATTGAGACTAGGCAGTAATTCAAATCATGCAAAGAACACAAGTCATCCGCTTTTGGGGTGCACCCGTAGGCCATCGCCCCTCACGGCTATCTAGATGTATGGCCATAATCTGTAGGTGGTCCTCGGGTCTACTTGCCAAGTGACCTCGAGACCGCTGAAGACTTGGCAGGTCCATCAGCCCTGTGACGCCCCAGGGTGCACTCGCTGGTCTATTTGACCCGAGCCATCGCCCTAGTTAGGTCACGCAAAGTACATAAGTGATAATGCATGAACTCATGGCCTAATGTCTCAAAATCAAGTTATCATTTCCATAAAATGATTTAGTTTCCAAAAGGGTTTATAACAAGTAAAACAACCCTCCTTTTTCAACATTTTCTATGAAAGAAAGGCAGGTTGGGAGCCGGTTCGCCCACGGCTAGTTCGCCCGTGGTCAGCTCGCCCATTAGCCAATTCGCCCAAGGGACTACTCGCCCGAGAGTCGATTCGCCCGAGGGACTACTCGCCCGAGAATCGATTCGCCCAAGGGACTACTCGCCCGAAAATTTGATATTTTCTATTTTCAAAATAATTAAAATACTTATTTTTCGTTTACGAAATTACATTTTAAAAACCGTTTGCCAGAGCCTACTCGCCCTTATCAGCTCGCCCTGACTACTCGACAAGACGGCGAATAATAGTCGCCCGCCTCATGGTTTTCAAAACACAGTACGGCTGTTTTGATAACAGTTCCCCCGCCTTTTACTTAAAACAAAGATCGCCCGCCCTAACACTTTAAAAAGGTTCGCCCGATCAAGGCTTACCGGATTTCTCTTAAAAACAAAGGCACTCGCCCAGATCTCAAACAAAGAGTTCGCCATTGGCTCGCCCGAGTTTCTGTCTAATACAAAACTACTCGCCCGCCTTAGTCAATTCGACCAACCAAAGAACTTATGGCGGCTTGTAGCTCGCCCGAAACCAAAACAATTTATCAAACATACATGTCAGAAAATAAAACAAATTTCGATATTTTCTTAACGTTTTTACTCCACAGGACATGCATTTGCATCACATACAACTTCCTTACCTCGTCTGATACGGCGTAGCTTCTCGCCCGCCTTGCTCAATTCCAGTCTGCAAAGCATTTATTCACATTATTAATATTTTCCAAAAAGACTTATATTTTTCCTAAAAATATGGCATTTTGGCGAACTCAGTTCGCCATTCGCCCGTCATAGCACCCTTTTCATTTGCGGCTTATTCGTGCGAGTTCGCCCTTGTAATGGAATACGTTGGCGACTTCTTTTTCTCCAACTCGCCCTACTGGCGATCATCAACTTTACATGGGCGACTTCTTATCGCCATTCTCGCCTATTGGCGATCAATTGTTCTCGCCCGCCGGACCACATACTGGCGGACTCATATAAACATTTTCCTAACCTCGTCCCATCCTTTGGGCGAGACTACCCATTTTTACTATCAATTTCTACTCGCCCGTCGTGTTTCCTTACTCATTCTTGTTATTTTTCCATCTATTTTCTTATATATTTAACATATTCAATACAACCAGCTATATCTATAATTAAATATCAAGAAACTATAAAAGCTATGAAACTCACCTTTACTGAACTGCTCTTCCAACAACAGAATGCTTTCTTGCCTTTCTTAGCTTTTCTTCTCTTGTTCCTTAGCTCTTCAACACCTTAGAAGGGTTTGGCTAACTAAAAGATGAAATTGTATGGCTCATTTATGAAAGAACGGAGGAATGAAAGATGAATTCACAGAGGAACAGATTGGGCGAGAATGATTCTGAGGAAAAATGAAGTTTTCTTCCATCGATCTTCCCTCATGAACTCTCTTTATATAGCCCAATATAACTTGTTAGAAGCTACCACCTGTTATCTGTTATCATTGCACGTCTTTCATGCAATTAAACCCAGAGAATTTGGTGACAAAAGGAACGGCAGTAAGCTTCTCGTAGTAGTCTGTATCTTCCTTGCTTTTTGACAATTTTCACTTGCCATTTATTGCTTAATCCCCTTGTCAGGAGAGGCAATTGGCGAGAAGTCTTCACCGCCCCTTTCCTTGACTTTTCTCTTTTCTTTTCTTCCCTTCTCCACGCCAACCTCTCTTCCAGCCACGTTGATTGGCTATCCTTTCTCTATTTTCTCCATTCGTCTGACAGCCCATTAAATGTTGAATTTTTTTGACTACAATTTCTCCTTTCATTCTTCTTTCCCACGCCAATATCAACACACAATTATTAACTTTGTCTTACCTCATTTAATGCTTTCATACCATAATAATTAAATCCCCACAATATCTTATTACACTTTAATATTTGTTTCTCTTTCTTTATACACTACACTATAAATCATCTCTTAGATTGAAAAGTGGAATTCACATTCGATTTAATTTCACAAAATTTTTATTTCCACTATCAATAATGTACACATATGGCATACAGTATAATAAAATTCGGATTTTACATTTCTCCCCACCTTAAGAAATTTGGTCCTCCAAATTTAACTTGGACCTATCACTGAAAGAGCTCCGGATACCTCTCATGCATAAGGCTCTCTAACTCCCAAGTAGCCTCCTCCTCGTTATGATACTGCCAGAGCACTTTAACCAACGAAATCGTCTTAGATCGCAATACCTTATCTTTCCTATCCAGAATCCGCACCGGTTTTTCAACGTAACTCATGTCCTCTCTGATCTCCAATGGCTCGTGTCGAATCACGTGAGAAGGATCTGGATTGTACTTTCTTAACATCGAGACATGGAATACGTTATGCACTCCTGACAACTCTGGTGGTAGTGCTAACCGATATGCCACATCTCCTACGCGATCTAAGATCTCATAAGGCCCAATGTATCGAGGACTCAACTTTCCTCTCTTCCCGAATCTCATTATACCTTTGGACGGTGAAACCTTTAAAAACACATAATCACCCGCTATAAACTCCAATGGTCGGCGTCTAGTATCTGCATAACTCTTCTGCCGACTCTGAGCCGTTCGGAGCCTCTCACAAATTATCCGTACATCACGAGAAGCCTGCTCGACCAAATCGGGAGCTAACAGTTTACGGTCTCCAACTTCTTCCCATGCTATAGGGGATCTGCATCGTCTGCCATACAAGGCCTCATATGGTGCCATGCCGATACTCGTATGAAAACTATTATTATAAGCAAACTCTGCCAGGGGTAAGTGATCGTCCCATGAACCTCTAAAATCCAATGCACACGCTCTCAACATATCCTCGAGCGTCTGTATCGTACGCTCGGACTGCCCATCAGTCTGCGGATGAAAAGCGGTGCTAAAACTCAACTGGGATCCCATAGCCTCCTGAAATCTCTCCCAAAAACGAGAGGTGAAGCGAGAGTCCCTATCAGAGGTGATACTCACTGGAACACCATGTAACCTCACTATCTCCCTGACATACAACTCAGCCAAGGCACTAACTGAATCTGTAGATTCATGGCTAAGAAATGAGCAGACTTAGTCAATCTATCGACTATTACCCAAATAGCATCATACCCCTTCCGGGTCCGTGGTAATCCCATAATAAAATCCATAGTTACATGCTCCCATTTCCATGTAGGAATCGATAACGGTCGAAGCATACCTGCCGGCTTCTGATGTTCAATCTTAATCTGTTGACATGTTAGACATCTAGTAACAAAATCTGCGATGTCCTTTTTCATCTTAGGCCACCAGTACACTTTCCGGAGATTCTGGTACATCTTAGTACTACCCGGATGTAACGTGTATCTAGAGGTATGGGCCTCTGATAGAATCAAATCTCTAAGCTGCTGATCACCGGGAACACATATCCGACCTCTAAACCTCAGTATCTCATCGGTGCCAATCTCAAAATCCAACTCATCTCCCATTTGAATCTGGTTGGCCACCCCAATACAATAATCATCACTCCTCTGAGCTTCCTTAATTCGATTCATCAAATCCGGCTCGATACGAAAACTAGCTGTAAACTCATACTGGTCAGAGGAAACAACTGTCAAACTGAGGTTAGAGAACTGCTCTATCAACTCATGTTCCCTGATCATCATGTACGATACCATGCCAACATGCTTACGGCTCAGTGCATCAGCTACTACATTAGCTTTACCTGGGTGATACAGAATCTCACAATCATAGTCCTTTAATAGTTCCATCCACCGTCGCTGTCTCAAATTCAACTCTTTCTGTGAGAATATATACTTCAGACTCTTATGGTCTGTATATATCTGAAATTTCTCTCCGTACAAATAATGTCGCCATATCTTCAGTGCAAACACCACTGCGGCTAGCTCCAAGTCATGTGTCGGGTAATTCTTCTCATGATCCTTTAACTGTCGAGAACCATAGGCTATAACCCGACCATGCTGCATGAGCACACACCCTAAACCTTGAGCGGATGCATCAGTATATACCACAAATCCACCTGATCCGCTAGGAAGGGCTAATACAGGGGCACTAGTCAATCTCTTCTTAAGTTCACCAAAACTACGCTCACACGCATCATTCCACTCAAACTTTACATCCTTACGTGTGAGTCGTGTCAATGGAGCAGCAAGTCTAGAAAATCCCTCCACAAACCTGCGATAATATCCGGCAAGACCTAAGAACTTCGTATCTCGGTAACCGTGTTAGGCCTCTCCCACTGAACAATGGCCTCTATCTTGGACGGATCAACTGATACCCCGTCTCTCGACACTACATGTCCGAGAAATATAATGTGGTCAAGCCAGAACTCGCACTTACTAAGCTTAGCATACAACTTTCGCTCTCTGAGGGTCTGTAGAACAATCTGCAAATGCTGCTCATGCTCCTCTGAAGTCTTAGAGTAAATCAGTATGTCATCAATAAATACTATGACAAACTTATCCAAAAATGAATGAAATACCTCATTCATCAAACTCATAAAAGCTGCAGGGGCATTTGTCAGTCCAAATGGCATCACTAAGAACTCATAGTGGCCATAGCGAGTTCGAAAGGCTGTCTTATGCACATCCGACTCCTTAATCTTCAACTGGTGATAGCCTGATCGAAGGTCTATCTTGGAAAACACCTGTGCACCTCTGAGCTGATCAAACAAATCGTCAATCCGAGGTAGTGGATACTTATTCTTAACGGTAGCCCGATTCAACATCCGATAATCAATACACAACCGAAGGCTACCATCCTTCTTCCGAACAAATAAGACTGGAGCTCCCCACGGTGACACACTAGGACGTATAAATCCCTTATCTAATAACTCTTGGAGCTGCTTCTTGAGCTCATTCAACTCTGTCAGTGCCATCCTATATGGGGGTCTAGAAATCGGCTCCGTACCGGGTACCAACTCAATCATAAACTCCGTCTCTCGATCCGGTGGTAACCTGGTAAATCCTCTGGAAATACATCCGAGAAGTCCTTAACCACAGGAATCTCTTGTATCTTTGGATGCTTCCTCTCAACATCCTCCACACTAGCAATATATCCTTCATAAACATTCATACACAACCACAATTTCAGTACACATGTCATTTCACAACATAAATTCTCATACTTTTATTAATTTACAATAACTTTACAATGTACTTTTCGGGATAAGAGAAGGTAATAAACTTAGTATTACAGTCCAAACTAACATGATTTGCAGCCAACCAATCCATTCCTAAAATAATATCAAAATCATATATATCCAACAAAATTAGGTTAGCTGTCACAACCTTCTCTCCTATAGTCAATTTACAACCCCTATATATCACATCTGTCATCTGGAAATCATTAAAAGGAGTTTTCACTCGCAATGTATATTCTAACAACTCCGACTCTACTGGGGTCCTGTTGGCATATGCAGGCGATAAGAATGAGTGGGTAGAACCCGGGTCAATTAAGGCAATTACGGGAATATCAAAAAGATAAATTTTACCTTTAATCACATCGATAGAGGCGTCGGCAGTCTCCTGATCCAATGCGTACACCCGACCCTGAGTCACAACCTTCTTACCCTTTTCTGCGGCTGTCGCCCGCCTTGGCTGTGAGGGTGTCGCTTTCTCGGGTGCATTCTGAGCTGCCGGGGCCGCTATCTGAGGTACTGCAGGAGGTATAGTAGAAGCAGTCGACTCTCTACGCATCGGGCAATCCTTAATAAAATGCCCCGTCTGTCCACATCTAAAACATACTCCAGTCATTACAGGACAAGGGCGCGATCCATGCGACCTTCCACAATGTCTACATAAGGGCGCAACACTCCTCTGAGTGGTAGTGGGGCCACTAGCAGGAGTAGAAACTGCTGGTCTATCAATTTTGCCCTCTGAAATCTGTATGCCTGAAGATCTGGTCTTCTTAAACTGCTCTCTACCTGGTCTATCCTCCATAAACCTCTTAGCTTTTCCCTTTCCTTTGCCTTTACTCTTGTTACTGAAATCGGACTGGAACTGCTCATAGTCCCTCTCACATAACTGAGCCCGTTGAACTATCTCATCATAAGTCTGTATAACAAATGGGGCTAGTTTTACTCTGATGGATGGCCTCAAACCCGCTTTAAATCTCGAAATCTTATACCGGGCATTTGTACTGGTCTGTGGATCAAAACGGCTCAAGGTAGTAAATTTAGCCTCATACTCATTTACTGACATACTACCCTGTACTAAATCCATAAATTCCTGCTGTAATTTATCTTGAGCAGTGTCAGGAATATATTGCCTTCTAAAAGCTTCCACAAACATATCCCATGACAGATCCTGATGCTGAGCAAATAATACCGTCTGGGTGGCCTTCCACCAATGTCTCGCATCATCTGCCAACTGGAACACAGCTAGGCCCACTTTCTCTGTCTCTGAACATCTCATAATCTCGAGTAATCTATCAATCTCTATAACCCACTGTTCTGCCACCAATGGATCCCTAGTACCTTTAAACTTCGGTGGATCCAATTTCTTAAATGATTTCACCAATGCCACATTACAATATGACTCTGCATTTCGTGGCTGCTGAATCAGTGGCTGTGGTGGAGCTATCGGTGGCTGAGGTGCTGGTGGTGGAATAGGCTCAGGTTCAGGCACAGCTGGTGCCGGCTGTGGCGGTGCAGGTGCCTCTACTGGGGCTGCGGGAGCTGCAGCTCTCTCCCTCTCTGCCCTATCAGCGGCTCTATCCGCCTGATACATAGCCATAAAATCTGCTATTAACCTCTCCACCTGAGTTACACGATTATCGATGCTTCTAGCTGTATAGGACGTGGAGGTCTTGGGGCAGGTTCCGGTGTCTGTGGTTCCGGAGTCTGTGCCGCCCTACCTCGGCCTATACCTCTCACTGAGCGCATCCTCCTCCTTCCACTCATATCTGTACCACAGAAATCGTTTATCACTTATCATTAACACATCAATTATATATTCAGTTTATACAGTACTACAGGGGAATGTATACTATTTCACCATTTACATTAAGCATCATTAGACATCCGACCAACCCTGCTCTGATACCATTAAATCTGTAACATCCCAAAACCACTATACAACAGAATATTCACTTATTTACCGGTTGGGCTGTCTGTGGTGCTTAACAACTTTTACTACATTATGAATTAATAAAGTATGTTCCTTAAGATGTATATACATTCCCTTCGTAGTTAAAGTAGTACTGTACAACTTTGCTGAATATATAAAAGAATATAACATACCTTCGATCTCAAATCTCTGGAAGGTAAGTCTCTTAGTTCAAATCAGTTATCTGTGGAGTGGAAAATAAGGAGTGAGCGACAATGTGCTCAGTAAAGAAGGTGTATGCTGCTTTAAAAAAAAATAAAAGCTAAAATCTCAAAACCATTTAATCATCCTAACGATCACACTCATTAGGAAATAATAAACACAGTTAACATAAAAACAGGATTCACCAGATCCTTTCATAAATCTTTTAATTGAGACTAGGCAGTAATTCAAATCATGCAAAGAACACAAGTCATCCGCTTTTGGGGTGCACCCGTAGGCCATCGCCCCTCACGGCTATCTAGATGTATGGCCATAATCTGTAGGTGGTCCTCGGGTCTACTTGCCAAGTGACCTCGAGACCGCTGAAGACTTGGCAGGTCCATCAGCCCTGTGACGCCCCAGGGTGCACTCGCTGGTCTATTTGACCCGAGCCATCGCCCTAGTTAGGTCACGCAAAGTACATAAGTGATAATGCATGAACTCATGGCCTAATGTCTCAAAATCAAGTTATCATTTCCATAAAATGATTTAGTTTCCAAAAGGGTTTATAACAAGTAAAACAACCCTCCTTTTTCAACATTTTCTATGAAAGAAAGGCAGGTTGGGAGCCGGTTCGCCCACGGCTAGTTCGCCCGTGGTCAGCTCGCCATTAGCCAATTCGCCCAAGGGACTACTCGCCCGAGAGTCGATTCGCCCGAGGGACTACTCGCCCGAGAATCGATTCGCCCAAGGGACTACTCGCCCGAAAATTTGATATTTTCTATTTTCAAAATAATTAAAATACTTATTTTTCGTTTACGAAATTACATTTTAAAAACCGTTTGCCAGAGCCTACTCGCCCTTATCAGCTCGCCCTGACTACTCGACAAGACGGCGAATAATAGTCGCCCGCCTCATGGTTTTCAAAACACAGTACGGCTGTTTTGATAACAGTTCCCCGCCTTTTACTTAAAACAAAGATCGCCCGCCCTAACACTTTAAAAAGGTTCGCCCGATCAAGGCTTACCGGATTTCTCTTAAAAACAAAGGCACTCGCCCAGATCTCAAACAAAGAGTTCGCCATTGGCTCGCCCGAGTTTCTGTCTAATACAAAACTACTCGCCCGCCTTAGTCAATTCGACCAACCAAAGAACTTATGGCGGCTTGTAGCTCGCCCGAAACCAAAACAATTTATCAAACATACATGTCAGAAAATAAAACAAATTCGATATTTTCTTAACGTTTTTACTCCACAGGACATGCATTTGCATCACATACAACTTCCTTACCTCGTCTGATACGGCGTAGCTTCTCGCCCGCCTTGCTCAATTCCAGTCTGCAAAGCATTTATTCACATTATTAATATTTTCCAAAAAGACTTATATTTTTCCTAAAAATATGGCACTTTTGGCGAACTCAGTTCGCCATTCGCCCGTCATAGCACCCTTTTCATTTGCGGCTTATTCGTGCGAGTTCGCCCTTGTAATGGAATACGTTGGCGACTTCTTTTTCTCCAACTCGCCCTACTGGCGATCATCAACTTTACATGGGCGACTTCTTATCGCCATTCTCGCCTATTGGCGATCAATTGTTCTCGCCCGCCGGACCACATACTGGCGGACTCATATAAACATTTTCCTAACCTCGTCCCATCCTTTGGGCGAGTACTACCCATTTTACTATCAATTTCTACTCGCCCGTCGTGTTTCCTTACTCATTCTTGTTATTTTTCCATCTATTTTCTTATATTTAACATATTCAATATAACCAGCTATATCTATAATTAAATATCAAGAAACTGTAAAAGCTATGAAACTCACCTTTACTGAACTGCTCTTCCAACAACAGAATGCTTTCTTGCCTTTCTTAGCTTTTCTTCTCTTGTTCCTTAGCTCTTCAACACCTTAGAAGGGTTTGGCTAACTAAAAGATGAAATTGTATGGCTCATTTATGAAAGAACGGAGGAATGAAAGATGAATTCACAGAGGAACAGATTGGGCGAGAATGATTCTGAGGAAAAATGAAGTTTTCTTCCATCGATCTTCCCTCATGAACTCTCTTTATATAGCCCAATATAACTTGTTAGAAGCTACCACCTGTTATCTGTTATCATTGCACGTCTTTCATGCAATTAAACCCAGAGAATTTGGTGACAAAAGGAACGGCAGTAAGCTTCTCGTAGTAGTCTGTATCTTCCTTGCTTTTTGACAATTTTCACTTGCCATTTATTGCTTAATCCCCTTGTCAGGAGAGGCAATTGGCGAGAAGTCTTCACCGCCCCTTTCCTTGACTTTTCTCTTTTCTTTTCTTCCCTTCTCCACGCCAACCTCTCTTCCAGCCACGTTGATTGGCTATCCTTTCTCTATTTTCTCCATTCGTCTGACAGCCCATTAAATGTTGAATTTTTTTGACTACAATTTCTCCTTTCATTCTTCTTTCCCACGCCAATATCAACACACAATTATTAACTTTGTCTTACCTCATTTAATGCTTTCATACCATAATAATTAAATCCCCACAATATCTTATTACACTTTAATATTTGTTTCTCTTTCTTTATACACTACACTATAAATCATCTCTTAGATTGAAAAGTGGAATTCACATTCGATTTAATTTCACAAAATTTTTATTTCCACTATCAATAATGTACACATATGGCATACAGTATAATAAAATTCGGATTTTACAAATATAAAGTGTATTTTCCGTGCAGGAGGCTAGCCAAATCGGCAGCCGTTATACTGCCAAAAAATTATCGAATAATTACTAAAATTTACCGAAAATCACCAAAAATCATAATAAATGATTTGATTTCACGTGAAAAGATTTTTATGTACGAAAATCGAGAAATTAAGTAAATTTCATAAAACATGAATATAATGATAATTGATTTTAAAATATTCATGTTTTCGTGAATGGTAAAAAAAAGGAAATCATCGAAATTTCATTCTGTAGGTGATATTTCACGTGAACGAGAAGAAAATGAAAAAAAGACTGAAGTGAATATTTTTATAAATATTCTTAAATATTTACTAGATTTCATATAAAATCTTTATTGTTTTAATTATGAAAATAATTAATTATGAAAATTCTGTAAAGATTAAGAAATGATGAACAACTATGTTTTCGACACTAGAGGTCTCTACACGTGTTTTTAGAAGAAAACATGGTGATGGGAATTTAAAGTTAGAAAATAAATATTTTATTTTCATAAATTATAAAAATAATCTATTTGAATTCCGATAATTATAAAACCATGTTTTCGATTAAATGCACGGAAAAGCATACATATGTGTTTTATGGTGGAAAAAGGACAGTTTTGCCCTTCTATATTTTCAGTGATGATTTTGCAAACTGTCTTCATCGCAATTTATAAAGAAATGTTTGAAGCATGAATTTCGTTCCGAAATTAATTCTCACAGTCTTTTGATAATTAGCTAAACGAACCTTATGATTTCTATGCATATTTTTCAATAAGTTTTTTATGTATGAAAGTAAATAAGTATGTTTTTTGAAACAGTTATCAGAGTGGCAAACCCCTGGCTAACTTAGAGCCAGGCATGCCTGGTCCTTACAATTTTGTACCAAATGTATAATTTAACAAGTTACATAAGTAAGTAAGATTTGAGACTAAGGCCTTCCTATAGTTTATGTTATTGCTTGTCATGCTTGCCACATTGTGCATGTTTCCATCCCTTGTAGCATATGTTTAGCCCACGTCGTGCATGTTCTCGCCCACATTGTGCATGTTTTCATCCGTTGTGGGTATGTTGGTCCTTCGTGGTGCAATGTTCGCTGTACGACGCTGATCAGGTCTACAGCCCATACCATGGCCATAGGTATTCTGTTCCCTCTTCGGAGGATGAAGTAAGTGTCATGACCCGCATACTGGCTATATGATTCTGCCTAGTTTCCATGAACTGTATGATAAGTTTTATTAATTATGATGTTAAGTTTCTAAAGTATGAAGCATGTTTGAAACAAGTATGAATTTTAGATATATGTATTAAAGAATTCACACAATGATTTAAAGTATGAAATGCATTATTATGGCATTTGTTTTCTGCATATATCGATACTATGACTATTTTAAATGCATTTCTTACGGGGGCTTTAGTACGATACGGTTATTGATTTGAAAAGAAAAATAAATGTTTATTCTAAAAGAATAACATAAGAATTATTTCTAAGATAGAGATAATCGAAGAAGTAATTATCCAATGATTGGATATTTACAAATCATTGTACCGTACTATTTTTACTGTACTGAAGAGAAGAGAATATAAAAGAAGTAAACCACTATTTTTTTTACTGAACTGCCACGTGTTTTGAAGTATACTGAAGTGAAAAGAAATAAGTGGTTTATTTTGTGGAAAAAACGAAAATTATATCGTTTTGAAAACAACGAAATTAATATTCTCTACAGTTGCTTCTAGGTTCCGGAACAAGTATGATATTCTAAAATACCTACCTTATTCTATCTGGATCCCTAGCCGACTGTAGTATCCTTCCTACATGTGTGCCTAGAGCCAGCTAGGAAGATTTTAAAGAAAATGAAAATGAAAAAAAATTATTTTCAGCATCTAGATAACTGAATATCAAGTGTGACATATAACTCTCTTACTAAGCCGTGGTTTGCTCACTCCCCAATATTAACATTTCAGGTTTTGATGATTGTCAGATCCGACATTTGTGGATTACGATTACCGACTAAGATTTATGAGGTATGATCAATTATTTTTTATATTTAGACATGTGTACAGTACTACTTACTTATAGATTAAGATAGGGGATGTATATAATATTAATTATTTTATGAAATTGTTTAACATTAGGTGCAAGTGAAGTATCGCAGACAGCCCAACCGGATATAAGGTGTAAAATTAAGGTGAAAAATATGGTAACGGGTCGTTAGAGATTTAATGGTATCAGAGCATGGTTGGCCTGATGTCTGTGAATACTTTTGGAAGTAAAAGTGTTAAATATCCCCTGTAGTACTGTGTTGTATGAATATATAGAGAAAATAAATGATTGTAAATGGAGTAAAATGATTTAAAGGGAGTGAGAAAGTATAAATTGAGAATGTTAAAGAAATAATAGGCTCAGAAATTACCAGAATGTTGGTGATCTTATAATCTAAATGAAGGCCTGTTCGATAAGGAACCGAAAGGACTCGGTGAGGGCCCCACCAGTACTTTACGGTCTAAATCAAACTAAGACTTGAAAGTGATGATATAAAGGCGGGGAATGAAATATCATCATTAAATAGATTTTAATATCACCGATTGAGGGTAATTTGAAGATAGAGAAAATTTTTGGTCAAAAATGACCAAAATACCTCTGCCTTCGAAATTTTACCGAGAGCCAAAATAAACCAACAGAAGTTGGATTTGACTGATTTGACAGAGAAATTGATGATGTAAAGCCGAATTACAGGCAAAATAATCCAATTGTGGATTTTAGTGAACTTTTCTGTCGAAATCGAATGAGATCTAAATTGCTGGTATAAGTGAATCAGGGCGGAGTAGATGTTAAAATGATTTGAATATGCAGTGTCTCTGCTTTGAGAATGTACAGTGAAATGATAAGATATAGAGATGAAATGTCCAAAATGATAAGAGATGTATGGTTAAAGAAAGTATTGGATAAGATTCCCGATAAATTTTCATAGCAATATAGATATGAGAGATCGGGTTAATATTGACTCGATTATTAAGATGAAATCTGATTCTAAGCTTATATCGGAGAACTTAGGAGAATCCGAAAGCTTAAGAAATCCACTCTGGAAAATGAAAGAATAATGAAGTGCACGTGTATAAGGTGTGATTGATGGAAATACAGATAACGTAAATTGTGGATAAGAAAGTTATCTGTATAAGTGTAAGTGAGAGAAGCACAGATGACATTGAAAAGTAGATGAATAAAAAGGATGTATTAATTTCCTATTGTTAATAAAGTTCTTTTGAAGAACAAATATTCATCTACATGATGGAATAGACGTTTTATGGATTTGATTCGATATGCATGAGGAGTTTATAAGACTAGTCTCGGTATAAAGCGTCCTTAGATTAAAAAAAAAGGGAGATTGATGTCCGTAAGATGATGATTAGAACTCAGAGTAAATTTCACGAGTTCCTATTGAGGTTACAAGGTTAATGATTTGCCTTGTGAGGTATATAAGCCTAAAGAATGAGGCATCCATACATGAGTAAATTGATGAAATACTGATAGAGTTTAAAGTACAAATGGAAAATGAGCAGCATTGTGGTATGATTCTTAAACTCTTAAGATTGTGGAATTGTGCTAAGATTGGCAACTAAGAGATTTGGCTAGATAGTATCTCCTCCAGAGATATATGATCTAGAGACGACAGGATGACAGTGAACCTGTCTATGAGATAGAGATAATGATTGAGATACGAAAGTAATGAGTCTAGCTAGATACTAGTACCAGTCTATAAAAGAGTGATGAGACTAGCTGCTCTATAGATGAGACCTAATTAAAGAAAGAAATTTAAGTTGGTAAATGGATAAGTATAAAGAAAAGATGGTATGCAAGATTTTAAAAGATCTTAGCAGTATAGTACCATACCAAATCAAGAAAATCGACTAAAAGGATGAGAGTAAAAATAAGAAAAGATAAAAGTGGAAACATGAAAATGAAAATGAAAGTGGAATAAGGAAATAAGCTGCATGATGAGAAGGGAACATCAATATGAAACAGTTTTCGAAGGTAGAACTGAAAGTGATTTGTGTTGGTTATCACATAACTGTAGCAAAAAAAAAAATCAAGCCAGATTTGATAAGTGAAAGTAATGATATTCAAGGGAGTAAAATGAATGACACGTGTTATTTTACTGCCAGTATATAAATGAAAATGATTATACATATAACCACTGTAACATGATAGAAACGGTGGAGGTATAGATGATGTGGTGATTAAATATATAAATTGAGCATTCAATTGTGGAATCTAAATTATGAAAAGAAATTTAAAGACCATATTATATGAAGAGAATATGATTGTCTCATGATTTGTGATTGTAAGAGATAATCCATAGTAAAGTCTGCATGAGATGCAGCCTTGGTGGAATAAGTGTGAAAATGAATATTGTGGACAATAAAAAGTCCAAAAGAGAAATGATGATATGGAAGTGATTAAAGATTAAAGATCTAAATAAAATCACTTTCCATTATCAAAATCTTAGATTCTCTAGTGCCTTAGTCAAAGTATAAGTATTAAACGGTGTGAATGTGTATGTACAGTTCCAATGAGCCTTATATGTTATGGGAGTTTCTGAGTTGCCATATGCTAATGAGAGATAGCAAAAGGCTTTGAAATCCCAAGTGTATTGATAGCACCGCTCCATACTGATATATATATATATATATATGAGCATGAGATGTAAACCCTCCATAATATTAAGAGAGCGTGTGCATGAGATGTGAAAGCTACTGGGACACTTACATATAATAGATTGACATGAATACACGATAGTACCAAATTATGTCGACTTGGCATTAAGTGAGAAGAATGGATGATGAATAGCATAAATCAGCTATGATATAAAAAGAATACTGTGTATGGACTCTTATGTAAAAAGAGGAATGAAATGAATAACTCCCGATTTGAGAAATGAATTTACAGGAGTATAGACATATATAATGAAAGACAGCATGTAGTGGTCTAAAGTACTTTTGATGTTAAAAGTATGCTGGTAGTAATTATATAAGAGTTGATCTAAAAGATAAAGCCGTAAGTATACGAAATGTACCACCTTTAGACTTAAGTTAAATTCGGAGGACCGAATTTTTTAAGGTGGGGAGAATGTGATAACCGTAAATTTTTCATTTATCGGAAATAAGGAATATTGGAAATTCGAAAAATAATGAAGAGGAAATTTAATTTGGATAATGGAAAATCCAAATTAAATAAGGAAATGAGAAAAGAAAATATAAAATACGTTTATATAATTATATATTATATAAATGTATTTTTATACAAATACATATGTATACAATTATAATGTTTTATATATATATATATAATATATATATATATATATATATATGAAAATGTAAAATATAAACTTTACATTAAAAGTGTACATTTATATATTGTAAATACAATATACAAATATACGTGTAAAGGTTATTTAAAAAATATATATATACACTCACACACACATATATATATATGTACTACTACATATATATTTTGTATTATACATAATATATATATTGTATATATAAAATGTATTGTAGTATATTATATATGAAATAATATATGTATAATATATAGTATATATTTTATGTATAAAATATACTATATAATATATATTATATAGTATATAGTATAATTATCTACTAAAAATAGAAACAAAACATAAAAGGGAAAATAGAGGAAAGAAATCGGGAGGAGGACCCGACCCCCTCCCCAGACCAGCCGACCGACCACCGTCGGCTGCGAGAAAGAAAGAGAGGAGGTCTGAGGGAGGTAGAGAATGACACCGGCCAGAAGAGGAAAGCGGTTGCCGGCGTCGAAAGGAAGGAAATCGGAAGGAAAATCGAAGGAAAAACCGGCGGAGGCCGAGAAGAAAAAAGGAAGAGAAAGTGGCGGTGCCGGCCAAATCAGTCGCCGCCACTGCCACCGAAGCTTCGCCGGAGGAAGAAGAAGACGTGGGAGGCCACGGTTGAGGCTGGGAACGACGGAGGAAGGCCGACGGAGGAGGAGAAGAAACCGAAGGTAAACCGAGTAGATCCGCCACCGTGCCACCGATCCAGGCCGAGCTGAGGCCACCGGTAAGTTCGTCTCAACACCGGCCAGCTGCTGAGCCACCGAACCGCAGGAGAACCAGCCACCGGAGGAGAACCGGCGGTGAGGAAGGTAGAGCCGGTCAGACCAAGGAAAAAAAAAGGAAAAAGAAAAAGAAAAGAAAAAAAGAAAAAGAAAAAGAAAGAAGGAAGAAAAAGAAGAAAGAGAAAAGAAAAGGAATTTCAAGAATTTGAAAAATTCTCGAAAATTCGAAAATTACGGAAAATCTCGAGAATTACGAGAATCGATAAGAAATCCCGGAAAGTATTAAATTATTTAAATAATTTATTTATTTAAATAATTATGAAAAAATTCTAAATTTTAGAATTTAATTTCTAGAAAATATCCTCGATGACCGAGCCGATGGAATCGGGCGAGGTGAACACGGGCGCGACCTTTGAGAGGCAGTCGCCGACCCGAAACAGGTAAGGGAGACATGTGCCGCCTGTAAGGATATTCGGCCACATGTTTTAAATTAAGCATTTAATTTATAAATGCAATTTATAATGATTAGTTTTGAAATTTGTGGTGATTTATCGGTTTCAAATTATGGTGAAATACCAGTTGAGAAATATAAACTGTATTTTCCGTGCAGGAGGCTAGCCAAATCGGCAGCCGTCATACTGCCAGAAAATTATCGAATAATTACTAAAATTTACCGAAAATCACCAAAAATCATAATAAATGATTTGATTTCACGTGAAACGATTTTTATGTACGAAAATCGAGAAATTAACTAAATTTCATAAAACATGAATATAATGATAATTGATTTTAAAATATTCATGTTTTCGTGAATGGTAAAAAAAAAGGAAATCATCAAAATTTCATTCTGTAGGTGATATTTCACGTGAAACGAGAAAAAAAATGAAAAAGAGACTGAAGTGAATATTTTTATAAATATTCTTAAATATTCACTAGATTTCATATAAAATCTTTATAGTTTTAATTATGGAAATAATTAATTATGAAAATTCCGTAAAGATTAAGAAATGATGAACACTATGTTTTCGAGACTAGAGGTCTCTACACGTGTTTTTAGAAGAAAACATGGTGATGGGAATTTAAAGTTAGAAAATAAATATTTTATTTTCATAAATTATAAAAATAATCTATTTGAATTCCGATAATTATAAAACCATGTTTTCGATTAAAAGCACGGAAAAGCATACATATGTGTTTTATGGTGGAAAAAGGACAGTTTTGCCTTTCTATATTTTCAGTGATGATTTTGCAAACTTTCTTCATCGTAATTTATAAAGAAATGTTTGAAGCATGAATTTCGTTCCGAAATTAATTCTCACAGTCTTTTCATAATTAGCTAAACGAACCTTATGATTTCTATGCATATTTTTCAATAAGTTTTTTATGTATGAAAGTAAATAAGTATGTTTTTTGAAACAGTGATCGGAGTGGCAAACCCCTGGCTAACTTAGAGCCAGGCATGCCTGGTCCTTACTATTTTGTACCAAATGTATAATTTAAGAAGTTACATAAGTAAGTAAGATTTGAAACTAAGGCCTTCCTATAGTTTATGTTATTGCTTGTCATGCTTGCCACATTGTGCATGTTTCCATCCCTTGTGGCATATGTTTAGCCCACGTCGTGCATGTTCTCGCCCACATTGTGCATGTTTTCATCCCTTGTGGGTATGTTGGTCCTTCGTGGTGCAATGTTCGCTGTACGACCCTGATCAGGTCTACAGCCCATACCATGGCCATAGGTATTTTGTTCCCTCTTCAGAGGATGATGTTCTGTTCCCTCTTCGGAGGATGAAGTAAGTGTCATGACCCGCATACTGGCTATATGATTCTGCCTAGTTTCCATGAACTATATGATAAGTTTTATTAATTATGATGTTAAGTTTCTAAAGTATGAAGCATGTTTGAAACAAGTATGAATTTTAGATATATGTATTAAAGAATTCACACAATGACTTAAAGTATGAAATGCATTATTATGGCATTTGTTTTCTGCATATATCGATACTATGACTATTTTAAATGCACTTCTTACGGGGGCTTTAGTACGATACGGTTATTGATTTGAAAAGAAAAATAAATGTTTATTCTAAAAGAATAACATAAGAATTATTTCTAAGATAGAGATAATCAAAGAATTAATTATCCAATGATTGGATATTTACAAATCATTGTACCGTACTATTTTTACTGTACTGAAGAGAAGAGAATATAAAAGAAGTAAACCACTATTTTTATTACAGAACTGCCACGTGTTTTGAAGTATACTGAAGTGAAAAGAAATAAGTGGTTTATTCTGTGGAAAAAACGAAAATTATATCGTTTTGAAAACAACGAAATTAATATTCTCTACAGTTGCTTCTAGGTTCCGAAACAAGTATGATATTCTAAAATACCTACCTTATTCTATCCGGATCCCTAGCCGACTGTAGTATCCTTCCTACATGTGTGCCTAGAGCCAGCTAGGAAGATTTTAAAGAAAATGAAAATGAAAAAAATTATTTTCAGCATATAGATAGCTGAATATCAAGTGTGACATATAACTTTCTTACTGGGCCGTGGTTTGCTCACTCCCCAATATTAACATTTCAGGTTTTGATGATTGTGATATCCGACATTTGTGGATTACGATTACCGACTAAGATTTATGAGGTATGATCAATTATTTTCTGTATTTAGACATGTGTACAGTACTACTTACTTATAGATTAAGATAGGGGATGTATATAATATTAATTATTTTATGAAATTGTTTAACATTAAGTGCAAGTGAAGTATCGCAGACAGCTCAACCGGATATAAGGTGTAAAATTAAGGTGAAAAATATGGTAACGGGTCGTTACAGATTTAATGGTATCAGAGCATGATTGGCCTGATGTCTGTGAATACTTTTGGAAGGAAAAGTGTTAAACATCCTCTGTAGTACTGTGTTGTATGAATATATAGAGAAAATAAATGATTGTAAATGGAGTAAAATGATTTAAAGAGAGTGAGAAAGTATAAATTGAGAATGCTAAAGAAATAATAGGCTCAGAAATTACCAAAATGTTGGTGATCTTATAATCTAAATGAAGGCCTGTTCGATATGGAACCGAAAGGATTCGGTGAGGGCCCCACCAGTACTTTACGGTTTAAATCAAACTGAGACCTGAAAGTGATGATATAAAGGCGGGGAATGAAATATCATCGTTAAATAGATTTTAAGATCACCGATTGAGGGTAATTTGAAGACAGAGAAAATTTTTGGCCAAAAATGACCAAAATACCCCTGCCTTCGAAATTTTACCGAGAGCCAAAATAAACCAACAGAAGTTGGATTTGACTGATTTGACAGAGAAATTGATGATGTAAAGCCGAATTACAGGCAAAATAATCCAATTGTGGATTTTAGTGAACTTTTCTGTCGAAATCGAATGAGATCTAAATTGCTGGTATAAGTGAATCTGGGCGGAGTAGATGTTAAAATGATTTGAATATGAAGTGTCTCTGCTTTGAGAATGTACAGTGAAACGATAAGATATAGAGATGAAATGTCCAAAATGATAAGAGATGTATGGTTAAAGAAAGTATTGGATAAGATTCCCAATAAATTTTTAGAGCAATATAGATATGAGAGATCGGGTTAATATTGACTCGATTATTAAGATGAAATCTGATTCTAAGCTTATATCGGAGAACTTAGGAGAATCCGAAAGCTTAAGAAATCCACTCTGGAAAATGAAAGAATAATGAAGTGCATGTGTATAAGGTGTGATTGATGGAAATACAGATAACGTAAATTGTGGATAAGAAAGTTATCTGTATAAGTGTAAGTGAGAGAAGCACAGATGACATTGAAAAGTAGATGAATAAAAAGGATGTATTAATTTCCTATCATTAATAAAGTTCTTTTGAAGAACAAATATTCATCTACATGATGGAATAGACGTTTTATGGATCTGATTCGATATGCATGAGGAGTTTATAAGACTAGTCTCGGTATAAAGCGTCCTTAGATTAAAAAAAATGGGAGATTGATGTCCGTAAGATGATGATTAGAACTCAGAGTAAATTTCACGAGTTCCTATTGAGGTTACAAGGTTAATGATTTGCCTTGTGAGGTATATAAGCCTAAAGAATGAGGCATCCATACATGAGTAAATTGATGAAATACTGATAGAGTTTAAAGTACAAATGGAAAATGAGCAGCATTGTGGTATGATTCTTAAACTCTTAAAGACTGTGGAATTGTGCTAAGATTGGCAACTAAGAGATTTGGCTAGATAGTATCTCCTCCGGAGATATATGATCTCGAGACGACAGGATGACAGTGAACCTGTCTATGAGATAGAGATATGATTGAGATACGAAAGTAATGAGTCTAGCTAGATACTAGTACCAGTCTATAAAATAGTGATGAGACTAGCTGCTCTATAGATGAGACCTAATTAAAGAAAGAAATTTAAGTTGGTAAATGGATAAGTATAAAGAAAAGATGGTATGCAAGATTTTAAAAGATCTTAGCAGTATAGTACCATACCAAATCGAGAAAATCGACTAAAAGGATGAGAGTAAAAATAAGAAAAGATAAAAGTGGAAACATGAAAACGAAAATGAAAGTGGAATAAGGAAATAAGCTGCATGATGAGAAGGGAACATCAATATGAAACAGTTTTCGAAGGTAGAACGGAAAGTGATTTGTGTTGGTTATCACATAACTGTAGGAAAAAAAAAATCAAGCCAGATTTGATAAGTGAAAGTAATGATATTCAAAGGAGTAAAATGAATGACACGTGTTATTTTACTGCCAGTATATAAATGAAAATGATTATACATATAACCACTGTAACATGATAGAAACGGTGGAGGTATATAGATGATGTGGTGATTAAATATATAAATTGAGGATTCAATTGTGGAATCTAAATTATGAAAAGAAATTTAAAGACCATATTATATGAAGAGAATATGATTGTCTCATGATTTGTGATTGTAAGAGATAATCCATAGTAAAGTCTGCATGAGATGCAGCCTTGGTGGAATAAGTGTGAAAATGAATATTGTGGACAATAAAAAGTCCAAAAGAGAAATGATGATATGGAAGTGATTAAAGATTAAAGATCTAAATAAAATCACTTTCCATTATCAAAATCTTAGATTCTCTAGTGCCTTAGTCAAAGTATAAGTATTAAACGGTGTGAATGTGTATGTACAGTTCCAATGAGCCTTATATGTGATGGGAGTTTCTGAGTTGCCATATGCTAATGAGAGATAGCAAAAGGCTTTGAAATCCCAAGTGTATTGATAGCACCGCTCCATACTGATATATATATATATATATATATATGAGCATGAGATGTAAACGCTCCATAATATTAAGAGAGCGTGTGCATGAGATGTGAAAGCTATTGGGACACTTACATATAATAGATTGACATGAATACACGATAGTACCAAATTATGTCGACTTGGCATTAAGTGAGAAGAATGGATGATGAATAGCATAAATCAGCTATGATATAAAAAGAATATTGTGTATGGACTCTTATGTGAAAAGAGGAATGAAATGAATAACTCCTGATTTGAGAAATGAATTTACAGGAGTATAGACATATATGATGAAAGACAGCATGTAGTGGTCTAAAGTACTTTTGATGTTAAAAGTATGTTGGTAGTAATTATATAAGAATTGATCTAAAAGATAAAGCCGTAAGTATACGAAATGTACCACCTTTAGACTGAAGTTAAATTCGGAGGACTGAATTTTTTAAGGTGGGGAGAATGTGATAACCGTAAATTTTTCATTTATCGGAAATAAGGAATATTGGAAATTCGAAAAATAATGAAGAGAGGAAATTTATTTTGGATAATTGAAAATCCAAATTAAATAAGGAAATGCGAAAAAAAAATATAAAATACGTTTATATAATTATATATTATATAAATGTATTTTTATACAAATACATATGTATACAGTTATAATGTTTTATATATATATAAAATATATATATATGAAAATGTAAAATATAAACTTTACATTAAAAGTGTACATTTATATATTGTAAATACAATATATAAATATATGTGTAAAGGTTATTTAAAATATATATACACACACACACACACACACACATATATATGTACTACTACATATATATATTGTATATATAAAATGTATTGTAGTATATTATATATGAAAAATATATGTATAATATATAGTATATATTTTATGTATAAAATATACTATATAATATATTATATATAGTATATAATAAAATATAATAAAATAACAAAACATAAAAGGGAAAATAGAGGAAAGAAATCGGGAGGAGGACCCGACCCCCTCCCCAGACCAGCCGACCGACCACTGTCGGCTGCGAGAAAGAAAGAGAGGAGGTCTGAGGGAGGTAGAGAACGACACCGGCCAGAAGAGGAAAGCGGTTGCCGGTGTCGAAAGGAAGGAAATCGAAAGGAAAATCGAAGGAAAAACCGGCGGAGGCCGGGAAGAAAAAAGGAAGAGAAAGTGGCGGTGCCGGCCAAATCAGTCGCCGCCACTGCCACCGAAGCTTCGCCGGAGGAAGAAGAAAACGTGGGAGGCCACGGTTGAGGCTGGGAACGGCGGAGGAAAGCCGACGGAGGAGGAGAAGAAACCGAAGGTAAACCGAGTAGATCCGCCACCGTGCCACCAATCCAGGCCGAGCTGAGGCCACCAGCAAGTTCGTCTCAACGCCGGCCAGCTGCTGAGCCACCGAACCGCAGGAGAACCGGCCACCGGAGGAGAACCGCCGGTGAGGAAGGTAGAGCCGGTCTAACAGGTCTGAACCGGTCAGACCAAGGAAAAAAAAAGGAAAAAGAAAAAGAAAAGAAAAAAAGAAAAAGAAAAAGAAAAGAAAAGAAAAGAGAAAAAGAAAAAAGGAGGAAAAAGAAGAAAGAGAAAAGAAAAGGAATTTCAAGAATTTGAAAAATTCTCGAGAATTCGAAAATTACGAAAAATCTCGAGAATTACGGGAATCGGTAAGAAATCCCGGAAAGTATTAAATTATTTAAATAATTTATTTATTTAAATAATTATGGAAAAATTCTAAATTTTAGAATTTAATTTCCAGAAAATATCCTCGATGACCGAGTCGATGGAATCGGGGGAGGTGAACACGGGCACGACCTTCGAGAGGCAGTCGCCGACCCGAAACAGGTAAGGGAGACATGTGTCGCCTGTAAGGATATTCGGCCACATGTTTTAAATTAAGCATTTAATTTATAAATGCAATTTATAATGATTAGTTTTGAAATTTAGGGTGATTTATCGGTTTCAAATTATGGTGAAATACCAGTTGAGAAATATAAACTGTATTTTCCGTGCAGGAGGCTAGCCAAATCGGCAGCCGTTATACTGCCAAAAAATTATCGAATAATTACTAAAATTTACCGAAAATCACCAAATATCATAATAAATGATTTGATTTCACGTGAAACGATTTTTATGTACGAAAATCGAGAAATTAAGTAAATTTCATAAAACATGAATATAATGATAATTGATTTTAAAATATTCATGTTTTCGTGAATGGTAAAAAAAAAGGAAATCATTGAAATTTCATTCTGTAGGTGATATTTCACGTGAAACGAGAAAAAAATGAAAAAGAGACTGAAGTGAATATTTTTATAAATATTCTTAAATATTCACTAGATTTCATATAAAATCTTTATAGTTTTAATTATGGAAATAATTAATTATGAAAATTCCATAAAGGTTAAGAAATGATGAGCAACTATGTTTTCGAGACTAGAGGTCTCTACATGTGTTTTTAGAAGAAAACATGGTGATGGGAATTTAAAGTTAGAAAATAAATATTTTATTTTCATAAATTATAAAAATAATCTATTTGAATTCCGATAATTATAGAACCATGTTTTCGATTAAATGCACGGAAAAGCATACATATATGTTTTATGGTGGAAAAAGGATAGTTTTGCCCTTCTATATCTTCAGTGATGATTTTGCAAACTGTCTTCATCTCAATTTATAAAGAAATGTTTGAAGCATGAATTTCGTTCCAAAATTAATTCCCATAGTCTTTTGATAATTAGCTAAACTAACCTTATGATTTCTATGCATATTTTTCAATAAGTTTTTTATGTATGAAAGTAAATAAGTATGTTTTTTGAAACAGTGATCGGAGTGGCAAACCCCTAGCTAACTTAGACCCAGGCACGCCCGGTCCTTACTATTTTGTACCAAATGTATAATTTAAGAAGTTACATAAGTAAGTAAGATTTGAGACTAAGGCCTTCTTATAGTTTATGTTATTGCTTGTCATGCTTGCCACATTGTGCATGTTTCTATCCCTTGTGGCGTATGTTTAGCCCACGTGGTGCATGTTCTCGCCCACATTGTGCATGTTTTCATCCCTTGTGGGTATGTTGGTCCTTCGTGGTGCAATGTTCGCTGTACGACCCTGATCAGGTCTACAACCCATACCATGGCCATAGGTATTCTGTTCCCTCTTCGGAGGATGATGTTCTGTTCCCTCTTCGGAGGATGAAGTAAGTGTTATGACCCACATATTGGCTATATGATTCTGCCTAGTCTCCATGAACTGTATGATAAGTTTTATTAATTATGATGTTAAGTTTCTAAAGTATGAAGCATGTTTGAAACAAGTATGAATTTTTGATATATGTATTAAAAAATTCACACAATGATTTAAAGTATGAAATACATTATTATGGCATTTGTTTTCTGCATATATCGATACTATGACTATTTTAAATGCATTTCTTACGGGGCTTTAGTACAATACGGTTATTGGTTTGAAAAGAGAAATAAATGTTTATTCTAAAAGAATAACATAAGAATTATTTCTAAGATAGAGATAATCGAAGAAGTAATTATCCAATGATTGGATATTTACAAATCATTGTACCGTACTATTTTTACTGTACTGAAGAGAAGAGAATAGAAAAGAAGTAAACCACTATTTTTATTACTGAACTGTCACGTGTTTTGAAGTATACTGAAGTGAAAAGAAAAAAGTGGTTTATTCTGTGGAAAAAATGAAAATTATATCGTTTTGAAAACAACGAAACTAATATTCTTTATAGTTGCTTCTAGGTTCCGGAACAAGTATGGTATTCTAAAATACCTACCTTATTCTATCTGGATCCCTAGCCGACTGTAGTATCCTTCCTACATGTGTGCCTAGAGCCAGCTATGAAGATTTTAAAGAAAATGAAAATGAAAAAAATTATTTTCAACATATAGATAGCTGAATATCAAGTGTGACATATAACTCTCTTACTGAGCCGTGGTTTGCTCACTCCCAAATATTAACATTTCAGGTTTTGATGATTGTGAGATCCGACATTTGTGGATTACGACTACTGACTAAGATTTATGAGGTATGATCAATTATTTTTTGTATTTAGACATGTGTACAGTATTACTTACTTATAGATTAAGATAGGGGATGTATATAATATTAATTATTTTATGAAATTGTTTAACATTAAGTGCAAGTGAAGTATCGCAGACAGCCCAACTAGATATAAGGTGTAAAATTAAGGTGAAAAATGTGGTAACGGGTCGTTACAGGTAATAACCTATGATTTTATAAAATTATTAAAATTTTCTGTAGCATAGCGGCTAGTTATATCCTAACCCTTCTGCACAAAACACAGTTTAAAATCCACAACAGCAGTTCACAAATTCAATTCAATTCATTCCAAAACAATTTTAAAAGATCATTTTCATAATAAAGCATGCATCATAGTACCCCCTATGTCCATCATATATATCCCTTACCTCACTCCATGCTATTTCACATGATAATCCTTCAATTGCAACTCAATCGTAGTTATCCTTTCCCTGTTGAAGTTTTCTCCAACGAATTCCTTAACTATAACCATTATTCAAACAATGTCATTCAATAACAATTCTATCTTATTACACTTCAATGAATGTCATTCTAACATTAAACTACTCAAACGAAGTAGTTTTTCACTACTTTTCCGTTAAGGCTGAAATTGTCATTTCACCGTCTTTTCGGTTTTCTTCCAATCTCATCTATGCCAATACTTTTAATATTATGTTTGAACTCATTTTAAACTATCAAATTATTATTTCAATCTCAATTTAACAATGCCCTTCACCTAGCTCAGTGCACCTTTTTTTGACGTCTGAACCATTTTGTTTCGATTTTAACTATTCCAGTATTATTCTTTATTCCTAATATCCCTCTTCATAACACTTAAATCAATTAAAACACACTAAACCCCCATAGAACCTAGGCTGGTCGAAACCCTCTGTGACGTCCCCGTCACTACATCTTACCATTTAATTTATTCCTCTTTCACTTAACTTGATTAGATTTGCTTGTCAATGTCAATCATACCTTTCTTTCTTAAGCTTAATATCTAACAGCTCAATATGAATAATTTAATTTCAATAAAACAGACTAATGATACATGTATATATGTATCATCCGTTTCCACAGGATCTCATATATCATCTTAACTTAAATCCCCGACATCTCATATACATTAATGTTAGTTGTACTGTACTATAGCTGAATTACAATTTACTTTGCATAATTACATAAGTATACCTTCTATATTACTTGGGAAGCGTCTTTCGAAGGTAAACTTTCAAGATCCACTCGTAGGCTCTTCTATCGAGAGCGAGGGATTACCTCAGATAGTCTGTATGAAAAATGTTCGTAAAAGGGTGAGTTTACGCTCAGTAAGAAAAATATGTAAAAGAGCGTACTATGCCTCTATATGCATTTTTCCTACTTGGCTCTATAATGTCATGTAAAGCATTATAAAGCATGCATCATAAACCTCTTTCATGCATTGTTTGCAACCATGCATATTTATTTCAAATGGTGTAGGCAAACATACTTTCTTGAAATCATCAAACTTCTTTACTTCGAAACATACTTCATCTTCTATCTTTAAAACATACTTTACATGCTTTTATAACATAGCATGTTTCGTATACTTCTTCAAAACTTATTTTAAGTACTTCTTTGAAATATCATTTACATACATACATACATACTTTCCTTAAAACATCTTATACTTCTTTTGAAACTTCTTGTACAAGTAACCAAGTACTTTCGATTTCTTTATTCTTTGAAATCGCATATACATATAATTGATACTATAAAAACTATTCATACTTTTGTGGAGTTATGCACTGCATCATCATCATCATCATCATCATGTGGCGTGCCCCATAGGGCCAGGAATTCTCCCTTAGCCGAACATGAAATATAAACAGATTGGCCAACTGCGAGTGGCTACAGTTAACACTAGTCAGGTGTCCTTCTGTAGCGACTGAGGCCTGACTTATGGTTCCTCAGCCCATAACATACATTACATCATTTCAGGACTTGATCAGAGCCCCTACTATAAACATGATAGTGCATAATCTCAAAACATATGCCATATAGCTTCAAGCCATGACATTTCATACTTTCTGAAAATAGGTTTGAAAACCTCGTTTCAAAACTGGGCAGTCGACTAGCTCAACAGGGCAGTCGGCTGCTGCTTCATACTTTCATTTATCGAAATTATTTTCATTTAAAATTTCGATATTTTTCATTTTGAAAACGCATGAGGGCAGTCGACTGGTCCATATAGCAGTCGACTGGTTTTCAAACAGAATGCTTCTTAAGAAATAGCAGTCGACTGGTACATATAGCAGTCAACTGTTTTTGAAACAGAATGCAATTTAGCAAATAGCAGTCGACTGTCCCATATAGCAGTCGACTGGTTTGAAACAGAATGCTTCTGGGTAAATTGCAGTCGACTGGCTTACATAGCAGTCGACTGGTTTGCATCGGTTTTCGGAAAACGACGTTTTGGTTGTCTCTAGGCAGTCGACTTCCCTTTATGGCAGTCGGCTGCCCCTAGCCTAATTGGTACTAGGAACCAAGTCCGAGAATGCATCTTTTCCTGCACAAAATCAACTGGTGCTTCTCTCCAAAACATGTAAAAACATCATAAAACATGCGGACATAGCCGCCTTACGTCCGTTACATAAATTCCTTACCTTAATTCCTTCGGAAACGTGAAATCACTTGGCGCGTAACCCTAGCTTTTACTCCTTCAAATCTGAAATCATCATACCAAATCAAACCTTAAATTAAACAACATACACATATCATATCAACTCAATACAACTCCATATCATGAACGAATTTGCAAGAATCATCTTCTTCTCTTACCTTCACTAGAGATCAAAATCTCAAATGTTGAGATCTCCTCCAATACTTGGAATCAATCCACCAAACTTCGGATATAGCCTCGTCTAGTGACTATGATCGTTTTTCGTCTAATAAACTTAACGATTTGGTTACTAAACAAGGGTGTTTGTCAAGGTGACTATGGAAGAAGACTTGGAAGCTTGGAGAAATGGAGAGAACGAGAGGGAGAGGGCTGGAAGAGGAGGCTGACGTTGGGTGATGATGATGAGGGTGGTGAGTCATGCAACTTCATTAATTGCTTCTTATCCCATCATCAATCTCAGCCATGCTTTTCCTTGACCCCTTTGACCCATTAATTCTCTTCTTCCATTCTTCCATTCATGCATAAGCCACATATGTTTAATTAACCAATCAAAAATCTGATTTTGTTTCTTGTCTCATACTCTTAATATTTTTTCTGATATCATCATTAAATCATTTGACTAATTGACATTCACTTTCTTATTTCTTCCATACATCATGCATACATCACTCATATATTAAACTTCATATTCATTAAATTATGAAAATATGATATTAATTCTTTTCTCATACCTCAATTATTTTCCTGATGTCCATTAAATTCCTTGACTATTTGACTTTCCATTTCATTACTTTTTCCATGTTCCATACATCCTTCATACTTCATAATTCTCATATCTACTTATTTTCATTTAAGCTAACATACTTTATAATTATGGAGGAATTTCCTGAAATTGGGGATTTCACACCCTCTTCCATTTTCTTCAAATTTTATTCAAAACTAATATCATATCTAAGCTTATAATCATCTTTACTACTACATACTTCATCTTTAAACCAACCAATACAACTTCACACTCATAAACCCATTTGGCTGAACCTCACTTGCTGTCCTAGGTGTGTTTTCACAAGTTTCTAACACTAAATTCATGCTTGGAATAATCAGAAATTAAACATATATTCCTTTTTTAAGCAACATGAAAGTTCTAGCAAAACCTCACCTCTGCGCAGTCAACTTCCAACTCAGTTTTCACCCACCAAATGAGATCCATTTTGGCTGATTTTCGGATATATGGTAGAGAAGAGATAGGTATTCAATAGGATATGTGGTCGTTTTGGTGGTGCTTTTTCCTCTCCTTTCTCTCAAACCAAGCCTGCCTTGTTTTGGTGCTCTGTTCGGTTCTGCTCTTCGTGCTGCTGCTTTCTTCGATTTCCAACAGCTATTCAGGGCATTTGAGAGAATGAAAATGGGTTTAAAAGGTTACCATATGGTGTATAAGTCTCTCTTTCCTTTTCTTTCTTTTCTCTCTTCTTTTCCTTCCTTTCTCTTATTCTTCTCCTTCACGTTGCTGTCTTCATTTTCTGTTTCAGTTTTTTTTTCCTGTTTTGTTCCCATCACTCTTAGCCGACTACTTTTATCAACTTTTGACTCTTATTTAGTCAATAAACATAGTAGGATTGTCTTAGATATTTTAGGTATATTTATTATTTATTTATTTGATCAAAATATATCTCTTTCAGTGGAGAATTTTCAGATTTTCATGGTTGGAATTTAGTATTTTTCAAAGCTTACATTCATCTAAAAATATTGGAAGACAATTATTTATTTCTTTATTCACTAATTTAATAAATAGTAGTATTCATCCACTTATACTAATTTTTTACATGGCTAAAATAACACTTTATAATTTAATTTGGAAGCCAATTTAATTTCCATAACATTAATCTCATTTTTCTAATTGCTTTATTGCACTTCTAACCAAATTTAAAAATTTGCCAAGATCAATCCACAATGAATAAAAATATGAACCAAATATGGTTGGAAAGGCCTTCAAGTTAACTTTTCGACACAATTGGAATCAGATAAATCGGAGTTCTCTATCAAAATTTATGCCCAACTCTTTACCGATTGCTCAGTTCCAATGTTCTTGCTTGTTACGTGATTCTAAGAATTTATCAATATTGATACATGATAAATTAAAAAATGAGCCTTACAGGGATGAAAAATATTTAACTTAAGTTTCTAATGGATTTTGAATCACTTTAATCAGAGTTTCCTACCAACTGCCTTGGGTGAATTTTTACAAGTAGGTCAGCTATAGAATCTATAGCTCATAGGGAAACTTTACAAAATTTCTTGTATTGATCCATAAGGAAATATAATGTGAGACCTAGATGGTTGGAAAGATAATTAAGTTAGCTTTCCAAAGAATTTTATGGTTTATCATTTGGATACTCCAGTCAAGAATTATAATCAAAACAAGAGCAATTAATCATTGAGTTTGTATATGATGCATTGACAGTGTATAGTTTCTATACACTGTCAATGCATCAGAGGTTGACACCTCATCAATAGGCCCTTATGAGCAAATTTAAAAAATTTATTTATATTTGCATATAAGGGTCTATTAATGAGGTGTCAACCTCTGGTGTATTGACAGTGTATAGAAACTATACACTGTCACTGCATCATATATAAATCCTTAGGCATTTTAGTCTCATGATGTTTCGATCTTCAAAATTTCCAATCCTTAATTAAATTTACCGATTACTTCCAATAAATTAATTTATTTTTTTTCATTGACTTTTCATCTTGAAAAGTCAATATTCTAGTATCTTTTAGGGAAATGTGGTCCTCACACGGATGCCCTGAGAGGGCAGTCAACTCCTATGGAGGGCAATCAACTGCCCATACGAAGTGCAGCTTCGGATTTTAAATTACTTTAGGGAAGTTGACTGTCCTGAGAAGGCAGTCGACTGCTCTACCTGAATATTATATTCTGTTTCAAAATTACACTAAGGCATTTGACTGCCATTTCGGGCATTCGACTACTCTAGTATAAAAGTGAATACAAAGGCTAGTTTTTGTTTGAAGAATTACAAACATTCCTAAAGTTATTTTTTCACTTTAAATGGTTAAAAAACATGACTATTGGTGTCACGACCCGTGACCACATTTTTCATCTTCTTATACACAACTTAACCGGTTGGGCTGTCTGCGATACTTCACTTGTACTGACTGTTAAACAATTTTACATAATATTGTTTTTATTATACACATCCCCTATCGTAACAATTCAGATAAGTAGTACTGTTGACGTGTCTAAATACAGAGAATAAATAATCATACCTCAAATAATCAGTCGATCTGACACATTGTTCTTCGTGTACAGCCAGGATCCACAATCTGCTGAACTCACATTTATCAAAACCTGAAATGTTGAAAATTAAGGGGTGAGCAAAACCACGACTCAGTAAGAGAATTATATGCCTCACTTGATACTCAGCTTCCTATATGCTAAAAATCTTTTTCCTTTTTCCTATGGGCTCTAGGCTCGCATGTAGGAAAGATACTACAGTCGGCTAGGAATCCGAATGGAGTAAGGTAGGTATTTTAGAATACCATACTTGTTACGGAACCTAGAAGCAACTGTAGAGAAAAATTTTTCTTTTTGTTATGAATTAATAAATCCTTTTCAATCTTTCATAACCTTTTTCATATTCTTTTTTAAAAAAATGCTTCTACTAAATAAAGCAATTAAATAAAATAATTAATATTCGTATCATACATGCTTGAGTTATTGTAAATTAGCATGCATGGATTATACTAAGGTTTATTACCATTTCGTAAGTGCACCCATGTCATAACTTATTCATGCTTACTTTTCATCCTTAGTCATACAAGGCATCGTTCTTATTAAAAGTATAATTATGTGTGGAAGCACAAACATTCAAGTAGTACGTGTTCAATGGCATATATAGACATCATCCAATAATCATATACATCATGTGTCATATGCCTAAGATCTATTTCATCCTTCGACATTCATCGCATTCACGAATCACAATCACTTACTTATAGTCACAATATCCTACGATTTCTCATATTTCGTTAGAACACGTGCAGTACTTAGTTCCCGAAGGATTTTAGAGGTTGTGACGAACCAGCACAATCGGCCATGGCAACCTCTCTGGGCCCATCAGACAACGATTGCCTAGCTTCATCACTCATCCGTGGCTCACACAGTACAATCATCGAGTCTCTGCTCGGTTTGGCCATTAGTACATCCGTACTGTCCTCTATGGCCCAAAGTCCACTCGAGGTTTTAGAGGTTGTGACGAACCAGCACAATCGGCCATGGCAACCTCTCTGGGCCCATCAGACAACGATTGCCTAGCTTCATCACTCGTCCGTGGCTCACACGGTACAATCATCGAGTCTCTGCTCGGTTTGGCCTTTAGTACATCGAAGCTCGTGTAGCACTTAGTTCTCGAAGGATTCTAGAGGTGGCTCCCACGGTTCGGAATTCGTGAAACACTTATAATCTAATGTTTCATTTAAATTTATGGTGAGAATGTCAGATATATCAATTCTTCCTTTTTTTTTTTTTAACATATTAGAGGTTTGTATCTCATGTCTTATGAGAATCATCTCACAGTACTATAATCAGTACCGAAATGAGCATTGTATAAAAATGCTATAATTCAATTGATTTTCTTCTCATATTATATGAAACATGTTCTTTTCACATGTCACACATCACATATCACATTTCCCATTTGACATATTCCATGTCATGTAAAACACTTTCCTTTTTAACATGTCACCTATCATTTATGGAGTCTATGATAGACATCAATCTTATCGTACTATAAATCTCGGAGGGTAAAGAAATAAACCGGTCAAATCCATGACCATAATCTATGTTGTCCTCTGTGGGTCGCGGATCAGGTGTCGACCGGGACTAAACATATCACATATCATGCATCCGTATGATAGGAATGCCAACCAATCTCAAAACCGTAGTTTTCATCATCAAATAGACTTATATGGAATTTATATAAATATAAAATTCCATAATTTAAAACCATAAGGTTTAAAATCCTTTAGTGAATATTTATAAAAATATTCATAAGAATATTCACTATATTTCACTTCCTCTTTCATCTCGTAATTCGTGTAATTTCTCTATTCCGAGAATTTTCGATGATTTCATTATCATCATTCTCGAATACATGAATATTCTAAAGTTCCATCTCATTATATTCGTATTTTATGAAATTTAGAAATTTTCTCATGTCTCGTGATTTACTATCGAAATTCGGAAATAAATCATTTAATATGATTTTATAAATTTTTTCTAAAATTTTCGGCAGCATAACGGCTACCGATTCACTAACCTCCTGCACGGAAAATACAGTTTGAAATCTTTCAGCCAGTACTTCTTCCCAAATTATTTTCAGCAATTCATGCATCATAATAATTTTCATAAAATAATTGCATAAAATATTTCAAATTAAATTATGCAGACTGAGTATCCTTACAGTGCTGCACATGCATCCCTTACCTTTTTCCGGGTCGGCGACTTCCGCTTATCGATCGCGCCCGCACTCCATTTCTCCCGATTCCTTATCCCGATTGCTGAAAATAATTTCTAGAATTAAAATTCTAATTTTTAGAATTTTTTTCCATAATTTATTTAATTTTTCTGAATTTAAATTTCCGGGGAATTTCTTACCGAATTTTCGTAAATGTCCGGGTTGTCGAATTTCCGGAAATTTTCCGAATTCCCGAAATTCTCCTTTTTCCTCTTTTTCTTTTCTTTCTTTCTTTTCTTTTTCTTTTTCTTTTTCCTTTTTCTTTTCTTTTTCTTTTCTTTTCTTTTTCCTTCTTCCTTTCCCGGTCAGACCGGTTCAGACCGGTCCAGCTCCTTTCCTCGCCGGCGGTCAGTTCTCCGGCGGTTCAGGCGTCCCTCAGCTGGCCGGCTACACGACGAACTTGCCGGTGCCCTCCGTTCGCCCTGGATCGGCGGCACGGTGGCGGATCGAGGCGGTTTTGCCTCGGTTCTTCTTCCTCTTCGCCGGCATTCCTCTGTCGTTCATTGCGCCTCCGGTGGCTTCCATCGTGTTCCTCTCCCTCCGGTGATGCTTCGGTGGCAGTGGCGGTGCCTGAATCGGCCGGCACCGCCGTCCGCCATTTTCCTTTCTCCTCGGATTTCCTTCGTTTCTGTTTTCCCGATTTGCTTTCCTTTTTGCTTCGCCGGCGTTGGCGTCGGCTTCCTCTTCCTTGGCCGGCGACGCCGCTTCTTTTCCTTCTCCGCCTTTCCTTCTCCGGCGGCCGCTGACGGGGGCGGCGCCTCCTGGAGACAGAATCGGGAATCCGATTCTGGTATGTCGTTTTCCTTTTATTTTCTTTCCTTTTTTGGTTTATTTGGTTTCCCTTTTTAGTATGTAACTTACTATATATTATACAATATATTATATATATAATATCTACCATATATTACACATATAATATTATTTCATATAAATTGTAATACAATATATATTAGATATAAATTATATATATTGTACATTACAAAATACATGTCTAGTATATATATATATGTACATTTATATATACTTAAAATTAAATAACATTTATATATATAAATTATATAAATGCTATAATAAAATATTTATACATATAAACTTTAATATAAAATAACATTTACTTTTCTTATATATTCATATACTTTTATTTAAAATAATAATATATATATATTTCATATATATATATATGTATATCTGTACATATATATTTATAATTATATAAATGCATTTTATAATATACACATGTATTAGTTTGAGACAAAATAGTTATATTTCATTTTATAATATATACTAATATTCATATACATACATATGTATTTATATAAAAACATGTGTAAATATATTTATATAATTTAATTATATAAATATATAATATACGCATTTTTATTTTATAAATTTTGGATTTTCATTAATCCAATTTAAATTCCTCCTTTCCTTATTTTCCATAACTCCGACTTTATTTTTTTTTTATTTCCATTTAATTTCCTTCACACGAATTTCCTTATTCATCACTTCCTCATTTCTCAGGATTTTCACCAATATCCCGTTTCTTGCAAATTTTATTTATTTCCCCTTATTTAATTTCTCTAATATTTATTTTCAATATTTCTAATTTCCAATAAATGGAAAATTTACGGTTATCACATCCTCCCCACCTTAAGAAATTCGGTCCTCCGAATTTAACTTAAGTCCAAAGATGGTACATGCCGTATACTTATGGCTTCTGACCTTTAGTTCATCCTCCAAATAATACTGCCAGTACACTCTCAATATCAATAGTACTTTAGACCACTACATGCTGTCTTTCATCATATATGTCTATGCTCATGTAATTTCTTTTCTCAAATCGAGAGTTATTCACTTTTACTCTTTTCATATAAGAGCCATACATAATATTTTAATATTACAGCTGATTTATGCTGTTCATCATCCATGCTTCTCACTTAGTGCCGAGTCGACATAATTTGGTACTATCATGTACTCATGTCAATCAATTATGTGTAAGTGTCCCAGTAGCTTTCACATCTCATGCACACGCTCTCTCAATATCATGGAGCGGTTATATCTCACGCTCATATGTATAAATATATATATCAGTACGGAGCGGTGCTATCAATATACTTGGGATCTCAAAGCCCTTTGCTATCTCTCATTAGCATATGGCAACACATAGACTCCCATCACATGTAAGGCTCACTGGAACTGTACATACACATTCACACCGTTAAACACTTATACTTCGACTAAGGCACTAGAGAATCTAGATGTCTGATAAGGGAAAGTGATTCTATTTAGATCATCAGTCTTTAATCACTTCCATATCATCATTTCTCTTTTGGATTTATTGTCCACAATGTTCATTTTCACACTTATTCCATCAAGGCTGTATATCATTGCAAATTTTACTGTTAATTATCTCTTACAGTAATAAATCATGAGACAATCATTTTCTCTCCATGTCTCTTTTCATGTAGTATGGTCATTACATCTCTTACTCTTATGGTATATTCAATATCATTTAAATTTTAGAATATACCTGAGAATATACTCTTTTCATAATTTAGATTCTGTGATTGAATCTTCGAATTATCCATTTACATTATCTATACAATTCCACCATCTCTATCATTTCGAGGTGGTCATGTGTACAAACATTTTACTGGGAGTAAACATATCAATTATCTTACTCCTTGGAGTATCATTACTTTCACTTATCAATTCTGGCTTTGATTTTACATCTTGCCACAGCCATGTGATAACCAATATAATTCACTTTCAGTCTTACCTTCGGGAACTGTTTTATATTGAAGTTCCCTTCTCGTTGTGCAACTTATTTCCTTATTGCACTTTCATTTTCGTTTTCATATTTTTACTCTCATCCTTTTTTGTCGGTTTTCTCGATTGATATGGTACTATACTGTTAAGATCTTTTTAAAATCTTGCATACCATCTTTTTCTTTACACTATCCATCTACCGACTTTAATTTCTTTAATTAGTCTCCTCTATAGAGCAGCTAGTCTCATCACTCTTTTATAGGCTGACAGTAGTATTTAGCTAGACTCATTACTTTCGTATCTCAATCATTATCTTTATATCATAGACAGGTTCACTGTCATCCTGTCGTCTCGAGATCTTATATCTCAAGAGGAGATACTGTCTAGCCAAATTTCTTAGTTGCAAATCTTAGCATAGTTCCACAGCCTTTAAGAGTTTAAGGATCATATCACAATGCTACTCATGTTCCATTTATACTTTAGACTCTATCAGTGTTTCATCAATTTACTCATGTAAGGATGCCTCATTCTTTAGGCTTATATACTTTACAAGGCAACTCATTATCTTTGTAGCTTCAATCGGGACTTGTAAAATTCACTCCGAGTTCAAATCATCATCTTATAGACACCAATCTTCACTCTTTTATCTAAGGACTCTTTATACGGAGGATAGTCTTATTAACTCCTCACACATCCTTAATCAGCTCCATAAAGCGTCTGTTTTCATGTAGATGAATACTTGTTCTTCACCAGAACTTTATCAATGATAGGAAATTAATACATCCTTTTAATTCATCTACAACTCAATATCATTTTTATTTCTCTCATTTATACTTATACAGACAATTTCATTATTCTCAATTTTTCATTATCTGTATTTTCGTCATTCAGACCTCTACACGTGAATTTCATTATTCACACATTTTCCAGAGTTATTCTCTTAAGCTTTTTGGATTCTTTCTACATCCTCCGATATGAACTTAGAATTTAACATCATATTCAAAATCGAGTCAATGTTATCTTGATTCCTCTAATTTATATAACTCTGGAAGTTTTATCGGAAATCAAATCTGATACTTTCTTTAATCGTACCTTTCTTATCATCTTGTGACCATCGTTCTTTAACTTTTCATCTGATTATGCCTTTTACAAAGATTGCTCTTATAAGCTCTTTATACATCTCCGATTAAATCATATTTAAGGCATCACTTCCATATAATATTTATTTGTTCTTCATAAGAATTTTAGTGTATAACCAAAAATTTTAATACATCATTTAATTCATCCTCAAATCATATCATTGGTATTTCCTTTCTTTACATCGATACTTGTGAATTTCATCATCCGTAATATTTTCCAAAAATTATTTTCTTAAGCTTGTCGGATTTCTTCTATATTCTTTGATACAAGCTTAAGAATAAATTTCATATCCACGATCGAATCAACATTCACCTAATTTCTCAATCTATGTTACTCTGGAATTTATCGGGATTCTGATCCGATAGTTTCTTTAACCACACTTCTTTTATCATTTTGGACCTTCATCATGGTGTCCCATCATTTCACAATGTAGTTTCAAGGCAGAGACATTCAATACTCAAATCATTTTGATACATATTCTACCTTGATTTCATCACCTAGTCATGCTTTACAGCGTTACGAATCTCATTCTGGTAAGCTGTATCAAGTACAACGGTTCTCAACACACCTTACAGGTACCCGTTTCCATTCAGTTATTCACTTTAAAACCATTTCCATTTACTAAATTCAGGCTTTGTTCCCTCGAGCATACTCTCCACAAGGTTTGAACCTTGGCACCCCTTACGTACCTAGTTCCTTACACTCGTGTTACCGTTGGGATACTTATAAGGGCCTCGCCCGTTCATCTCGACCATTGACGAGCATCCCCTAGGTGATCCTTTCGCCTCAGGTTTTATCCTTACTAGTGAGTCGGCGATGAGATAGTTCGCCTATATCTCACGACACATGATCTACTACGGGTCGCCCACCATTGGGTCGCCCATCACAGTTCTGTCTCAAGGGTCCTGAAGAACTTAGGTTAGCGGTCATCTTCTTTTTATCACTTGACTGTTCTTATAATTATCCTCTAATTCACAGTACTCCAAACAGTACCTCATTCTGTAGCACATATTCCAAGATACGTCGGTTCTATGTACGATTATCTGTTTGATACCTCAAAGAAATGAAAACGTACAGAACCATAAGTAATCACACCAGTATGTATTTCGTTATCTGTACTTTTCACCTCATCAGTCATTTCTTGTAATCATTTCACTTTTAATAGTATTTAACGATCCCGTTCAATACACTCTTAATTTTTCGACCCTTTCAGTCAATAACCGGGCCAAACATTTGATGACATTCCACTACACTCTTTGGATCGCATCATATAAGGCCCCGGCTCGTTCGCCATCCGCCTGTACACGTTTTATTGTGATGCCTCGGATTTGCTGATCTCAAGCTGGAGGGGCCTGAGCCGCACCACTCATCCGTGCTGTCCGCTCTGGGTTCTAGAGGTGGCCCCCGTCACACAGACGTGGCACTTAGTCCCTCACGGATTGTTTTATTGTGAAGCCCAGGATTTACCACTATGGCCCAAAGTCCACTCATGGGGGGCCCTGGCCGCCTCACTCAACCATACTGTTATCCCCTATGGCCCACGGTCCACTCGGGGTTTTTCTTTCGCGTCCGTAATCTAAGTGTTAGTGGAATCAGTAATAGGGATTGTCAGATTCATATGACATCTTCTATGCCATTAATAATTCCATTACTATCAATGGATTCCAATTCAGCTCGGTTTTATCACTATTCCGACATCACCCAACATAGGGGCATTTTCGTCATTTCAACATTTATTTCTTTCTCCTTAATATACATTCAAATCAATGATCTCATGATCTGTATGCTAATAGTATTCTTGCTGATACTTATACTAGCAATTTGGATCTCATTTGATTTCGATAGAGAAATTCACTAAAATCCACAATTGGATTATTTTACTTGTAATTTAGCTTTATATCATTAATTTCCCTGTCAAATTGGTCAATTCCAACTTCTGGTGATCTATTTTGACTCCCAGTAAAATTTTGGGGTAGGGGTATTTTGGTCCTTTTTGGCTAAAAATTTTCTCTCTCTTCAAATTACCCTCAATCGGTGATCTTAAAGTCTATTTAATGATGATATTTTATTCCCCTATTTTATACCATCACTTTCAGGTCTCAGTTCGATTCGGACAGAAAAGTACTGGTGGAGCCCTCACCGAGTCCATTTCTGTTCCTTACCGAACAGGCCTTCATATAGATTAGAAGGATCACTAATTTTTTGGTAATTTCTGAGCCTTTTTTCTTCTTTAACATTCTCAGTTTATACTTTCTCACTCCCTTTAAATCATTTTACCCCATTTACAATCATTTATTTTCTCTATGTATTCAGACGACACAGTACTACAGGGGATGTTTAACTCTTTTCTTTCCAAAGTATCCACAGACATCAGGCCAACCAATGCTCTGATATCATTAAATCTGTCACGACCCGTGACCACATTTTTCATCTTCTTATACACAACTTAACCGGTTGGGCTGTCTGCGATACTTCACTTGTACTGATTGTTAAACAATTTTACATAATATTGTTTTTATTATACACATCCCCTATCGTAACAATTCAGATAAGTAGTACTGTTGACGTGTCTAAATACAGAGAATAAATAATCATACCTCAAATAATCAGTCGATCTGACACATTGTTCTTCGTGTACAGCCAGGATCCACAATCTGCTGAACTCACATTTATCAAAACCTGAAATGTTGAAAATTAAGGGGTGAGCAAAACCACGGCTCAGTAAGAGAATTATATGCCTCACTTGATACTCAGCTTCCTATATGCTAAAAACCTTTTTCCTTTTTCCTATGGGCTCTAGGCTCGCATGTAGGAAAGATACTACAGTCGGCTAGGAATCCGAATGGAGTAAGGTAGGTATTTTAGAATACCATACTTGTTACGGAACCTAGAAGCAACTGTAGAGAAAAATTTTTCTTTTTGTTATGAATTAATAAATCCTTTTCAATCTTTCATAACCTTTTTCATATTCTTTTTTAAAAAATGCTTCTACTAAATAAAGCAATTAAGTAAAATAATTAATATTCGTATCATACATGCTTGAGTTATTGTAAATTAGCATGCATGGATTATACTAAGGTTTATTACCATTTCGTAAGTGCACCCATGTCATAACTTATTCATGCTTACTTTTCATCCTTAGTCATACAAGGCATCGTTCTTATTAAAAGTATAATTATGTGTGGAAGCACAAACATTCAAGTAGTACGTGTTCAATGGCATATATAGACATCATCCAATAATCATATACATCATGTGTCATATGCCTAAGATCTATTTCATCCTTCGACATTCATCGCATTCACGAATCACAATCACTTACTTATAGTCACAAATCCTACGATTTCTCATATTTCGTTAGAACACGTGTAGTACTTAGTTCCCGAAGGATTTTAGAGGTTGTGACGAACCAGCACAATCGGCCATGGCAACCTCTCTGGGCCCATCAGACAACGATTGCCTAGCTTCATCACTCATCCGTGGCTCACACAGTACAATCATCAAGTCTCTGCTCGGTTTGGCCATTAGTACATCCGTACTGTCCTCTATGGCCCAAAGTCCACTCGAGGTTTTAGAGGTTGTGACGAACCAGCACAATCGGCCATGGCAACCTCTCTGGGCCCATCAGACAACGATTGCCTAGCTTCATCACTCGTCCGTGGCTCACACGGTACAATCATCGAGTCTCTGCTCGGTTTGGCTTTTAGTACATCGAAGCTCGTGTAGCACTTAGTTCTCGAAGGATTCTAGAGGTGGCTCCCACGGTTCGGAATTCGTGAAACACTTATAATCTAATGTTTCATTTAAATTTATGGTGAGAATGTCAGATATATCAATTCTTCCTTCTTTTTTTTTTAAAACATATTAGAGGTTTGTATCTCATGTCTTATGAGAATCATCTCACAGTACTATAATCAGTACCGAAATGAGCATTGTATAAAAATGCTATAATTCAATTGATTTTCTTCTCATATTATATGAAACATGTTCTTTTCACATGTCACACATCACATATCACATTTCCCATTTGACATATTCCATGTCATGTAAAACACTTTCCTTTTTAACATGTCACCTATCATTTATGGAGTCTATGATAGACATCAATCTTATCGTACTATAAATCTCGGAGGGTAAAGAAATAAACCGGTCAAATCTATGACCATAATCTATGTTGTCCTCTGTGGGTCGCGGATCAGGTGTCGACCGGGACTAAACATATCACATATCATGCATCCGTATGATAGGAATGCCAACCAATCTCAAAACCGTAGTTTTCATCATCAAATAGACTTATATGGAATTTATATAAATATAAAATTCCATAATTTAAAACCATAAGGTTTAAAATCCTTTAGTGAATATTTATAAAAATATTCATAAGAATATTCACTATATTTCACTTCCTCTTTCATCTCGTAATTCGTGTAATTTCTCTATTCCGAGAATTTTCGATGATTTTATTATCATCATTCTCGAATACATGAATATTCTAAAGTTCCATCTCATTATATTCATATTTTATGAAATTTAGAAATTTTCTCATGTCTCGTGATTTACTATCGAAATTCGGAAATAAATCATTTAATATGATTTTATAAATTTTTTTCTAAAATTTTCGGCAGCATAACGGCTGCCGATTCACTAACCTCCTGCACGGAAAATACAGTTTGAAATCTTTCAGCCAGTACTTCTTCCCAAATTATTTTCAGCAATTCATGCATCATAATAATTTTCATAAAATAATTGCATAAAATATTTCAAATTAAATTATGCAGACTGAGTATCCTTACAGTGCTGCACATGCATCCCTTACCTTTTTCCGGGTCGGCGACTTCCGCTTATCGATCGCGCCCGCACTCCATTTCTCCCGATTCCTTATCCCGATTGCTGAAAATAATTTCTAGAATTAAAATTCTAATTTTTAGAATTTTTTTCCATAATTTATTTAATTTTTCTGAATTTAAATTTCCGGGGAATTTCTTACCGAATTTTCGTAAATGTCCGGGTTGTCGAATTTCCGGGAATTTTCCGAATTCCCGAAATTCTCCTTTTTCCTCTTTTTCTTTTCTTTCTTTCTTTTCTTTTTCTTTTTCTTTTTCCTTTTTCTTTTCTTTTTCTTTTCTTTTCTTTTTCCTTTCTTTTTCCTTCTTCCTTTCCCGGTCAGACCGGTTCAAACCGGTCCGGCTCCTTTCCTCGCCCGTTCCTCGCTGGCCGGCTACACGATGAACTTGCTGGTGCCCTCCGTTCGCCCTGGATCGGCGGCACGGTGGCGGATCGAGGCGGTTTTGCCTCGGTTCTTCTTCCTCTTCGCCGGCATTCCTCCGCCGTTCATTGCGCCTCCGGTGGCTTCCATCTTGTTCCTCTCCCTCCGGTGGTGCTTCGGTGGCAGTGGAGGTGCCTGAATCGGCCGGCACCGCCGTCCGCGATTTTCCTTTCTCCTCGGATTTCCTTCGTTTCTGTTTTCCCGATTTGCTTTCCTTTTTGCTTCGCCGGCGTTGGCGTCGGCTTACTCTTCCTTGGCCGGCGACGCCGCTTCTTTTCCTTCTCCTCCTTTCCTTCTCCGGCGGCCGCTGACGGGGGCGGCGCCTCCTGGAGACAGAATCGGGAATCCGATTCTGGTATGTCGTTTTCCTTTTATTTTCTTTCCTTTTTTGGTTTATTTGGTTTCCCTTTTTAGTATGTAACTTACTATATATTATACAATATATTATACATATAATATCTACCATATATTACACATATAATATTATTTCATATAAATTGTAATACAATATATATTAGATATAAATTATATATATTGTACATTACAAAATACATGTCTAGTATATATATATATATGTACATTTATATATACTTAAAATTAAATAACATTTATATATATATAAATTATATAAATGCTATAATAAAATATTTATACATATAAACTTTAATATAAAATAACATTTACTTTTCTTATATATTCATATACTTTTATTTAAAATAATAATATATATATATTTCATATATATATATATGTATATCTGTACATATATATTTATAATTATATAAATGCATTTTATAATATACACATGTATTTGTTTGAGACAAAATAGTATATATTTCATTTTATAATATATACTAATATTCATATACATACATATGTATTTATATAAAAACATGTGTAAATATATTTATATAATTTAATTATATAAATATATAATATACGCATTTTTATTTTATAAATTTTGGATTTTCATTAATCCAATTTAAATTCCTCCTTTCCTTATTTTCCATAACTCCGACTTTATTTTTTTCTTTATTTCCATTTAATTTCCTTCACACGAATTTCCTTATTCATCACTTCCTCATTTCTCAAGATTTTCACCAATATCCCGTTTCTTGCAAATTTTATTTATTTCCCCTTATTTAATTTCTCTAATATTTATTTTCAATATTTCTAATTTCCAATAAATGGAAAATTTACGGTTATCACAATTGGATTCCAAGAGATTTGATCTTGTTAAACAATTGTATTTGTTGAATCAAACAACACAAATAAAAAATCATATTGCTTGATTGAAAGATCATATCATTTTGAATTATTCTTTATAAATAGAGATGTCAAGTTCGAGATCAAGTTCAAGTTATTTCATCTTTATCAAACCTCTGAAGTAACTTTATTTTTGTACAACAAAGACTCATAAATTTTACGATAAATTTCATAAATTTTAGGATGAAGGCTATACGTTTTTAGGATGGATTTGATAAATTTTATGATAAATCTTGTAAATTTTACAATGAATCTAATAAAATTTAGAATAAATCTCATAAATTTTACTATTATTCTAATAAATTTTACGATTAATCTTATAAAATTTACAATGAATATCATAAAATTTACGATAAATCTCATAAATATTGCCACGAGTCTAATAATTTTTACGATAAATATCATAAATTTTATAATGAATGTCATAAAATTTACGATGAATCTTATAAATTTTACAATTAGTCTAATAAATTTTACGATTAATCTTATAAAATTTATGTGAATATCATAAAATTTACGACGAATCTCATAAATTTTATGACGAGTCTAATAATTTTTACGATGAATAAAATAAATTTTACAATGAATGTCATAAAATAATTGGGAATCTCATCAATTTTACGATAAATCGCATAAATTTTACGATTAGTTATCATATTATACAATTAGTTATCAAATTTTTTATTATAGAATTAATATTTTTTTTCATAAATAGACTGTAAGCAGAACATTAATGAGAGTTACAAAATATGCATGGTAGTTGACTTCTATATCGGAGCAGTCGACTGCTTAAACTTAAATTACATTCTGTGATTGTTTTATACATGGGTAGTTGAATGGTTTTATCGAGCATTCGATTGCTCATATATATTAAACTTAATATTAATGTAATTAACTGTAAAATTGATTAACATAAGCGTAAAATATTATAATAAACGTAAAAATTATGCGAATAAGTATAAATTTGATAAGAATTGATGTAAAATCACTACAATAAGCATAAATCTATGATAAGAAGACTAGACTAGTAATACGTTATATTTTTTTATTAATATACAAAGGTTCAATTAGTAATATACTATTATTTTTATTAATATTTAATATATAAAGATAATTTGGAAAACCAGTTTAACAAGTTACTAGGTTTAAGATTATTTTTACATTTAAAATTTAATTATTGATTGAAACTAAATATTACTAATCTAAGCGTTATTATTCACTAACCTTACAATAAGATCAAATTTTATAAACTTACTGTAGAATTGCCCGTACTGTATCATAATGAGAGTTTTTTAATTTGATTTTTTTTAGCCAAAAGTTTTTTAATTTGTTTAGTTCATCATGAAAATAAACTAAATTCATAAGAATGATAAACATTATCTAATTGAAGGATGAACTTTGAATTTCAATAAAATTAAAACATTAATATCATATATTTAATAAAGAACTTTTTATGTTGCTTTTTTTTTATAAAAGAAATTAGATTTTTACAAGTGAAACTTTTATTATTTTGAAGGACAAATTTGAATCTCGAGAAAATTAAAGGAAGAAGTGGTTTTTTTGAAAAATGAAAATATCTTGTATCCTAATGAATTTCTAACTTTTTTTTCATCATGAAAAGATCAAGAAAGACAAACATTATCCAATTAAGGGATGAACTTTGAATCTCCACAAAATTATTAATATCGTGAACTCTAAAGAGAACTTTTATTTTGCTTATTCTTTTATGAAATGAAATGTGATTTTTATTATTATTTTGAATGACAAACTTTGAATTACAAATAAACGAAAAAAATGATTTTTTTCGTTAAATGGAAACATCATCACGATGCATCCTAACGTGAATATTTTGTTTTGCTTGGTTCATCGCAAAAAGAAATTAGATTCCTAAAATGGACTGCCATTATCCAATTGAAGGACGAACGAATCTCAACAAAATTAAAAGAAGAATCAACTTTTTAGTAATTGAAAACACCATGGTGTATCATATTTCAATTTTTTATTTTGCTTTGATATAAACACCTTATTTTATCCAAGACCTTGATTTGTAAAATTATATGTATAATGTTAGTACTAATTAAATTAATTGTGTTACTGTTATTGAAAGGAAAGGAATGGGTCAAAAAATAGTAACACAAATGGAAGACAATTTGGAAGAAGGGGTTGGTGATGAATGTAATGAAATGGGACAGGATAGATATGATGATAGTTTGATCAATGATCTTGGATCCAAAGGAATTGTTTCTGAAATAGGAAAAGGGGTAGGTGAGGAAAAGCTAAATAAAACTGAGAACTATGAAGGATGTATAGAAGGGAAGAGTACTATGGAGAGTGGATGGATTAATGGGGAGAAAGGGGTGAACTATATTGTGGAGATGCCACCAGATGATAAGGAAGAGGAAGAACTAAATGATGAGAGAATAGAGGAGTTTATGCTGGCTAAAAAACAATTACAAATAACTTGCAATGAAGAAGAATTAGCTGCTGGGATAAAAAAGATAAAATTGAGAAGGGATGTGTGTGAATTAGGAGATGTGGAGATATCAAATAAAAAGAGAAGAAAGATAGAGGATTCTTTGGCCATATGTGAGGTACAGAAAGATGAATCTATTAACATAGTGGATATTGAGAAAAATGTGCAAAGTGTAAAACAGAAAATGAGGAGAAGGATGATTTCGAGAAGGAGAAGAGGGGAAAAAATAGGTAAAAAAGGTGGAATGAGTAAAAATGATGGATCTTTATGGGATGTTCCGATTAGGTTGAATTTGGATAATGAAGGTGATTATAAGAATTTGTGGCTGAGTAGAAACAATGCTGAAGGGTTTGGTGGTTGTCCTATAAACAGCCACCAAAGAAAGATGAAGCTATTATCATGGAACTGTCAAGGAATTGGGTCTCCCTTGACAGTGGAAGCTCTTAAGGAGCTAAAGAAGAGGTATGACCCCCATTTTATTTTTCTTATGGAAACAAAAAATAAGGAAGATAAAATGGAAATATTAAGAAGAAAGATGAGGTTTGAAAAAGCTTGTTATGTTGATCTGGAAGGTCTAAGTGGGGGGCTTGCAATGTGGTGGTGTGAAAGTTTTAATGTCAAGGTGTTAGAGAAATGTAAAAATTTGATAGATATGAAGGTTGAAGATACAGTGACAGGGCAGTGTTTTAGATTCTGCTATGTGTATGGACCTACAGATTATGAGGAAAGGCAAGGGGTTTGGAGACATATTGTTGGAAAGTCTAAGGATGTGAATGAAGCTTGGTTGTGTATAGGGGATTTTAATGATATACTGTATCACTATGAAAAAGAAGGGGGAAGGATAAGGGCTGAGAAAAAGATTAAAGGTTTTAGGGAGATGATTGAAAATAGCAATTTAATTGATAGTCATTTTCAGGGTCAAAAGTTCACATGGATTAGCAAGAGGGAAGACGGGGTGATTAAAGAGAGGATAGATAGAGCTTTAGTGAATCTGACATGGCTGGAGAATTACCCAAATACACAAGTATTCAACCTTCCTATAATTGGATCGGACCATGCTCCTGTTTTGGTGAATTCTGATTTGGCTGATAGGAGATCTCCAAGGCAATTCAAGTTTGAAATCTTTTGGACAGAAAGTGAAGAGTGTGGTACAGTGATAGAGGAAGGGTAGAGATCGGATTTTGAGGGATCAAGGTGTTTTAGATTGGTACAGAAATTAAAGAAATGTAAGAAGTTATTGATTGAATGGAGTAGAACTACTTTCCCTAATAATAGGAAGATGATTGATGAATTAATGGGCAGATTAGCAGAGATACAAAATGGGGATAATTCGTTTAAAGGATGTATAGAAGCAAATAAGATCATAAGGAATTTAAATGTGATATGGAAGAGGGAGGAACAATACTGGAGTCAAAGGGCTAAGATTAAATGGCTAGAATGTGGGGATAGAAATACAAGTTTTTTCCATCAGAGTACTTTGCAAAGAAGAAGGAAAAATAAGATATTGAGAATTAAAAATGAGGAAGGAGTCTGGTTGGAGAATGAAGAGGAGATTTTAACTGAATTTCGCAATTTTTATAGCAAGCTTTTTACATCTGGAAGTAGTAGGGATTGGGTGGATTGTATAGAAGCGGTACCAAGACTTGTCACCAATGAAATAAATGGGGATTTGCAGAAAGATGTAGAGGATGAGGAAATTAAGAAAGCAGTATTTGAGCTGGGAGGACAGAAAGCGCCTGGTCCTGATGGGTACTGTGGTGTGTTCTACCAAATGTATTGGGAGATAGTTGGGGATTGTGTGGTGCAAGCTGTTAAAAGTTTCTTCCAAACTGGCAGGATGTTAAGGGAATTAAATGGGACCAATGTTGTCCTAATACCGAAAGTTAAGAAGCCAGAAGAGGTATCTCAATTTAGACCTATTAGTTGTTGTAACTTTGTTTATAAAATTATATCCAAAGTTATGACTAATAGGCTTAAACCTTTCATGGAGAGAATAGTTACCTAGAATCAAAGTGCTTTCATTGAAGGTAGACAAATACAGGACAATATATTGGTGGCTAATGAAGTGTTTCACCATTTGAAAACAAGGAAGAGGGGAAAGAAGTTCGAGATAGCCTTGAAACTTGATATGAATAAGGCATATGATAGGGTGGACTGGAAGTTTTTAACTGCTGTAATGAAAAAGATTGGCGTTGGTTCTAAATGGATTGGATGGGTCAATGAGTGCCTTTCTTCTGTCTCCTACAACATAATTGTTAATGGTAAGAGATCTAGCCCTGTTTTTCCTACTAGAGGTCTAAGGCAAGGAGATCCTCTATCTCCTTACCTCTTCTTATTTGTTGTTGATGTCTTATCTAGAATGGTGAACAATGCCATTGAGTCTAAAATCCTGACAGGTATCAAGATAGGTAGAAATTGTCCAAGTATATCACATTTATTGTTTGCTGATGATTCCCTACTATTTTTTATTGTTAATGATTCATGTTATGATACTATCTCTGATTTGCTGGATAAGTACTGTAAAGGATCAGGACAGATGATCAACTATAGCAAGTCAAGCATTTTGTTCAGTGCTAATGTACCTGAACAGGAAAGGGGAGAAATAGCAGCTAAATTGAAGATAAAGGAGACTGGAAATTGTGGAAACTACCTTGGAATACCTTCATTCTAGGGCAAGACAAAGAGATCTGCAGTGGCTTTTATTAGAGATCGAGTAATGGATAAATTGAAGATGTAGAAAAGAGGTCTGCTATCGCATGGAGGTAGGGAGGTTCTCATAAAAGCAGTAGCATTTGCAATTCCAACTTATACGATGCAGTGCTTTAAAGTTCCAAGGAAGATTTGTGATGAAATTAACAGAGCAATAGCTGGATTCTGGTGGGGCCAGAAGGAAGATGAAAGAAGAGTACACTGGGCTAGCTGGTTGAATTTAACTAGGAGTAAAAAAATAGGTGGTATGGGATTTAAAGATTTAAACTTGTTTAATGTTGCTTTACTGGCAAAGTAGGTGTGGAGAATTGTTATGAATCCTAATGCGATGTGGGTTAGGATTTTGAAAGGGAAATATTTTTATAAGGACACTATATGGAATGCAAAAAAAGGTACAAGATCTTCTTGGGCTTGGGCAAGCATTTTGGAGGGAAGAGACTTCTTAAAGGAACATGTGTTGTGGCAGATAATGAAAGGAGAAGATGTGGATTTTTGGAATGATAATTGGAGTGAAATGGGGAAATTAAAATGTTTGATTCGGGATAGAATTGTTGCAACTCAGAAAGTGGCTGATTTTATTGACAGAAGCAAAGAAGTATGGAATTTAGATTCTGTGCAAGGAATCTTACCAGAGGAGGTTCTTGATATGATTAGAGAGGTTCCTCTATGTATAAATGGTGAGAAGGATAGAATGATTTGGCCAAACTCTACTGATGGCAATTATACAGTCAAATCAGGTTACTACATAATGAAAAACAGTGTGCAGGATAAGCTGAGGAGTGGAGCATCTACTTCCTATGTAGTGGGGGATAAAGTTTGGAAAGGTATTTGGGGTCTTCCAATTCCATCAAAAGTTAGATGCTTTTTGTGGAGAGTGTGTAGCAATAATATTGCTACTGCTGCTAATTTGTGGAGGAGAAAGATTAACAGGAGTCCTTTATGCCTGATATGTGGCGAAAAAGATGAAACAGTTGAACACATTCTGTGCTTATGCAATTGGACAAGAGCAGTCTGGTTTGGTATTGATCTGGGTTACAGAATGGATAGGAGATGTATTACTACTTTTGCTAGATGGTTTGAAGAAATTATAGAATTAGGAAATATCAGTAAGCAACATCGAGTGCAAATCTGTTGTAAGATTGCTTTAACATGTTGGAACATTTGGAAGGACAAATGCTCAAGCATATATAGAAAGGAGAAACTAAGCCCAATGAAGTGTTTAAAAAGGATCAGAATTGCAATAATGGAGATAGGTGGTGAAATAAACAAGAGTGACAAATTCCAGGAAAGTGCTGGAATGGAAAGTAATAAATGGACGAAGCCTGATAATGGATGGTACAAAATCAATGTAGATGGAGCATATAAGAAAGGACAAAAGGCAGGGATTGGAGCGATTGTAAGAGATGAAAATGGAAAGGTTGTTAATGGTATAGCTAAAAAGGTTACAGTAAGATCTGCAGCTGAGGTAGAAGCGATTGCAATAAAGGGAGGGGTAGAGCTAGCCAGTGTAAATAACTATAAACAAATAGTAATAGAAACAGACTCTGAGGTGGTGTATAAGGAGATTACAAAGGAGACAGGGAAGCTTAATTGGAGGATATATCATGTTATAAAGGAGATACAGAGGAAGAGTATGTCTTTTCAGGGGTTCAAATGTTGTTAGGTGAACAGAACAGCAAATAAAGCTGCAGATTGGATTGCTAAACAGACAAGGAAGGGGATGAGTGTTAAAAATTGGGTTAATATGCCCCCATCCTCTTTAGTTAATATCTTGAATAGGGATGGACTACCAGCTCCACCATAGGAACGAATATAGCTGAGGTTTATAGAGATAATTGACTAATTGTCTCTTTGCACACCTTGATCTCACTTTGTACTTGCTGATGTACAGATAATACAGTTGTAACTCTGTTCTTATAAATGAATTTTTTGTTGGCTAAAAAAAAAATAATTGTGTGTGACATTGCATTTTTTAATTTTTTTGGTTAGATTGATAATATAGGTTAGTTTTAATCAATTTTAACAGTTAGCCATTAGAATATATTGTTAAATATTTAGATTTTATTTGATTAAAATAGGATTGATATCAAAGGTAGTATTAGATTAGGATGGTAATTTAATTAGGATAATTTAATTATTAAATTAAGATAATTGTAGATTATTTTTAGCAAAAACTAGTTTTAAATTCGTGCGATGTGCGAAAAAAATTATTAAAAAATAAATTTATTGATAATATATATTTTTTCAAACTTTATAATATAAATTATTATATTTATGAAAAAGACAATATTTGTATATCAAATATTTTTTATTTGTAATTTGTATGTTACATTAAAGTAATATAAAAAATTATATATTGTATATAATTATGTAAAATTTGTAAAAGTTAATTCAAACTCACATATTAATGAAAATAATATGTATAAAAAATTTAACATGAAGAAATTAAAACTTTTTCTATCTTAAAATCAACGTCGACTAAAACACTAAAGCTCGCATTTGAACTTGTTATGCCATAAAAAGATAAAGATGCTATAAATCAAACAAAAAGAAAAAAACTAAGCATCATTCTTAATTGAAAAACAAATTGAACCTTTCCAATAGTAGTAGTGGTGTTTCCTGCAACATCAAGAGCATTCGTTCTCTCTCATATTTTGTCACATCTCGTGACTACATAATTCCACTTTTTTTCACAAATTTTATATGGTTGGGCTGTTTGTGATACCTTTACACACTGTTTGTTTGAAACAGTAAGCAAATTTAACAATATATATTTATTGCCAATTAATGTCCACATATGTAAAAATTAGTCTACATCCCTTGAATTTAAATTTTTTAACGAGTAGCATTGTATGTATATGTCTGAATATACAAATGTAAACACGATACCTCAGGAATCCAATATATGGTGCTTCAAGCTTCTCAACGCGCAATTAATCCATGGTTTGTACTCAGCTATTCTTTACATCAAATCTGTGATGATAAAAGTAAGGGAGTGAGCAAAACCATGACTCAGTAAGAGAATTGTATGCAAATTTTGATATCTCGAAGACTATATACAGTAAAATCCTTAATTTTCTATTTGTATGCTAAGCACACTAAAAAGGAAAAGATACTATAGTCGGTCGGGAAATCCAGATGAGCATGGAAGGTATTTTGAAATATCTGTCTTGTCTTGGAAATCCAGAGCGACTATAGGGAGTAGAAATTTATATAAACATACAGTTCATTAAAATGTTTACTGCATATAAAATGTCATCTAATTTAGCAAAACACTTTAGTAAATCATATGAACCACCCTTGGAATTTATTTTGATCTTTCACCGTTGAAATCATTCACTTTAAACACATGTACACATATAGCAGTAAAATACATTGTTCATACATTTCATAAATCAGTGATAAGATATCATAGTAAACAGTATATTCTCAAATTCTCATCAAAATCAGTCATAACACGTGGAATAATAATGGAGACCAAGCAACACCCTAATAATATCATGCTATAAGTCCCGAAAGGAATAAGGTACACGTGAGATTCCTGTAGGGACAAAAAATAATCATAAACATCTATGGTCATAGTGTAATGACCTGTTACCACATTTTTCCCTTATTTTACACAACTTATCCGATTATACTGTCTGTGATACTTCACTTGTACTTAATGTTAAACAATTTTACATAACATTGTTTATATTATACACATCCCCTATCTTAATTAATTAGACAAGTAGTACTGTAGACATGTCTAAATACAGAGAATAAATGATCGTACCTCATATAAATCAGTCGGTCTGTCACATCGTCCATTATGTGCAGCCGTGATCCATAATCAACTGATCTCATAATCATCAAAACCTGAAATGTTAAAATTGGGGAGTGAGCAAACCACGGCTCAGTAAGAGAGTTATATGTCACACTTGATATTTAGCTATCTATATGCTGAAAATATTTTTTTTATTCATTTTCTTTAAAATTTTCCTAGCTGGCTCTAGGCTCACATTTAGGAAGGATACTACAGTCAGCTAGGGATCCAGATAAAATAAGGTAGGTATTTTAGAATACCATACTTGTTCCGGAACCTAGAAGCAACTGTAAAGAATATTAATTTCGTTGTTTTCAAAACGATATAATTTTCGTTTTTCCACAGAGTAAACCACTTATTTCTTTTCACTTCAGTATACTTTAAACACGTGGCAGTTCAGTAATAAAAACAATGGTTTACTTCTCTTCTCTTCTCTTCAGTACAGTAAGAACAGTACAGTGATTTGTAAATATCCAATCATTGGATAATTACTTCTTCGATTATCTCTATCTTAGAAATAATTCTTATGTTATTCTTTTAGAATAAACATTTATTTTTCTTCTCAAATCAGTAACCGTATCGCACTAAAGCCCCGTAAGAAATGCATTTAAAATAGTCATAGTATCGATATATGCAGAAAACAAATGCCATAATAATGCATTTCATACTTTAAATCATTGTATGAATTCTTTAATACATATATCTAAAATTCATACTTGTTTCAAACATGCATCATACTTTAGAAACTTAACATCATAATTAATAAAACCTATCATACAGTTCATGGAGACAAGGCAGAATCATATAGCCAGTATGCGGTCATGACACATCATCCTCTGAAGAGGGAACTGAATACCTATGGCCATGGTATGGGCCGTAGACCTGATCAGGGTCGTACAGCGAACATGCACCACGAAGGACCAACATACCCACAAGGGATGGAAACATGCATAATGTGGGCGAGAACATGCACAACGTGGGCTAAACATATGCCACAAGGGACGGAAACATGCACAATATGGCAAGCATGACAGGCAATAACATAAACTATAAGAAGGCCTTAGTCTCAAATCTTACTTACTTTTGTAACTTCTTAAATCATACATTTGGTACAAATATGTAAGGACCGGGAGTGCCTGGGTCTAAGTTAGCCAGGGATTTACCACCCCAATCACGGTTTCGGAAAACACACTTAAAACATTATTGAAAAATATGCATAGAAATCATAAGGTTTGTTTAGCTAATTATCAAAAGACTACGGAATTTAACTTCGGAACGAAATTCATGCTTCAAACATTTCTTTATAAATCGCGATGAAGACAGTTTGAAAAATCATCACTGAAAATATAGAAGGGCAAAACTGTTTACAAATATGTAAGGACCGGGAGTGCCTGGGTCTAAGTTAGCCAGGGATTTACCACCCCAATCATGGTTTCGGAAAACACACTTAAAACATTATTGAAAAATATGCATAGAAATCATAAGGTTTGTTTAGCTAATTATCAAAAGACTACGGAATTTAACTTCGGAACGAAATTCATGCTTCAAACATTTCTTTATAAATTGCGATGAAGACAGTTTGCAAAATCATCACTGAAAAAATATAGAAGGGCAAAACTGTCCTTTTTCCACCGTAAAACACATATGCACGCTTTTCCATGCATTTAATCAAAAACATGGTTTTATAATTATCGGAATTCAAATAAATTATTTTTATAATTTATGAAAATGAAATATTTATTTTCTAACTTTAAATTCCCATCATCATGTTTTCTTCTAAAAACACGTGTAGAGACCTCTAGTCTCGAAATCATAGTTGTTCATCATTTCTTAACTTTTATGGAATTTTCATAATTAATTATTTTCATAATTAAAACCATAAAGATTTTATATGAAATCAAGTGAATATTTAAGAATATTTATAAAAATATTCACTTCAGTCTCTTTTTCATTTTCATCTCATTTCACGTGAAATATCACCTATAGGGTGAATTTTCGGTGATTTCCTTTTCACCATTCACGAAAACATGAATATTTTAAAATCAAATATCATTATATTCATGTTTTATGAAATTTACTTAATTTCTCAATTTTCGTACCTGAAAAGCGTTTCACATGAAATCAAATCTTTTATTTTAGTTTTCAGTGATTTTCGGTAAATTACAGTAATTTTTCGATAATTTTTCGACAGTATAACGGCTGTCGATTTAGCTAGCCTCCTGCACGGAAAATACAGTTTATATTTCTCAACTGGTATTTCATCACAATTTGAAACCGATAAATCACCACAATTTTCAAAACTAATCATTATAAATTACATTTATAAATTAAATGCATAATTTAAAACATGTGGCCGAATATCCTTACAGGCGGCACATGTCTCCCTTACCTATTTCGGGTCGGCGACTGCGTCTCGAAGGTAGCACCCGTGTTCACCTCGCCCGATTCCATCGGCTCGGTCATCGAGGGAATTTTCTGGAATTTAAATTCTAAATTTTAGAATTTTTCCACAATTATTTAAATAAATAAATTATTTAAATAATTTAACATTTTTCGGGATTTCTTATTGATTCCCGTAATTTTTGGGATTTCCCGTAATTTTTGGATTCTTGGAAATTTTCCAAATTTCCGGAATTCCTATTTCTCTTTCTTCTTTTTCTTCTTCTTTCTTTTTCTCTTTTCTTTTCTTTTCTTTTTCTTTTTTCTTTTTCTTTTTCTTTTTCTTTTTCCTTTTCTTTCTTCCCAGCCGGACTGGTCACTCCCTCACCGCCGGTTCTTCTCCGGTGGCCAGTTCTCTTGCGGTTCGGTGGCTTAGCAGCTGGCCGACGTTGAGACGAACTTGTCGGTGGCCTCAGCTCGACCTGGATCGGCGGCACAACGGCGGATCTACTCGGTTTACCTTCGGTTTCTTCTCCTCCTCCGTCGGCCTTCCTCCGCCGTTCTCTGCCTCAACCGTGGCCTCTTACCTCTTCTTCTTCCTCCGACGATGCTTCGGTGGCAGTGGCTGCGACCGATTTGGCTGGCACCGCCACTTTCTCTTCTCTTCTCCTTCTCGGCTTCCGCCGGGTTTTTTCTTCTATTTTTCCTTCCGTTTCTTCCTTCCGTTCGTTTTTTTCCCTCTTCCGGTCACCGGCGTCTTCTCCTCTCCTCGCCGACGCTGTCTCTTCCTCTCTTTCCCTCATCGACGGTGGTCGGCCTCACCGGCTGGGAAGGATCGGGTTTCTTCCCCGATTCTTCCTTCTATTTTTCCTTTTCTATTTTTGTTTTTTCTTCTTTCCTTATTTAGTATATAAGATACTATATACTATATATTATATACTATATAATATATTTTATACATATAATAAATACTACATATTATACATATATTATTTCATATATAATATAATACAATATATACTATATATAAAATATATATTGTATATTACAAAATATATGTCTAGTATATATATATATATGTATATTTATATGTTTTAAATTTAAATAACTTTTATATATATTTTCAAACTTTAATGTAAATCAATATTTACATTTCTCAATTATATGTATATATATTTATATATATACATAAGAGATTATACTGAAATACATATGTATTATTTAACATTATAAAATAGTATATATACTTATATATACCCATGTATATTTAATATATACTATATACCATACGGTATTTAAATACATATGTATTTCAATGAAAATACATATGTATTTCAATGAAAATACATTTATATAATATATAATTATATAAATATATTTCACATTTCCTTTCTCATTTTCTTATTTAATTTGGATTTCCATTTATCCAAATTAAATTTTCTCCTTTCATTATTTTCCATAATTTCTCATCTCATTTTCCTTCACTCGTGTTTCTCAATTTATCACTTCCTCAATTCTTGGGATTTTTACCAATATCCCGTTCTCACAATTTTATTTATTTATTTCATTATATTTCCAATAAATGAAAAATTTATGGTTATCACATTCTCCCCACCTTAAGAAATTCGGTCCTCCGAATTTAACTTAAGTCCAAAGGTGGTTCATTTGGTATACTTACGACTTTATCCTTTAGATCAACTATTATAGTTACTACCAGCATACCTTCAACATCAAAAATACTTTAGACCACTACATGCTGTCTTTCATCATATATATCTATACTCCCGTAAGTTCATTTCTCAAATCGAGAGTTATTCATTTCATTCCTCTTTTCACAAAGAGTCCATACACAGTATTTTTTATATCATAGCTGATCTATGCTGTTCATCATCCATTCTTCTCACTTGGTGCCAAGTCGACATAATTTGGTACCATCATGTACTCATGTCAATCAATTATATGTAAGTGTCCCAGTAGCTTTCACATCTCATGCACACGCTCTCTCAATATCATGGAGCGTTTACATCTCACGCTCATATATATATATATATATATCAGTATGGAGCGGTGCTATCAATACACTTGGGATCTCAAAGCCTTTTGCTATCTCTCATTAGCATATGGCAACTCAGATACTCCCATCACATGTAAGGCTCACTGGAGTACATACACATTCACACCGTTTAACACTTATACTTCGACTAAGGCACTAGAGAATCTAGGATTCTAATAATGGAAAGTGATTTTATTTATATCTTCAATCTTTAATCACTTCCATATCATTATTTCTCTTTTGGACTCTTTATTGTCCACAATATTCATTTTCACACTTATTCCACCAAGGCTGCATCTCATGCAGACTTTATTATGGATTATATCTTACAATCACAAATCATGAGACAATCATATTCTCTTCATGTAGTATGGTCTTTAAATTTCTTTTCATAATTTAGATTCCACAATTGAATCCTCAATTTATATATTTAATCACCACATCATCTATATACTTCCACCGTTTCTATCATTTTAAGGTGGTTATATATATAATCATTTTCCATTTATATACTGGTAGTAAATAATACTTGTCATTTATCTTACTCCTTTTAGTACCATTCTTTCACTTATCAAGTTTGGCTTGATTTTTTTTTTGCCACAGTTATGTGATAACCAACACAAATCACTTTCAGTCTTACCTTCAAGAACTGTTTCATATTGATGTTCCCTTCTCATTATGCAACTTATTTCCTTATTCCACTTTCATTTTTGTTGTCATATTCCCACTTTTATCTTTTCATGTTTTTACTCTCATCCTTTTAGTCGGTTTTCTCGATTTGGTATGGTACTATACTGCTAAGATCTTTTAAAATCTTGCATACCTTCTTTTCTTTACACTTATCCATTTACTGACTCTAATTTCTTTAATTATGTCTTATTAGTAGATCAGCTAGTCCCATAACTCTTTTATATATTGGCATCGTATCTAACTAGACTCATTATTTTCGTATCTCGATCATTTTCTTTATTATAAACAGATTCACTGTCACTTGTCGTCTCGAGATCATATATCTCAGGAGGAGATACTATCTAGCCAAATCTCTTAATTACCAATCTTAACATAACTCCACAATCTTGAAGAGTTTAAGGTTTATACCACAATGCTGCTCATTTTCCATTTGTACTTTAGACTCTATTGATATCTCCTCAATTTATTCATGTAAGGATGCCTCATTTCTTAGGCTTATATACCTCACAAGGCAACTCATTAACCTTGTAACCTCAATAAGAACTCGTAAAATTTACTCCGAGTTCTAATCATCATCTTATGAACATTTCATCCTTGTGACCTTTCATTTACACTGTGTATTCTTAAGGCAGAGACATTCGATATTCAAATTATTGTGACTTGTACTCTATCTTCCTTTCATTGTTTACTCATACTTTACAGCCTTACGAATCTCATTCCATTTAGCTGTAGTAAGTACAACAGTTATCAACATATGTTACAGCTAACCAATTTATTACCATTGTAATTTACTTTGGAATCAAGTTCATTTAATAAATTCAGGTTTAACTCCCTTGAGCATATTATCCACGAGGTTTGAACCCTGGCACCCTTACGTACCTAGTTCCTTACACTCGTTTTATTATTAAGCTCCTTGTAAGAGTCCCGCCCGTTCGATTCGGCCGTCGGCGAGCATCCCCTAGGCGATCCTTTCGCCCCAGGTTTATCCTTACAAGTGAATCGATGACCACATAGTTCGCCATTACGGTTTTGTCTTCAGGGCTTTGAAAAACTTAAGTTAGCTGTCATCTTCTTCTGTTTATCACTTTTCTGTTCTTAAGCTTATTATTCAATTTATAGTACTCCACATAGTACCTCATTCTGTAGCACATATTTCAAGATATTTCGGTTCTATATAAGATTATCTGTTTGATACCTCAAAGTAATAGAATATATAGAACCGTAATTAACCACACCAATATGTAGTTCATTATCTGTACTATTCACATCATCAGTCAATTCCTGTAATCATTTCACTTTCTATAGTATTCAACGATCCCGTTTAATACACTTTTAATTTTCGGCCCTTACAGTCAATAATCGGGCCAATCATTTTGCAACATTCCACTGCACTCTTATCGGATCGCATCGCATCGTGTAAGGCCTTGGCCCGTCTGTCGTCCGCCTGTACACATCTGTACTGTCCTCTTTGAGAATGCCCAGCCCTTTCATTGGGTCATCCTTCAAGGATCTATCGTGAGGCCCAGCCCGTTCACTAGGTCACTCACCATTTGCGTACCTAATCTACGTGTAAGTGGAAGTCAGTATTAGGGATCGTTATATTCATATGACATCCTCTATGCCATTAATAATTCCATTACTATCAATGGATTCAAGATTAACTTGATTTCATCACTATTCAGAGCTTTGCCTAACATAGGGGCGTTTTCATCATTTCGACATTTATTTCTTTCTCCTCAGTATACATTTGAATCATGAACTGATCATCTATGTGCTGATAGTATCCTTTCTGATACTTATACCAGCAATTTAGATCTCATTCGATTTCGACAGAGAAGTTCACTAAAATTCACTATTGGATTATTTTGCATGAAATGCAGCTTTACATCATCAATTTCTCTGTCAAATCAATCAATTCCAACTTCTGTTGGTCTATTCTGACTCCCTGCAACATTTTGGAAGCAGGGGTATTTTGGTCAATTTTGGCCAAAAATTCTCTCTCTTCAAATTACCCTCAATCAGTGATCTTAAAATCTATTTAATGATGATATTTCATTCACCTCCTTTATATAATCACTTTCAGGTCTCAGTTCGATTTGAACCGTAAAGTACTGGTGGGGCCCTCTCCAAGTCCTTTCGGTTCCTTATCGAATAGGTCTTCATTTAGATTATAAGAATCACCAATTTTTTAGTAATTTCTGAGCCTTTTTTTTTAACATTCACAATTTATACTTTCTCACTCCCTTTAAATTATTTTATTCAATTTACAATCATTTATTTTCTCTATGTATTCAGACGACACAGTACTACCGGGGATGTTTAACACTTTTTCTTCCAAAAGTATTCACAGACATCAGGCCAACCATGCTCTGATATCATTAAATCTGTAACGACCCGTTACCACATTTTTATTTATTTATTTCATTATATTTCCAATAAATGAAAAATTTATGGTTATCACACATAGTCTATAGTTGTCCTCAGTCGTACAATGAGCGGGTGACGCCGAGACCACTGAAGACGGCTCAATGTCAACAGCATAACACATGAGAGAGTACACATGAATACGTGAGCATGATATGGGGCCTAACAATCTCAAAACAATCTTTTCACAGTGATAAAACCTTTATGGAAAATCAACACATATGATAAAACTTTATTAATTCCATAAAGGAAAATATATGTATTTTCAAAATAGTGAATATTAATTTAAATCAGTTATAAAATATTCACTATTTATTATTCCACATAACTAACCACACAATTCACTATAACACACGTGAAGTAAGTTTTCGGTAATAAAACCTTCACCCAAATCGATATCAAGAATATTTAATAAAAATTTTTCAGTATATTAACCATTTATGAAAACTATTTATTTTCACCATTTTAAGGCTAGGGATAGATTAATAATGTCACCAAAATATTTTCTAGCATTATTAGAAATATTTTTAATGAATTTCGGCAGAATAACGACTGCCCGGGTCCTAGCCTCCCTGCACGTTTAAACACAATTCACCAACCAAAAACCACAGATTTTCATGTAATTTCAAGGCAAAACCATATTTCATAATTCATATAAAATTGATATCACTTGAATTATGCATTCGGATATCCCTACAAATCTACACACACATCTCTTACTTGTACAGTGTCATTTCATTCAAACTGTACACTTTGTGGCCTTGAACCAATGATTAGGTCCTTACTCATCTCCTTTCCCATTTCGTTTATTTAGCTTCGGAGCTGCAGAAGATGAGTCATACAAGTTCAATTCTGAAACATACATATACACTAAGCATTCTTAGAAATCCTACTCATTAAGGTAGAATTATTCTTTATAAGAATTTCTGACTTATCAACGCCTTTCTATTCATAACGGAAACTATTGAATTCTGATTAATGCATTGTAAATTTTATATGTAATTTGACTTAATTCCCTATCCCAAAGTATAAATCCCATCTTCTAGTTCATTCCATATTGTTCTTCATAATTTTGCAAAATTCAGCCCAATTCTGACCCATATGGCAGGATGGTTTTCTGACCATTGTGCATTAAAATTTATATTACTAATTATAGGGATATCCAAAATTATGAATCCCAAAACCATATAAATTTTAATCCAATGCCCTATTCAGAATAGCAAGTTTCACAATTTTATCATTTCAGAATTAGTTTTAATAATTCCTCAAAGTTACCCTGTTTCCAGATTGTCTACTGACCTCTATGTACAAATTGGGCCATATCTCAAGATAGGGTTGTCCAAATTGTGCAAACTCAAAACCATATTATTCTTAACTCATTTACTTTTCCAGAAACATATATTTTGAAGCAAAATGCAATCTGTGCTAATTTCTACAAATTTTCAAAGTTGACAAAGAGCATCTCGCCTACTGCACTGAGTGCCCTGTGTTCAACTGCCTATATCTCAAGCTACACAATCCAAATTAGGAAATTGAAAAACTAAATTTTTTATAACTCATAAAGTTACTTGTCATAATTTTTCCAGAATTTATTTCATTCTAAAACCCCCAAACTGAATTTTTAAATATACTGCTTGGACAGACAGTTTTCCAGCAGAATTGAAATCTACATTTAGCACTTTGTTTCTCTTCTTTTCTCAACTCTAACCTTATGCACGTTTTTGTAACGACCCGTTAGCATATTTTTCACATTATTTTTACACCATTTATCCGGTTGGGCTGTTTGTGATACTTCACTTGCACTTAATGTTAAACAATTTTAATATAACATTGTTAAGATAATACACATCCCCCATTTTATTTACAAAAATGTAGTACTGTATACATGTCTAAATACAGAAAATAAATGATCGTACCTTATATGTCTCAGACGGTCTGTCACATTATCCTTTGTGTACAACCGTGATCCACAAATATTGGATCCCACCATCATCCAAACCTGAAATGTTAAAATTGGGGAGTGAGCAAACCACGGCTCAGTAAGAGAGTTATATGTCACACTTGATATTCAGCTATCTATATGCTGAAAATAATTTTTCAATTTTCTTCATTTTCTTTAAAATCTTCCTAGCTGGCTCTAGGCACACATGTAGGAAGGATACTACAGTCGGCTAGGGATCCAGATAGAGTAAGGCAGGTATTTTGAAATACCTGACTTGTTCCGGAACCTAGAAGCAACTGTAGAGAGTACTATTTTCGTTGTTTTCAAACGATATAATTTTTGTTTTTTCCACAAAGTAAACCACTTATCTCTTTTCACTTTCAGTATACCTTAAAACACGTGACAGTTCAGTAATAAAACAGTGGTTTACTTCTCTTCTCTTCAGTACAGTAAAAACACGTGACAGTACAGTGATTTGTAAATATCCAATCATTTGATAATTACTTCTTCGATTATTTCTATCTTAGAAATAATTCTTATGTTATTCTTTTAGAATAAACATTTATTTCTCTTTTCAAATCAGTAACCGTATCGTACAGTTCAGTAAAACAGTTCAGTGTTCAGTAAAACAGTATCTCGATACGGTTCAGTAAGTAACAGTAAACAGTAGCTACCAATTCAGTAAATAGTATACGGTAGCTTTCAGTTCAGTAAACAGTAAATGGTAGCTTTTAGTTCAGTAAAACAGTAATCAATGGCTACCATTTCAGTAAACAGTACAGTTCAGTAACACAGTATTTTGGTACGGTTTTTCATCAGTAAACAGTAATCAGTACAGTAAACAGTACAGTACAGTAAATAGGATTCCGTAGATCCTTTCAGAAATCAGTAAACAGTAAGCAGTAAGTGAGACTAGGCAACACCCTACAAGTAAATCATGCTATCATCGTCCACTAAGGGACACAGTAACAGTAATGAGATCTATGGCCATGATCTGTAATATGTCCTCGGTGTACGCTTGCTAGGCGACAATCCGGGACGTTGATGACTAGCTGGTCAATCAGCCACGTGACAGTAACAGTATATGTGATGCATGAAGCTCAGGGCCTAAGTCTCAAAACAGTGTAACCGTACCATAGCCTTTATGGATTTTAAACACCATAAATCAAATATCCATAAGGCTCACATGTAAATATAATCACCTTTATGAAATTTATCAAATAAATAACATTTTTCAAAATATTTCATAAAGGTATAAATCATATTTTTCATACGGTGAAAACAGTTTATAAATCATTACTGAAAATATAGAAGGGCAAAATTGTCCTTTTTCCACCGTAAAACCATATGCACGCTTTTCCGTGCTTTCACTTGAAAACATGGTTTTTCAAAGAAATCGGGATTCAAATCAAATATTTTTATAATTTATGTAAAATAAATTATTTACTTTCCAAATTCAAAATCCCTTAACCACGTTTTCTTCTAGAAACACATGTAGAGACCTCTAGTCTCGAAATCATAGTTTTCCATCATTTCTTAACCTTTATGGAATTTTCGTAATTAATTATTTCCATAATTAAAACCATAAAGGTTTTTGTAAAATCAAGTGAATATTTAAGAATATTTATAAAAATATTCACTTTAGTCTCTTTTTCATTTTCATCTCATTTCACGTGAAATATCACCTACCGGTGAATTTTCGGTGATTTCCTTTTCACCATTCTCGAAAACATGAATATTTTAAAATTAAATATCACTATATTCATGTTTTATGAAATTTACTTAATTTCTCGCTTTTCGTACCCGAAAATCGATTCACGTGAAATCAAATCTTTTATGTTGGTTTCCGGTGATTTTCGGTAAATTATGTATTTCATAATTTTTCGGCAGTATAACGGCTGCCGATTTGGCTAGCCTCCTGCACGGGAAATACAGTTTATATTTTCAACCGGTGTTTCATCACAATTTCAACCGATAAATCAACACACCAAAAACCGATAATTATTAATAGCATTTATAAAATTAAATGCAATTTAAAAACATGGCCAAATATCCTTACAGGTGGCACATGTCTCCCTTACCTGTTTCGGGTTGGCGACTGCCTCTCGAAGGTCGCGCCCGTGTTCACCTCTCCCGATTCCATCGTCTCGGTAATCGAGGATGATTTTCTGGAATTTAAATTCTAAAAATTAGAATTTTTCCATAATTATTTAAATAAATAAATTATTTAAATAATTTAACACTTTCCGGGATTTCTTACCGGTTCCCGTAAATTCCCGGGATTTCTCGTGATTTCCGAATTCTCGGGAATTCTCCAAATTCCCGGAATTCCTTTTCCCTTTTTCTTCTTTTTCTTCTTTTCTTTCTTTTTCTCTTTTCTTTTCTTTTCTTTTTTTCTTTTTCTTTTTCCTTTTCTTTTTCTTTTCTTTTTCTTTTTCTTTTTCCTTTTCTTTTTTTCTTTTCCCGCCGGACCGGTCTACCTCCCTCACCGCCGGTTCTTCTCCGGTGGCCGGTTCTCCGGCGGTTCGGCAGCTCCACAGCTGGCCGGCACCACGGCGAAGCCGGATCTGGCCTCCGTTCGTCACGAATCGACGGCACGGCGGCGGATCTACTCGGTTTTGCTTCGGTTTCTTCTCCTCCTCCGTCGGCGTTCCTCCGCCGTTCACCGCCTGAACCGTGGCCTCCCACGTTTTCCTCTTCCTCCGGCGAAGCTTCGATGGCAGTGGCGGCGACCGATTTGGCCGGCACCGCCAGATCTGGTTTTCCTTTCCTCTTCCGGTTTCGTCGGTTTCCGCCCCTGTTTCCGCTTCTGTTCCCTTCCGTTTCCGTCGCCGGTCATTTTCTCCTTTCTGGCCGGCGCCGTCTCTTCCCTTTTTCCCTCGCCGGCGGTGGCATCTCCGCCGTCGTCAGCCTTTGGCTGGGAAGGGGTCGGGGTTGTCCCGATCCTTTCCTCTGTTTTCTTTCTATTTCCTGTTTTGTTTCTTTTTTTTTTATTTTATTTCTATTTTTAGTATATATCATACTATATACTTTATACTATATGCATATAATATATATACTATATATTATACATATAATATTATTTCATATATAATGTATAGTACAATATATATTATCTATAAAATATATATATTGTATTTTACAAAATATATGTCTAATATATATATATATATATGTATATTTATATATTTTAAAATTAAATAACATTTATATAAACATTTATATAAATGTAATAATTCCATATATATTGTATTAACAATATATATATACACTCAAACTTTAATGTAAATTAGTATTTACATTTCTCATTTATGTATATATCTATATATATACATAAAATACTTTACTTAGATACATATGTATTATTTTATTTTGTACAATAGTATATATGTCTATATATACCTCGGTATATATATGCATACTATATAATAATTTCAATACATATGTATTCATTTAAAATTACATTTATATAATTTATAATTATATAAATATATTTCTCTTTCATTTCTCATTTTCTTATTTAATTTGGATTTCCATTTATCCAAATTAAATTTCCTCTATTCCTTATTTTAATTTCCTTCACTTAAATTTCCAATTTCATCACTTCCTTAATTCTTGAAATTTCCACAATATTCTGATTCTCATAATTTTATTTATTTATTTATTTCAATATTTATAATTTCCAATTAAATGGAAAATTTACGGTTATCACAGTTTTCTATTCACTTAGCATATTCATCAAAGACCTTCCATACATTAAGTTTCATCACCAATATTTAGCCAAGTTCATGGTTGGTTGATACCCATTTTCATGCCACTCCCAAGTTCTTGCAACTCATCACAAACCAAAATCCAATCAAGTTCTATTCATCATCTACTACTATGTTCTACTCAATATGTATTAAATTTACTTCAATTCCATCAGCTTCTTCATCATAACCGAATCAACATCAAATTTCAAAATCTGATTTTTTATTTCATTTTATTCCATTTTAAGCTTCCAACAGATTTCTCATATGTGTGTGTATATATATATATATATATATATAAAATTTAATCAAGAGCCTTAACTAAAAACTAAAGAAGCAATGCTCTTATGCCTTACCTTCAAAACCGAATTGTATACAGCCCAAACCATCTTCGATCACTTCCGTTCAGCCTTCAAATCCTAGATTTTAAGATGGTTTTTATGATAGGAAACCGACTCTATGAAGGGGTTAATGTTTTGGTGATAAAACATGGCGAGTTTCTTAAATAGAAATGAAGGAAACGAAAGAAAATTTCAAGAAATAGAGCAGAAACGTGATCAGCAGAAAAACAGAGGCGAAAAGTCGATTTTGCTGGGGGAAAAATGGCTGAAGTTTATCTTCAATTTGTCTTATTTATTATTATTTTAGCCAATGAAAAATAGCCACATGGCTTGCTATCAAAATTCTCCTCAAACTTCCCTTTATTTGCACTTATACCATGTAACATTTTATTTTTCCCAAATTTTCAGATTTTAACTTTTTATTTTAATTAAATTTAATTTAATTAGATCAATATTTGGTCAATCTTTGACCAATTTGATCAACTCTATGTTAAATGATCATTTTACCCTTTTTCATCAATCATATACATATTTGAACTTGAAATCCAAATGAGGCTCACATCTCTTTTAGCTTGAAATTTACAAAAATATACGAAATTAATCAAAATTACATATAAATACACATGTACAGTACCAAATAACTGATTCTCACAATTTCTCCCCACCTAAGGAAATTCGATCCTTCGAATTTCGCTCGAACCGATCATTGAATTGGCTTATTTACTTTAAATTCTCTATTCCTTATACAATTTCTTTCTTAGGTACTTCTTTCATAATGCATTTGAAATGTAGAATTCTTAATGAGGAATTCTTAGGGTCAGCATTTGATATTGGTATAACTTTATTGCCGCCTTATATATGTATAGTTGATTCCTTATGCCAAATCTGTATGTTGTAGGGAGCTTGCTTTACTAATTCGGGAGTTCACAGTTTTCAAATTTCCCATTTTCTTCTATCTCATTAGAAGTCTACATCGTACACCATCTTATATCTCATGTAGTACCATGCCGATATTAGTTTGAAGCAAATTTATAGTAGTCCCAGGAGCTTTTGAATTCATAGCACTCGCTTCCATGTATTCTTGAGCGTCTAAGTAGTACGCTCAATTTATCTATAACTTTATACGTAAGAAGCGATGCTAGCACTACATCAGAATTCCCATAGTCTCTTAAATATTCTCTCATATTAGAATGCGACATGGGAATCCATATCATAAGTAATGCTCTTTGGAACTCAACATAGCATCTCACTATTTATCAGTTAAGGCACTAAGAAGAGTCATAGATCTGGTTACTAAGATGTTTTGTTGTTTTAATCATTTCTATAACTGTGAGACCCAATTTTACAATACTGTACACCATATTTTCGTAAATCCTTGACAGTGGAAATAAATTAATTATTGAAATTAAATAAATATTTAAATTGGATTTCCACTTAGAAATTTGGAGTTATTGAATTTATATTTTGTAATATGGTGTCTAAGAGGTGAAATAAATATTTCATGATGAAGTGAAGGTATAGAAAAAAATAAAGAAAATAAATCTGAAATTTATACATGGAAGTGATATTTCCATAGTATAATAGGTAAATATGTGAATTATAAGAGAGGAAGAAAATTATTTTTGTACATGTGATTTATTTTGATTGGATGAAGTATGCCTTAAGAGAGGCCAAAATGAAGCAAGAACGTGCAGCCAAAGAATTATGGACTGCATGTTAGTTTTCTTCCATTGTGATACACGATTGGAAGTAAGTTTGGTGATGCAAATTGTGGTATAAAATTTGATAAATAATAATAGATAAAGAGGATATTATTAATAGGACATTGGCTGGAATTTTATTAGCTGAAGTAGGCCTCAAAAGAGGCAAAATAGATTAAGAAAGTGCAGCCAAAAATGGGACAGCAAGATACTTTCAATTCTGCCGTGAATTCCAGCAGGAAATTTGCTGAGATTTTAACCATATTTTTATAGAATAAAATGTAAAATTAATAATATACAAAGGAAGAGAAATTAACAAATTAAAATATGGCTAAAATCTTATTGGTTGAAGTGAATCACAAGAAGAGAAAGAAGAAAGAAAACTGTACAGCAAAAGTAGACTTTCATGCCACTTTTGCTGCTGGTGTACCGTCCATTTTCAGCCATTTAAAGGCTGTTGAAATGCAAAATTTTTATAGTGGAAAAGAAAAGACAAATAATAATATAAAAGAGAAGGGAAGTTACAATTTAACAAGTGAATAATTTTCATTGGATGAAAACTACAAAAAAAAAAGATATGGCACTTGGTCAACCGAGCAGCAAAGAAAACCTCTCCACTGTTGCTTTATGTTACAGATTTCTTCAGCAATTTAATGCATTTTAAGGCAAGGAATGATGAGAAAAATAAGATATGAAGCTATGTGGCAAAGTGCTTTTGGTTACCATGAATGAATAGAAGAATAAAGAAACAAAACTTCAGCCAAATTGTATCATCTTCTCACCGTTCCCTGCTGTCCACGAGATAGCAAATTTTGTTTCAGTTTTGTGCTCTGTTTTGGCCATCATTCTTCCAAGAAAAAAAATTCAGCAAAAATCATACTTTAATAGCTAACCCCTTAACCTTACCATCCATCTTCCCTCCATCAATTAAACCATCAAAGAACCAAGAGAAGAGGGCTGAAATTGAAGCAGAAAACAAAATTCTGTTTGGAGTGGACAATCGGTCAAGGTAAGATAAATTGATTTCCATGGTTTTGTTGATATTCAATGATATATTTCTATGTTTTATAACATAATAAACATGATTATAGGATTGTTTTTAGTAAAATCCTATTAGATCATGGAATTAGCATAAATTTAGATCTTGATATAGACTTAAAAAGAACAAAGAAATTATGCGTAACGACCCGTTACCACATTTTTCACCTTATTTTACACAATTGATCCAGTTAGGTTGTCTGTGATACTTCACTTTTACTAACTGTTAAACAAATTTACATAACATTGTTTATATTATACACATCCCCTATCTTAGTTAATCAGATAAGTAGTACTGCAGTCATGTCTAAATACAGAAAATAAATGATCGTACCTCATATAAATCAGTTGGTCTGTCACATTGTCTTTTGTGTACAGCCGTGATCCACAATCAATTGATCTCACAATCTTTAAAACCTTAATGTTTAAAATTAAGGGGTGAGCAAACCACGGCTCAGTAAGAGAGTTATATGTCACACTTGATATTTAGCTATCTATATGCTGAAAATATTTTTTTTTCATTTTCTTTAAAATCTTCCTAGCTGGCTCTAGGCTCACATGTAAAAGGATACTACAGTTGGCTAGGGATCCAGATAGAGTAAGGCAGGTATTTTAAAATACCTGACTTGTTCCGGAACCTAGAAGCAACTGTAGAGAGTACTAATTTCGTTGCTTTCAAAACGATATAATTTTCGTTTTTCCACAGAGTAAACCACTTATTTCTTTTCACTTCAGTATACTTTAAAACACGTGGCAGTTCAGTAATAAAAACAGTGGTTTACTTCTCTTCTCTTCTCTTCTCTTCTCTTCTCTTCAGTACAGTAAAAACAATACTGTACAGTGATTTGTAAATATCCAATCATTGGATAATTACTTCTTCAATTATTTCCATCTTAGAAATAATTCTTATGTTATTCTTTTAGAATAAACATTTATTTCTCTTTTCAAATCAGTAACCGTATCGTACAGTTCAGTAAAACAGTAATTCGATACGATTCAATCAATAACAGTAAACAGTAACTACCAATTCAGTAAATAGTATAAGGTAGCTTTCAGTTCAGTAAACAGTAAATGGTAGCTTTCAGTTCAGTAAAACAGTAATCAATGGCTACCATTTCAGTAAACATTACAGTTCAGTAACACAATGTTTTGGTACGATTTTTTCATCAGTAAACAGTAATCAGTACAGTAATTCAGTACAGTAAATAGTACAGTACAGTAAATAGGATTCCGTGAATCCTTTCAGTAAACAGTAATCAGTATGTGAGACTAGGCATCACCCTACAATTAAATCATGCTATCTCGTCCACTAGGGACACAGTAACAGTAATGAGATCTATGGCAATAATCTATAATATGTCCTCGGTGTACGCTTGCTAGGCGACAATCCGGGACGCTGATGACTAGCTGGTCAATCAGCCATGTGACAGTAACAGTATGGTATGATGCATGAAGCTCGGGGCCTAAGTCTCAAAACAGTGTAAAAATCGTACCTTAGCCTTTATGGATTTCAAACACAGTAAATCAAATATCCATAAGGCTCACATGTAAATATAATCACCTTTATGAAATTTATAAAATAAATAACATTTTTCAAATTATTTCATAAAGGTATATATCATGTTTTCCACAGAATGAAGATAATTTGCAAAATCATCACTGAAAGTACGGAAAGGCAAAACTGTCTTTTTCCACAGTAAAACACATATGCATGCTTTTCCGTGCATTTAATTGAAAACATGGTTTTATAATTATCGAAATTTCAAACAAATCATTTTTATAATTTATGAAAATAAATTATTTATTTTCTAACTTTAAATTCCCATCACCATGTTTTCTTCTAAAAACACGTGTAGAGACCTCTAATCTCGAAATCATAGTTTTTCTTCATTTCCTAACCTTTATGAAATTTTCATAATTAATTATTTCCATAATTAAAATCATAAAGGTTTTATGCAAAATCAAGTGAATATTTAAGAATATTTATAAAAATATTCACTTTAGTTTCTTTTTCATTTTCATCTCGTTTCACGTGAAATATCACCTACCGGGTGAATTTTCGGTGATTTCCTTTTCACCATTCTCGAAAACATGAATATTTTAAAATTAAATATCACTATATTCATTTTTTATGAAATTTACTTAATTTCTCGATTTTCGTACCTGAAAATCAATTCACGTGAAATCAAATCTTTTGTTTTGGTTTTCGGTGATTTTCGGTAAATTTTAGTAATTTTTCAATAATTTTTCGGCAGTATAACGGCCGCCGATTTGGCTAGCCTCCTGCACGAAAAATACAGTTTATATTTCCCAACTGGTATTTCACCACAATTTGAAATCGATAAATCACCACAATTTTCAAAACTAATCATTATAAATTGCATTTATAAATTAAATGCATAATTTAAAACATGTGGCCGAATATCCTTACAAGCGGCACATGTCTCCCTTACCTGTTTCGGATCGGCGATTGACTCTCGAAGGTCGCGCCCGTGTTCACCTCGCCTAATTCCATCGGCTCGATCATCAAGCATATTTTCTGGAAATTAAATTCTAAATTTAGAATTTTTCCATAATTATTTAAATAATTTAATACTTTTTGGGATTTCTTATCGTTTCCCGTAATTCCCGGGATTTCCCGTAATTTTCGAATTCTAGAGAACTTTTCGAATTCTCGAAATTCCTTTTCTTTTCTCTTTCTTCTTTTTCTTCCTTCTTTCTTTTTCTCTATTCTTTTCTTTTCTTTTTCTTTTTCCTTTTTCTTTTCTTTTTCTTTTTCCTTTTTTCCTTGGTCTGATCGGTTCAGACCAATCAGACCGGCTCTACCTTCCTCATCGCCGATTCTCCTTCGGTGGCCGGTTCTCCGACGGTTCGATGGCTCAGTAGCTGGCCGGCGTTGAGACGAACTTGCCGTTGGCCTCAGCTCGGCTTGGATCGGCGGCACGGTGGTGGATCTACTCGATTTTGCCTCGGTTTCTTTTCCTCTTTCGTAGGCCTTCCTCCGCCGTTCCCCACCTCACCGGTGGCTTCCCACGTCTTCCTCTTCCTCCGGCAAAGCTTCGGTTGCAGTGGCGGTGACCGGTTTGGCTGGCACCGCCACTTTCTCTTCTCTTCTCCTTCTCGGTTTCCACCGGGTTTCCGCCTCTGTTTCTTTCTTTTCGATGCCGGAGACCTCTCCCTTCTTCTGGCCGGTGGCGTTTTCTACCTCTCCCTGGCCTCCTCTCTCCGGTGGCGGCACTGGTTGCTTCCGTCGGTCCCTTTTGTTTTGGGAAGGGATCGGGCTCTGTCCTGATTCCTTCTCTTCTTCTTTTTTCTTTTTTTATTTATTTATTTTATTTTCTAATTTAATTATATACATATAATCTATACTATATAATATATATTATACTTATAATATAACATATATTATATTTATATTATATATAATACATATAATATTATTATTATATATGGTAAAGTACTATATATATTATGTATTAACAAAATACATATTTAGTATATATATGTATATATATATATATATATATATATTTGTTCACTTTAAATTACATAACATTTATATAATATATAATTATATAAACATATTTCCTATTTTCTTTTCTCATTTTCTTATTTAATTTGGATTTCCATTTATCCAAATTAATTTTCTCCTTTCCTTATTTTCCTAATTTCCGATTTAACTTTTCTTCACTCGAATTTCTACCATCCGTTCCTTTCTCAATTCTATTTATTTATTTCACCAATATCCCGTTCTCATAATTTTATTTATTTATTTATTTCTAATATTTATTTTCTCCAATATTTATTTCCAATAAATGGAAAATTTACGGTTATCACATTCTCCCCACCTTAAGAAATTCGGTCCTCTGAATTTAACTTAAGTCCGAATGTGGTATATGCCGTATACTTACGACTTCTGACCTCTAGATCATCCTCCAAGTAATACTGCCAGTACACTTTCAGCATTCAAGATTATTTTAGACCACTACATGCTGTCTTTCATCACATATATGTCTATACTCCCATAAGTTCATTTCTCAAATTGAGAGTTATTCATTTATACTCTTTTCACATAAGAGTCCACACACAGTATTTTTCCTATCACAGCTGATCTATGCTGTTCATCATCCATTTTTCCCACTTAGTGCCAAGTCGATATAGTTTAAAACTATCAATTACATATGTCAGTCATATGTAATTGTCCCAGTAGCTTAGACATCTCATGCATACGCTCTCTCAATATATCTTCAAGCGTTTCAATATTACGCTAAGATATTTACATCAATATGGAGCGATGCTATCAATACACTTGGGATCTTAAAGCCTTTTGCTATTTCTCATTAAGCATATGGCAACTCAGAGACTCCTATCACATGTAATGCTCACTGGAATTGTACATATACATCTCCACTGTTTCTCACTCATATTGCGACTAAGGCACTAGAGAATAGAGGATTCCGATAATGGAAATTGATTCTATTTAGATCATTAGTCCTTAATCACTTCCATATCATTATATCTCTTTTGAACTTTTTATTGTCCCCAATATTCATTTTCTCTTTTATTTCATCAAGGCTGCATCTCATTGCAGACTTTACTATAGATCATCTCTTACAATCGTAAATCATGAGACTATTATGTTTCTTCATGTAGTATGGTCTTTAAATCTCTTTTCATAATTTAGATTCCACAATTGAATCCTCAATTTATATATTTAATCACCATATCATCTATATACTTCCACCGTTTCTATCATGTTACGATGGTTATATGTATAATCGTTTTTCATTTATATACTGGTAGTAAAATAACACGTGTCATTCATTTTACTCCTTTGAGTATCATTACTTTTACATGTCAAATTTGGCTTGATTTTACATCTAGCCACTGTCGTGTGATAACCAACATTAGATCATTTTTAGTCTTACCTTTGGGAACTGTTTCATATTAATGTTTCCTTCTCATCATGCAATTTATTTCCTTATTCCACTTTCATTTTCGTTTTCATATTTCCACTTTTATCTTTTCATGTTTTTACTCTCATCCTTTTAGTCGGTTTTCTCAATTGGTATGGTACTATACTGCTAAGATCTTTTAAAATCTTGCATACCATCTTTTCTTTACACTTATCCATCTACCGACTTTAATTTCTTTAATTAGGTCTCATCTATAGAGCAGCTAGTCTCATCACTCTTTTTATAGACTGGCAGTAGTATCTAGCTAGACTCATTACTTTCGTATCTCAATCATTATCTCTCTATCATAGACAGATTCACTGTCACTCTGTCATCTCGAGATCATAGATCCCTCATAAGGAGACACTATCTAGCCAAACATCTTAGTTGTCAATCTTAGCACAATTCCACAGTCTTTAAGAGTTTAAGGGTTATACCACAATACTGCTCATGTTTCATTTGTACTTTAGGCTCTATCAGCATTTCATAAATTTACTCATGTATGGATGCCTCTTTGCTTAGGCTTATACACCTCACAAGGCAAATCGTTAACCTCGTAACCTCAATAAGAACTAGTAAAATTCACTCTGGGTTCTAATCATCATCTTATGGACATCAGTCTCTAATCTTTTATCTAAGGACACTTTATACCGAGGCTAGTCTTATTAACTCCTCATGCATATCGAATCAGATCCATAAAGCGTCTATTTCATCATGTAGATGAATATTTGTTCTTCACAAAACTTTATTACATAGTAACCATTTAGTATATCATGTCAATTCCTATAATCATTTCACTTTCCATAGTATTCAACGATCCCGTTCAATACACTCTTAATTCAAGCCCTTACAATCAATAACCGGGCCAATCATCTTATGGCATTCCACTACACTTTTTATCGGATTGCATCATATAAGGCCTCGGCCCGTCCGCCGTCCGCCTGTACACATATGTACTGTCCTCTTTGAGAATGCCCAACCCTTTCACTGGGTCACCCCTTACGGATCTATTGTGAGGTCTAGCTCGTTCACTATGTAACGACCCGTTACCATATTTTTTACCTTAGTTTACACAATTTATCCGGTTGGGCTGCCTGTGATACTTCACTTTATTTCTTATGTTAAACAATTTCATATACATCCCCTATCTTACTTAATAAGCAAGTAGTACTGCATACATGTCTAAATACAGAAAATAAATGATCGTACCTCATATAAATCAGTCGATCTGTCACATTGTCCTTTGTGTACAACCGTAATCCACAAATATTGGATCTCACCATCATTAAAACTTGAAATGTTTAAAATTAAGGGGTGAGCAAACCACGACTCAGTAAGAGAGTTATATGTCACACTTGATATTCGGCTATCTATATGCTGAAAATATTTTTCATTTTCTTTAAAATCTTCCTAACTGGCTCTAGGCTCACATGTAGGAAGGATACTACAGTCGGTTAGAGATCCAGATAGAGTAAGACAGGTATTTTAAAATACCTGACTTGTTCCGAAACCTAGAAGTAACTGTAGAGAATACCAATTCTGTTGTTTTCAAAACGATATAATTTTCGTTTTTCCACAGAGTAAACCACTTATTTCTTTTCACTTCAGTATACTTTAAAACACGTGGCAGTTCAGTAATAAAAACAGTGGTTTACTTCTCTTCAGTACAGTACAGTGATTTGTAAATATCCAATCATTGGATAATTACTTCTTCGATTATTTCTATCTTAGAAATAATTCTTATGTTATTCTTTTAGAATAAACATTTATTTATCTTTTCAAATCATTAACTTATCGTACAATTTAGTAAAACAGTATATTCAATAAAACAGTAAATCGATATGGTTCAATCAGTAGACAGTAAACAGTAGCTACCAATTCAAAAAATAGTATAAGGTAGCTTTCAGTTCAATAAACAGTAAATGGTAGCTTTCAGTTCAGTAAAACAGTAATCAATGGCTACCATTTCAGTAAACAGTACAGTTCAGTAACACAGTGTTTTGAGACGGTCTTTCATCAGTAAACAGTACACAGTGGTTTAGTACAGTAGACAGTACAGTAAACAGTAAGTGATAAGTAATAAGTGAGACTAGGCAACACCCTACAAGTAAATCATGCCATCATTGTCCACTAGGGACATAGTAACAGTAATGAGATCTATGGCCATGATCTATAATATGTCCTCGGTGTACGCTTGCTAGGCGACAATCTGGGACGCTGATGACTAGCTGGTAAATTAGCCACGTGACAGTAACAGTGTATGTGATGCATGAAACTCGGGGCCTAAGTCTCAAAACAGTATAAGCCGTACCGTATCCTTTATGGATTTTAAATACAAGAAATCGAAATATTTCACAAATATCCATAAGGCTCACATATAAGAAAATCATCACCTTTATGAAATTTATAATTTAAATCACATTTTTCAAAATATTTCATAAAGGTATAAATCATGTTTTTCCATACAATGAAGACAGTTTGCAAAATCATCATTGAAAATATAGAAGGGCAAAACTATCTTTTTTCGCAGTAAAACACATATGCACACTTTTCCGTGCATTCAATCGAAAACATGGTTTTATAATTATCGAAATTTCAAACAATTCATTTTTATAATTTATGAAAATAAATTATTTATTTTCTAACTTTAAATTCCCATCACCATGTTTTCTTTTAAAAACCCGTGTAGAGACATCTAGTCTCGAAATCATAGTTTTTCTTTATTTCTTAACCTTTATGGAATTTTCATAATTAATTATTTCCATAATTGAAACCATAAGGTTTTATGTAAATCAAGTGAATATTTAAGAATATTTATAAAAATATTCACTTCAGTCTCTTTTTCATTTTCATCTCGTTTCACGTGAAATATCACCTACCGGGTGAATTTTCGGTGATTTTCTTTTCACCATTCTCAAAAACATGAACATTTTAAAATTAAATATCACTATATTCATGTTTTATGAAATTTACTTAATTTCTCGATTTTCGTACCCGAAAATCAATTCACGTGAAATCAAATCTTTTATTTTGGTTTTCGATGATTTTCGGTGAATTTTAATAATTTTTCGATAATTTTTCAGCAGTATAACTGCTGCCGATTTGGCTAGCCTCCTGCACGGAAAATACGGTTTATATTTTCAATCGGTGTTTCATCACAATCTCAACCGATAAATCATCACACCATAAAACAGATAATTAATAATAGCATTTATAACATTAAATGCAATTTAAAAACATGGTCGAATATCCTTACAGGCGGCACATGTCTCCCTTACCTATTTCGAGTCGGCGACTGCCTCTCGAAGTTCACCTCGCCCGATTCCATCGGCTCGGTCATCGAGGGAATTTTCTGGAATTTAAATTCTAAAATTTAGAATTTTTTCACAATTATTTAAATAAATAAATTATTTAAATAATTTACTATTTTTCGGGATTTCTTACCGATTCCCGTATTTCCCGGGATTTCCCGTAATTTCTGAGTTCTCGGGAATTTTCCAAATTCCCGGAATTCCTTTCCCCTTTTCTTTTTCTTCTTTTTCTTCCTTCTTTCTTTTTCTCTTTTTCTTTCTTTTTCTTTTCTTTCTTGGCCGATTCAGACCAGTCAGACCGGCTCCACCCTCCTCACCGCCGGTTCTCCGGCGGCTCGGGGGCTCAGCAGCTGGCCGGCGTCGAGGCGAAGCTGCTGGTGGCCTCAGCTTGGCCTGGATCGGTGGCACGACGGCGGATCTACTCGGTTTTGCCTCGGTCACTTCTCCTCCTCTGTCGGCCTTCCTCCGCCATTCCCAGCCTCTCCGGTGGCCTCCATCCCATTCCTCTCCTTCTGCTGGTGCTTCGACTGTGGTGGCGGCAGCCGATTTGGCCGGCAACCGCCAGATCTGGTTTTCTCCTCTTCTCGGCTTCCGCCGGTTTCCACCTCTGTTTCCGCTTCTGTTCCTCCCGTTTCCGTCGCCGGTCATCTTCTCCTCTCTGGCCGGCGCCGTCTCTTCCTTTTTCCCTCGCCAGCGATGGCATCTCCGCCACCGTCAACCTCACCTGGGGGGGGGGGGGAATCGGGTTTGCTTCCTCGATTCCTCCTTTCCATTTTTGTTTTATTTCTTTCTATTTTTAGTATACATCATACTATATACTTTATACTATATACGTATAATATATATACTATATATTACACATATAATATTATTTCATATATAATGTATAGTACAATATATATTATCTATAATATATCTTGTATATTACAAAATATATGTCTTGTATATATGTATATTTATATATTTTAAAATTAAATAACATTTATATAAACATTTATATAAATGTAATAATTCCATATATATTGTATTAACAATATATATACACTCAAATTTTAATGAAATTTAATATTTACATTTTCTCAAATATGTATATACTTACATATACGTAAAATGTTATACTTGAATACATATGTATTATTTAAATTTAGCAAATAGTATATGTACTTATATATATAACACGGTATATTAATATATACAGTATACCATACGGTATTTAAATACATATGTATTTACGTCAAATTACATTTATATAATTTGTAATTATATAAACATATTTTATTTTCATTTCTCATTTTCTTATTTAATTTGGATTTCCATTTATCCAAATTAAATTTCCCTACTTTCCTTATTTAATTTCCTCTTTCCATTATTTTTATTTTCACTTCCAATTTAAATTTCCTTCACTCAAATTTCCACAATCCATTCCTTTCTCAATTCTCGAGATTTTCACTAGTATCCCGTTCTCATAATTAATTCATTTATTTATTTCTAATATTTATAATTTCTAATTAAATGGAAAATTTACGGTTATCACATCCTCCCCACCTTAAGAAATTCGGTCCTCCGAATTTAACTTAAGTCCAAAGGTGGTACATGCCGTATACTTACGACTTTTGACCTCTAGGTCATCCTCCAAGTAATACTGCCAGTACACTTTCAACATCAAGAATACTTTAGACCACATGTTATTTTTCATCATATATGTCTATACTCCCGTAAATTCACTTATTAAATCGGGAGTTATTCATTTATATTCCTCTTTTCACATAAGAGTCCATACACAATATTTTTCATATTACAGCTGATCTATGCTATTCATCATCCATTTTTCTCACTTAGTGCCAAGTCGATATAGTTTAAAAATATCAATTACATATGTCAGTCAGTTATATGTAATTGTCCCAGTAGCTTCTACACCTCATGCACACGCTCTCTCAACATCATGGAGCGTTTACATCTCACGCTCATATATGTATGTGTATATATATATATATCAGTATGGAGCGGTGCTATCAGTACACTTGGGATCTCGAAGCCTTTTTCTATTTCTCATTAAGCATATGGCAACTCAGATACTCCCATCACATGTAAGGCTCACTGGAACTGTACATACACATTCACATCGTTTAACACTTATACTTCGACTACAGCACTAGAAAATCTAAGAGTCTGATAATGGAAGGTGATTCTATTCAGATCATCAGTCTTTAATCACTTCCATATTATCAGTTCTCTTTTGGACTCTTTATTGCTCATAATATTCATTTTCACTTTTATTTCATTAAGGCTGCATCTCACTTGCAGACTTTATTATTGATCATCTCTTACAATCATAAATCATGAGACAACCATATTCTCTTCATGTAGTATGGTCTTTACATCTCTTTTCATAATTTAGATTCCACAATTGAATCCTCAATTTATATTTTTGATCACCACATCATCTATATACTTCCACCGTTTCTATCATGTTACGGTGGTTATATGTATAATCATTTTTTTCATTTATATACTGGCAGTAAATAATACTTGTCATTTTTTTGTTTGATTTTACATCTTACCACAGTTATGTGATAACCAACACAATTTACTTTCAGTCTTACCTTCGGGAACTGTTTCATATTTATGTTCCCTTCTCATCATGTAACTTATTTCCTTATTCCACTTTCATTTTCGTTTTCATATTTCCACTTTTATCTTTTCATATTTTTACTCTCATCCTTTTAGTCGGTTTCTCGATTGGTATGGTACTATACTGCTAAGATCTTTTAAAATCTTGCATACCATCTTTTCTTTACACTTATCCATTTACCAACTTTAACTTCTTTAATTAATTACATCACATTAATAGAGCAGCTAATCTCATCACCCTTTTTATAGACTGGCAGTAGTATATAGCTAGACTCATTACTTCCGTATCTCAATCATTATCTCTTATAGACAGATTCACTGTCATTCTGTCATTTCGAGATCATATATCCCTCATAAGGAGACACTGTCTAGCCAAACATCTTAGTTGCCAATCTTAGCACAATTCCACAGTCTTTAAGAGTTTAAGGATTATACCACAATGCTACTCATGTTTCATTTGTAAATATCCAATCATTGGATAATTACTTCTTCGATTATTTCTATCTTAGAAATAATTCTTATGTTATTCTTTTAGAATAAACATTTATTTCTCTTTTCAAATCATTAACTTATCGTACGATATAGTAAAACAGTATATTCAATAAAACAGTAAATCGATATGGTTCAATCAGTAGACAGTAAACAGTAGCTACCAATTCAGAAAATAGTATAAGGTAGCTTTCAGTTCAATAAACAGTAAATGGTAGCTTTCAGTTCAGTAAAACAGTAATCAATGGCTACTATTTCAGTAAACAGTACAGTTCAGTAACACAGTGTTTTGGTACGGTCTTTCATCAGTAAACAGTACACAGTGGTTCAGTACAGTAGACAGTACAGTAAACAGTAAGTGATAAGTAATAAGTGAGACTAGGCAACACCCTACAAGTAAATCATGCTATCATTGTCCACTAGGGACACAGTAACAGTAATGAGATCTATGGTCATGATCTATAATATGTCCTCGGTGTACGCTTGCTAGGCGACAATCCGGGACGCTGATGACTAGCTGGTCAATCAGCCACGTGACAGTAACAGTGTATGTGATGCATGAAACTCGGGGCCTAAGTCTCAAAACAGTATAAGCCGTACCATAGCCTTTATGGATTTTAAATACAAGAAATCGAAATATTTCACAAATATCCATAAGGCTCACATATAAGAAAATCATCACCTTTATGAAATTTATAATTTAAATCACATTTTTCAAAATATTTCATAAAGGTATAAATCATGTTTTTCCATACAATGAAGACAGTTTGCAAAATCATCATTGAAAATATAGAAGGGCAAAACTGTCTTTTTTCGCAGTAAAACACATATGCACACTTTTCCGTGCATTCAATCGAAAACATGGTTTTATAATTATCGAAATTACAAACAATTCATTTTTATAATTTATGAAAATAAATTATTTATTTTCTAACTTTAAATTCCCATCACCATGTTTTCTTTTAAAAACCCGTGTAGAGACATCTAGTCTCAAAATCATAGTTTTTCTTTATTTCTTAACCTTTATGGAATTTTCATAATTAATTATTTCCATAATTGAAACCATAAGGTTTTATGTAAATCAAGTGAATATTTAAGAATATTTATAAAAATATTCACTTCAGTCTCTTTTTCATTTTCATCTCGTTTCACGTGAAATATCACCTACCGGGTGAATTTTCGGTGATTTCCTTTTCACCATTCTCAAAAACATGAACATTTTAAAATTAAATATCACTATATTCATGTTTTATGAAATTTACTAAATTTCTTGATTTTCGTACCCGAAAATCAATTCACGTGAAATCAAATCTTTTATTTTGGTTTTCGATGATTTTCGGTAAATTTTAATAATTTTTCGATAATTTTTCAGCAGTATAACTGTTGCCGATTTGGCTAGCCTCCTGCACGAAAAATACAGTTTATATTTTCAATCGGTGTTTCATAACAATCTCAACCGATAAATCATCACACCATAAAACCGATAATTAATAATAGCATTTATAACATTAAATGCAATTTAAAAACATGGCCGAATATCCTTACAGGCGGCACATGTCTCCCTTACCTGTTTCGGGTAGGCGACTGCCTCTCGAAGGTCGCGCCCGTGTTCACCTCGCCCGATTCCATCGGCTCGGTTATCGAGGGAATTTTCTGGAATTTAAATTCTAAAATTTAGAATTTTTTCACAATTATTTAAATAAATAAATTATTTATATAATTTACTATTTTTCAGGATTTCTTACAGATTTTCGTATTTTCCGAGATTTCTCGTAATTTTCGAGTTCTCGGGAATTTTCCAAATTCTCGGAATTCCTTTCGAGTTCTCGGGAATTTTCCAAATTCTCGGAATTCCTTTCCCTTTTCTTTTTCTTCTTTTTCTTCCTTTTTCTTTTTCTCTTTTTCTTTTCCTTTTCTTTCCTGGCCGGTTCAGACCGGTCAGACCGGCTCCACCCTCCTCACCACTGGTTCTCCTCCGGTGGCTGGTTCTCCGGCGGTTCGAGGGCTCAGCAGCTGGCCGGCATCGAGGCGAAGCTGCCGGTGGCCTCTGCTTGGCCTGGATCGGTGGCACGGCGGCGGATCTACTCGGTTTTGCCTCGGTCACTTCTCCTCCTCCGTCGGCCTTCCTCCGCCGTTCCCAGCCTCTCCGGTGGCCTCCATCCCATTCCTCTCCTTCCGCTGGTGCTTCGACTGCGGTGGCGACGGCCGATTTGGCCGGCAACCACCATATCTGGTTTTCTCCTCTTCTCGGCTTCCGCCGGTTTCCACCCCTATTTCTGCTTCTGTTCCTCCCGTTTCCGTCTTCGGTCGTCTTCTCCTCTCTGGCCGGCGCCGTCTTTTCCTTTTTCCCTCGTCGGCGATGGCATCTCCTCCATCGTCAGCCTCACCTGGGGGGGAGGGGGAATCGGGTTTGCTTCCCCGATTTCTCCTTTCCATTTTTGTTTTATTTCTTTCTATTTTTAGTATACATCATACTATATACTTTATACTATATACATATAATATATATACTATATATTACACATATAATATTATTTCATATATAATGTATAGTACAATATATATTATCTATAATATATATTATATATTACAAAATATATGTCTTGTATATATATATATATATATGTATATTTATATATTTTAAAATTAAATAACATTTATATAAACATTTATATAAATGTAATAATTCCATATATATATTGTATTAACAATATATATACACTCAAACTTTAATGAAATTTAATATTTACATTTTCTCAAATATGTATATACTTACATATATATAAAATGTCATACTTGAATACATATGTATTATTTAAATTTAGCAAATAGTATATATACTTATATATATACCACGGTATATTAATATATACAGTATACCATACGGTATTTAAATACATATGTATTTACGTCAAATTACATTTATATAATTTGTAATTATATAAACATATTTTAGTTTCATTTCTCATTTTCTTATTTAATTTGGATTTCCATTTATCCAAATTAAATTTCCCTACTTTCCTTATTTAATTTCCTTTTTCCATTATTTTTATTTTCACTTCCAATTTAAATTTCCTTCACTCGGATTTCCACAATCCATTCCTTTCTCAATTCTCGGGATTTTCACTAGTATCCCGTTCTCATAATTAATTCATTTATTTATTTCTAATATTTATAATTTCCAATTAAATGGAAAATTTACGGTTATCACACACCAGGTCACTAGTAATTCGCGTCCGTAATTTAAGTGTTAGTGGAATCAGTAATAGGGATCGTTATATTCATATGACATCCTCTATGCCATTTATAACTCCATTACTATCAATGGATTCCAATTCAGCTCGATTTTATCACTGTTCCGAACATCGCCCAACATAGGGGCATTTTCGTCATTTTGACATTTATTTCTTTCTCCTCAGTATACCTTTAAACCAAAGGTCTTATTATCCATATGCTGATAGTATTATTCCTCATACTAATATCAGCACTTTGAGGTCTTATTCGATTTCGACAAAGAAGTCCACTAGAATCCATAATTGGATTATTTTACTTGTAATTCAGCTTTATATCATCAATTTCTCTTTCAGATCAATCAATTCCAATCTCTGTTGGTTTATTTTGACTTCTAGTAAAATTTTGGAGTTAGGGGTATTTTGGTCATTTTTTGTCAAAAATTTTCTCTCTCTTTAAATTACCCTCAATCGGTGATTTTAAAGTCTATTTAATGATGATATTTCATTCCCCTCCTTTATACCATCACTTTTAGGTCTCAGTTCGGTTCGGACAGAAAAGTATTGGTGGGGCCCTCACTGAGTCCTTTATTGGTCCTTACCGAACAAGCCTTCAATTAGATTATAAGATCACCATTTTTTTTGGTAATTTCTGAGCCTATGTTTCTCTTTAACCATCCTTAATGCATGATTCTCACCCCCTTCAAAACATTTAACTCAATTTACAATAATTTATTTTCTCTATGTATTTAGACTACACAATATTACAGAGGATGTTAATCTTTTTCGAAACATTTTCTTTCCAAAAGTATCGACAGATATCAGGCCAACCTTGCTCTGATACCATTAAATCTGTAACGATCCGTTACCACATTTTTCACCTTATTTTACACAATTCATCTGGTTGGGCTGTCTGTGATACTTCACTTTTACTAACTGTTAAACAAATTTACATAACATTGTTTATATTATACACATCCCCTATCTTAGTTAATCAGATAAGTAGTACGGCAGACATGTCTAAATACAGAAAATAAATGATCGTACCTCAAATAAATTAGTCCGTCTGTCACATTGTCCTTTGTGTACAGCTGTGATCCACAATCAATTGATCTCACAATCTTGAAAACCTGAAATATTTAAAATTAAGGGGTGAGCATATCATGGCTCAGTAAGAGAGTTATATGTCACACTTGATATTCAGCTATCTATATGCTGAAAATATTTTTTTTTCATTTTCATTAAAATCTTCCTAGCTGGCTCTTGGCTCACATGTAGGAAGGATACTACAGTCGGTTAGGGATCCAGATAGAGTAAGGCAGGTATTTTAAAATACCTGACTTGTTCCGGAACCTAGAAGCAATTGTAGAGAGTACTAATTTCGTTGCTTTCAAAACGATATAATTTTCGTTTTTCCACAGAGTAAACCACTTATTTCTTTTCATTTCAGTATATATTAAAACACGTGGCAGTTCAGTAATAAAAATAGTGGTTTACTTCTCTTCTCTTTTCTTCTCTTCAGTACAGTGCAGTGATTTGTAAATATCCAATCATTGGATAATTACTTCTTCGATTATTTCTATCTTAGAAATAATTCTTATGTTATTCTTTTAGAATAAACATTTATTTTTCTTTTCAAATCAGTAACCGTATTGTACAGTTCAGTAAAACAGTATATTCAGTAAAACAGTAATTCGATACGGTTCAATTAGTAACAGTAAACAATAACTACCAATTCAGTAAACAGTAATGGTAGCTTTCAGTTCAGTAAAACAGTAATCAATGGCTACCATTTCAGTAAACAGTACAGTTCAGTAACACAGTGTTTTGGTACGATTTTTTCATCAATAAACAGTAATCAGTACAGTAATTCAATACGGTAAATAGTACAGTACAGTAAATAGGATTCCGTGAATCCTTTCAGTAAACAGTAATCAGTATGTGAGACTAGGCATCACCCTACAATTAAATCATGCTATCTCGTCCACTAGGGACACAGTAACAGTAATGAGATCTATGGCCATGATCTATAATATGTCCTCGGTGTACGCTTGCTAGGTGACAATCCGGGACGCTAATGACTAGCTGGTCAATCAGCCACGTGATAGTAACACTTTGGTATGATGCATGAAGCTCGGGGCCTAAGTCTCAAAACAGTGTAAAAACCATACCTTAGCCTTTATGAATTTCAAACACAGTAAATCAAATATTCATAAGGCTCACATGTAAATATAATCACCTTTATGAAATTTATAAAATAAATAACATTTTTCAAATTATTTCATAAAGGTATATATCATGTTTTCCATACGATGAAGACAATTTGCAAAATCATCACTGAAAGTATAGAAAGGCAAAACTGTCTTTTTCTACAGTAAAACACATATGCACGCTTTTCCGTGCATTCAATCGAAAACATGGTTTTATAATTATCGAAATTTCAAACAAATCATTTTTATAATTTATGAAAATAAATTATTTATTTTCTAACTTTAAATTCCCATCACCATGTTTTCTTCTAAAAACACATGTAGAGACCTCTAGTCTCGAAATCATAGTTTTTCTTCATTTCTTAACCTTTATGAAATTTTCATAATTAATTATTTCCATAATTAAAAACATAAAGGTTTTATGTAAAATCAAGTGAATATTTAAGAATATTTATAAAAATATTCACTTCAGTCTCTTTTTCATTTTCATCTCGTTTCACGTGAAATAGCACTTACCGGGTGAATTTTTGGTGATTTCCTTATCACTATTCTCGAAAACATGAATATTTTAAAATTAAATATCACTATATTCAAGTTTTATGAAATTTACATAATTTCTCGATTTTCGTACCCGAAAATCGATTCACGTGAAATCAAATCTTTGATTTTGGTTTTCGGTGATTTTCGATAAATTTCAGTAATTTTTCAATAATTTTTCGGCAGCATAACGGTTGCCGATTTGGCTAGCCTCCTGCACGAAAAATACAATTTATATTTCCCAACTGGTATTTCACCACAATTTGAAACCGATAAATCACCACAAATTTCAAAACTAATCATTATAAATTGCATTTATAAATTAAATGCATAATTTAAAACATGTGGCCGAATATCCTTACAGGCGGCACATGTCTCCCTTAACTGTTTCGGATCGGCGACTGACTCTCGAAGGTCACGCCTGTGTTCACCTCACTCGATTCCATCGGCTCGATCATCGAGGATATTTTCTAGAAATTAAATTCTAAATTTAGAATTTTTCCATAATTATTTAAATAAATAAATTATTTAAATAATTTAATACTTTCCAGGATTTCTTACCGATTCCCGTAATTCCCGAGATTTCTCGTAATTTCGAATTCTCGAGAATTTTTCAAATTCTCGAAATTCCTTTTCTTTTCTCTTTCTTCTTTTTCTTCCTTTTTTCTTTTTCTCTTTTCTTTTTCTTTTTCCTTTTTCTTTTCTTTTTCTTTTTCCTTTTTTCCTTGGTCTGACCGGTTCAGACCAGTCAGATCGGCTCTACCTTCCTCACTGCCGGTTCTCCGACGGTTTGGTGGCTCAGCAGCTGGTCAACGTTGAGACGAACTTGCCGGTGGCCTCAGCTCGGCCTGAATAGGCGACACGGCGGCGGGTCTACTTGGTTTTGCCTCAGTTTCTTCTCCTCTTCCGTCGGCCTTCCTCCGTCGTTCCTTACCTCACCAGTGGCTTCCCACGTTTCTCTTCCTTCGACGAAGCTTCAGTTGCATGGCGGCGACCGGTTTGGCCGGCATCGCCACTTTCTCTTCTCTTCTCCTTCTCGGCTTTCGCCGGGTTTTCGCCTCTGTTTCTTTCTTTTCGACGCCGATGACCTCTCCCTTCTTCTGGCCGGTGGCGTTCTCTACCTCTCCCTGGCCTCCTCTCTCTGGCGGCGGCACTGGTTGCTACCGTCGGTCCCTTCTATTTTGGGAAGAGATCGGGCTCTGTCCCGATTCCTTCTCTTCTTCTTTTTTCTTTTTTTTTATTTATTTTTATTTTCTAATTTAATTATATACATATAATCTATACTATATACTATATATTATACTTATAATATAACATATATTATATTTATATTATATATAATACATATATATATTATTATTATTATATATAGTATAGTACTATATATATTATGTATTAACAAAATACATATTTAGTATATATATGTATGTATGTATGTGTGTGTATATATATATATATATTTGTTCACTTTAAATTACATAACATTTATATAATATATAATTATATAAACATATTTCCTATTTTCTTTTCTCATTTTCTTATTTAATTTGGATTTCCATTTATCCAAATTAATTTTCTCCTTTCCTTATTTTCCGAATTTCCGATTTAACTTTTCTTCACTCAAATTTCCACTATCCGTTCCTTTCTCAATTCTATTTATTTATTTCACCAATATCCCGTTCTCACAATTTTATTTATTTATTCATTTCTAATATTTATTTTCTCCAATATTTATTTCCAATAAATGGAAAATTTATGGTTATCACATTATGTTAGAAATGGGATGATGAGGATGAGAAACAAATTATGGAATTTAAATAAATTGAAGAAGAAGCTTGGAATGGTGAAAAGAGTTGAAAAGCAAAATTTGGCTAGAAAAAAGGGTCTCGGTTTGGCATGGGAGAGTGGAGAAATTGAATGTTCATGCAAGAATATGCTAAGAGTGGCTAACGTAGGGGAGGAACAATTAATAGGAAACAACAATTGAGGAAGAGAAATGGAAAAGTCAATGAAAGTGGCCACTAGGGATTCGGCCATGACATTATGGAAGCACAAAATGTGCTGAAAATTAGGGATTATGGTAGGAAATGGTTGTAGAAATTAAAAGAGAAATATTGGTGCAATCAGAACCGAAAAAGGAATTAAAATGAGGAAGTTGATTTTTAGCACCAGTATAATTTATACTGGTTGTACTAGTGTTAGAATACTAGTGGCTGAATTTTATGAATACTAGTGGCTTAAAATTAAAAGGAAAAATATTAATAATTTTTTATAAAATTATTTTGCAGCCGGAGTTGACGAAATTCGATAAACGTAACCGAGAAGCTCGGCTTCATAAGACTGGTAAGGGGGGAGTGTATGAGTTGTAGTGATATAATGAATTGCATGTTTTCTTAAGCTAAATTTTATGAGAATATTGGATGCATGATTTGGTTTGAAAACATGCAAAATTGTGGTTGATAAGCTGGTTTATATATTGTGAATTGTGTGTAGGAGATTAGGAATCCGCAGTCGTTATGCTGTCGGAAAATTTCCAAAAGTATTCTAAAATATTATAAAATATTTTAGATGCATGAAATGATTTAAATGGGAAATTTTGAATATAATTTCCACCAATTTTCCATAAATTGGAAATTATGAGAAAGTTATAAAAATTAAATATTCATGTTTTATATTTTCATTAAAGTGAGAAATTAATTATGTTTTATATGATATTAAATATTCGAAATGAATATTTATGGTGTTCTCACTTAATACATGAATATTTACCGACTGATTTACGGTATGTGAAAATGAGAAATAAATACCTTTTTGGAAATAATTACTTAAATAAATGATTTGATTCATGGAATTTCCTTAAATGTAGTTTTATGGGAAAAGAAATGATTTTATACCTTTATGGAACTAAATACTGATCTTATTTATTTTATAAATTCCATAAAGGTAATGATATATGAAAATGTGAGAGCTTATGGATAAACATGAAATATTTCAAATTATCTTGAATAAGATCCATAAAGGTTGTGGTTCGGTTTTTATACTGTTTTGAGACTTAGCCCCGAGATTCACACTTACTACTGTTACTGTTATTGTCACGTGGCTGATTGACCCACTAGTCATCAGCGGTCCTGGATGTCACCTGGCAAGTGTACACAGAGGACCCCCTATAGATTATGGCCATAGATCTCACTGTATACCGTTACTGTGTCCCTTCGGGGATGATTACTGTGTCCCTTAGTGGACGATGATAGCATGATGTGATGTAGGGTGATGCCTAGTCTCAACTTACTAATTTCTGTTTATTGAAGGGATTTACTGAATCCTGTTTTACTGTACTGCACTGTAAATTACTGTTTACTGAATTGAACCGTACCCGAAATACTGTTTTACTGAACTGTACTGCACTGGGAAATAATATTTACTGAATTGGTAGCTACTGATTACTGTTTACTGAACTAAAAGCTACTGCTTATTGTTTACTGAACTGGTAGCTACTGATTACTGCTTATTGAAATGAAACCTATTGATTTCTATTTACTGAACTGAATTGTACAGAATACTGTTTATTGAACTGAAAGGAAATTCCTGTTATCGAGAAAGAATATTTTGAAAATTATTTCTTAAATAGAAATAATTACTGAACTGTTATCTAGTGATTTGGATATTTATAAGCTACTGTACTGAAAAGACTATTTACTATAACTACTGTTTTACCACTGTACTATCACGCATTTTGAAATTGATGTACTAAAGTGATATAATAAAATGGTTTATACCATTTTTATAATTATGAGAAAAGAGAAGGAAATTGCTTTGAAATAAAACAATTTATTTATTACTCTCTATAGTTGCTCTGGGTTTCCGGAACAAGACAGGTATTTCAAAATATCTTCCATGATCCATCTGGATTTCTAGGCCGACTATAGTATCCTTCCTTTATTGTGCTTAGTACACCGTTAGGAAATAAATGTTTTACGGCATATAGTTTTCATTATATCAAGCAGCATACGACTCCTTTACTGAGCAGTTCGCTCACCCCTTACTTTCAAATTTTCTAGATTAATTACGAAGATTATTTGATCGCTTCCTCGGATAAATATAGCTGCAAGTAGCCCACTGGGACAGAGCATTGAAATTTAAAGGTACAGTCACTTCTCTTATATATTCAGACACTTGTATACAGTACTACATTATTGTAAAATAGAAACAGGGGATGTAAAGCATATGAAATATTGTAAAAAAAAATTTTATATTCTGAATTTATTGAATAAATGTTTACCATTTACTACTATTAATGATCAAGTGTTAAAGGCATCACAGACAGCCCAACCGTATATTATGTATAAAATATGTTAATTTACTGTACTGTGGACTATTACAATAACATTATAGTTCTTCAGATTCATCAGTCGCCTCAAAATAAAATCTCTTCCGATTAGCTCCCTTCTTCACATTGATTTGGTAGAGGCTGCAATAAACTTATAGACTTAAATATGTAGTTTCCATTTGCTGTCTATAAAACCTTCAGTATCAATCTCCGTTATATCTCTTTTCATCTTGTATCATCAATACACTACTTATCCTTATAGCGCTTTTAATACTGTTTGGGAGTAGTATATATGTAGAGATGTGATTTCTCTCAAAATCAAATTCCTTTAACTGAAAATTTTTAGAAATACCAATCCCACCTTTAACTATCAATGCCAATCTCATAATTCATGTACATAGCCATTATATAATCGGCAGTAAATTTATTTATTCATTCCTCTAGGTAAGATCAATTTTATCTATTAAATTTGGATCAATCTTAATTCTAGCCGTATACACATGATCATCAAAGGAATTCATTCTCAGTCTGAATTTGAGAATTACTCCCATAATCCACATTCTCTAACCATTTTATAAAGTACCTTTTTCAATATATATCGTTACTTCATCACACTTGCCACTTCAGTTGTTTTCCCTCGATGGTATAATACTTCACAATATATTTCTTTTGATCCTTTTGATCCTTTCAAGTATTCCACCTACATATTTAACTTTCTCACTTATGATTTATATCAATGGAGCAGCTGATCTAACAAACTCTTCCATAACTTGGTTGAGTTATTCAATTAAACTTAATAAATTTTGTATTTCAATTACTATCTTTGGTCTCTCTCTCATTAACATTAGATCTTAAATTTAAGCGAATCTATCGTCGCTTCATTAATAGAGATCATGTCTCAGAAGAAATATATTTAATTGTAATTCATATTCAATGAACCTTAATCATTCAACTTCCAGTCTCTAAGAGTCTACAAGACTATATATATTACTATTCATGTTTCTTCTGGTGTCTTACTATATATTGGTGTATCATCATCAAACACCATTATAATTTATCTAGGTATGATTTAATACCTCTTTCATTTAACTCATACACACCAAAAGGATATTCATCTACCCTAATACACTACAAAGATCTTATACTAACTTTACCGAGTCCTAATTATTGTCTTAAGGACATCGATCTCTCGAAATTTAACCGATAGTACCCCGATTAATAGTTGATCTTATAAAATATTTATGCACCCTTGAATGGATCAATTTGACCATCAGTCAATAATAGGTGTATATTTATACTTAGTGATAACATTGGCAGTTAATCATCAATTACTGTATGTTCATATATCATCATTACTCTCCCAGACCATTAACATTGTTTTCTCCCATAGATATACATTTGGAGAAATAAACTCTTTATTCAATAGTTTATGAAGTTACTCCTTAAGCTTCTTCAATTTCGTTTAGGTTATCCTTTAATAGCTTAAAAGTAGACTCCGTAACAATTATCGAGTAAATAATAAACTCGATTTCTCGATTCAGTGGTGGGGTTTCATTTAGAATTATATCTGAAAATTTCAAATCACATACCTTACCCCACTTTGGACATTTCATTTTTAAGTCCTTCACATAAATAATATATTCTCAAAACACAGGCACATAACCCTTAAGTAATACAATACACATTTCACTTTGATTCATTTATTTAACAGTTTTCCAAAATATCACATTCAAGTATGAGGAGATGGTGAATTAGATATACTAATTCAGTTTAACAAATCTGCAGCTAACCTATCCCTTCTGGACTTACACCGAAATCGTATACATTCGATAAGCTTAGGTTAGCTGTCATATTCTTTATCTCTTACTACCACTTTACAATTTCTATGCACCCTTTTCACAAATTGGTGACATTTAGAATAGTATCTTGTTTCTACATGGTATATCCTCACATTCTCCGATTTACAAGTATCCTATTAGTATACACACACAAAGGATACAAAAGAAAGGTGTAGAACCAGAATTAACAGTATCAATATTAAATTATCGAATGCACAATTCACAATCTCATTCGGTAGATATATCACCTTTCACATCATTAAACAATCCCTAACCAGATGCCCCAATCATTTAAGCCTCAGCCTTAAGAAATGCATAGCCAGGTAACTGTTTAACAACCTCCATTTATGTACACATCAGGTTGCACTTGTCGTTTGAACAAAGGTGGGACCGATAATAAGGACTGTTATACTAAAATTTCTCCATCACAATATCACAAAAACATTCTTTATATAATCCACTTCTCTATCACTTTCATTTAGTTCAATATCCGATCCATTTACTGTTATTCAGGGGTTGTTTCAATGTAAGGACACATTCATCATTTTCAAATTTATTTCTCTCTCCTTTTAAGTTCATCTAAGAAGATATTTATATTTCATCTCAATTTCATCATTTTAGGGTCCTATTTCGACTTCGAACAGAAGAAGTCTTGGTGGGGCCCTTACCGAGTTCTTCCCTGTACCTTGTCAAAAAAAAAACCCTTCATGAGGATTATAAAATTACCCATTTTACTTAAAATTCTCGGGTTATAACCCCTTTTTATACTTTTAATCCACCAACTTTTACACAATTCCGACACTTAATCCAAATTTTCAGTCACTTGTTTCATTTATACATTCAGACTATACAATACTACAAGGAATGCTAACTATTTTCAACACTTTCGATGCAAAAGACATCCATAGACATCAGACCAACCTTGCTCTAATACCATTAAATCTATCACATCCCGTGACTACATAATTTCACGTTTATCCACAAATTTTATATGGTTGGGCTGTCTATTATGGCTTTACACATTGTTCGTTTAAAACAGTAAGCAAATTTAACAATATATATTTATTGCCAATTAATGTCCACATCAGTAAAAGTTAGTCTACATCCCCTGAATTTAAATTTTTTAACAAGTAGCATTGAATGTATATGTCTGAATATACAAAGGTAAACACGATACCTTGGGAATCCAATATATGGTGCTTCGAGCTTCTCAACGCGCAGTTAATCCATGGTTTGTACTCAGCTATTCTTTACATCAAATCTGTAATGATAAAAGTAAGGGAGTGAGCAAACCACAGCTCAGTAAGAGAATTGTATGCAAATTTTGATATCTCAAAGACTATATGCAGTAAAATCCTTAATTTTCTATTTGTATGCTAAGCACACTAAAAGGGAAAAGATACTATAGTCAGTCGGGAAATCCAGATAGAGCATGGAAGGTATTTTGAAATACCTGTCCTGCCCTGCCCTGGAAACCCAGAGCAACTATAGGGAGTAGAAATTTATATAAACATACAGTTCATTAAAATGTTTACTGCATATAAAATGTCATCTAATTTAGCAAAACAATTTAGTAAATCATATGAACCACTATTAGAATTTATTTTGATCTTTCATAGTAGAAATCATTCACTTTAAACACATGTACACATATAGCACTAAAATTGTGATAACCGCAAATTTTCTATTTTTGAAAATTAATATTAAAGAAAATATATAAGAGGAAATAAATAAATTAAAGTAAATAAATAAAATTTATTTACGAGATGGGAATATCGTTGAAATTCCCAAAAATTGATGAAGCTAAGAAGTGGAGAAAATTAAATTGGAATAAGAAATGAAGAAGGAAATTAAATGAAAATAAAATATGTTCATATAATTACAAATTATATAAATGTATTTTGATGTAAATACATATGTATTTAAATACCGTATGGTATACAGTATATATTAAATATACGTTGGTATATATAAGTATATATACTATTTGATAAATTTAAATAGTACGTATGTATTATTTACAACATTGTATGTATATATATAAGTATATACATATTTGAGAAAGATGTAAATATTAAATTACATTAAAGTTTAAAGGTATATATATTGTAAATACAATATATATGGAATTATGACATTTATATAAATATTTATATAAATGTTATTTAATTTTTAAGTATGTAAATATACATATATATATATATATATACTAGACATATATTTTGTAATATACAATATATATTTTATATATAATATATATTGTATTATATTATATATAAAATAATATATGTATAATAATTAGTATATATTATATGTATAAAATACATTATATAGTATATAGTATATAATATATTATATACTAAATATAGTAAGTAAAATAAAAACAAAAAGGGGAAAGGAAACAGAAAACAAGAGGAAGGATCGGGGAAGGAATCTCGATGTCACGACCCGAAGGTCAATGACGTCCAATTAATACTTACTTAATTTCTTATGAAAATTTTGAACCAAATTTGTCCTTTCTCTACTTACGGTTTGTATTCGGTGTCTGTGTAGTATCTAAATCCAATCCTATATTATTTATATTATTTCTCGATCTATGTCACATTTCTCAAGGAGGTTTTCCTTATGATTTTCGTCTTATTTTACTATTCCCAAAAGAAACAGGTCGAAAACCTCCCCTTTGTATTTTATGAATTTCCCCAGGTATAATTTCCTGCACAAAACACATTTTAAATCACATAATATGGCAGCTGGTGGTTCTCCACAGTTTCATGCAATCACGTATATCAAGGATTTCAAGAGTTGAGTCATTACTAAGTTCACTTATATCACTTCATCCATATATAGTTTAAACATACATTTTGACCCGGATCGGACTCGATAACCACCTAGACTCACATAATCATCTAGTACGATCCAAGGTTACATCCCACATACTTTCCTTGTACTGTGAAATTTAACGTACACATAGTTATCAAGATGATATACTAGCAGTATACCTCAAAATACAAAATGCTAGCTCCGGAGAACGCAACTGAGTACCACTACTAGGTACGGTTTCCCGGAAGCCTAAGCGAAGCCTGAGCCGGCTATCAACTCGTATGATCTACAGATGTTAAATTAAGGGGTGAGCAATCCACGGCTCAGTAAGTAGTTTAAATAAAACATACTAGGCTCATATCGTAAAACACGATCATACATGCTTGAGTTATTGTAAATTAGCATGTATGGATTATACTAAGGTTTATTACCATTTCGTAAGTGCACACACGTCATAAACTTGCTCATGCTTACTTTTCATCCTTAGTTACACAAGGCATCGTTCTTATTAAAAGTATAATTATGTGTGGAAGCACGAACATTCAAGTAGCACATGTTCAATGGCATATATAGACATAACTTAATAATCGAAAGAAACAAACATTCAAGTAGCACATGTTCAAATGGCATATATAGACATAACTCAATAATCGAAAGAAACGAACATTCAAGTAGCACATGTTCAAATGGCATATATAGACATCATCCAATAATCACATACATCATGTGTCACATGCCTAAGATCTATTTCATCCTTTGACATTCGTCGCATTCATGAATCACAATCACTTACTTATAGTCACAATATCCTACGATTTCTCATATTTCGTCAAAACTCGTGTAGCACTTAGTTCCCGAAGGATTCTAGAGGTGGCTCACACGGTTCGAAACTCGAGTCTTTGCTCGGTTGGACCTTTAGTACATCGAAGCTCGTGTAGCACTTAGTTCCCGAAGGATTCTAGAAGTGGCTCCCACGATTCGGAATTCGAGTCTTTGCTCAGCTAGGCCTTTAACACATCGAAGCTCGTGTAGCACTTAGTTCCCGAAGGATTCTAGAGGTGGCCCCTACGGTTCGGAATTCGAGTCTTTGCTCGGTTAGGCCTTTAACACATCGAAGCTCGTGTAGCACTTAGTTCCCGAAGGATTCTAGAGGTGGCTCCCACGGTTCGGAATTCGAGTCTTTACTCTTGGCACATAAGGCTAGGTGCTAATTGAGGTCTATGGACTCAACATAGGGGCGATATGTATATTTGGTACTCAACTCACGTATCCATACCCAAAGCATAACAATATGTTAACATGTTCAGTAATCATAAGAGTGCCATAACACATAACACATTACACAATGCACGACAAAGATCACTTTTCAAATAAGGGCATTTCACAGGCACATTATGTTCAATTTAAAACTCTTATATAATTATTCTAGTTATCTTACCCGTAATGCTCAACCAATATACTATATAATTTAATTAATTATTTAATAAGGATTCCTTCATCTCTTACGAGACGATACTAGTAAGATTTATTTAACCTACTTACCTCGATGCTTGGTAGGTTACCTTTCCTCGATCCTCAACTCAAGCTAAACTCCTACACCGCTCCAAATTCACTACAATTAAATCAAATGATATTTCAATAACACGTCCTAATTACGTTTTGATCACATATCAATTATATATCTTAGAATCTAGACTATTCTAACTCATTTCTTTGACGAGGAACTAAATTCTTTATGTGTCTCTCGAAACATTACTTATTCGATTTAATAACTCTTTACTTATATTCTTTATAAGATAATAAGAGGTTTATTAATTGTATACGCTATTTTCCTTTCGTTAGATATATATTTACATAAAGCTGAATAGTTATATAATTATAACTATATCTTAAACACTTATACAATTATACTTGTATTTATATCTTAACAAACCTCTTTTTCCTTTCTTTGCATTTCTTCTCTTTGTCTCTTGTTTAGTTTTCAAGTGAGTAGCGTATATATCTATATTTATATATGTATGTATTTAGCATTTGAATAATAAGGTTTCTGAGGATTTACTATACTTCTTTATATAAGCACTATACATACATATATTTATTTATTTCTTTGTTTTTCAAGCAAGTAGTATACTTATATATGTATACTAGTAATATATATGGTTATTTGTGTCACGACCCGTGACCACATTTTTCATCTTCTTATACACATCTTAACCGGTTGGGCTGTCTGTGATACTTCACTTGTACTGACTGTTAAACAATTTTACAATGTATTGTTTATATTATACACATCCCCTATCGTAATAAATCAGATAAGTAGTAATGTTGACGTGTCTAAATACAAAGAATTAAATGATCATACCTCAAATAATCAGTCGGTCTGACACATTGTCCTTCGTGTACAGCCAGGATCCACAATCCACTGATCTCACATTCATCAAAACCTGAGATGTTGAAAATTAAGGGGTGAGCAAAACCACGGCTCAGTAAGAGAATTATATGCCTCACTTGATACTCAGCTTCCTATATGCTGAAATTTTTTTTTTTTATTTTTCCTATGGGCTCTAGGCTCGCATGTAGGAAAGATACTACAGTCGGCTAGGGATCCGAATGGAGTAAGGTAGGTATTTTAGAATACCATACTTGTTACAGAACCTAGAAGCAACTGTAGAGAAAAAGTTTTCTTTTTGTTTTGAATTAATAAATCCTTTTCCTTTTTAATCTTTCATAATCTTTTTCATATTCCTTTCAAAATAATGCCTCTACGAAATAAAGCCTTTAAATAGAATAATTAATATCCGTATATTCCTTGAAAAGAATATTAGTTAAATCATCATCTTATTTCTTTAAAACTTATTTCATGTTTTAATGTACTCTCTTAATTAGTTCTGTCCGTTAAAAAGCAGAATAAGCTATTAAAATCTATTTCATTCTTTGACATTTGTCGAATTCACGAATCACACTCACTTATTTATCGTCACAATATCCTACGATTTCTCATACTAACATCGGAACACGTGTAGCACTTAGTTCCCGAAGGACTCTAGAGGTGGCTCCCACTGTTCAATCATCGAGTCTCTGCTCGGTATGGCCTGTACTGAAATATTGGAACACGTGTAGCACTTAGTTCCCGAAGGACTCTAGAGGTGGCTCCCACTGTTCAATCATCGAGCCTCTGCTCGGTTTGGCCTGTACTGAAATATCGGAACACGTGTAGCACTTAGTTCCCGAAGGACTCTAGAGGTGGCTCCCACTGTTCAATCATCGAGTCTCTGCTCGGTATGGCCTGTACTGGAATATTGGAACACGTGTAGCACTTAGTTCCCGAAGGACTCTAGAGGTGGCTCCCACTGTTCAATCATCGAGTCTCTGCTCGGTATGGCCTGTACTGAAACATCAGAACACGTGTAGCACTTAGTTCCCGAAGGACTCTAGAGGTGGCTCCCACGGTTCAATCATCGAGTCTCTGCTCGGTATGGCCTGTACTGAAACATCAGAACACGTGTAGCACTTAGTTCCCGAAGGACTCTAGAGGTGGCTCCCACGGTTCAATTATCGAGTCTCTGCTCGGTATGGCCTTTTCCGTTTGACATATCCCATGTCATGTAAAATATTTCCCTTTTTAACATGTCACCTATCATTTATGGATTTTAATATAGACGTTAATCTTGTCATACTATAAACCCCGGAGGGTAAAGGACTAAACCGGTCAAATCTATGACCATAATCTATATTGTCCTCGGTGGATCACGGATCAGGTGTCGACCGGGACTAAACATGTCACATATCATGTATCAGCATGATAAGAATACCAACCAGTCTCAAAACCGTATTTTTCATCATAAAATACACCTTTATGGGAATTTATATAATTATATAATTCTATGATTTAAAACCATAAGGGTTATAATCCTTTAGTGAATATTGATAAAAATATCCATAAAAATATTCACTATATTTGACTTCATCTTTCGTCTCGTAATTCGTGTAATTTATCTATTTCGAGAATTTTCGGTGATTTCATTATCACCATTCTCGAATACATGAATATTCTAAAGTTCCATCTCATTATATTCATATTTTATGAAATTTAGAAATTTCCTCATGTCTCGTGATTTACTATCGAAATTCGGAAATAAATCATTTAATATGATTTTATAAAGTTTTTCTAAAATTTTCGGCAGCATAACGGCTGCCGATTCACTAACCTCCTGCACGGAAAATACAGTTTAAAATCTTTCAGCCAGTACTTCTTCCCAAATTATTTTCAGCAATTCATGCATCATAATAATTTTCATAAACTAATTGCATAAAATATTTCAAATTAAATTATGCAGACTGAGTATCCTTACAGTGCTGCACATGCATCCCTTACCTTTTTCCGGGTCGGCGAATTCCGCTTATCGATCGCGCCCGCACTCCATTTCTCCCGATTACTTATCTCGATTGCTGAAAATAATTTCTGGAATTAAAATTCTAATTTTTAGAATTTTTCATAATTTATTTAATTTTTTTCTGAAATTAAATTCTCGGGAAATTTCTTACCGAATTTGTAAAATCCCGGGTTGTCGAATTTTCGGGAATTTTCCGAATTCCCAAAATTCTCCTTTTTCCTCTTTTTCTTTTCTTTCTTTCTTTTCTTTTTCTTTTTCTTTTTCTTTTTCTTTTTCTTTTTCCTTTTTCTTTTCTTTTTTTTCTTTTCTTTTTCTTCTTCCTTTCCCGGTCAGACCGGTTCAGACCGGTCCAGCTTCTTTCCTCGTCGGTTCCTCGCCGGCGGCCGGTTCTCCGGCGGTTCGGGCGTCCCTCAGCTGGCCGGCTGCACGACGAACTTGCCGGTGCCCTCCGTTTGCCCTGGATCGGCGGCACGGCGGCGGATCGAGGCGGTTTTGCCTCGGTTCTTCTTCCTCTTCGCCGGCCTTCCTTCGCCGTCCATTGCGCGTCGGGTGACCTCCATCGTGTTCCTCTCCCTCCGGCGGTGCTTCGGTGACAGTGGCGGCCACCGATTTGGCCGGCACCGCCGTCGGCATTTTCCTTTCTCTTCCGGCGTTTGCTTCTGTTTCCCGTTCGATTTTCCTCCGTTTCTTCACGCCGGCGTTGGCGTCGGCTTCCTCTTCCCTTGCCGGCGTCGACGCTTCTTTTCCTTCTCCTCCTTTCCCTCTCCGGCGGCTGCTGACGGGGGCGGCTTTTCCAGTGACAGAATCGGGTTTCCCGATTCTGTCTTTTGTTTTCCTTTTTATTTGGTTTCCTTTTTGGTTTATCCCTTTCCCTTTTTAGTATGTAACCTAATATATATTATACACCATATTTTATACTTTATACATATACTATATATTATATACTACACATATATTAATTCATACATAGTATAATTATTTATATAGATATAATATAACAATATATCTACTTTATATTTATGTTATACAATTTAAATAAAATAATATTTGCTTATTTATATAGTATTGTACTATATATATATATTTAAAGAGATACATACATATACATATATGTATATTAAGTATTACAAAAATGTATATCTAGTATAAATATATATATATATATATGTATATTGATATACTTAAAGTTAAATAACATATATGTATACAAATTATATAAATGCTATAATAAAATATTTATACATATAAACTTTTATATAAAACCACATTTACTTTTCTTATATATTCATATACTTTTATTTAAAATAATAATATATATATTTCATATATATATCTGTACATATATATTTATAATTATATAAATACATTTTATAATATACACATGTCTTTATTTAAGACAAAATAGTATATATTTTATTTCATAATATATACTAATATTCATATACATACATATGTATTTATATAAAAACATGTGTAAATATATTTATATAATTTAATTATATAAATATATAATATACGTATTTTTATTTTATTAATTTTGGATTTCCATTAATCCAATTTAAATTCCTCCTTTTCATACTTTCAATAACTCCGACTTTATTATTATTATTATTTATTTATTTTCATTTAATTTCCTCACTTTTTTTAATTTCGGGAATTTCAACTATATTCCCATCTCGTAAATAAATTTTATTTATTTACTTTAATTTATTTATTTCCTCTTATCTATTTTCTTTAATATTTATTTTCAATATTTATTATTTCCAATAATTGAAAAATTTACGGTTATCACAATTTGATGCTAGTGCAAATCTAAGTCCTTAGATTTTATTCCTTCATTTTCTAAATATGCAAATATATATATATATATATATTTATTTATATATATCTATAGCAATATATAGATATACCTTTTAAATACATAGCACTTACATGGTATACATTTCCAATTTCAATTCCCGACTTTCCTACATCTTGATACATGTGTATATCTATATAGATATATATTTGCATCCACATATATATGTGTATTACACACACACACACACACACATATATATATATATACATATCTTTTAGATCTTCCTTTTTCTTTTATCCCTTTTTCTTTTTATTTTCTTTTTGTTTCTTTCTCTTGTTTCCTACTTGTTTCCAAGTAAATAATATATATACATGCACACACACACACACATATATATATTCATATACTTAATATTGATATATTAAGGTTCTCAACTCTATTCTTCTCATATTAAATGTATATTTTCTTACCTCTTTTAGGCTTTCCTTTTGGTGGCTTAGATATTTCTTTCTAGCCTTTCTTGAATATATATAAATACCTATATGTATGTGTGTATATATATATATATATATACATACATATCTATATATATATATATCATTTTACCTTGCGCATAATTAATTCCTCATATTTACTAATGACATGCATATATATATATATATATGCATTTAGCCAATTTTGTTTCACCCTCCTCACCATATTATTTGACATATATATATATATATAGACACACCTATTGACCTATTAAATAAAACATCATTTCATATTGATTTACATATTAAACACATTTATTAAACTTAACTAAAGGAGACAAATCTTACCCCTTGGAACCTTTTAAACCGAACCACACTTGTTCTAGGTTTCCATTGGACCAAAAGGTAGAAGCAAATCAAGCTTCTTTATTGCTGTCCCGTATGTACTGAGGGGAGGAATTTTCCTGCACCAATTGGTCTGTTGCTGTAGCTTTCTTGCCTAGCCAAGTTGCCCCCCTTTCGCTGCCCTGTTCCAAAGCCGAGAGGAACAATAATGGTTCCTAAGCTGCCTCACGTTCCTTGCCTTAACTTTCCTGATGTTTTATAGCATCACCTCAACTCCATTTCAACACTTCGAAACCTGTTTCAATGTCACTTCCAGCGTTTATCTTGGCTTGTAAATCCAACCCGAGACTCCCTTGTCCTCCAGCCTTAAATGCCACTTGAGAGTCTCTGTGATTGTCACCTTCTAACAGTTGGGAAGCAGCCAATTTCAGTCTTCAATTCCCTATTTTGAGCTTCACAAACCCAGCATCAAACAACATCAAAATCCCACATTACTAACCTCAAAAATCTGACAGTAAGGGCCTCTGAACAACATCCTTGTTATACCATTAAGTTCCTCATGGCATTGTCATAAAATCTCCTCCTTCAGCTCACGGTTCTAGCAGTCATCACCGTACGAGCCCCATTTTCACAGGCTGGTTTTGCTCCTCCTGTACATCTGAAATTTCCTCTCTTTTCCCGTTCCTTTACTGCACAACTTTTGTTCCTCCTCCTTCACTGCAACGTCTCTTTCTCTCCTTTTCCTTTTCTTCTTTCTTCCGGCATTCACTTTTTCCTTTCTTTCTTTCCCTATCGGCTTCTCCTTTCCTTTTCTTCTTTCTTTTCCTTGTTTTTGCCCGAGCCTTTAACTCTTTCCTGTACTTCTTTTCCTCTTCCATGTTTTGTTTGTAAAGCTTCCTTAAGAAGCTTGTTACATATTCTGATGGAGTTAGTGGAGTTTGATGGGGTAAGGTCCCATCAAACCCCACTAACACATATATATATATTTTATTTATATATATTCATATAAACTGAAATTATATTTACATATAACAATGTATATTTATACATGTCTATAATATATGTATATTCTTATATATTTATTTATTTGTTATATTTCTACATGAAATGTGTATTTATACTCGTATTTTAAATTCTTTAATATAATAATATGTATACATACCCATAGCCATATACAATATATATATATATATATATATTTATATATTCTCATATCTAATATATTTTTAGTATGGTATGTGTATACATATTAATTCTTCAATTTATTTTAATTATTCATTTCTCATACATACTACATTTCCTTTAATATACTTGTATACTTGTTTTATTAAAACAAACCTACCTATGTATTTGGTGGAATATATGCATCTCATTAGTTCATATTTAAATTTTTGAACTTAGTTATGAGATTTTCCAAATGACACAAAAGTATAAATTATTTGTTTTCTAATTCCACAAATTTAAGGTTTCATCCTCATTACTTGGCATAAGATTATTACTTGCAACATATATCATAATACTCAACTTACTCCATGTCTTTTATTTATTCATCAACATGGTACAAAGTTTGTAGTTTTTACATCCTCCCCACCTTAGGAAATTTGGTCCTCCAAATTTTTCGTGTCTATCTGAAATAAGTGAGGGTATTTCTCTTTCATTAAACTTTCTAACTCCCATGTGGCTTCCTCTGAAGAGTGGTGCTGCCAAAGCACTTTGACTAAAGGGATTGTCTTAAACCTCAATATCTTATCTTTCCTGTCTAAGATCAGAATTGGTCTCTCGACATAACTTAAGTCCTCTTTAATCTCCAGTGGCTCATACTCGATCACATGAGATGGGTCCGGATGATATTTCTGTAGCATCGACACATGAAAGACGTTATGCACACCCGATAGCTCCGGGGGTAATGCTAGTCGATATGCTACATCACCCACTCTCTCCAATATCTCAAACGGACCAATGTATCGAGGACTCAACTTCCATGTCTTGCCAAATCTCATTATGCCTTTAGACGGAGAGATTTTCAAGAACACTTTATCACCCACTTGGAACTCTAAAGGCCTCCTTCGACAGTCGGCATAACTTTTCTGTCTCTAACCAATCACATATGGACTTTATCTTCTCAGAAACTTCTCTAACATACTTCTATGTTAAGGCACTGACTGAATTAATAGCCTTTATAGCTAGGAAGTGTGAGGACTTGGTTAATCCCTCAATAATAACCCGAATTTCATCGTGACTCCTATGGTCTTAGTGTGCCCTATGGTGAAGCCCATAATTACATGCTCCTGTTTCCGAGTTGGCACGTGTAAAGGATTGAGCAACCCTATTGGTTTCTAGTGCTCGATCTTAACTTTTTAGTACGCTAAGCATCTGGGCACAAAAGTCACTATATCTTTCTCTGCACCAACCCAAAGATACACTTCGTGCAAATTCTAAGGCATCTTCGTATTCTCGGGTGCATCGTGTACCTGGAAATCATGTGCCTCTTTTGTTATTTGTCTCTTTATGACTTCACTATTTGGAATGCATATCTTTTCATTATATCTTAGTACACCATCTCAATCGATTCATAAGTATAGTACTAACCAAAATGCCTATCACCACTATAATCATCTATTTCAAACACCTCAACATGATTTCCACACCATGCTAAATACATTCGTCACATGTTATATCAAAAAGGTCAAAATTTTATGTCTTGTATCCAAGTTTCTTATGCATTACACAAGCTTATATGCGCTCATTAGTCAATGAGAGTACACAATTTTTATAAACATATACTTTTACATAAGCATCCTACATAGTAGGATTCACAAAATGTCGTAATTCAATATTTTCTCAATCTTGTTACTACAATAATGATCAAAATTAACAATTCTCCATGGCCTCAATGAATCTGTAACACATCAATTAACTGTCTCTCAACAATACCTCAAGACATGAAAATCACCTTACAATAATCATTATACACAGTAAACACATGACACTCCTTATACGTATCACAAATACTATTTTCAAGACATCATTATCGTAGTGTCATAGAGTAACTAACCTATGTAACCTATTTCCACAAGGTCACACTCCAATTTTTTTTTTAATTTACTAGATGGGTCATAATTCACTTTTCCACAAGAAAGTAGTTCACCACAAGCACCTCACATTCTGTAATCGTTGATTATGTTCATTCATGATCAGGTTTCCACTTTCTTACAGACAATTCATTTGCGCCAACCATTGCATAGTATGATAAAATCATACACATCAATTCCAGTCCATCCCCATATGAGTCTTTCACTTCCTCAACAATCCACATAATAGCATAATCTTAACTCTTACCTTTGCAATACACAAATGTATATGTATACAATTACATAAGTAAATGTACTCTTAGTGTATAAGACATCACAAGCATAATTCTTACTCTCATCATCTCAATCTCAAATCAATCTTATAAATTGGCTCATCTAATAAGTCATTAATCATAGGTAGCAGTTATTTATTCTTAATTGTCGCCTGATTTAATTGCTTATAATCTATATACAATTTCAAGCTGTCGTCTATCTTTTTCACTACCAATACCGGAGTCTTTATGGTGATACCCTTGGGCGTGTAAAACCCTTCTTTAGCAACTCTCATAGTTGCTTTTTAAGTTATTCCTGCATTGATCAATGTCCTCGTAACATATGAGGGAGATTTTCTTTATCATTCTCTCTATCTCATATCATATTAAAGTCCTGTAATTTGAAGAATAGTTTTCCATATTATCACTTATCTTAAAGATCGTATCGTTCTCATATCAATTTCAAAGCTTAATACTCAATAGGTCCACCGAATTGGACATATCTCATTAGATCACACATTGTGACCTTTTATCCTCCTATAATATAGAAACTATCAAACTGAGTTAAGACCAATGCCAGGACATGATGGTCTCTAGTTTCTTATTTCACATAATCTTAACTTCTACATCAATTTATTTTCTTACACGACATGCTCTAATGATCTCCAGTTTTCCATTCAAAGATCCCTTTTCTATAACCTGACGTATTTGTTTCAACTTTACTAGTGAGAATATGAAGAGTCTTGTGGGTCTTGAATCCACATAGTTCAAAATCATAAGGTTCACTTCAATAGACTTTCAAGGTCCATGTAATTCAAAGAGGCAAATTTCAATAGTCAAATAATTTGAAATTCATGTAGTCTCCAATTCATATATTTTCTAAATCACATTGTTTTCTGAAGGTCATACACTTCTCAACATGTATGAGATCTTGAACATCTCTTAAATCCATAAGGAAGTTAGGCAAAAATTTTTTTTTCAACAAATCTATATTTAAATCGTTTTAATATCCAATCATTTCACATTCAGTTCAGTGGAGACAGTCACATCCAATAGAATCATGCATGATACGGTATTCCCAGAGGGAAAATCAGTAACGAGTGGCTATCGTTGACAGTCACAGTTCGCACGGGTCAGGTGTTCACTGTGAAAACCTGTGGGTTTGACCATTTCCCATAGTCATAAATCTGCGGATTTGATCAGGATCTCGCAGTCATATACACTCAGTATGCATGATCACTAAGGAGCAACTGTCTCAAAAAATTTTCATAAATCATATAAAAGAATGATTATTAAATTTGGAAGCAATAAAGCTCATTGAAAACTTTAAATATACCAATAACTCGTTGGTACATAAATAAATAATAAATCGTTTATGTAAACATAATTAAAATATCATTTATGCTATTTAAAACATATTAAGACTTTAAGCAAAATAAAACAATTAGAACATCATATGCACTTGGAATAAATCTATATTTTATGCAATTTAAAACATTTCATGTAAATCATTCTATGTAACTCTCATACATGTCCCTTACTATAATGCTTGATCACATATATATACTATTCTTAGAATGCACTATCATAACTCAAATTTATATCTCAACACAATTCTCATGTATCCAAACTCATTCCACAATTTTCATAGTCTCTTATCTCTTAACATCAAATTTTATTTTTTTTTATTATTGTTCTATCAAAAGCCTCATAGTACCCATCATACGTTTCTGCAATTCCATATCAACGAATTCCTCTTGCATCTCAATCAATACCTATTTCTGCATCAATCATATAAGATGCAATAATTCTATCTCTTTCAAAGTAAATTGTATTCCAATCGATCATCTCAGATCATTGCATGACCTATCTTAAGCCAACTATGCTAGATTGCTTCACAATTAATTCCATCAGACAAGATTCTTAAGCCTCGACAGGCATACCATCTCAATCTCCACAACCAAATATTACCTATTGGCTATTGTGCTCTTTCAATTCTTGTCGTACATCACACTACCTTATAGGCCATTGTCTCCCTTCTTGAGGCTTCAAACCATCCACAACTAAATTGTTTTATGGACCTTGTTATCATTTAATTTCACTGCAAAACACATGCATTTAGAATAGTTTTCTGCACTTATTGAGCATTTAACATTCAAGCATTGACAGTACTATAGGTGACTATCCAGTCTATACCCAAAGTGAAACCAATGTCGTAAAAGTGCAACAATATTGGATCTACTATTAGGTTTTTATTTCTAACCTTCACTTTACACTGATGATAAGCACTCTCTTTCATCTAAGACTTCCTTGAATGGAGTGCTAGTATACAATAGATGACTTAAAGTTTCGAACTTTATATATAGCCTATTACACGTCCAGCATATGAGGGTAATGGAGTTGATGGTTGCATCGTCGACCTCCGAGGTGGCCTTTCGGGCCCACCTTTACGTCCAATCCTCCTCATTCTAATTCGAATTAAAAATGAACTATACCAAGAGTAGATCGATCTCGGTATAAGTCAATAAATGAGTAATTTCCAAACATAAATTTCACAGTACATGGGATGTAACACTACAGACGGTCTAAACTACACTAACACGTACTAGATAAACCAGGCTCTGATACCATTAAATCTGTCATGACCCGAAGGTCAATGACGTCCACTTAATACTTACTTAATTTCTTATGAAAATTTCGAACCAAATTTTTCCTTTCTCTACTTACGGTTTGTATTCGGTGTCTGTGTAGTATCTAAATCCAATCCTATATTATTTATATTATTTCTCGATCTATGTCACATTTCTAAAGGAGGTTTTCCTTATGATTTTCGTCTTATTTTACTATTCCCAAAAGAAACAGGTCGAAAACCTCCCCTTTGTATTTTATGAATTTCCTCAGGTATAATTTCCTGCACAAAACACATTTTAAATCACATAATATGGCAGTTGGTGGTTCTCCACAGTTTCATGCAATCACGTATATCAAGGATTTCAAGAGTTGAGTCATTACTAAGTTCACTTATATCACTTCATCCATATATAGTTTAAACATACATTTTGACCCGGATCGGACTCGATAACCACCTAGACTCACATAATCATCTAGTACGATCCAAGGTTACATCCCACATACTTTCCTAGTACTGTGAAATTTAACGTACACATAGTTATCAAGATGATATACTAGCAGTATACCTCAAAATACAAAATGCTAGCTCCGGAGAACGCAACTGAGTACCACTACTAGGTACGGTTTCCCGGAAGCCTACGCGAAGCCTGAGCCGGCTATCAACTCGTATGATCTGCAGATGTTAAATTAAGGGGTGAGCAATCCACGGCTCAGTAAGTAGTTTAAATAAAACATACTAGGCTCATATCGTAAAACATGATCATACATGCTTGAGTTATTGTAAATTAGCATGTATGGATTATACTAAGGTTTACTACCATTTCTAAGTGCACACACGTCATAAACTTGCTCATGCTTACTTTTCATCCTTAGTTACACAAGGCATCGTTCTTATTAAAAGTATAATTATGTGTGGAAGCACGAACATTCAAGTAGCACATGTTCAATGGCATATATGGACATAACTTAATAATCGAAAGAAACAAACATTCAAGTAGCACATGTTCAAATGGCATATATAGACATAACTCAATAATCGAAAGAAACGAACATTCAAGTAGCACATGTTCAAATGGCATATATAGACATCATCCAATAATCACATACATCATGTGTCACATGCCTAAGATCTATTTCATCCTTTGACATTCGTCGCATTCATGAATCACAATCACTTACTTATAGTCACAATATCCTACGATTTCTCATATTTCGTCAAAACTCGTGTAGCACTTAGTTCCCGAAGGATTCTAGAGGTGGCTCACACGGTTCGAAACTCGAGTCTTTGCTTGGTTGGACCTTTAGTACATCGAAGCTCGTGTAGCACTTAGTTCCCGAAGGATTCTAGAGGTGGCTCCCACGATTCGGAATTCGAGTCTTTGCTCAGCTAGGCCTTTAACACATCGAAGCTCGTGTAGCACTTAGTTCCCGAAGGATTCTAGAGGTGGCTCCTACGGTTCGGAATTCGAGTCTTTGCTCGGTTAGGCCTTTAACACATCGAAGCTCGTGTAGCACTTAGTTCCCGAAGGATTCTAGAGGTGGCTCCCACGGTTCGGAATTCGAGTCTTTACTCTTGGCACATAAGGCTAGGTGCTAATTGAGGTCTATGGACTCAACATAGGGGCGATATGTATATTTGGTACTCAACTCACGTATCCATACCCAAAGCATAACAATATGTTAACATGTTCAGTAATCATAAGAGTGCCATAACACATAACACATTACACAATGCACGACAAAGATCACTTTTCAAATAAGGGCATTTCACAGGCACATTATGTTCAATTTAAAACTCTTATATAATTATTCTAGTTATCTTACCCGTAATGCTCAACCAATATACTATATAATTTAATTAATTATTTAATAAGGATTCCTTCATCTCTTACGAGACGATACTAGTAAGATTTATTTAACCCACTTACCTCGATGCTTGGTAGGTTACCTTTCCTCGATCCTCAACTCAAGCTAAACTCCTACACCGCTCCAAATTCACTACAATTAAATCAAATGATATTTCAATAACACGTCCTAATTACGTTTTGATCACATATCAATTATATATCTTAGAATCTAGACTATTCTAACTCATTTCTTTGACGAGGAACTAAATTCTTTATGTGTCTCTCGAAACATTACTTATTCGATTTAATAACTCTTTACTTATATTCTTTATAAGATAATAAGAGGTTTATTAATTGTATACGCTATTTTCCTTTCGTTAGATATATATTTACATAAAGCCGAATAGTTATATAATTATAACTATATCTTAAACACTTATACAATTATACTTGTATTTATATCTTAACAAACCTCTTTTTCCTTTCTTTGCATTTCTTCTCTTTGTCTCTTGTTTAGTTTTCAAGTGAGTAGTGTATATATCTATATTTATATATGTATGTATTTAGCATTTGAATAATAAGGTTTCTGAGGATTTACTATACTTCTTTATATAAGCACTATACATACATATATTTATTTATTTCTTTGTTTTTCAAGCAAGTAGTATACTTATATATGTATACTAGTAATATATATGGTTATTTGATGCTAGTGCAAATCTAAGTCCTTAGATTTTATTCCTTCATTTTCTAAATATGCAAATATATATATATATTTATTTATATATATCTATAGCAATATATAGATATACCTTTTAAATACATAGCACTTACATGGTATACATTTCCAATTTCAATTCCCGACTTTCCTACATCTTGATACATGTGTATATCTATATAGATATATATTTGCATCCACATATATATGTGTATTACATATATATATATATATATATATATATATATATATATACATATCTTTTAGATCTTCCTTTTTCTTTTATCCCTTTTTCTTTTTATTTTCTTTTTGTTTCTTTCTCTTGTTTCCTACTTGTTTCCAAGTAAATAATATATATACATGCACACACACACACACACACATATATATATTCATATACTTAATATTGATATATTAAGGTTCTCAACTCTATTCTTCTCATATTAAATGTATATTTTCTTACCTCTTTTAGGCTTTCCTTTTTTTGGCTTAGATATTTCTTTCTAGCCTTTCTTGAATATATATAAATACCTATATGTATGTGTGTATATATATATATACATATCTATATATATATATCATTTTACCTTGCTCATAATTAATTCCTCATATTTACTAATGACATGCATATATATATATATATATGTATATGCATTTAGCCAATTTTGTTTCACCATCCTCACCATATTATTTGACATATATATATATATATATATATATATATACACACACCTATTGACCTATTAAATAAAACATCATTTCATATTGATTTACATATTAAACACATTTATTAAACTTAACTAAGGGAGACAAATCTTACCCCTTGGAACCTTTTAAACCGAACCACACTTGTTCTAGGTTTCCATTGGACCAAAAGGTAGAAGCAAATCAAGCTTCTTTATTGCTGTCCCGTATGTGCTGAGGAGAGGAATTTTCCTGCACCAATTGGTCTGTTGCTGTAGCTTTCTTGCCCAGCCAAGTTGCCCCCCTTTCGCTGCCCTGTTCCAAAGCCGAGAGGAACAATAATGGTTCCTAAGCTGCCTCACGTTCCTTGCCCTAACTTTCCTGATGTTTTATAGCATCACCTCAGCTCCATTTCAACACTTCGAAACCCTGTTTCGATGTCACTTCCAGCGTTTATCTTGGCTTGTAAATCCAACCCGAGACTCCCTTGTCCTCCAGCCTTAAATGCCACTTGAGAGCCTCTGTGATTGTCACCTTCTAACAGCTAGGAAGCAGCCAATTTCAGTCTTCAATTCCCTATTTTGAGCTTCACAAACCCAGCCTCAAACAACATCAAAATCCCACATTACTAACCTCAAAAATCTGACAGTAAGGGCCTCTGAACAACATCCTTGCTATACCATTAAGTTCCTCATGGCATTGTCATAAAATCTCCTCCTTCAGCTCACGGTTCCAGCAGTCATCACCGTACGAGCGCCATTTTCACAGACTGGTTTTGCTCCTCCTGTACATCTGAAATTTCCTCTCTTTTCCCGTTCCTTTACTGCACAACTTTTGTTCCTCCTCCTTCACTGCAACGTCTCTTTCTCTCCTTTTCCTTTTCTTCTTTCTTCCGACATTCACTTTTTCCTTTCTTTCTTTCCCTATCGGCTTCTCCTTTCCTTTTCTTCTTTCTTTTCCTTGTTTTTGCCCGAGCCTTTAACTCTTTCCTGTACTTCTTTTCCTCTTCCATGTTTTGTTTGTAAAGCTTCCTTAAGAAGCTTGTTACATATTCTGATGGAGTTAGTGGAGTTTGATGGGGTAAGGTCCCATCAAACCCCACTAACACATATATATATATTTTATTTATATATATTCATATAAACTGAAATTATATTTACATATAACAATGTATATTTATACATGTATATAATATATGTATATTCTTATATATTTATTTATTTGTTATATTTCTACATGAAATGTGTATTTATACTCGTATTTTAAATTCTTTAATATAATAATATGTATACATACCCATAGCCATATACAATATATATCTATATTTATATATTCTCATATCTAATATATTTTTAGTATGGTATATGTATACATATTAATTCTTCAATTTATTTTAATTATTCATTTCTCATACATACTACATTTCCTTTAATATACTTGTATACTTGTTTTATTAAAACAAACCTACCTATGTATTTGGTGGAATATATGCATCTCATTAGTTCATATTTAAATTTTTGAACTTAGTTATGAGATTTTCCAAATGACACAAAAGTATAAATTATTTGTTTTCTAATTCCACAAATTTAAGGTTTCATCCTCATTACTTGGCATAAGATTATTACTTGCAACATATATCATAATACTCAACTTACTCCATGTCTTTTATTTATTCATCAACATGGTACAAAGTTTGTAGTTTTTACACTCGACCCCCCAACCAGAACCGTCGGTGGCGGAGATGCCACCGCCGGCGAGGGAAAAGAGAGAGGAAGGGAGAGACGATGTCTCCGGGGAAGAAAGGAAGGAAAGAGGACGACCGGCGAAGGAAAAATGAAAACGGAAAAGGGGCGAAAACCGATGGAAAATCGAGAAGGAGAAGAGAAGAGAAAGTGGCGGTGCCGGCCAAACCAGCCACCGCCACTGAAGCACCACTGGAGGGAGAGGAAGACGATGGAGGCCACCAGAGGCGTCGTGAACGGCGGAGGAAGGTCGACGAAGAGGCGAAAGAAACCGAAGGAAAACCGACTCGATCCGCCGCCGTGCTGCCGATCCAGGCCAAACGGAGACCACCAGCAGACTCGCCGTGCCGTCGGCCAGCTGAAGGGCGCCTGAACCGCCGGAGAACCGGCCGCCGACGAGGAACCGGCGAGGAGGATAGTGACCGATCTGACGGGAAGGTAAAGGAAAAAGGAAAAGAAAAAGAAAAGAAAAGAAAAAGAAAAGAAAAAGAAAAAGAAAAAGAAAAAGAAAAGAAAGAGAAAGAAAAGAAAAGAGATAAAGGAAGAAAGAAAAGAGGAAAAGAAGAAAGAGAGAGAGAGAAAAAGGAAAATTTTCGGGAATTCAAAAAATTATCAGAAACTCGAAAATCTCGGGAATCGGTAAGAAATCCGAGAAATTATTAATGATAATTATTTAAATAAATTATTTATTTAAATAATTTGAGAAAATTCTAAAATTTAGTATTTAAATTCCAGAAATTATTCTCGGCGATCGAGATGAGGAATCGGGAGATGGAGTACGGGCGCAACCGGTAAGAGGAAGTCGCCGACCCAAAAAAGGTAAGGGATGCATGTGCAGCACTGTAGGGATATTCAGTCTGCATGTGTTAATTACGAAATATTTTATGAAAATATTTTATGAAATTATTATGATAAATGATTGGTTGGAATTTGGAATGAAGTACTGGCTGGAAATTATAAATTGTATTTTCCGTGCAGGAGGCTAGCCAATCGGCAGCCTTTATACTGCCGAAAAATTATCGAAAAATTCTCGAAAAATTACTGAAAATCATAATAAATGATTTTATGTCACGAGAAATGATTTTCAAACACGAAAATCGAGAAAAGAAATATTTTCATAAAAACATGAATAAAATGAAAGTGGTTTTACATTTATTCATGTTTTTGAAAATGGTGATAATGAAATCATCGAAAATCCTCTCAGAGAATGGTGATAATGAAATCACCGAAAAATTCTCTTGATATGTAAGTTACACGTAATACGAGATGAAAAATGAAAGGAAATAAAGTGAATATTTTTATATATATTTCTTAAATATTCACTAAATGGTTTTATAACCTTTATGGTTTTAAATGATGAAATTATATATTTTATAAATTTCAAAAAGGTTTTCTGATGATGAAAAATACGATTTTGAGACTAGATGGCATCCTATCATGCTGATATGTGATATGTGATATGTAACATGTGATATGTGATATGTAGTCCCGGCCGACACCTGATCAGTGATCCGCCGAGGACAATTATAGACTATGGTCATATATCTGACATGATTATTCATACCCTTCGGGGTCTATAGCATGATATGACTGACGACCCAGTGGACGGGCTGGGCGTGCGTGCCTAAGACTCTATATATGAAAATGTTTTATATGATATGTGATATGTGAAATGTAAATGTTTTACATGATATGTGACAAGTTAAATGAAAGAGATTTACAGCATTTTACATAATGCTTATTTCAGTACTGATTTTAATACTACGAGATGATTTTCATATGATATGTGATATGAACATGTAATATGTTTTCAAAAGGAAGAAGAGTTTATAAGTCTAATATTCTTATTATGATTTGAAATTGAATATTAGACTATATGTGACATGAATATGTGATATGTTTTTCAAAAAGGAAAGAGGAGGAAAAATAAATCTAATATTCTTATTTTGAAATTTAAATTGAATATTATATTTAAATGATATATATGTTATACGAAAATGATTTAATAGCTGATTTTGCTATTTAAAGTACTGCACTAATTATGGTTGTACAGTAAAACATGAAATGAGTTTTAAATGAGAATGATGAGAATTTAACATATATTCTTTTCAAGAATATATGAATATTAGTTACTTTATTTAAATGCTTTATTTTATAAAAGCATTATTTTGAAAAGAATATGAAAATGTTATGGAAAAAAAAGGTAAAAGTGATTAAAATTTCAAACGAAAAAGAAATTATTCTCTACAGTTGCTTCTAGGTTCCGGGACAAGATAGGTATTTCAAAATACCTACCTTACTCCATCCGGATCCCTAGCCGACTGTAGTATCTTTCCTACATGCGAGCCTAGAGCCCATAGGAAAAATGAAAAAGATTTTCAACATATAGGAAGTTGAATATCAAGTATGCGTATAATTTCCTTACTGAGCCGTGGTTTGCTCACCCCTTAATATTAACATTTCAGGTTTTCGAGGACTAAGAGTCTGACATCTAAAGGACTTCGGCTGTGCATTTGGGGACGATGCGACAGCTCGACTTATGACATGAGGTACGATCATTTATTTTCTGTATTTAGACATTTTCACAGTACTATTTTCTTATGAAGTAAGATAGGGGATGCATTTCATATTATAATTTAATATGAAATTGTTAATAAGTAAAAGAAAAATAAAGTATCGCAGACAGCCCAACCATATAAGATGTATAGAAGAAGGTGAAAAATAAGGTCACGAGCTGTGACAGATTTAATGGTATCAGATGTCACACCCCGAAAACGTGGAAGTTTTGGGCTAAATTTATTTATTTTTTTTTACTTGGGTTGCATTCCTGCCAGCGTCTCATCACACTTTTCCAACCACAGAGATATCATAATATTTTCATTCACATTATATTGACTAATTTCTCAAAGTAATGTTTATATTCATACGATATCGATTACATCCCAAAAGTATTATTTATATACAAATATCTGTGCCATACCGGATGTCTGGTATCAAAATATAAGTATACCTTACGTAAGTAAAAAAATGGTCGGAGGAGAGACGTATCCCTCAGCCTACGTCGTATGCGCAACAGGTAAGGAGATGATCACTGCAAATAATCTGGTAGAGTAGGGGGTGAGCTTTTTGGAAAGCCCCGTAAGAAATGCATTTAAAATAGTCATAGTATCGATATATGCAGAAAACAAATGCCATAATAATGCATTTCATACTTTAAATCATTGTATGAATTCTTTAATGCATATATCTAAAATTCATACTTGTTTCAAACATACATCATACTTTAGAAACTTAACATCATAATTAATAAAACTTATCATACAGTTCATGGAGACTAGGCAGAATCATATAGCCAGTATGCGGGTCATGACACTTACTTCATCCTCCGAAGAGGGAACAGAATACCTATGGCCATGGTATGGGCTGTAGACCTGATCAGGGTCGTACAGCGAACATGCACCACGAAGGACCAACATACCCACAGAGGATGAAAACATACACAATGTGGGTGAGAACATGCACGACGTGGGCTAAACATATGCCACAAGGGACGGAAACATGCACAATGTGGCAAGCATGACAGGCAATAACATAAACTATAGGAAGGCCTTAGTCTCAAATCTTACTTACTTTTGTAACTTCTTAATCCTGCATTTAGTACAAAATAATAAGGACCGGACGTGCCAGGATCTAAGTTAGCCTGGGGTTTGCCACTCCAATACCTTTTCGGAAAACATATTTATTTCATGTCATACTTAAAACATTATAGAAAATATACATAGAAGTTATAAAATTCATTTAACAAATTAAAAGATTATAAAAATTAACTTCGGAATAAAATTCATACTTCAGGCATTTCTTTAAAATTTGCGATGAAAGTAAGGGACACCATCACAACTTTAAATTACATCCCTTACCTCAATACACTGTAGATCAATGCCTTATGTTGCACCCATGTGCTTCCTCTCTCTCCGAATCATAAACTGCAAGATAACCGTTTTACTGTAATTAATTTTTTTTGTATAACTTATAAAAATTTTCTTTGCTTATCTAGCTACTATTTATCTCATCATTATTCATAATATTAACATTTTCTATGATTCTCTCATAGGTAAATATTTTATTTGCTTTTCTTTTCTGGTTTTGGCATCCTTAGCCTTTTTACTAACTCAACATTTCCACCAAAGATTTCATGGCCGAATGTCCTTCTTAGATGACTAAGCTTATTTAGCTTATGTCTTATATTTTCTTCCATGATATATATATATATTATATATATCACTTATTCTTCATGTAGGTCAACTTAACCCCTATTAGTTCTTTTCTTTTCCTCCATTTTTCTACTACATATATCCAAACCAAGAACTCTTTTTTTGCTTTTCATTTTTCTACCATTTGTTGACCCCAAACCATGAACTTTCTTTCCCTTTTATTCACTTCACGTTGGCTACATGTAGGTTAGGAAATTTTATTCCTTTATGATGTATGTTTAATTTAACTTCATAAGTAATTCATCACATCATTTAGTCAACCTAAAGCTAACTTTCTATTTCATTTTTTTTTATCTAATTCACGTTGGCTGCATGCATGGCCTTCTCTCTTTTCTGTTTTTGTGCAGTTCACGTTGGCATCCATTTGGTTCCTACTTCATGGTCATATCTAGCATGTTTTAGGTTGCCAAAAGTCTAATATTCTCACACACAAAGTCAACCAAGCTAGCTTTTCTTCTCTCTTTTATTTTTTCTACATTTTCGGCTAGACTTTTAGTCACCTATTCTCACTTCCTTCTTCGGCTATACTATCAGCCATTTTATTTCTTTTTCCAGCCATTTTCTTTGACTTTGATCACCTCTTTTCTTTTCTTATTCTCCCCCCTTAGCTCACGTAATTTCCTTCAACCAACATTTATTTATTTATTTTTCTGTTTCATTGCTGTCCAAACCGACAGCATACTCACCCTTTTCTATCTTGCATTTATGTTGGCATTTCTTTCTTTCTTTGTGTCTCTATATTGTGGCCATAACTAGTACATCCTAGGCTGCCAAGATATTCTACCATTCACACACAAAAGTCAGCCAACCTTTACCATTTCTTTTCAGTTTCGGCTACACCAACCCCATTCTTTCTTTTTCACATACGGCTGTATAACAGCCTAGTTTACTTTCTTCCTATCCAGCCACCTTTGTTGACTATATTGAAGATATTTCTTTTCTCCTTCATGGTTCACGTAAGCCTTGTCTAGCTTTCACTCAAAATCCTCCTCAACCGAACATGCACTCAGTTTACTTTCATTTTTATTTCCCTTACCTTTCACGTCGGTTTCATGTTATGTTCATCATAAATTCCACATTAGTTTCCTTCTTTAAACATCATCTTCTTCTTATAAATTCTTACAACCTAACATTATGATTTTTCCTTACATATATGTTTACTTCAAACAAAGATTATAACTAACATATTCTTGATCATTACATGCAAAAATCAAAGGAGAAGAATCTTAAAAACTCAGTTGGATATTACCTGTATAAAGGAACAAATCTGTCCACATGAATCCCTTGCTGTTTTGAAGGTTTTTATGCTTGCTTCTTTGAGGTTTTGGAAGTTTAATATCCAAGGCTTATTTTCCTTAAAAAACTTGGTTTATTTACTAAAGGTTATGCATGGTTTCTGCTATGGAGAGGAAGTTACATGGTTGTAAGAAAAAGAACAACATTCGGTGATGATGTTGGCTGGAGATGAAGATCACGATGGGAAGAGAATTATATAGCCCAAAAATATATATATTTATTGGATTTTTTTTTTCCAGCTTCATTAAAATCCTTCTTAAATTCCTATTTCTTCTCTTTTGTTTATTACTTATCTTCCAGCCGAAACTAACACCCATTTTTCTTCATGCAGCCCACGTTTGTTGACTTCTTAGTTAAGGTCTTGTAATCTTATAATTTTCTATCCTTTTCCTTGTTTTTGTTCCCTTCCTATCTTATTATTGTGTTTGTCTTCGGTGTAGTAAGAATAGACAAAATCTATGTTTTATATATATATATATATATATTTTTTCAACTTAGGAAACACGTGAGGGAGATTTTCTCTTATCTTCCTTTGTTGTTTATTTCATCTTTCTTTTTCTCTCTTGTTTTTCTACTACTCACTTATCCAACCGAACTTCACCTATATGGCCAATAAATTCTTCTTTTCTTTCTCCATGTCATCCCAATACTTTACTTTCCAAGTCAAAATTTGCTAAGCTATTTAATCTTCTTTTATTCCATTCTTTATGTAATAATTTCCATGCTTATATATATTTTATCTAGGATTAAAGTTTTCTATGTGAGAAACACTATTCTTCTATATTTAATTCCTCAAAATATTATCAATAATTTCTTTATTGATAATTTGTTCATATACATGTACAACTATAGTATAAGAAAATGAGATCTCACATCAGAGCAGGGTTGGCCTGATGTCTATCGATACTTTGAAAAGGAAATGTGTCGAAAAAGATTAACATCCCCTGTAGTACTGTGTAGTCTGAATACATAGAGAAAATAAATGATTACAAATTTAATTAAGTGTTTAGAAGGGAGTGAGCAATTATGAAATAAGGAATGCTAAAAAGGGAAAACGGCTCAGGAATGTTAACTGAAATGGTGATCTTATGATCTAAATGAAGGTCGGTTCGGTAAGGAACAAAAATGGACTCGGTGAGGGCCCCACCAGTACTTTTCAGTCCGGATCGAACTGAGACCTGAAAATGATGATATAAAGGAAGGGAATGAAATATCATCATTAAATAGATCTTAAGATCATCGATTAAAGGTATTTTGAGGAGAGAGAATATTTTTGACCAAAAATGACCAAAATACCCCTACCCTCAAAATTTTGCCAGGAGTCAAAATAGATCACCAGAAGTTGGAATTGACCGATTTGATAGAGAAATTGATGATGTAAAGCTGCATTTCAGGCAAAATAATCCAATTATGGATTTTATTGGATTTCTTTGTCGAAATCGAAAAAGATTTTAAAATGCTGATATTGGTATGAGAAAGGGGTACTATCAGCAAATAGATAATAAGATCATTGATTTAAATGTATAGTGAGGAGAAAGAAATGAATGTGAAATGACGAAAATGCCCCTATGTGGGATTATCTTTGAATAGTGATAAAACCATTTAGATTTTGAATATATTGATAGTAATGGAGTTATTGATGGTATAAGGACATAATATGAGTATAACGATCCCGATTATAAATTTCACTATACTTGGAGTGTTGATGTGACTCGAATGGTTATAGGGAAGTCGCAAGATGAGTGACTCAGTTATTGAAATTAAGGGTCTAAATTAAAAAGTGTATTGATGAGATATTATTATGGGATCGTTAGATATGATGAAAAAGGAAATGATTACTGAAGATGACTGAGGAAGAGATCAGTATAGATGATGAAATCCATAGTAGTACGGTTAATTCCGGTTCTATGCTTTTATTCTATTTTCTGAAGTATCAAATGGATATTTATAAAACCGGAATATTTTGAAATATGTTTTACGGGATGATGTACTATATGGAGTATATGGAATTGGAGAATATGCATAAGGACAATAAGTGAAGATAAGAGACGAGGAAGATGATAGCTAACCTGAGGTTCTTAAATGATAATGATTTTAAAATGAATTACAGTAATAATAAATCGGTTAGCTGTGAAATGTGTTAATGAAATGATTATACTTAATCCAACATATAAATTAAGATGATTGATATGCTGTGAAGTATGAGGAAATAAGTAAATCAAGGCGAAGCAAATGTTGAAATGATTTAAATATTAAATATCTGTGCCTTGAGTGAAATAATGGGACACAAAGATGAATGTCCTTAATGATAAGAGATGTATGATTAAAAAAAGTATCAGACGAGATTTCTGATAAATTTCAGATTATATAAAAGTGAGAAATCAAGCTAACATTGACTCGATTGTTAATATGAAATTTATTCTTAAGCTTATATTGGAGAATGTAGAAGGATACGAAAAGCTTAAGAAATAATTCTGGAAAATTTGTGAATAATGAAATTCACTTATATAAGGATAATCGATAGAAATATAGATGATGTGATTGAGGATGAATTAAATGGTGAATTTAATTCCTATTATGAAATAAAGTTCTTATGAAGAACAAATAATCATCTATATGAAATTGATGTCTTAAATTGATTTAATTGGAGATGTATAAGGAGCTTATAAGACCAATCTCTGTACAAGGCATCACTAGATGAAAAGTTGAAAATTGATGGTCATAAGATGATAATAATTAAAACTCGATATAATTTTTACGAGTTTCTATTGAGGTTTATAAGGTTAATGAGATACCTTACGAAGTATATGAGCCTAATGAATGAGGCAACCCTATATGAATAATATGATGAGATACTGATATAGTATAAGACATCAATGAAAAATGAGCAGCATAGTGGTATGACCTTACGGACTCTCAAAGATTGTAATTTATATGTTAAGATTGGCAAATAGAAGAGGGGCTAGACAATATCTCTTTCTAAGATATATGATCTCGAATGACAGAGCAATGCGGATCTGTCTATGATGAAGAGATAGTTATCGAGATACGGAAGGTACTGGGTCTAGCTAAATACTATTACCAGTCTATAGAAGAGTTATTGGGTTAGTTGCTCTACAAATGTGACTAATAAGTAAAGAAGTTAAGGTCGGTAGATGAGTAAATGTAAAGATGGCATATAATATGTTAAAAGAGGTAATAGTGGAATATGTTATCACTAAAGAAAAGTGATTGAAATGATGGTAAAGGAAAGGATGAATATGTCATAAGAGGAAAGCACATGATGAAGAGGGAACACGAATATAGTTCCCGAAGTTAAAAGCTAACAGTGATTTTGTGGTTATCACATGATTATGGTTAAATGTAAGATCGAGTCAAACTCGATAGAGGAATAGTAATTATACTCAAAAGAGTAAAGAAGTGATTTACATTTTACTGCCAGTAATGTAAATGGAAAAATGATAAATATATATACAACCACCTTGGAAATGGTGGAATTACATGGATAATGTGGTGACGAAAATGATGATTGATTTGTCATCTATGAAATTTAAATTATGAAGAGTATAAGCTTAGGTATATTCTAAAACTTAAGTGATATAGAGTATACCATAAGAATAAGAGATGTAATGATGAGATTACATGGAAAGACGATATGGAAAGAAAATGATGAGTAAATAACAAAGTCTGCAAATGAGCTGCAGCATTTGATGAAATAAATATGAAATGAGTATTGGAGATAATAATGAAGAATCTAAAAGATATATGATAATCTGGAATGGATTATAGACTGATAGTCTAATGAAATCACTCCTCTATTATCAAACTCTTAGATTCTTTAGTGCTATAGTCGAGATTTGATTATAAAATGGCGAGAATGTATGTGAAGTTCCAGTGAGCTCTATATGTGATGGGAATCTCTGAGTAGCTATATGTTATGGGAAATAGCAAAAGGCTCTGAGATTCGAAATTTATAGACAGCATCGCTCCGTACATGATATAATTGTGTGAGCGTAGTATGAAACGCTCGATGATATGTGGAGAGAGCGGATGCACAAGATGTGAAAGCTACCGGACCATTACATACTATTGATTAAAATCGGTAAATGATAATTATCGAAATGTATCGACTTGGCACCAAATAAGAAAGATGGATGATGAAAAATATGAATCATATGTGATATGAAAATGAGTGGAAAAAAAATTGGTAACTCCCGATTTGATAAAGTAATCCATAGGGAGTATACATATATGTGATGAAAGATGACATGAATGGTTTAAAGGTGATTATGATGTTAAAGGTATACTGGCAGTATAATTTAAAGGATGATCTAAAGGTCAAGAATGATAAATATACAAAACGATAAGGACACAAGATGTTACCACTTTATGAATTAAGTTAAATTCGGAGGACCGAATTTCTTAAGGTGGGGAGAATGTGATAACCGCAAATTTTCTATTTTTGAAAATTAATATTAAAGAAAATAGATAAGAGGAAATAAATAAATTAAAGTAAATAAATAAAATTTATTTACGAGATGGGAATATCGTTGAAATTCCCAAAAATTGATGAAGCTAAGAAGTGGAGAAAATTAAATTGGAATAAGAAATGTAGAAGGAAATTAAATGAAAATAAAATATGTTCATATAATTACAAATTATATAAATGTATTTTGATGTAAATACATATGTATTTAAATACCGTATGGTATACAGTATATATTAAATATACGTTGGTATATATAAGTATATATACTATTTGATAAATTTAAATAGTACGTATGTATTATTTACAACATTGTATGTATATATATAAGTATATACATATTTGAGAAAATATAAATATTAAATTACATTAAAGTTTAAAGGTATATATATTGTAAATACAATATATATGGAATTATGACATTTATATAAATATTTATATAAATGTTATTTAATTTTTAAGTATGTAAATATACATATATATATATACTAGACATATATTTTGTAATATATAATATATATTGTATTATATTATATATAAAATAATATATGTATAATAATTAGTATATATTATATGTATAAAATACATTATATAGTATATAGTATATAATATATTATATACTAAATATAGTAAGTAAAATAAAAACAAAAAGGGGAAAGGAAACAGAAAACAAGAGGAAGGATTGGGGAAGGAATCCCGACCCCCCAACTAGAACCGTCGGTGGCGGAGATGCCACCGCCGGCGATGGAAAAGAGAGAGGAAGGGAGAGACGATGTCGCCGGCGAAGAAAGTAAGGAAAGAGGACGACCGGCGAAGGAAAAACGAAAACGGAAAAGGGGCAAAAACCGGCGGAAAATCGAGAAGGAGAAGAGAAGAGAAAGTGGCGGTGCCGGCCAAACCAGCCACTGCCACTACCATCGAAGCACCACTGGAGGGAGAGGAAGACGATGGAGGCCACCAGAGGCGTCGTGAACGGTAGAGGAAGGCCGGCGAAGAGGCGAAAGAAACCGAATGAAAACCGACTCGATCAGCCGCCATGCCGCCGATCCAGGCCGAATGGAGACCACCAGCAGACTCGCCGTGCCGTCGGCCAGCTAAAGGGCGCTTGAACCGCCGGAGAACCGGCCGCCGACGAAGAACCGACGGGAGTACAGTGACCGGTCTGACGGGAAGGAAGAGGAAAAAGGAAAAGAAAAAGAAAAGAAAAAGAAAAAGAAAAAGAAAAAGAAAAAGAAAAGAAAGAGAAAGAAAAGAAAAGAGAAAAAGGAAGAAAGAAAAGGGGAAAAGAAGAAAGAGAGAGAGAAAAAGGAAAATTTTCAGGAATTCAGAAAATTTCGGAAACTCGAAAATCTCGGGAATCGGTAAGAAATCCGAGAAATTATTAATGATAATTATTTAAATAAATTATTTATTTAAATAATTTGAGAAAATTCTAAAATTTAGTATTTAAATTCCAGAAATTATTCTCGGCGATCGAGATGAGGAATCGGGAGATGGAGTACGGGCGCGACCGGTAAGAGGAAGTCGCCGACCCGAAAAAGGTAAGGGATGCATGTGCAGCACTGTAGGGATATTCAGTCTGCATTTTTTAATTACGAAATATTTTATGAAAATATTTTATGAAATTATTATGATAAATGATTGGTTGGAATTTGGAATGAAGTACTGGTTGGAAATTATAAACTGTATTTTCCGTGCAGGAGGCTAGCCAATCGGCAGCCATTATACTGCCGAAAAATTGTCAAAAAATTCTCGAAAAATTACTGAAAATCATAATAAATGATTTTATGTCACGAGAAATGATTTTCAAACACGAAAATCGAGAAAAGAAATATTTTCATAAAAACATGAATAAAATGAAAGTGGTTTTACATTTATTCATGTTTTTGAAAATGGTGATAATGAAATCACCCAAAATCCTCTCCGAGAATGGTGATAATGAAATCACCGAAAAATTCTCTTGATATGTAAGTTACACGTAATACGAGATGAAAAATGAAAGGAAATAAAGAGAATATTTTTATATATATTTCTTAAATATTCACTAAATGGTTTTATAACCTTTATGGTTTTAAATGATGAAATTATATATTTTATAAATTTCATAAAGGTTTTCTGATGATGAAAAATACGGTTTTGAGACTAGATGGCATCCTATCATGCTGATATGTGATATGTGATATGTAATATGTGATATGTGATATGTAATATGTGATATGTGATATGTGTATTTTATCACATATTACATATCATATGTTACATATTACATATTACACTGTTCATACATTTCATAAATCAGTGATAAGATATCACTGTAAACAATATATTCTCAAATTCTCATCAAAATCAGTCAAACCCATGGAATAATAATGAAGACCAGGCAACACCCTAATAATATCATGCTATAAGTCCCGAAAGGAATAGGGTACACGTGAGATTCCTATAGGGACAATAAATAATCATAAAGATCTATGGCCATAGTCTATAGTTGTCCTCGGTCGTACACTGAGTGGGTGATGCCGGGACCGCTGAAGACGGCTCAATGTCAACAGCATAACACATGAGGGAGTACACTTGAACATGTGAGCATGATATGGGGCTTCACAGTCTCAAAACAATCTTTTCACAGTGATAAAACCTTTATGGAAAAATCAACACATATGATAAAACTTTATTAATTCCATAAAGGAAAATATATATTTTCAAATAATGAATATTAATTTAAATCAATTATAAAATATTCACTATTTATTATTCCACATCACTAACCACACAATTCACTGTAACACACGTGAAGTAAGTTTACGGTAATAAAACCTTCACCCAAATCGGTATCAAGAATATTTAATAAAAATTTTTCGGTATATTAACCATTTATGAAAAATATTTATTTTCACCATTTTAAGGCTAGGAATAGATTAATAATGTCACCAAAATATTTTCTAGCATTATTAGAAATATTTTTAATGAATTTTGGCAGCATAACGACTGCCCGGGTCCTAGCCTCTCTGCACGTTTAAACACAGTTCACCAATAAAAAACCATAGATTTTCATGCAATTTCAAGGCAAAACCATATTTCATAATTCATATAAAATTCATATCACTTGAATTATGCATTTGGATATCCCTACAAATCTACATACGCATCTCTTACCTATACAGTGTCATTTCATTCAAGCCGTACACTTTGTGGCCTTGAACCAATGATTAGGTCCTTATTTGTCTCATTTCCCATTTCGTTTATTTAGCTTCGGAGCTGTAGAAGATAAGTCATACAAGTTCAATTCCGAAACATACATATACACTAAGCATTCTTAGAAATCCTACACATTAAGGTAGAACTATTCTTTATAAGAATTTTCGACTTATCAACGCCTTTCTATTCATAACAGAAAATATTGAATTCCGATGAATGCACTGTAAAATTTATATGTAATATGACTTAATTCCCTATCCTGAAGTATAAAGCCCATCTTCTAGTTCATTCCATATTGTTTTTCATAATTTTCCAAAGTTCAGCCCAATTCTAACCCATATGGCAGGATGGTTTTCTGAACTTTGTGCATTAAAATTTATATTACTAATTATAGGGATATCCAAAAGTATGAATCCCAAAACCATATAAATCTCAATCCAATTCCTTATTCAGAATAGCAAGTTTCACAATTTTATCATTTCGAAATTATTTTTAATAATTCCTCAAAGTTACCCTGTTTCCAGATGCATTCTGGCAGATTATCTACTGACCTCTATGTACAAATTGGGCCATATCTCAAGATAGGGTTGTCCTAATTGTGCAAACTCATTTACCTTTTCAGAAACATAAATTTTGCAGCCAAATTCAATCTGTGCTAATTTCTCTAAATTTTCAAAGTTGACACAGAGCATCTCGCCTATTGCATTGAGTGCCCTGTGTTCAACTACCTATATCTCAGGCTACATAACTCCATATTAGGAAATTCCAAAACTGAATTTTTCCTAACTCATAAAGCTACCTGTCAATTTTTTTAGAATTTATTTCATTCTAAAACCCCCAAATTGAATTTTTAAATATGCTACTCGGACAGACAGTTTTCCTGCAAAATTGAAATCTACATTTAGCACTTTGTTTTTCTTCTTTTCTCAACTCTAACCTTATGCACGTTTTCTACTCACTTAGCATATTCATCAAACACCTTCCATACATTAAGTTTCATCACCAATATTTAGCCAAGTTCATGGTTGGTTGATACCCGTTTTCATGCCACTCCTAAGTTCTTGCAACTCATCACAAACCAAAATCAAATCAAGTTCTATTCATCATCTACTACTATGTTCTACTCAATATGTATTAAATTTACTTCAATTCCATCAGCTTCTTCATCATAACTGAATCAACATCAAATTTCAAAATCTGATTTTTTATTTCATTTTATTCCATTTTAAGCTTCCAACAGATTTCTCATATATATATATATATATAAAATTTAATCAAGGGCCTTAACTAAAAACTAAAGAAGCAATACTCTTATGCCTTACCTTCAAAACCGAATTGTATATAGCCCAAACCATCTTCGATCACTTCCGTTCAGCCTTCAAATCCTGGATTTTAAGATGGTTTTTATGATAGGAAACCGACTCTATGAAGGGGTTAATGTTTTGGTGATAAAACATAGTGAGTTTCTTAAAGAGAAATGAAGGAAACGAAAGAAAATTTCAAGAAATAGAGCAAAAACGTGATCAGCAGAAAAACAAAGGAGAAATGTCGATTTTGCTGGGGAAAAATGGCTGAAGTTTATCTTCAATTTGTCCTATTTATTATTATTTCAACCAATTATAAATAGCCATATGACTTGTGTTGGCTCTACCGAGAGGGGGGTGAATCGGTTTTTATACTAATTTTGGCTTTTCTAAGGATTTAGTTCACAAATGCAATAGATAAAGCAATAATGAAATAAATGCAATAAGTAAAGAAGGATAAGAGAAGCAAACACAGATTTTATAGAGGTTCGGCCAATCTCTTGCCTACGTCCTCTCTCCTTGATCCTCTTGTCAAGGGGTTGATTTCACTCTTCCTTTGGAATTCTTACAAACCACTTCAAGGTGTAGTGATACCTCTTACACTTTCTCTTGATGGCCTAGAAACAACCTTCTAAGTCTATCCCCTTACAATGCTACCCTCACTCTTACAATAATAACCTCATAAGGTTTGCTCACACCTTTGAGAATTAGTAATTTGAGTGAGTAGGTGAAGAACAAAGTAATTTCCAACAAATGGAGTACAAAGTGTGATAACCGTAAATTTTCCATTTATGGGAAATTATCAATATTGGAAACTTAGTGAAATAAATAAATAAAATTGTGGGAATCGGAATATTGTGGAAATTCTGAGAATTAAGGAAGTGATGAAATTGGAAGTGAAAATAAAAATAATGGAAAGAGGAAATTTAAATTGGATAAATGGAAATCCAAATTAAATAAGGAAATGAGAAAGGAAATGTGAAATATATTTATATAATTATATATTATATATAAATGTATTTTCATGCAAATACATATGTATTTAAATACCGTATGGTATGTAGTATATATATAAGTATTATATACTATTTTATAAATTTAAATAATACATATGTATTCAAGTATGACATTTTATGTATATATAAGTATATACATATTTGAGGAAATGTAAATATTAAATTACATTAAAGTTTAAAGGTATATATATTATTAATACAATATATATATGGAAGTATTACATTTATATAAATATTTATATAAATGTTATTTATTTTAAAGTATATAAATATACATAAATATATATACTAGATATATATTTTGTAATGTACAATATATATAATTTATATATAATATATATTGTAATATATGTGTAATATATAGTATATATATTATATGTATATAGTATAAAGTATATATTATATAAATATACTAAAAATAGTAAGTAAAATAAAAACAAAAAGGGGAAAGGGGAAACAGAAGAAACAGAATCGGGAAGACCCCGATTCTGCCTCCCCAGGCGCAGCCGCCCCCGTCTGCGGCCGCCGACGAGGGAAAAGAGAGAGGAAAGGAGAAGCGTCGTCGCCGGCAAAGGAAAAAGGAAGCCGATGGCAACGCCGGCGAAGCGAAACGGAGAAGGAATCAACGCGAAACGGCGAAAAACCGAGGAAGAAACCGAAAACTAGATCTGGCGGTGCTGGCGGAATTGGCCGCCGCCACTACAGCCGAAGCACCGGCGGAAGAAGAGGAAAGGGATGGAGGCCACGGTGAGGCCAACGATGGCGGAGGAAGGTCGACGGAGGAGGGGAAGAAACCGAAGGTAAACCGAGTAGATCCGCCGCCGTGCCGTCGATTCGTGACGAACGGAGGCCAGATCCGGCTTTGCCATGGTGCCGGCCAACTGCTGAGCCCCTGAGCCGCGGAGAACCGGCCGCCGGCGAGGAAGGAGGCAGATCGGTCCTGCGGGAAAAGAAAGAAAAGGAAAAAGAAAAAGAAAAAGAAAAAGAAAAAGAAAAAGAAAAAGAAAAAGAAAAAGAAAAAGAAAAGAAAAAAAAAGAAAAAGAAAAAAAAAAAAAAAAAAAAAAAAAAAAAAAAAAAAAAAAAAAAAAAAAAAAAAAAAAAAAAAAAAAAAAAAAAGAAAAAAAAAAAGAAAAAGAAAAAGAAAAAGAAAAAGAAAAAGAAAAGAAAAAAAAAGAAAAAGAAAAAGAAAAGAAAAGAAAAGAAAAGAAAAGAGAAAAAGAAAGAGGGAAAAGAGAAGAAAGAGGGAAAAGAGAAAAGGAATTTCTGGAATTTGGAAAATTCCCGAGAATTCGAAAATTACGGGAAATCCCGGGAAATACGGGAATCGGTAAGAAATCCCGAAAAGTGTTAAATTATTTAAATAATTTATTTATTTAAATAATTATGGAAAAATTCTAATTTTTAGAATTTAAATTCCAGAAAATCATCCTCGATTACCGAGACGATGGAATCGGGAGAGGTGAACACGGGCGCAACCTTCGAAAGGCAGTCGCCGACCCATAACAGGTAAGGGAGACATGTGCCGCCTGTAAGGATATTCGGCCACATGTTTTAAATTATGCATTTAATTTATAAATGCAATTTATATTGATTAGTTTTGAAATTTGTGGTGATTTATCGGTTTCAAATTGTGGTGAAATACCTGTTGAAAAATATAAACTGTATTTTCCGTGCAGGAGGCTAGCCAAATCGGTAGCCGTTATACTGCCGAAAAATTATCGAATAATTACTGAAACTTACTGAAAATCACCGAAATCATAATAAATAATTTGATTTCACGTGAAATGATTTTCGGGTACGAAAATCGAGAAATTAAGTAAATTTCATAAAACATGAATATAATGATATTTGATTTTAAAATATTCATGTTTTCAAGAATGGTGAAAAGGAAATCACCGAAAATTAACTCTGTAGGTGATATTTCATGTGAAACGAGATGAAAATGAAAAAGAGACTAAAGTGAATATTTTTATAAATATTCTTAAATATTCACTTAATTTCATATAAAACTTTTATGGTTTTAATTATGGAAATAAATAATTATGAAAATTCCATAAAGGTTAAGAAATGATGGGAAACCATGATTTCGAGACTAGAGGTCTCTACACGTGTTTCTAGAAGAAAAACATGGTTAAGGGATTTTGAATTTGGAAAGTAATTAATTTATTTTTACATAAATTATGAAAATATTTGATTTAAATCCCGATTTCTTTGAAAACCATGTTTTGGATAAAAAGCACGGGAAAGCGTGCATATGTGTTTTACGGTGGAAAAAGACAGTTTTGCCCTTCTATTTTTACAGTGATGATTTATAAACTGTATTCACCGTATAGAAATTATGATTTATACCTTTATGAAATATTTTGAGAAATGTTATTTTAATTTAATTATTTCATAAAGGTGATGATTTATTACATGTGAGCCTTATGGATACTTGTGAAATATTTTAATTTACTGTGTTTAAAATCCATAAAGGCTATGGTACGGTTACACTGTTTTGAGACTTAAGCCCCGAGCTTCATGCATCACATATACTATTACTGTCACGTGGCTGATTGACCAGCTAGTCATCAGCGTCCCGGATTGTCGCCTAGCAAGCGTACACCGAGGACATATTATAGATCATGGCCATAGATCTCATTACTGTTACTGTGTCTCTTAGTGGACGATGATAGCATGATTTACTTGTAGGGTATTGCCTAGTCTCACTTACTGCTTACTGTTTACTGATTACTGATTTCTGAAAGGATTTATGGAATCCTATTTACTATACTGTATTGTTTACTGTACTGAATTACTGTACTGTTTATTGTTACTGAAGAAAGACCGTACCAAAACACTGTATTACTGAACTGTACTGTTTACTGAAATGGTAGCAATTGATTACTGTTTTACTGAACTGAAAGCTACCATTTACTGTTTACTGAATTGAAAGCTACCTTATACTGTTTTCTGAACTGGTAGCTACTGTTTACTGTCTACTGAGTGAACCGTATCGACTTATTGTTTTACTGAATATACTGTTTTACTGAACTGTACGATACGGTTACTGATTTGAAAAGAGAAATAAATGTTTATTCTAAAAGAATAACATAAGAATTATTTCTAAGAAAGAAATAATCAGAGAAGTAACTATCCACGATTGGATATTTACAAATTACTGTACTGTCACGTGTTTTACTGTACCGAAGAGAAGAAAAGTAAACCACTTTTTTTATTACTGAACTGTCACGTGTTTTAAAGTATACTGATGAGAAAAGAAATAAGTGGTTTACTTTGTGAAAAACGAAAATTATATCGTTTCGAAAGCAACGGAAATAGTACTCTCTACAGTTGCTTCTAGGTTTCGGAACAAGTCAGGTATTTCAAAATACCTGCCTTACTCTATCTGGATCCCTAGCCGACTGTAGTATCCTTCCTACATGTGTGCCTAGAGCCAGCTAGGAAGATTTTAAAGAAAATGAAAAAAAATTATTTTCAGCATATAGATAGCTGAATATCAAGTGTAGCATATAACTCTCTTACTGAGCCGTGGTTTGCTCACTCCTCAATTTTAAACATTTCAGGTTTTGATGATGGTGAGATCCAATAGTTATGGATTACGGCTGCACATAAAGGACAATGTGACAGACCGATTGAGACATATAAGGTAATTTTAACATTAAGTGCAAGTGAAGTATCACAGACAGCCCAACCGAATAAATTGTGTAAAATAAGGTGAAAAATATGGTAACGGGTCGTTACAGATTTAATGGTATCAGAGCATGGTTGGCCTGATGTCTGTGAATACTTTTGGAAGGAAAAGTGTTAAACATCCCCGGTAGTACTGTATCGTCTGAATACATAGAGAAAATAAATGATTGTAAATTGAGAAAAATAAATTAAAGGGAGTGAGAAAGTATAAAATTGAGAATGTTAAAGAAATAATAGGCTCAGAAATTACCAGAAAATTGGTGATTCTTATAATCTAAATGAAGGCTTGTTCGGTAAGGAATCGAGAGGACTCGGTGAGGGCCCCACCAGTACTTTACAGTCCGAATCGAACTGAGACTTGAAAATGATGGTATAAAAGAGAGGAATGAAATATCATCATTAAATAGATCGTAAAATCACCGATTGAGGGTAATTTGAAGAGAGAGAAAATTTTTGACCAAAATACCCCTGACTCCAAAATTTTACAGGGAGTTAAAATAAACCAAAAGAGCTTGGAATTGATTGATTTGATAGAGAAAATGTTGATATAAAGCTGAATTACAAGTAAAATAATCCAATTATGGATGTTAGTGGACTTCTCTGTCGAAATCGAACAAGATCTGAAATGACTGATATTAGTATGAGAAAGGATAATATCAGCACATAGATGATCAGATCATTGATTTCAATGTATACTGAGGAGAAAGAAATAAATGTCGAAATGACGAAAATGCCCCTATGTTGGGTGATGTTCGGAATAGTGATAAAATCGAGCTGAATTGGAATCCATTGATAGTAATGGAGTTATAAATGGCATAGAGGATGTCATATGAATATAACGATCCCTATTACTGATTCCACTGACACTTAGATTATGGACGCGACTGTGAGTGACCTAGTGAACGGGCTGGGCCTCGCGATAGATCCTCGAGGGGTGACTCAGTGGACGGGCTGGGCATTCTCAAAGAGGGCAGTACAGATGTGTACAGGCGGACGGCGGATGGGCCGAGGCCTTATATGATGCGATCCAAAGAGTGTAGTGGAATGTTGTAATATGATTGGCCCAGTTATTGATTGTAAGGGCCGAAAATTAAGCGTGTATTGAACGGGATCGTTGAATACTATGAAAAGTGAATTGATTACAGGAATTGACTGATGAGGTGAATAGTATAGATAATGAAATAAATATTGGTGTGGTTAATTACGGTTCTATATATTTTACTACTTTGAGGTAACAAATAGATAATCTTATATAGAACCGAAATATCTTGAAATATGTACTACAGAATGAGGTACTATGTGGAGTACTGTTTAAATATACGAACAGTAAAATGATAAGAAGAAGATGACAGCTAACCTAAGTTCTTTAAGACCCTTGAGACAGAACTGTGATGGGCGACCCGTAGTAGATCACGTGTTATGAGATGCAGGCGAACTATGTTATCATCGACTCACTAGTAAGGGTAAACCTGGGGCGAAAGGATCGCCTAAGGGATGCTCGCCGACGGCCGATACGAACGGGCGAGACTCTTACAATTATTTTAATGGCAACACGAGTGAAAGGAACTAGGTACGTAAAGGTGCCAGGGTTCAAACCTCGTGGATAACATACTCAAGGGAATTAAACCTGAATCTATTAAATGAAATGGATTTTAAAGCAAATTACAGAGATAATAAATTGGTTAGCTGTAACATGTGTTGATAACTGTTGTACTTACTACAGCTTACTGGAATGAGATTCGTAAGGCTGTAAAGTATGAGTAAATAACAAAATCAAGGTGGATAATATTTCAAAATGATTTCAATATTAAGTGTTTCTACCTTGGGTTATATAGTGAAAATGATAGGACATGAGATGAAATGTCCAAAATAATAAGAGATGTGTGACTAAAGAAAATATCGGATATGATCCCCGATAAATTTTTCAGAGTTGTATAGATTGGAGAAATCGAGCTAACATTGGCTCGGTTGATAGTATGAAATTTAATTCTGAGCTTATATCGGAGGATATAGAAAGAGTTCGAAAGCTTTACAACAACTTTGGAAAATGTGTGAATAATGAAATTCACTTGTAAATGTGTGATTGAAGGAAATACAAATAACGTAAATTAAGGATAAGAAAGTTATCTGTATAAGTGTAAGTGAGAGAAGTACTGATGATATTGAAATGTAGATGAAATAAAGGGATATAGTAAATGTTTACCATCTAATAAAGTTGTCATGAAGAACAAGTATTCATCTACATGAAAATAGACGCTTTATTGATCTAATCAGAGATACATGAGGAGTTAATAAGACTAGCCTCAGTATAAAGCGTCCTTAGATAAAAGATTGGAGACTAGTGTCCATAAGATGATGATTAGAACTCGAAGTGAATTTTACGAGTTTCTATTGAGGTTTCAAGGTTAATGAATTTGCCTTGTGAGGTATATAGGCCTACAGAATGAGGCATCCATACATGAGTAAATTGATGAAATACTGATAGAGCCTAAAGTACAATGAAATATGAGCAGCATTGTGGTATGACCCTTAAACTCTTAAAGATTATGGATTTGTGTTAAGATTGGCTAATAAGAGAATTGGCCAGACACTGTCTCTTCCTGGGAGATACAAAATTAATAAGGAGTCTAGCTTGATACTACTACCAATATAAAAGAATTATGAGACTAGCTGCTCTATTAATGAGATATAATTAAAGAAACCAAAGTCGGTAAACGGATAAGTGGGGAGAGAAGAGATGGTATGCAGAATGTTAAAAGATTTTATACTATAGAATACCATACCACTTGAGAAAATCGACTGAAATGATGGGAGTGAAAATACGGAAATGAAATAAGAAGATAAGTTGCATAATGAGCAGGGAACATGAAATAGCTCCCGAAATTAAGATTGAAAAATAATCTCGTGATGGTTATCACATGACAATGGCAATATGTAAAAACAGGCCAGATTTGATAAGTGAGAGTAATGGTACTCAAAGGAATAAGAGGAACGATATGTTTACTGCCAGTATCTAAATAGAAAAGTGTTATACATACACATAACCACCTTGAAATGATAAATGGTGGAACTATATGGATAATGTGGTGATTAAATGGACAATTGAGGATTCAATAATCGAATGACCATACTACATGAAGAGAACATGATTGTCTCATGAGCTATAATTGTAAGAGATGATTAATAATAAAGTCTGCAAGTGAGATGCAGCCTTAATAAAATAAAAGAGAAAATGAATACTGTGAATAATAAAGAGTCCAAAAGAGAAATGATAATATGGAAGTGATTAAAGACTGATGATCTGAATAAAATCACCTTTCATTATCAGACTCTTAGATTCTCTAGTGCTGTAGTCGAAGTATAAGTGTTAAACGGTGTGAATGTGTATGTACAGTTCCAGTGAGCCTTACATGTGATTGGAGTCTTTGAGTTGCCATATGCTTAATGAGAAATAGCAAAAGGCTTCGAGATCCCAAGTGTACTGATAGCACCGCTCTATATTGATATATATATATATATATAGATGAGCGTGAGATGTAAACGTTCCATGATATTGAGAGAGCGTGTGCATGAGGTGTATAAGCTACTGGACAATTACATATAACTGACTGATATGTGTAATTGATAGTTTTAAACTATATCGACTTGGCACTAAGTGAGAAAAATGAATGATGAACAGCATAGATTAGCTATGATATGAAAAATACTGTGCATGGACTCTTATATGAAAAGAGTATAAATGAATAACTCCCGATTTGATAAATGAACTTACGGGAGTATAAACATATATGTGATGAAAGACAGCATGTAGTGGTCTAAAGTACTCTTAATGTTGAAAGTGTACTGGCAGTATTACTTGGAGGATGACCTAGAGGTCAGAAGTCGTAAGTATACAGCATATACCACCTTTGGACTTAAGTTAAATTCGGAGGACCGAATTTCTTAAGGTGGGGAGAATGTGATAACCGTAAATTTTCCATTTCTGGGAAATTATCAATATTGGAAACTTAGTGAAATAAATAAATAAAATTGTGAGAATCGGAATATTGTGGAAATTCTGAGAATTAAGGAAGTGATGAAATTGGAAGTGAAAATAAAAATAATGGAAAGAGGAAATTTAAATTGGATAAATGAAAATCCAAATTAAATAAGGAAATGAGAAAGGAAATGTGAAATATATTTATATAATTATATATTATATATAAATGTATTTTCATGCAAATACATATGTATTTAAATACCGTATGGTATGTAGTATATATATAAGTATATATATACTATTTTATAAATTTAAATAATACATATGTATTCAAGTATGACATTTTATGTATATATAAGTATATACATATTTGAGGAAATGTAAATATTAAATTACATTAAAGTTTAAAGGTATATATATTATTAATACAATATATATATATGGAAGTATTACATTTATATAAATATTTATATAAATGTTATTTATTTTAAAGTATATAAATATACATAAATATATATACTAGATATATATTTTGTAATGTACAATATATATAATTTATATATAATATATATTGTAATATATGTGTAATATATAGTATATATATTATATGTATATAGTATAAAGTATATATTATATAAATATACTAAAAATAGTAAGTAAAATAAAAACAAAAAGGGGAAAGGGGAAACAGAAGAAACAGAATCGGGAAGACCCCGATTCTGCCTCCCCAGGCGCAGCCGCCCCCGTGCCGCCGCCGGCGAGGGAAAAGAGAGAGGAAAGGAGAAGCGTCGTCGCCGGCAAAGGAAAAAGGAAGCCGACGGCAACGCCGGCGAAGCGAAACGGAGAAGGAATCGACGCGAAATGGCAAAAAACCGAGGAAGAAACCGAAAACCAGATCTGGCGGTGCCGGCGGAATTGGCCGCCGCCACTACAACCGAAGCACCGGCGGAAGAAGAGGAAAGGGATGGAGGCCACCAGTGAGGCCAACGATGGCGGAGGAAGGCCGACGGAGGAGGGGAAGAAACCGAAGGTAAACCGAGTAGATCCGCCACCGTGCCGTCGATTCGTGACGAACGGAGGCCAGATTCGGCTTCGCCATGGTGCCGGCCAGCTGCTGAGCCCCTGAGCCGCCGGAGAACCGGCCGCCGGCGAGGAACCGGCGAGGAAGGAGGCAGACCGGTCCAGCAGGAAAAGAAAGAAAAGGAAAAAGAAAAAGAAAAAGAAAAAGAAAAAAAAAGAAAAAGAAAAAGAAAAAGAAAAAGAAAAAGAAAAGAAAAGAAAAGAAAAGAAAAGAAAAGAGAAAAAGAAAGAGGGAAAAGAGAAGAAAGAGGGAAAAGAGAAAAGGAATTTCGGGAATTTGGAAAATTCCCGAGAATTCGGAAATTACGAGAAATCCCGGGAAATACGGGAATCGGTAAGAAATCCCGAAAAGTGTTAAATTATTTAAATAATTTATTTATTTAAATAATTATGGAAAAATTCTAATTTTTAGAATTTAAATTCCAGAAAATCATCCTCGATTACCGAGACGATGGAATCGGGAGAGGTGAACACGGGCGCGACCTTCGAAAGGCAGTCGCCGACCCGAAACAGGTAAGGGAGACATGTGCCGCCTGTAAGGATATTCGGCCACATGTTTTAAATTATGCATTTAATTTATAAATGCAATTTATATTGATTAGTTTTGAAATTTGTGGTGATTTATCGGTTTCAAATTGTGGTGAAATACCGGTTGAAAAATATAAACTGTATTTTCCGTGCAGGAGGCTAGCCAAATCGGCAGCCGTTATACTGCCGAAAAATTATCGAATAATTACTGAAACTTACCGAAAATCACCGAAATCATAATAAATAATTTGATTTCACGGAAAACGAGTTTTCGGGTACGAAAATCGAAAAATTAAGTAAATGTCATAAAACATGAATATAATGATATTTGATTTTAAAATATTCATGTTTTCAAGAATGGTGAAAAGGAAATCACCGAAAATTAACTCTGTAGGTGATATTTCACGTGAAACGAGATGAAAATGAAAAAGAGACTAAAGTGAATATTTTTATAAATATTCTTAAATATTCACTTAATTTCATATAAAACCTTTATGGTTTTAATTATGGAAATAAATAATTATGAAAATTCCATAAAGGTTAAGAAATGATGGGAAACCATGATTTCGAGACTAGAGATCTCTACACGTGTTTCTAGAAGAAAAACATGGTTAAGGGATTTTGAATTTGGAAAGTAATTAATTTATTTTTACATAAATTATGAAAATATTTGATTTAAATCCCGATTTCTTTGAAAACCATGTTTTGGATAAAAAGCACGGGAAAGCATGCATATGTGTTTTACGGTGAAAAAAGACAGTTTTGCCTTTCTATTTTTACAGTGATGATTTATAAACTGTATTCACCATATAGAAATTATGATTTATACCTTTATGAAATATTTTGAGAAATGTTATTTTAATTTAATTATTTCATAAAGGTGATGATTTATTACATGTGAGCCTTATGGATACTTGTGAAATATTTTAATTTACTGTGTTTAAAATCCATAAAGGCTATGGTACGGTTACACTGTTTTGAGACTTAGGCCCCGAGCTTCATGCATCACATATACTGTTACGTCACGTGGCTGATTGACCAGCTAGTCATCAGCGTCTCGGATTGTCGCCTAGCAAGCGTACACCGAGGACATATTATAGATCATGGCCATAGATCTCATTACTGTTACTGTGTCCCTTAGTGGACGATGATAGCATGATTTACTTGTAGGGTATTGCCTAGTCTCACTTACTGCTTACTGTTTACTGTTTACTGATTTCTGAAAGGATTTATGGAATCCTATTTACTATACTGTACTGTTTACTGTACTGAATTACTGTACTGTTTATTGTTACTGAAGAAAGACCGTACCAAAACACTGTATTACTGAACTGTACTGTTTACTGAAATGGTAGCCATTGATTACTGTTTTACTGAACTGAAAGCTACCATTTACTGTTTACTGAATTGAAAGCTACCTTATACTGTTTTCTGAACTGGTAGCTACTGTTTACTGTCTACTGAGTGAACCGTATCGACTTACTGTTTTACTGAATATACTGTTTTACTGAACTGTACGATACGGTTACTGATTTGAAAAGAGAAATAAATGTTTATTCTAAAAGAATAACATAAGAATTATTTCTAAGAAAGAAATAATCGGAGAAGTAACTATCCACGATTGGATATTTACAAATTACTGTACTGTCACGTGTTTTACTGTACCGAAGAGAAGAAAAGTAAACCACTGTTTTTATTACTGAACTGTCACGTGTTTTAAAGTATACTGATGAGAAAAGAAATAAGTGGTTTACTTTGTGAAAAACGAAAATTATATCGTTTTGAAAACAACGGAAATAGTACTCTCTACAGTTGCTTCTAGGTTTCGGAACAAGTCAGGTATTTCAAAATACCTGCCTTACTCTATCTGGATCCCTAGCCGACTGTAGTATCCTTCCTACATGTGTGCCTAGAGCCAGCTAGGAAGATTTTAAAGAAAATGAAAAAAAATTATTTTCAGCATATAGATAGCTGAATATCAAGTGTAGCATATAACTCTCTTACTGAGCCGTGGTTTGCTCACTCCTTAATTTTAAACATTTCAGGTTTTGATGATGGTGAGATCCAATAGTTGTGGATTACGGCTGCACATAAAGGACAATGTGACAGACCGATTGAGACATATAAGGTACGATCATTTGTTTTCTGTATTTAGACATGTATACAGTACTACATTTTTGTATATAAGATGGGGGATGTGTATTATCTTAACAATGTTATATTAAAATTTTTAACATTAAGTGCAAGTGAAGTATCACAGACAGCCCAACCGGATAAATTGTGTAAAATAATGTGAAAAATATGGTAACGGGTCGTTACACAAAGAGTAAATATTTCTGCTAGGATTTCTTTCTTGAATGTATGAGAGTTTCTTCAGTGCTTCTTCTGCCTGCAAACTTCATAAATGCTTCTATTTATAACCCACCAAATGATTAGAACGGTTGGTGAAGCATTTAATGCAAATTCTCTCGTTGAAACCCTCAAAAACTAGCCGTTGGAGTCAGGTCCCATGCAAAGGGATCGATCCCTTTTCAAAAAGGATCGATCCTTTTTCTCCAGAACGCTTTCCAACTCTTTCCCAAATGGCTCAAAGCATTCTGTCACTTTGGGATCGATCCCTCTATAATAGGGATCGATCCCTTTTATCCAGTACACTTTCCTGCACTTAATTTGCTGCAAAGTTTATGGCTTTTGTGATTCTAAGTCAGTTCAAAACCTTCTAACACTTTTCTAAGAGTATTTACTGACTTTTTCAATTGAAATCGCAATCCAAGACTTTGTCAAAATAATTTCAATCATTCAGTTCATTCAAAGCAAATTTACTGGTATAAAAATCATTTTTAAGCTTGCTTGAGTTTTGTCATTTTCAAAATACTTGTCAATTTAAAGCTAACAATCTCCCCCTTTTTGATATGACAAAACTTAAGGTAAATTTGCTTATCATTTTGACATCATGAAAATCATTTTGCTTGGCTCCCCTCAATTTATACATGGAAGAATATTTTGCCTGAAAATCATTTTGCTTTGCTCCCTCTTAATTTATGCATGAAAAAATTTACCTTAGGAATTCTCCCCCTTTTTGACATATCAAGAAAGAAAGCAAGTAGGATGACATAAAGAGAAATGGTAAGATGTATAAGTCAATTTAAAGCAAAGTGATAAACCAGGCTAATGGAAATGTAGATCAAGCCAAATTCATATAGAGATAAATCGTAAGACATGCCATAGAAACAAAGATTGCAAAGAGTCGAACATCAAAATACACCAGTTAGATTGAGAAACATAAGACTAAAATACCATAAACATACTAGAAAAGGTTATAAACATAAGGCTAAAAACATCATAAACACCAGTCATAGGAGAAGATCATAATAAGCTAAATGCTAATCTTGCACAACAATCACAATCAACGCCGAGGAAATGTCTTGTGATATTGGTCCATGAAGTCCTCTTGCTACATACGAATATCTTGGACCTCATCGTACAAAGCAGCCTGCGTCTCCTCCACATTGTCGAGACGAATATTGAGTTGACCAAATTGACCATCGAGTTGATCAAAGTGTTGAGTGAAGGTCTGCTGGAGATGTTGAAGCGTGAGCATGATCTGGTCATTAGATGCAGACCCCGATGGTGCGGAGGAAGAAGTAGGGGCTTCCTCTTCAGGAGTAGGAGCATCCTCGTCACTAGAATGCTCGAGAGATGGAGGAGCGCCATGAGCCTTTTTGTGATAACCGCATTTTTTACCTTCCATGAGTTGATTAAATTATTTTAAGACTTACGAATTGTTGTGGGTTATTGGAGAATTATGAAATTAATAATTGAACATGGGAAATTTATAATTTTGAGGATTTAATACGAGAATCATAATGAGATTAAGGTTATGAGAAATTAAGTGAACACGGTGGTTAATTGAATTTTATGAATTAAAGTTGTAGTTAATTATTGAATGTAAGTTGACAAAAAAATTAATTAATTTATATATTAGGATTTCTCATGGGCATGTTACAATAAACTAAAGGATTTGTTAGTTTGTTTAAAATATTTTAATGAGATATATGTAATTAAGTTAATTAATTGAATGTTAAAGTGTGGGATTTATGTATTGTAAAGGATTTAAAGATTTGAGTATTTAATAAACAATATGATAAAACAATCGAATAACAATATAGTAAAATAAATATACATATTAAAAATATATATATAATAATAAATGAAATAAATGGTCAAGCTCCTAGCTTGTCCCGGTTTGGTGGGATTTACCCATCAAACCCATCAGCTATAAGACAGACTAGCTCTGTCTTGATTTAACAGCAAAAATATAATAATATAGATATATTATATGAAAAGAAAGAAGGAAAGTTGAATGTACTCGAGAGTGAATAAGAAAGAAAAATATATAGAGAAAGAAATAGAAGCTAGAAAGCGGGTGAAAGGCAAAGTGAAGGAATCGAGAGAGAAAGGAAAAATTTGGAGAAGAGAAACCGAGAAAAACTTGGGAGAAATAGGTGCAGCAACGATAACTGAAGAAAGAAGGAAACAAACGGATGGCGAGAAGGAGGCAGAATGGCTTGGAAGAGATGCAAACAGAGGAAGAAATAGAGTTGTTATGTGCAGGAATATTGAAGAGCCGAGCTAGAAAAGGTGGTTGTCTCCGGGCTATAAGCTGAGTTTTTAAACTCAGAACAAAGGCTGATTTTGTGATGAGTGAGTGCTGGAATGAAGGGCTTTCAACTGAGAGGATACAAGGCAGAAACAGGACAACATAAGGGCTGATGTTGGCGTGAGGATAGGTTATTTTAAGCTGGGTTAAATGAGCTAAACAGTAGGGTATAGAGGCTGACTAGGGATGCCAATTAATGTTAGAAATAGGCTGGAAATTTAGAAACTTTTAGACAATGATCAGGACACCGAATATAAGGGAAATACATGGGTTTCGGTTGTTGAAATGGAGACACATGAGGGCTGTGTTGAGGCTTAAGAATAAGGGAAGAAATATTAGTTTTTGGACACTAATCCGAAGGCTGAAGCATGGGCATTTGGGAGCTGTTTGGGACGCCTGAAAATGAGTTTACTCAAGCTGGGTTTTGAGGTGTTAAAGGGCATTCTCGAAGGCTGTGGCGTTTTAAAAGGCTCTTGACAAGGTTATTTTGTGTTAAATGGAACTGAGATGATGCTATAAAATAGCAGGAAATGTGGCTATTTGGAATGATCTTCGGTGCTATACCCAGCACCAAAATAGGGGTTGAACATGGCATTCTTGGGTGCTGGAGGTAGAGCTCGAATAAAGCTATGTACAGAGGTTATAAGGCCGGGTTTTATGGGCTGTCAATGTGGATATTGAAGGCTGAAAATTTGTGCACTCGATTTTGAAGGTAATTTTAAGAGTGAGAGTTATGTTTCATTTTAAAAGATTGTATGATTTAATTATACAATTAAATACAGTATGTTTAGATAATGTTTACATGTGTATGAGTGCATAAACATCAACAAGATAGAGCTAAATATATATATATAATGCACACTTACATACATATATATAGATATTAGATAGAGATTTCCATGGACATAATGATAAAGAATTTAATATGATCATGTAAGTATACATGGATATATAAACATGCATTGAGTGTATATATGTGTCGTGAGTCTGAAGAGGAAGACCAACATTGGTTTTAATTTAGATAGTTGCACTTGGATACAATATGAATATACTAGGTACTTACAGATGTCCAAGTACTAACAAATAAGAAATTTAGAAATGGAATTTTGGTATAGGAATTTACTTGAAAACATTAAGGCAAACGTTTTGTACTAAATCAAATAAGAGAAATTTTTACGGTAAGGATTAAATCCCGGTTTAAAGATTTATATATGTATATATATAAGAATGAATATATATATATGCTCTTCAGAGTAACAATGAGATCTTAATTAAAGGCATAATATTAAACTTGAATATATGTGTGTAGCTTTAAATTATGCGCTTTAAGTTCGGTAATTAATATGATATGAGTAGTTGATTGAGACAGTATTAGAATGATTGTAGCGACTTCGACTGGAGCGGAGGAATGAATTTCCAATTCGGAAGATCGAGGAAGATACTCGCTAAGGGTATAAGGTAAGTGGGTTAAATAAATCTTACTAGTATCATCTCGTAAGAGATGAAAGAATCCTCATTAAATAATTAATTAAATTTATATAGGATATTGGTTGGACATTACGGGTAAGACAAATAGAGTAAGTATAGGGAGATTTTTAAATCGGACATGATGTTCTTGTGAAATATACTTATTTGAAAAGTGTGATAACCGCAAATTTTCTATTTTGGAAATTAATATTAAAGAAAATAGATAAGAGGAAATAAATAAATTAAAGTAAATAAATAAAATTTATTTATGAGATGGAATATCGTTGAAATTCCGGAAATTAAGGAAGTGAGGAAATTGAGGAAATTTAATTTGGATAAATGGAAATCCAAATTAAATAAGAAAAAAGAGAAAAGAATATAAAATATATTTATATAATTATATATTATATAAATGTATTTTTTATACAAATACATATGTATTGAAATACTATATAGTATATATTAATATACATTAGTATATACATGTATATATATACTATTTAGTACATTTAAATAATACATATGTATATAAATATGATCTTTTATGTAATATATAAATATATACATATATAAGAAAAGTAAATATTATTTTATCAAATTTATATATATATATATATTTATATATATATTGTAATACAATATATATCTATAAATACATATATATATGAAATATATATTAATTCAAATTAATATATATATATATATATATATGTGTGTGTTATATTATGTTTATATATATAATAAAAAAAATGGAAATAACAGAAACGGGAAACACCCGTTCCCGTTTCTGTGTTAATAACACAGATTTTGCCGCCCCCGTCAGCAGCCGCCGGAGAAGGAAAGGAGAGGAGGGAAGAGAAGCGCCGTCGTCGGCAAAGCAAGAGGAGAAGAAATTGACAGGCGACGGAAAGAAAGAAACCAAAACAGGAAGCGAAATCGACGGAAAAGCCGGAAGAGAAAAGAAAATAGGAGACGGCGGTGCCGGCGGAATTGGCCACCGCCACTGCCACCGAAGCATCGTCGGAGGGAGAGGAAGAGGATGGAGGCCACCGTTGGGGCGGAGAACGGCGGAGGAAGGCCGGCGAAGAGCGGAAGAAATCGAAGCTAAATCAAGTTGATCCGCCGCCGTGCCACTGATCCAGGGCAAACGGAGGGCACCGATAGCTTCGCCGTGCCGTCGACCAGCTGAGGAGCCAATGAACCGCCGGAGAACCGGCCGCCGGAGAAGAACCGGCGAGGAAGGGACACTGAACCGGCAAACGGGAAAAAAGAAAAGAAAAAGAAAGAAAAAGGAAAAAAAAAAAAAAAAAAAAAAAGAAAAAGAGAAAGAAAAAGAAAAGAAAGAGAAAGAAAAGAAAAGAGAAAAAGGAAGAAAGAAAAGAGGAAAAGAAGAAAGAGAGAGAAAAAGGAAAATGTTCAGGAATTCGGAAAATTCTCGGGAACTCGAGAATCTCGGGAATCGAAATTTTTCTCTGCGATCGAGACGATGGATCGGGAGAAATGGAGTACGGGCGCGACCGATAAGAGGAAGTCGCCAACCCAGAAAAGGTAAGGGATGCATGTGCAGCACTATAGGGATATTCAGTCTGCATGTTTTAATTTCGAAATATTTTATGGAAATATTTTATGAAATTATTATGATATTAAATCTGTCACAGCCCGTGACCCTATTTTTCACCTTATTCTATACATTTTATATGGTTGGGCTGTCTGCGATACTTTACTTTTACTTTTACATATAAACAATTTCATATTAAATGATAATATGAATTACATCCCCTATCTTAATTCACAAGGAAGTAGTACCGTAAATAAGTCTAAATACAGAAAATAAATGATCATACCTTATTAATTAAATCGACCTGTCGCATCGTCCCCAAATGCGCAGTCGAAAATCCTTTTACTGCTAGACTCTCGGTCTTCGAAAACCTGAAATGTTAAAATTAAGGGGTGAGCAAACCACGGCTCAGTAAGGGAATTATATGCATACTTGATATTCAGCTTCCTATATGCTGAAAAACTTTTTCATTTTTCCTATGGGGCTCTAGGCTCACGTTTAGGAAGGATACTACAGTCGGCTAGGGATCCGGATGGAGTAAGGTAGGTATTTTGAAATACCTATCTTGTCCCGGAACCTAGAAGCAACTGTAGAGAGTAATATTCTTTCTTGTTTTGAAATTCAAATCCTTTCCTTTTTATTTCGTAATCTTTTCATATTCTTTTTCAAAATAATGCTTTTATGAAATAAAGCATTTAAGTAAAATAACTAATATTCATATTTTCTTTGAAAAGAATATTAGTTAAATTCTCATCATTCTCATTTAAAACTCATTTCATGTTTTACTGTACAACCATAATTAGTACAGTACTTTAAATAGCAAAATCAGCTATTAAATCTTTTTCGTATAATATATATATCATTTAAATCTAATATTCAATTTAAAAATTAAAATAAGAATATTAGATTTATTTCCCTCCTTTTTCCTTTTGAAAACATATCACATATTCATGTCACATATAGTCTAATATTCAATTTAAAATCATAGTAAGAATATTAGACTTATAAAATCTTTTTTCCTTTTGAAAACGTATCACATGTTCATATTACATATCATATGAAAATCATCTCGTAGTACTAAAATCAGTACTAAAATAAGCATTTTGTAGAATGCTGTAAATCATTTACATTTTACGTATCACATATCATGTAAAACATTTACATTTCACATATCACGTATCATGTAAAACATTTTCATTTAAAACATATCATATGTGGAGACTTAGGCACACACGCCCAGCCCGTCCACTAGGTCATTACTCGTATCATGCTATAGACCCCGAAAGGTATGAATAATCATGTCAGATCTATGGCCATAGTCTATAATTGTCCTCGGCGAATCACTGATCAGGTGTCGGCCGGGACTACATATCACATATCACATGTTACATATCACATATCACGTATTACATATCACATGTCGGCATGATAGAGGGCCAACTAGTCTCAAAACCATGTTTTCATCATAAAATAACCTTTATGAAATTTATAAAATATATAATTTCCTAATTTAAAATCATAAAGGTTATAAAACCATCTAGTGACTATTTAAGAAATAATTAGGAAAATATTCATAAAAATATTCACTTTACTTCTTTTCATTTTTCATCTCGTATTACGTGTAATTTACATATTAAGAGAATTTTCGGTGATTTCATTATCACCATTCTCGAAGAGGATTTTCGGTGATTTCATTATCACCTTTTTCGAAAATATGAATAAATGTAAAACCATTTTCATTTTATTCATGTTTTTATGAAAATATTCCTTTTCTCGATTTTAGTGATTGAAAATCATTTCTCGTGACATAAAATCATTTATTATGATTTTCAGTAATTTTTGGAGAATTTTTTTTTGATAATTTTTCGACAGTATAACGGCTGCCGATTGGCTAGCCTCCTGCACGGAAAATACAGTTTAAAATCCAGCCAATGCATCACCACAAATTTTCAACCAATCATTTATCATAATAATTTCATAAAATATTTCCATAAAATATTTCGAAATTAAAACATGCAAACTGAATATCCCTACAGTGCTGCACATGCATCCCTTACCTTTTCCAGGTTGGCGACTTCCTCTTATCGGTCACGCCCGTACTCCATTTCTCCCGATCCATCGTCTCGATCGCTGAGAATAATTTCGATTCCCGAGATTCTCGAGTTCCCGAAAATTTTTCGAATTCCCGAACATTTTCCTTTTTCTCTCTCTTTCTTCTTTTCCTCTTTTCTTTCTTCCTTTTTCTCTTTTCTTTTCTTTCTCTTTCTCTTTCTTTTCTTTTTCTTTCTCTTTTTCTTTTTTTTCCTTTTTCTTTTCTTTTTCTTTTCTTTTTTCACGTTGGCCGGTTCAGTGTCCCTTCCTCGCCGGCGGTCGGTTCTCCGGCAGTTCACTGGCTCCTCAGCTGGTCGACGACACGACGAAGCTATCGGTGCCCTCCGTTTGCCCTGGATCGGCGGCACGGCGGCAGATCAACTTGATTTAGCTTCGGTTTCTTCCGCTCTTCGCCGGCCTTCCTCCGCCGTTCTCCGCCCCAACGGTGGCCTCCATCCTCTTCCTCTCCCTCTGACGATGCTTCGGTGGCAGTGGCGGTGGCCAATTCCGCCGGCACCGCCGTCTCCTATTTTCTTTTCTCTTCCGGCTTTTCAATCGATTTCGCTTCCTGTTTTGGTTTCTTTCTTTCCGTCGCCAGTCAATTTCTTCTCCTCTTGCTTTGCCGGCGACGGCGCTTCTCTTCCCTCCTCTCCTTTCCTTCTCCGACGGCCGCTGACGGGGGCGGCAAAATCTGTGTTATTAACATAGAAACGGGAACGGGTGTTTCCCGTTTCTGTTATTTCAATTTTTTTTATTATATATATAAACATAATATAACACACACATATATATTTTTACACAAAATACATATATATATTTTAATTTGAATTAATATATATTTCATATATATATATGTATTTATAGATATATATTGTATTACAATATATATATATATAAATTTTGATAAAATAATATTTACTTTTCTTATATATGTATATATTTATATATATACATAAAAGATCATATTTATATACATATGTATTATTTAAATGTACTAAATAGTATATATATACATGTATATACTAATGTATATTAATATATACTATATAGTATTTCAATACATATGTATTTGTATAAAAAATACATTTATATAATATATAATTATATAAATATATTTTATATTCTTTTCTCCTTTTTCTTATTTAATTTGGATTTCCATTTATCCAAATTAAATTTCCTCAATTTCCTCACTTCCTTAATTTCCGGAATTTCAACGATATTCCATCTCGTAAATAAATTTTATTTATTTACTTTAATTTATTTATTTCCTCTTATCTATTTTCTTTAATATTAATTTTCAAAATAGAAAATTTGCGGTTATCACAAAAAGTGATTTTGTTGTGAATTATGTGATGTGTTATGGTTCTCTTATGATTATTGAACATGTTAACATACTGTTATGCTTTGAGTAAGTATATGTGATTTGAGTATAATATATACATATCGCTCCCGATGTTGAGTCAATAGACCTCAATCAGTACCTAGTCATATTTGTCGAAAGCTAGGAAAATAAAGGCCAAAACGAGCAAAGACTCGATTGTTGGATTATGCCCTTAGAACCATTCATTAGATGATTGACTTTGGCATTTTTTTTTATGTATCATGACATTTTATTTATTATAGCTCATTATTATATTTGTCTTATAACTGCGTAATGTAATCTTATATGATAATGTCCTTAGAATAGTAATAACACACTATTCTTAAAATATCCCTAGTCAAGTATTATTGTGAACAAAGATAACAATGTACAATAAGACTAGTATGTGGTTGACTGATGACCATTGTCATGGATATGGGATATCAAGTCATCACATAGGTACATGTTAAAGAACTATGTACTGGATCGACCCTCCATGAGAACGCTACATGGATTGTTATATGAGTGTCATAAGCGATTCTCATAGTGATGATGGTGTATGTGATCCTTTGACTTGAGATCATCAGAGATCCCAACATAGAGAATTGCATACTTTAATGCTGCTAGATGTCATTCGTAATAGGATGGACTATAAAGGTAGTAATTGGGTATGCCTTGATCTATGTAGAGGGATGTTGAGTGATCAAGATAGAATTTATCCCTGTTATATAACAAGAGTGATGTCTTGGGCCCTTTGATAGAGTGAGACTAAGAAATGCATGGCCGTGCTCGAATAAGTCAATATGAGATATTGATTTTATTTGTTTAACTAGTCTACTCAGGAATCAAGAAACGCTGATTAGACTATACAAGTGTGACACATTCCATGACTTGTGTCTAATCAAGACATCAAAGGATAAAGGGATTAGACTACACGGTAACATCTATCACGAGTAAGGTTATGTCGAGTCATTGACATTCTCGTTACATGGGTAGCAATGATGTGTTGCTAGATACCGCTCATTGCCTGTGACAATTTTGTCATTGCCATTGTTTTGAGAACCTATTGGGTCGCACACTTAGAACGGATCAATGAGGAGCTTAATTAATCCTATTCTGAATTGGATTAAGGATATATCTAATCCTATTCTGAATTGGATTAAGGATATAGTTAATCCTATTCTAAGTAGGATTAGAGTTCTGTTTGGTAGTAAATTTTAGGGTAAAATTTACTGCCTATAAAAAGATGTTTTTCTAAAAACAGAGCCGTACAACCAAAACAGAAAAGGTATTCTTTTAATCGAAGCTAGCAATTCGATTATAAGAAATCAAAAAAAAAAACGCTCCTTAAGGCTTCTGATCGTGAGACGTTCAAGAGTCGTGAGATCCGTTCGTATGGATACCATAGAGGTAGGAACGAAAGGTTGTTGCTTGTGACTTGACCAAAGACAGAAATCAGAGAAAACGTTAGGTAAAATCTCGAAACCCTAATCAGGCAACTCTCCGAATCGATCCTGGTGGAGGCCGAATGATTTAAATTCCGATGCATGTTTGTTTCGGTTTCCTTCACCGATTTCTATACCGTGTGAGCCACCTCTAGAGTCCTTCGGGAACTAAGAGCTACACGAGTTTCGATGTGTTAGTATTCAGTCTAAGTCCTAAAGGCTAAAACGAGCAAAGACTCGATTTTTGTACCGTGTGAGCCAGCTCTAGAATCCTTCGAGAACTAAGTGCTACACGAGTTCCGACGAATTATGAGGAATCGTAGGATATTTTTGACGATAAGTAAGTGATTGTGATTCGTGAATGCGACGAATGTAAAAGAATGAAATAGATCTATGCATATGACATAATGTGTGTGATTATTGGATTATGCGTATATATGCCCCTCAAACATGTGCTATTTGAATGTTCGTTTCTTTCACACTTAATCATACTGATAAAAAGGATGATGCTTTGTGAATTTAAGAATGGAATGAAAGCATGAACAAGTTTTTGATGTTTGTGTACATACGGAATGGTAATTGTCACGACTCGTGACCACATTTTTCATCTTCTTATACACAACTTAACCAGTTGGGCTGTCTGCGATACTTCACTTGTACTGACTGTTAAACAGTTTTACATAATATTGTTTATATTATACACATCCCATATCGTAACTAATCAGATAAGTAGTACTGTTGACGTGTCTAAATATAGAGAATAAATGATCATACCTCAAATAATAAGTTGGTCTGACACATTGTCCTTCATGTACAGCCAGGATCCACAATCTACTGAACTCACATTCATCAAAACCTGAAATGTTGAAAATTAAGGGGTGAGCAAAACCATGGCTTAGTAAGAGAACTATATGCCTCACTTGATACTCAGCTTCCTATATGCTGAAAATCTTTTTCATTTTTCCTATGTGCTCTAGGCTCGCATGTAGGAAGGATACTACAGTCGGCTAGGGATCCGAATAGAGTAAGGTAGTTATTTTAGAATACCATACTTGTTACGGAACCTAGAAGCAACTGTAGAGAGAAATTTTTCTTTTTTGTTTTGAATTAATAAATTCTTTTCCTTTTCAATCTTTCATAACCTTTTTCATATTCTTTTCAAAATAATGCTTCTACGAAATAAAGCATTTAAATAGAATAATTAATATCCGTATATTCCTTGAAAAGAATATTAGTTAAATCATCATTTTATTTCTTTAGAATTCATTTCATGTTTTAATGTACTCTCTTAATTTGTACCGTCCTTTAAAAAGCAAAATAAGCTATTAAAATCTATTCCATTCTTAAGTTCACAAGGCATCATTCTTTTTATCAGTATGATTAAGTGTGAACGAAACGAACATTCAAGTAGCACATGTTTGAGTGGCATATATAAACAAAATCCGATATATCACACACATCATATGTCATGTGCACAAGATCTATTTCATCCTTCGACAATTGTCGCATCCCCATCAGAACTTAGACTGATTTCTAACACATCAGAACTCGTGTAGCACTTAGTTCCCGAAGGATTCTAGAGGTGGCTCCCACAGTACAATCATCGAGTCTTTGCTCGATTTGGCCTTTACTAACACATCAGAACACGTGCAGCACTTAGTTCCCGAAGGATTCTAGAGGTGGCTCACATGGTAAAATCATCGAGTCTTTGCTCGGTTTGGCCTTTACTAACACATCAGAACACGTGCAGCACTTAGTTCCCGAAGGATTCTAGAGGTGGCTCACACGGTAAAATCATCGAGTCTTTGCTCGGTTTGGCCTTTACGCCATATGTACTTTCCACTGTCTTATCAGATCTCATGTAGTACTTATGATCTCATATTCCATTTAAGACCATAGAAAGAATATTAGAATTATCATTTCTTCCTTTTTGAAAACATATTACATGTTTGTATCTCATGTCTTATGAGAATTATCTCACGGTACTATAATCAGTACCTAAATGAGCATTTTTTAAAAATGCTATAATTCAATTGATTCTCTTATCATATTATATAAAACATGTTCTTTTCACATGTCACCCATCATGTATCACATTTTTCCGGTTAGCATATTCCATCTTATGTAAAATACTTTCCTTTTTAACATATCACCTATCATTTATGTAGTCTAAGATGGACATCAATCTTATCATATTATAAACCTCGGAGGGTAAGGAAATACGCCGGTCAAATCTATAACCATAACCTATATTGTCCTCGGTGGATCACTGATTTAGGCATCGACCAGGACTAAACAGGTCACATATCGTGCATCAACATGATAGGAATGCCAACCATTCTCAAAACCGTATTTTCATCATAAAATAAACCTTTATGGAATTTATATAAATATAAAATTCCATAATTTAAAACCATAAGTGTTAAAATCCTTTAGTGAATATTTATAAAAATATTCATAAAAATATTCATTATATTTCACTGCATCTTTCGTCTCGTTTTTCGTGTAATTTATCTATTTCGAGAATTTTCGGTGATTTCGTTGCACCATTCTCGAATACATGAATATTTTAAAATTCCATCTCATTATATTCATGTTTTATGAAATTTAGTAATTTCCTCATGTTTCGTGATTTACTATCGAAATTCGGAAATAAAATCATTTAATATGATTTTATAAAGTTTTTTCTAAAATTTTCGGTAGCATAACGGCTGCCGATTTACTAACCTCCTGCACGGAAAAATACAGTTTTAAATCTTTCAGCCAGTACTTCTTCCCAAATTATTTTCAGCAAATCATGCATCATAATAATTTTCATAAAATATTTGCATAAAATATTTCAATTTAAAATATGCAGACTGAGTATCCTTACAGTGCTGCACATGCATCCCTTACCTTTTTCCGAGTCAACGACTTCCGCTTATCGATCGCGCCCGCGCTCCATTTCTCCCGATTCCTTATCCTGATTGCTGAAAATAATTTCTGGAATTAAAATTCTAATTTTTAGAATTTTTCATAATTTATTTAATTTTTCTGAAATTAAATTTCCGAGAAATTTCTTACTAAATTTTCGTAAATATCCGAGTTGTCGAATTTCCGGGAATTTTCCGAATTCCCGAAATTCTCCTTTTTCCTCTTTTTCTTCCTTTTTCTTTCTTTTTCTTCTATTTCTTTCTTTCTTCTTTTCTTTCTCTTTCTTTTCTTTTTCTTTTCTTTTTTTTCCTTCCTTTCTCGGTCAGACCGGTTCAGTGCCTTTCCTCGCCGGTTCCTCACCGGCGACCGGTTCTCCGGCGGCTCGATGGCTCAGCAGCTGGCCGGCGCCACGACGAGCTTGGATCTGACCTCCGTTCATCCCGAATCGACGGCACGGCGGCGGATCGAGGCGGAATAGGTTCGGTTTCTCCTTCCTCTTCGCCGGCCCTCCTCCGCTGTTCATTGCGCCTCCGGTGGCTTCCATCGTGTTTCTCTCCCTCCGACGGTGCTTCGGTGGCAGTGGCGGTGCCTGGATCGACCGGCACCGCCGTCCGCCATTTTCCTTTTTCTTCTCGGTTTCCTTCGTTTCCCGTCGATTCTGTTTCCGTTTCTTCACGCCGCCGGCAGCTTCTTTCCTTCCTCTGGCCGGTGACGACATCCCCTCCATTTTCCCTCACCGGCGGTGGCATCTCCGCCACCGGCGGTCTGCCTGGGAGGGTCGGGATTTCCTCCCCGATTTCTCCTTTCCTTTTCTGTTTTTGTTTCCCTTTTTAGGTTTATTTGCTTTCCCTTTTTAGTATATAGTATACTATATATTATACACTATATAATGTATTTTATGCATATAATGTATACTATATATTCTACATATATTATTTCATATATAATATAATATAATACACTATATATATTATTTCATATACATTATAATACGATATATATTATATATAAATTATATATATTGTACGTTACAAAATATATATCTAGTATATATATGTATATTTATATACTTTAAAATAAATAACATTTATGTGAAATCCCCAAAATTCTGTAAATTTTCCATGCTTGTATAGTTTTTCAACTTGAATTAATGGAATAAATATGAATTTCTGATATATATATGATGCATGGGACATAAAGGGAATTAAGGCAATTGATGGTCAAACAATCAAAGGTCAAAGAGTCAAAGGAGGTGGTCAATGGCTGAGATGATGAACATGCATTAATGGGCATTTAATGGAATTGCATGACTCATCATCATCTCTACCAGCCAAGGTCGGCAGCCCCATTTCCCCATCACTCTCGTTGCTTCCATATTTTCCTCTAAGTGTCCAAGCTTCTCACCTTGACAAACCACCATTTCAGGTCATCGATTCGTTAAGCTTCTCTAACGAAAAACGATCCTTGTCAATAGCTTAACCTATGCCTTTAATATGAGAGAGTGAATCCAAGTGGTTAAGTAGATCTCAAAATCCAAAGATTTGGTAAATTTCAAAGGTAAGCAAGTTAGAAGGTTTTAGTTGATTTTATTGAGGGTTTGGTATTGTATGGAGTTGGTAGAATAGGTTTATTGAAGTTTAAATTGTCATGATGATTTCAGCTTGAAGAAGTGGAAAAGGACAAGTGTAGATTGGCTACCAAGCTTGTGGATTTATCTCAATTGAGGTAAGGAATTTATGTAACGGACGTAGGGTGACTATGTCCGCATGTTTTAGTATGTTTTGATGTGATTTGGAAAGAAGTACAGCTGTTTTAATTTCAGGAAAAAGGGTACCATTTGGGTCTTACTCCTAGTACCAATTAGGTTAGGAGCAGCCGACTGCCTAGAGACATCAAAAACGCCGTTTTTCGGAAATCGATGCAAACCAGTCGACTGCCATGGGAGCCAGTCAACTGCCATTTTCCAGAAATCATTCTGTTTCAAACCAGTCGACTGCCAGGGGGAGTCAGTCGACTGCTATTTGTCCAGAAGCATTCTGTTTCAAAACCAGCCGACTGCCCAAGTGGCCAGTCGACTGCCTTTTCTCGGGAAACATTCTATTTCAAAACCAGTCGACTGCTATTTGGGACCAATCGACTGCCCTATTTGTATTTTGAAAAATATAATAATTGAATTTCAAAAAGGGAAAGAAATTCAATAAGGCAAAACATGGGGTAGCAGTCGACTGCCATATATGACCAGTCGACTGCCTATTTGAAAGAAAGGTTTTGAGAACCTGTTTTAAGAAGGATATTCATACTTGTTTAAAACCTATATGAACAAGGTTTTGGAGACTATAAATCTCTCAAAAGAGCATGCACATTATTTGTTACTTGTATTTGACTGAGGAGCTCTAGTCCAGCCCTCAGACCCGCAGTACGGCACCTGACTAGTGAAACTGTGGGATATAGACAATGGCCATGAGTCTCTTATTTGATTCGGCTTTGGGGAGGATCCCTGACCCATACGTGGGTACGCCATTTATTTGATATCTCTTAGGATTATCCCTTACGGGATATATTTGCGGTATCCTCTTGAGATTTTTATATTGGATTATCCCTTACGGGATATATTTGTTGTATCCATTATCTCTCTGGATTATCCCTTACGGGATATAATTGCTGTATCCATGATGAGAATTACTTGGTGCATGAATCTGTTGGATATAAATTGTCTCCCATCTATTTGAAAATATTTGTATTTGCCTACTTGATTTCACGTGATTTGAGATCCGTGGAAATATTTGAAAGCATGATTTACTTGTATTTGATATTTGCAAAAGAAATATAAGCACTATGCTTTATAATGATTTTACATGACATTATAGAGCCAAGCAGGAAAACTGCATATAGTGATATAGTACGCTCTTTTACATAAGTTTCTTACTGAGCGTAAACTCACTCTTTTACAATTATTTTTCATACAGATTACTTGAAGTAATTCCGCTCCGGATAGAGGAGCATCTTTTGGGATTTTTGAGATACCTTCGAGGCACGCTTCCTATTTATCCTTTGAAGGTATATTTAGTCGGCCGTTACTTAGGCTAATGTACAGTACAATACTATAGTTTTGTATATTTTGGGGATTAGGGTGTATGAATATTTGAGATCCTGATGTATATGGCACATGTTTATAAATGCAAATTTTTATGCATGTGAAAATGAATATTATACTCTGATAGAAATGCTTAAAGCATAAGAGTAAGGGAGATTGACATCGGATAAACTAGTCGATTTATTTGTTATTTGAGTTAAAAGTTAGTTGTTATTTGGTTAGTGACGAGGACGTCACAGATTGGTATCAGAGCTGATTCGACTGAAGCTTATCGATGTCAATTAGTTAGAATTAGAGTAATTCCCCAATGTACTGTACTAGCTTACTTGATTTTGAGGAGTGTAACGGCTCAAGGTTATACTAAATGATGTTATTTGATCATGATCTTAACAGAATGAGTACTCGAAGGAGGGGTACTAGACGAGGACGAGGACGAGGACGAGGACGGGGTCGTGATGAACCGCCCCCAACACAGTCTTCTCCTCCATCTCCACCGCATAGCCCGAATACGAGGCTAGCTAAAATGGAAAAACATATGGAAAACATGTCCGCCATGTTCACCCAGTTTATGGCTAAATTTCCGGACGTGGCCGCTAGTGCACCGACAGTTACCCCTAAGTACCTCCTACTCCGGTGGTACAACCCCCACCAGTCCCAGTTAATGAGAGGCGAGATCCTACAGCGTACTGCAGTGTGGCATTAATAAAGGAGTTTAAGAAGCTGGATCCGCCAAAGTTTAAGGGGGACAGTGACCCATTGGCCGCGGAAAATTGGATGAAAGCGGTTACCAAGGCATTTGGGTACATAGCTTGTACAGAGAAAGAAAAAGTAGGATTGGCTGCTTACTTGTTGGTGGATGAGGCCGAACCATGGTGGCAGGCTACTCAGACAGTATTAGAGGCTAAGCATACTGAAGTGACGTGGGATAGATTTGTGGAAGCTTTTAATGAACAATATGTTCCACGTACTGCTCAGAGGAGGTTACAGGTTGAGTTTTTGAACTTGACTCAAGGAAGTATGACGGTTAGCCAATATGAGTCGAAGTTCATTACACTGAGCAGATTTGATCCTGAAGTACTGAGAAGAGAGGATCATAAGACCTACAGATTCATGGAGGGATTGAGACCTTCCATTAGGTCTAAGTTATATCCATTAGACATCACCACCTATGGAGAGGCAGTCCGTAATGCTCAACTATGTGAGCAGGACTATGAGTTTCATCAGGCAGACTTCCGAGCAAGGAATAAGGGTAAAGAACCTATGAAGCAGAAGTCAGATGAGAAGACCTCGAGGGATAGATATCCATCTAGAAGGAATAGGCCTTATGATAAAGCTTCAATAGGTAAGTAAGTCAATTATAAGAAAATATATTGTCTTCATTAATGGTTATATGGAATTATGATAAATATGGAGTTATGATGATTATGACACAGGAACTCCTAGATCCACCGGGATCAAAATAGGTGATGAAAGATCACAACATCCAGTTGGTAGTACAGCTAGCTCACCGAGGAGTACGATGCCGAGGTGTGTGCAATGCGGGAAATTCCATGGAGCACAGCCTTGCCGGTTGGCGAGTGGGGCGTGCTATTGGTGTGGTGAACAGGGACATAGAATTAAAGATTGTCCCAAGATAAATCAGAGGGCACCTGAAGAGTCAGAAAAGACCCCTCAACCACAATCTAAGACCACACAACCCCAGCGTAAAGCCACAGCGGCAGAGAAAAGAAAAGCGCCAGTGACTCAGGGAAGGGTATTTGCCATCGATAAAGAGTCCGCTGATGCTTCATCAAAGATGATTCAGGGTAAGATTTACCTTAATGATACATATGTCCTTGCTTTATTTGATCCAGGCTCTACGCACTCTTTTATTTCCCCTATGGCTATTAGGAGATTAAATATTGAGCCTGAGCAGTTAGGAGGATTGCTACAAATAATTACTCCATTTAGGGAATCCCAAATGACGGACATAGTGTATCGAAATTGTAAGCTACGGGTAGGAGAAAGAAAGTCAATAGCTGACCTAATCTTATTAAATATGTCTGGATTTGATGTTATATTAGGAATGGATTGGTTAGCTAAAAATCATGTGATGATAGATTGTCATGCTAAGAGTGTGATTTTCTCCTCTCCCGTTAGCTATGTTGTAAATTTTGCAAATATGTAATGCAAAAGCATAATTACTTGTTTGGTTTAATTGAGATTTAATTGATAGAACATATTTGTGATGTGAAGGGTTTATAGCACACGTGGTGGACGTAGATCAGATACGCCCCACACTTCACGAAATTCCAGTGGTTAAGGAATTTTCTGATGTATTTCCGGATGATCTTCCAGGACTTCCTCCGGATAGAGAAGTGGAGTTCACTATCGATTTGGTGCTGGGGACGGAGCCCATTTCGAGATCTCCCTATCGGATGGCATTGATAGAATTGGAAGAACTGAAGAAGCAGCTTCAGGAGTTACTAGACAAGGGATTCATACGACCCAGCGTATCCCCTTGGGGTGCTCCTGTGCTATTTGTTCGGAAGAAAGACGGTAGTATGAGGTTGTGCATCGACTACCGGTGGTTGAATAAAGTGACCATCAAGAACAAGTATCCTCTTCCCAGGATAGACGACCTCTTGGATCAGCTCAAGGGTGCACAAGTCTTTTCCAAGATAGACTTAAGGTCGGGATATCATCAATTGAAGATCAAAGATGAAGATATCCCTAAGACTGCATTCAGAACACGGTATGGTCACTACGAGTTCTTGGTGATGCCGTTTGGACTGACCAATGCACCTGCAGCTTTCATGAACTTGATGAATGACGTGTTTAAGCAATACCTAGACCAGTTTGTCATTGTCTTCATCGATGACATCTTGGTGTACTCGAGGTCATGGGAAGAACATGAGCAGCATTTGAGGATTGTTTTGGAAACCCTTAGAGAAAGAGGATTGTATGCCAAGCTAAATAAGTGTGAATTCTGGTTAAACCAAATCTCCTTTTTAGGTCATGTGATCAGTAAAGATGGAGTCTCAGTTGATCCATCAAAGATTGAAGCGGTGGTCCAATGGGGAAGACCGAAGACGGTAACGGAGATTAGGAGTTTCTTGGGTTTAGCTGGCTACTATAGAAGATTTGTAGAGGGTTTCTCAAAGCTAGCTGCTCCATTGACGAGACTGACTCGCAAAGAGGTGAGATATGAATGGAATGAAGCTTGTGAGCAAAGTTTCCAAGAGTTGAAGCGTAGGTTAACGACTGCACCTGTCCTCACCATTCCTAGTGGTTCAGGAGGATTTATAGTATATAGTGATGCCTCAGGGCAAGGTTTGGGATGTGTGTTAATGCAGCATGGTAAGGTAGTAGCCTATGGTTCTCGACAATTGAAGGACCATGAGAAGAACTACCCGACTCATGATTTGGAGTTAGCTGCAGTAGTGTTTGCCCTGAAGATATGGAGGCATTACTTGTATGGTGAGAGATTTCAGATTTTTACATATCACAAAAGTCTGAAATATTTGTTCTCCCAGAAGGAGTTGAACATAAGGCAAAGAAGGTGGCTAGAGCTTCTGAAGGATTATGATTGTGAGATCATGTACCACCCGGGGAAAGCAAATGTGGTGGCGGATGCTCTGAGCCGGAAGCATATTAGCATGGTGTCTTATATGATGATAAAAGAGCATGAACTAATTGAGCAATTCACAAGCCTCAACCTTAATGTTATGCCTAATGAGCAATTTGGAATGATGGCTAGTTTAAGAGTTGAGCCAGAGTTGATGGATAGAATCCGGGTTGCTCAAAGAGAGGATACTCAGTGTATTGAGGCTATGGATGAGATTCAATCGGGTATGACCTCAGAATTCCATATGGGTAAGGATGAGATGTTGAGGTTTAATAACCGTATATGTGTTCCTAAGGATAATGAATTGAGGAAGTTGATCCTAACAGAAGCACATTCCACTAGGTACACATTACACACGGGAAGCACGAAGATGTATCACAATCTTCGCAAGGTGTATTGGTGGACTGGCATGAAGAGAGACATAGCTGAGTTTGTAACAAAATGTCTGACGTGCCAGCAAGTTAAAGTAGAGCACCAGAGACCGGCAGGATTGTTACATCCTCTACCTATACCTATGTGAAATGGGAACACATTACATGGATTTCATTATGGGATTGCCCAAGACCAAAAGGAAACCATGAGACGTGTTTGGGTGATCGTGGATCGGTTAACGAAGTCAGTTCACTTCCTACCTATGAAGTCTACAGATACACTTAGCGCTTTGGCAGACTTAACGTGAGAGAAGTCGTCAGACTACATGGTGTTCCAGTGAGCATCACATCGGATAGAGATTCTAGGTTTACTCTCACTTTTGGAACATTTTCAGGAAGCCATGGGATCTCAGCTAATTTAGCACACTTTTCATCCGCAGACTGAAAGGAACCATGACGGTTTTGGTGCTCGTGGATCGGTTAACAAAGTCAGTTCACATCCTACCTATGAAGTCTACAGATACACTTAAGCGCTTTGGCAGACTTACGTGAGAAAGTCGTCAGACTACATGTGTTCCAGTGAGCATCACATCGGATAGATTCTAGTTTACTTCTCACTTTTGGGAACATTTTCAGGAAGCCATGGGATCTCAGCTGAATTTTAGCACACTTTTCATCCGCAGACTGATGGGCATCCGAGCGCACTATTCAGACGCTCGAGGATATGTTGAGAGCATGTGCTTTGGATTTTAAAGGCTCATGGGACGACCATCTGCCATTGCTGAGTTTGCTTATAATAATAGCTATCATGCAAGCATCGGGATGGCACCATATGAGGCCTTGTATGGAAGACGGTGTCGATCACCGATTGGTGGGAAGAAGTGGCGAGCGCAAGTTATTGGCTCAGATTTAGTCGAGCAAGCCTCTGAGAATGTTAAACTGATTTGTCAAAGACTTAAGACAGCTCAGAGTCCGACAAAAGAGCTATGCAGATGTTCGACGGAGGCCACTTGAGTTTTTGGTTGGAGACTATTTGTTTTTTGAAAGTCTCTCCATCCAAAGGATTATGAGACTTGGCCGACGAGGGTAAAGTTTAAGTCCTCGTTATAACGGACCATTTGAGATCCTAGAACGTGTTGGAGATGTGGCCTATAGGTTGGCACTACCTCCGGAGTTATCGGTGTACATAATGTCTTTCATGTATCGAGCTTCGAAGTATAATCCGGATCCATCCATGCCATTGAATATGAACCCTTGGAGATTCAAGAAGACATGAGTTATGTGGAGAAACCGATTCGGATTTTGGATAGGAAAGATAAGGTGTTAAGATCAAAGACGATCCCATTGGTTAAAGTTCTTTGGCAACACCATACGACAGAAGAAGCTACGTGGGAACTAGAGAACTTGATGAGAGAGAGATACCCAGAATTGTTTTAGAAACATAACCTTACTTGAATTTGGAGGACCAAATTCTCTAAGGTGGGGAGAATGTGAAATCCCAAAATTCTGTAAATTTTCCATGCTTGTATAGTTTTTCAACTTGAATTAATGGAATAAATATGAATTTCTTGTTGGATTATGCCCTTAGAACCATTCATTAGATGATTGACTTTGGCATTTTTATGTATCATGACATTTTTATTTATAGTTCATTATTATATTTGTCTTATAACTGCGTAATATAATTCTTATATGATAATGTCCTTAGAATAGTAATAACACACTATCTTAAAATATCCTAGTCAAGTATTATTATTGTAACAAGGATAACAATGATACTATAAGACTAGTATGTGGTTGACTGATGACCATTGTCATGGATATAGGATAATCAAGTCATCACATAGGTACATGTTAGGAACTATGTATTGGATCGACCCTCGTGAGAACGCTACATGGATTGTATATGAGTGTCATAAACTATTCTCATAGTGATGATGGGTGTATGTATCCTTTGACTTGAGATCATCAGAGATCCCAACATAGAGAATTGCATACTTTAATGCTGCTAGATGTCATTCGTAACAGGATGGACTATAAAGGTATAATTGGTATGCCTTGATCTATGTAGAGGGATGTTGAGTGATCAAGATAGAATTTATCCCTCTTATATAACAAGAGTGATGTCTTGGGCCCTTTGATAGAGTGAGACTAAGAAATGCATGGCCGTGCTCGAATAAGTCAATATGAGATATTGATTTTATTTGTTTATTAGTCTACTCAGGAATCAAGAAACGCTGATTAGACTATACAAGTGTGATACATTCCATGACTTGTGTCTAATCAAGACATCAAATGATAAAGGGATTAGACTACACGGTAACATCTATCACGAGTAAGGTTATGTCGAGTCATTGACATTCTCGTTACATGGGTAGCAATGATGGTTGCTAGATACCGCTCATGCCTGTGACAATTTTGTCATTGCCATTGTTTTGAGAACCTATGGGGTCACACTTAGAACGAATCAATGAGGAGCTTAATTAATCCTATTCTGAATTGGATTAAGGATATAACTAATCCTATTCTGAATTGGATTAGGGATATAACTAATCCTATTCTAAATAGGATTAGAATTCTGTTTGGTAGTAAATTTTAGGGTAAAATTTACTGCCTATAAAAGGATGTTTTCTGAAACATAGCCGCATAACAATAAGAAAAACAGAAAAGTATTCTTTTAATCGAAGCTAGCAGTTCGGTTATAAAGAATCAAAAACACTCCTTAAGGCTTCTGATCGTGAGACGTTCAAGAGTCGTGAGATCCGTTCGTGTGAATACCATAGAGGCAGGAACGAAAGGTTGTTGCTTGTGACTCGATCAACGACAGAGACCAAAGAAAAATTTAGGTAAAATCTCGAAACCCTAATCAGGCAACCCTCCGAATCGATCCTGGTGGAGGCCGAATGATTTAAATTCCGCTGCATGTTTGTTTCGGTCTCCTTCACTGGTATCCGAGCCAGATTCGGAGTCCCTGATTTGTTTTGATAAAAGCATGATCTCTGGTTACTTTCTGTTTATGATTACATGCAATCGTTTTAATGAGATTAATACGGATTAGAATGTATATGATATATTCAGAGGCTACAAATCGAATTGTTGAAATTATATATATATGATATATATCAATTTCGATTCAACTTATATGTGAGATATAATCTGTGATGCGAATTATTAATGGCGTTTCTGTTCTGCATAAACGTTATGGATAATCTGTGATGCGAATTATTAATGGCGGTTTCTGTTCTGCATAAACGTTATGGAAGAAACAGAATAATGTCGAAAGTGTATAAAGATTGAAACACTTTTAGATAAGAGTTCTAATGCGACTAAAATTATAGTCAGGATGAGATACTGGCTGGAACATCCTGATAAGATTAGGACACTTCCGGATAAGGGGCGTTGGCAATGTCAATACTGTTGACTTTTTTTTTTTTCGGGACCGCCGCCCCTGGGAACCCCGCAGTCGGGTCATAATTCTTTTCAAATATGCCTCGTTAATAAAACTAAAATTTGAAATTGCATTACACTTGTTTGTATAACACGGTGGTTGTTGTTTGAGCATGGTGCATTTATAGCCCTAGCCCAATATGATTGTATTTTGGTGGTTGTAAATTTTAATAAATACGACCTGCGTGTCGTGCCTTGTTCTTGAAATTCTTGTTGTACATTCTTTTCTCATCTTACTCCCCTCGAATGTAACTCGAGGTTTCTCTTAAACTATGTAATTGGAGCTGACAACCATGCAAAGGATGACCAAAGAGGCACTTGGAGAAGATGCTATTACCTTTAGGTTAACCCTTAGGGTTTCTCATTGGCTTGGGAAATCCATTTAGTTTGGGCTATAACTATGTCACGTTTATTTTATTGCTTAATTGCATGAGATGCATGGTTTATTTTGTACGTTTATGATATGAAAATCATATGATAATTTTAAAAAAGTAAAATTGGTGAGATCTTATTCAATAAATTAAGAAAATTCCTCAAATTAAATTAAGTCAATAATAGATGCCTACCAATGAATAGCACTCGTCAAGGCTAGAATCGATTTTGTTATGTTTGCCAAAGCAAAATATCATATCTATCTTAGTAAGACGCGATGGGATAATAGTGATATCCAAAGGCTATAAATTGGGTTGACTTAACTAGATTTCCTCAATAGGATTGGGAATTTAGAGGCATAAAGTTGGGCTTCCATTCATGAGATGAATTAGAACAAGTGTTGTTCACCCAACTATCCAAGAGTTACATGAGATGTAATTGGTTAGTGTTGCCTACCTAAATAGCCAAATCTTGGGCGATTAGCCAAAGCTAACTCTAGATAAGGTGAAATATGGATCTTGGCCCACTAGAGAAATTATGTGATAATTTTTCCGAATTAATAGTGAGGGTTGTTGATTCGATAAAAATAGTGGGAGCATCATTTAATAAATAAATATTTAATTAAATGAATGCATTCATGATACTTATATTTTGCATATTTTTGTTGTAGATTACCATGGCATCAAACACAAATAACACACTTTCACTGCGATCTGTCCTTGAGAAGGACAAGTTGAATGGGACAAACTTCCTGGATTGGTACAGGAACCTGAGGATAGTCCTCAAGCAAGAAAAGAAGTTGTATGTCCTTGAGATTCCCTTACCTGAGGAACCACCCTCTAATGCTCTAAGGGCAGAAAGAGATGCTTATAAGAAGCATCAAGATGATGCATTGGATGTTAGTTGCCTTATGCTTGCCTCCATGAATCCTGAGCTTCAAAAGCAACATGAGGAAATGGATGCGTTCGATATGATCGAGCATCTCAAGCAACTCTATCAAGAGGAAGCTAGGCAAGAAAGGTACAATGTCTCTAAGGCATTGTTTCAGTGTAGGATGGCAGAGGGGACTCCCGTTGGTACTCATGTGCTCAAGATGATTGGGTACATTGAAAACCTTGAAAGATTGGGATTTCCTTTGGGCCAAGAGTTGGCCACTGATGTGATTATGCAATCGTTGCCAGACAGTTACAGTCAATTTGTTGTTAATTACAACATGAATGAAATTGACAAGACTCTGCCACAGTTACTTAGCATGTTGAAAACAGCTGAATCCAACATGAAAAAGGCCAAGCCCAAAGATGTCTTAATAGTTAAGAAAGCTAAGGGCAGGGCTAATGCAAAGGGCAAAAAAAAAAAAGGTAATAAAGCCAATAGCAAGTTCAAGCCCAATGATACTGCACTGAAGCCTAAAGGTGGGGTTGCCAAAGAAGGGAAATGCTTCCATTGCGGTGAGACCGGACATTGGAAGAGGAACTGCAACAAATACCTGGAAGAGCTAAAGAAGAAGAAAGGAAGTGAGACTACCACTTCAGGTATTTATGTTATAGAAGTTAATCTATCTACTTCTTCATCATGGGTATTAGATACTGGATGTGGTTCTCACATTTGTGTAAATGTGCAGGAACTCAAAAGGAGTAGATCGTTGACTAAGGGCGAGGTCGACCTACGAGTGGGAAATGGAGCAAGGGTTGCTGCATTAGCTGTAGGAACTTATATTTTGACATTGCCCACAGGGCTTGTTTTAGAATTAGATGATTGTTATTATGTGCCTTCCATCAATAAAAACATTATTTCTATTTCTTGTTTGGACAAGAAGGGTTTTTCATTTATAATAAAGGACAACTGTTGCTCCATTTATTTAAATGATATCTTTTATGGTAGTGCACAACTAATTAATGGTCTTTACATTCTAAATCTTGATATGCCTATTTATAACATAAATGCTAAAAGGATTAAATCTAATGATCAAAATCCAACATATCTCTGGCATTGTCGCTTGGGACACATAAATGAGAATCGCATTTCCAAACTCCATAAAGATGGAATTTTGGACTCATTTGATTTTGAATCGTATGAGACATGTGAATCTTGTTTGATGGGTAAGATGACTAAAGCCCCTTTCAAAGGACATAGTGAAAGGGCAAGTGATTTATTGGGCTTAGTACATACAGATGTATGTGGACCTTTAAACACACAGGCTAGAGGTGGGTTTATGTACTTTATTACATTTACTGATGATTTCAGTAGATATGGCTATGTGTATCTTATGAGACACAAGTCAGAATCTTTTGAAAAGTTCAAAGAATTCAAGAATGAAGTACAAAACCAACTTGGCAAGAGCATTAAGGCACTTCGATCAGATCGAGGTGGTGAATACTTAAGCCAAGAATTGCTTGACTATCTTAAAGAGTGTGGGATTGTCTCACAACTCACTCCTCCAGGTACACCACAATGGAATGGTGTATCTGAAAGGAGAAATCGAACTTTATTAGATATGGTTCAATCAATGATGAGTCATACAGATCTTCCAGAATCCTTTTGGGGACATGCATTAGAAACAGCTGCTTTTACACTGAACCGTGTTCCATCTAAATCGGTTCCAAAGACACCATATGAGATATGGACTGGTAAACGTCCCAGTATGTCTTTTATGAAGATTTGGGGTTGTGAGGCTTATGTAAGACGTCAAGTCTCTAACAAACTTGCACCTAAATCTGATAAGTGCTATTTTGTGGGATATCCTAAACTAACTAAAAGATATTATTTTTACAATCCCACTGAGCGCAAAGTGTTTGTAGCTCGAACAGGTGTCTTTCTAGAAAGAGAATTCATTTCTAGAAGAACTAATGGGAGAAAAGTAGAACTTGAAGAAATTCAAGAGCTACAAGATAGCGCACCCGATGTTGAGATGGAGCCTGAGCAAGCACCACAAGTTGTTGTGGAACCAGAACCACAAGCTATTGTGGAGCAACCGCCTGCTCAAGAGACACAAGCCTTGCGTAGATCAGTTAGAACACATCGTGAGCCACAGAAATATGGATTTCTAATGACTCAGAACGGTGATGTTTTGCTCATGGACCAAGATGAGCCTACTACCTATCAAGAGGCTATAACAGGGCCAGACTCTGAGAAATGGCTTGAAGCCATGAGATCTGAGATGGAATCCATGTATGCCAACCAAGTTTGGACCTTGGTTGACTTACCCGAAAGGGTAAAACCTATAGGGTGTAAATGGGTTTTTAAGAAGAAAACCGACATGGAAGGAAATGTTCATACCTATAAAGGGCGATTGGTTGCTAAAGGTTTTAAACAAATTCATGGTATTGACTATGATGAAACTTTTTCACCAGTCGCGATGATCAAATCCATTAGGATCTTGCTTGCGATAGCTGCATACCATGATTATGAAATCTGGCAAATGGATGTCAAGACCGCTTTTCTTAATGGAAAGCTACTCGAGGATGTGTACATGACACAACCTGAGGGTTTTGTTGATCCAAAAAATGCTGGAAAGGTTTGTAAGCTGTAACGTTCTATTTATGGACTAAAGCAAGCTTCTAGAAGTTGGAATCTTCGTTTTGATGATGCAATCAAAGAGTTTGGTTTCATCAAGAACGAAGATGAACCTGGTGTCTACAAGAAGGTCAGTGGGAGCACTATTGTCTTCCTGGTGTTGTATGTAGATGACATACTACTCATTGGGAATGACATCCCTACCCTTCAGTCTGTAAAGACTTGGTTAGGGAATTGCTTTTCAATGAAGGACTTGGGCGAAGCTACCTATGTACTGGGTATAAGGATCTATAGAGATAGATCAAGGAAATTAATTGGCCTAAGTCAAAGTGCATACATAGATAAAGTGCTAAAGAGGTTTAGCATGCAGGATTCCAAGAAAGGATTCTTGCCTATGACACATGGCATTACTCTCTCAAAAGAACAGTGACCTACAACACAAGAAGAGAGAGAACGTATGAGTAAAGTTCCATATGCATCTGCTATTGGATCCATTATGTATGCCATGTTATGCACACGTCCCGATGTCTCGTATGCCTTGAGCATGACGAGTAGATATCAAGTTGATCCTGGTGAACGTCACTGGATCACTGTCAAGAATATTCTTAAGTACTTGAGAAAGACTAAGGATACATTCTTGATATATGGAGGTGAGGAAGAGCTCATTGTAACAGGTTACACTGATGCTAGCTTCCAAACTGATAAAGATGACTATAGATCGCAGTCTGGTTATGTGTTTTGCCTTAATGGTGGTGCTGTGAGCTGGAAGAGTTCAAAGCAGGCGACAGTGGCCGATTCTACAACAGAGGCTGAGTATATAGCTGCCTCTGAAGCTGCTAAGGAGGCTGTTTGGATCAGGAAGTTCATAACTGAGCTTGAAGTTGTTCCTAGCATTGTAGATCCGATTGAGCTCTATTGTGACAACAATGGAGCCATCGCACAAGCTAAGGAACCTAGATCTCACCAACGATCCAAACATATACTACGGCGCTTCCATCTCATTCGAGATATCATCGAGAGAGGAGATGTGAGGATATGCAAAGTACCAACTGACGATAACATCGCCGACCCACTGACGAAGCCTTTGACGCAGCAGAGACATGATCGTCACACTAGGTCACTAGGTATTAGATACATGAGTGAATGGTCTTAGTGCAAGTGGGAGATTGTTGGATTATGCCCTTAGAACCATTCATTAGATGATTGACTTTGGCATTTTTATGTATCATGACATTTTTATTTATAGTTCATTATTATATTTGTCTTATAACTGCGTAATATAATCTTATATGATAATGTCCTTAGAATAGTAATAACACACTATTCTTAAAATATCCCTAGTCAAGTATTATTGTGAACAAGGATAACAATGATACGATAAGACTAGTATGTGGTTGACTGATGACCATTGTCATGGATATAGGATATCAAGTCATCACATAGGTACATGTTAGAGAACTATGTACTGGATCGACCCTCCATGAGAACGCTACATGGATTGTTATATGAGTGTCATAAGCGATTCTCATAGTGATGATGGTGTATGTGATCCTTTGACTTGAGATCATCAGAGATCCCAACATAGAGAATTGCATACTTTAATGCTGCTAGATGTCATTCGTAACAGGATGGACTATAAAGGTAGTAATTGGGTATGCCTTGATCTATGTAGAGGGATGTTGAGTGATCAAGATAGAATTTATCCCTCTTATATAACAAGAGTGATGTCTTGGGCCCTTTGATAGAGTGAGACTAAGAAATGCATGGTCGTGCTCGAATAAGTCAATATGAGATATTGATTTTATTTGTTTAATTAGTCTACTCAAGAATCAAGAAACGCTGATTAGACTATACAAGTGTGATACATTCCATGACTTGTGTCTAATCAAGACATCAAATGATAAAGGGATTAGACTACACGGTAACATCTATCACGAGTAAGGTTATGTCGAGTCATTGACATTCTCGTTACATGGGTAGCAATGATGTGTTGCTAGATACCGCTCATTGCCTGTGACAATTTTGTCATTGCCATTGTTTTGAGAACCTATTGGGTCGCACACTTAGAACGGATCAATGAGGAGCTTAATTAATCCTATTCTGAATTGGATTAAGGATATAACTAATCCTATTCTGAATTGGATTAGGGATATAACTAATCCTATTCTAAATAGGATTAGAATTCTGTTTGGTAGTAAATTTTAGGGTAAAATTTACTGCCTATAAAAGGATGTTTTCTGAAACATAGCCGCATAACAATAAGAAAAACAGAAAAGTATTCTTTTAATCGAAGCTAGCAGTTCGGTTATAAAGAATCAAAAACACTCCTTAAGGCTTCTGATCGTGAGACGTTCAAGAGTCGTGAGATCCGTTCGTGTGAATACCATAGAGGCAGGAACGAAAGGTTGTTGCTTGTGACTCGATCAACGACAGAGACCAAAGAAAAATTTAGGTAAAATCTCGAAACCCTAATCAGGCAACCCTCCGAATCGATCCTGGTGGAGGCCGAATGATTTAAATTCCGCTGCATGTTTGTTTCGGTCTCCTTCACTTCTGATATATATATATGATGCATGGGACATAAAGGGAATTAAGGCAATTGATGGTCAAACAATCAAAGGTCAAAGAGTCAAAGGAGGTGGTCAATGGCTGAGATGATGAACATGCATTAATGGGCATTTAATGGAATTGCATGACTCATCATCATCTCTACCAGCCAAGGTTGGCAGCCCCATTTCCCCATCACTCTCGTTGCTTCCATATTTTCCTCTAAGTGTCCAAGCTTCTCACCTTGACAAACCACCATTTCAGGTCATCGATTTGTTAAGCTTCTCTAACGAAAAACGATCCTTGTCAATAGCTTAACCTATGCCTTTAATATGAGAGAGTGAATCCAAGTGGTTAAGTAGATCTCAAAATCCAAAGATTTGGTAAATTTCAAAGGTAAGCAAGTTAGAAGGTTTTAGTTGATTTTATTGAGGGTTTGGTATTGTATGGAGTTGGTAGAATAGGTTTATTGAAGTTTAAATTGTCATGATGATTTCAGCTTGAAGAAGTGGAAAAGGACAAGTGTAGATTGGCTACCAAGCTTGTGGATTTATCTCAATTGAGGTAAGGAATTTATGTAACGGACGTAGGGTGACTATGTCCGCATGTTTTAGTATGTTTTGATGTGATTTGGAAAGAAGTACAGTTGTTTTAATTTCAGGAAAAAGGGTACCATTTGGGTCTTACTCCTAGTACCAATTAGGTTAGGAGCAGCCGACTGCCTAGAGACATCAAAAACGCCGTTTTTCGGAAATCGATGCAAACCAGTCGACTGCCATGGGAGCCAGTCGATTGCCATTTTCCAGAAATCATTCTGTTTCAAACCAGTCGACTGCCAGGGGGAGTCAGTCGACTGCTATTTGTCCAGAAGAATTTTGTTTCAAAACCAGCCGACTGCCCAGGGGGCCAGTCGACTGCCTTTTCTCGAGAAACATTCTGTTTCAAAACCAGTCGACTGCTATTTGGGACCAATCGACTGCCCTATTTGTATTTTGAAAAATATAATAATTGAATTTCAAAAAGGGAAAGAAATTCAATAAGGCAAAACATGGGGTAGCAGTCGACTGCCATATATGACCAGTCGACTGCCTATTTGAAAGAAAGGTTTTAAGAACCTGTTTTAAGAAGGATATTCATACTTGTTTAAAACCTATATGAACAAGGTTTTGGAGACTATAAATCTCTCAAAAGAGCATGCACATTATTTGTTACTTGTATTTGACTGAGGAGCTCTAGTCCAGCCCTCAGACCCGCAGTACGGCACCTGACTAGTGAAACTGTGGGATATAGACAATGGCCATGAGTCTCTTATTTGATTCGGCTTTGGGGAGGATCCCTGACCCATACGTGGGTACGCCATTTATTTGATATCTCTCAGGATTATCCCTTACGGGATATATTTGCGGTATCCTCTTGAGATTTTTATATTGGATTATCCCTTACGGGATATATTTGTTGTATCCATTATCTCTCTGGATTATCCCTTACGGGATATAATTGCTGTATCCATGATGAGAATTACTTGGTGCATGAATCTGTTGGATATAAATTGTCTCCCATCTATTTGAAAATATTTGTATTTGCCTACTTGATTTCACGTGATTTGAGATCCGTGGAAATATTTGAAAGCATGATTTACTTGTATTTGATATTTGCGAAAGAAATATAAGCACTATGCTTTATAATGATTTTACATGACATTATAGAGCCAAGCAGGAAAACTGCATATAGTGATATAGTACGCTCTTTTACATAAGTTTCTTACTGAGCGTAAACTCACTCTTTTACAATTATTTTTCATACAGATTACTTGAAGTAATTCCGCTCCGGATAGAGGAGCATCTTTTGGGATTTTTGAGATACCTTCGAGGCACGCTTCCTATTTATCCTTTGAAGGTATATTTAGTCGGCCGTTACTTAGGCTAATGTACAGTACAATACTACAGTTTTGTATATTTTGGGGATTAGGGTGTATGAATATTTGAGATCCTGATGTATATGCCACATGTTTATAAATGCAAATTTTTATGCATGTGAAAATGAATATTATACTCTGATAGAAATTCTTAAAGCATAAGAGTAAGGGAGATTGACATCGGATAAACTAGTCGATTTATTTGTTATTTGAGTTAAAAGTTAGTTGTTATTTGGTTAGTGACGAGGACGTCACAATTTATATATATATATAATTACATAAATGTTACAATACAATATATATACTTATATACTTTAATATAAAATAACATTTACATTTTCTTTATATATGTATGTATGTATATATTTATATATACATAAAATATTATGTATATATATATTATTTAAATTCATGAAATAGTATATATTTCCATATATATACCAACGTATATTAAAATATACTATATAGTATTTTAAATACATACGTATTTGTATAAAATACATTTATAAAATTTGTAATTATATAAACATATTTTATTTTCATTTTTCGTTTTTCTTATCTAATTTGGATTTTTAATTTATCCAATTTAATTCTTTTCCTCTCTCTATTATTTTTATCTTCACTTCCAATTTAATTTCCTTTATACGAATTTCCCAATTCTTTCACTTCCTCACTTCTCGGGATTTTCACCCATATCCCGTTCTCGCAAAATTTTATTTATTTCCTCTATTTAATTTCTCCAATATTTATTTTCAATATTTCTAATTTCCAATAAAGGGAAAAATTTACGGTTATCACAGTAATAAACCTTAGTATAATCCATACATGATATTTTACAATGACTCAAGCATGTATGATCGTGTCTTACGATATGAGCCTAGTATGTACTTATTTAAACTACTTACTGAGCCGTGGATTCCTAGAGCTCCTTAATTTAACATCTGTAGATCATACGAGTTGATAGCCGGCTCAGGCTTCATGTAGGCTCTCGGGAAACCGTACCTAGTAGTGGTACTCTTTTGCGTTCTCCGGAGCTAGCATTTTGTATTTTGAGGTATACTGCTAGTATATCATTTTGATAACCATGTGTACGTTAATTTCACAGTACTAGGAAAGTATATGGGATGTAACTTTGGATCACACTAGATGATTATGCGAGTTTAGGTGGTTATCGAGTTCGATCCGGGTCTTAATGTATGTTTTAAATTATATATAAATATAAAGTGATAGATGTGAACTTAGTAATGGTTAAACTCTTGAGATCTTGAAATACTCGATTGTATGAACTGTGGAGAAACACCAGCTGGTTGTGTTATGTGATTTAAAATGTGTTTTAGTGCAAGAAATTATACCTGGGGAAATTGATAAAATACAAAGGGGAGGTTTTCGACCTGTTTCTTTTGGGAATAGTAAAATAAGGCGAAAATCAATAAGAAAAATCTCTTTGAGAAACGTGATATAGCTCGAGAAATAAAATGAGTAAGATAGGATTTGATTTAGATACTACACTAACACCGAATACAAACCGTAAGTAGAAAAAGAAAAATTTGGTTCGAAATTTTCATAAGAAATCAAGTAAGTGTTGAGCGGGCCTCATTGGCCGTCGGGTCGTGACAGATTAAATGGTATTAGAGCCTGGTTTGTCTAGTACGTGTTAGTGTAGTTTAGACCGTCTGTAATGTTACATCCCATGTACTGTGAGATTTATGTTTGAAAATTTCTCATTTATTGACTTATACTGAGATTGATCTACTCTTGGTATATTTCGTTTTTAATTCGAATTCGAATGAGGAGGATTGGACGTAAAGGTGGGCCCGAAAGGCCACCTCGGAGGTCGACGATGCAACCATCGACTCCATCACCCTTATAAGCTGAACATGTAATAGGCTACATATAAAGTTAGAACCTTTAAGTCACCTGTTGCATACTAGCACTCCATTCAACGAAGTCTTAAATGAAAGAGAGTGCTTATCATCAGTGTAGAGTGAAGGTCAGAGATAAATACCTAATAGTAGATCCGATATTGTTGCACTTTTACGACATTGGTTTCAATTTGGGTATAGACTGGATTGTTACCCATAGTACTGTAATGCCTGAATGTTAAATGCTCAGTAAGTCCAGAAAACTGTTCTAAATGCATGTGTTTTGCATCGAAATTAAATGATAACAAGGTAAAGAGGATTGCTAAATTGTGAATGATTTGAAGTCTCAATAAGTAAACACAATAGCCTATAAGGTGTTATAATGTACAATGAGATTAGAAAAGGCACAATAGCCTATATGAATTTTGGGAGATTAGGCATTCTTAGTGAGCCTCCATAAAATATTATTCAACCAAGTTTACTGGATTTGACCAGTAAGAGTTTGAATTTGTCCACCATGTGAGATAGGAAGTGGATTTTTGGAGATGTTTTCAAGAGGAGTGTTAACGAACAGTATAGGCATTGTGATTGATATGAATGGGCGGAATGATTGATTGTCAAGATTTGACTTTGATAGAAAGGCATAGCAGTATGGTAACAATATGTATAGAAATGTTCATTTTGCATAGAAAATTGATGATTGATTGGAATATGTGATTGAATTTCTGAATGACTAATGTAAGTAATATGTGGAATTATTATTGAGATAGTTATTAAATGATCAAGAATGGTTGATAGAGATATGTTCTGTTTTGAAGTTAATAAAATAATTATACAGGACATGATTAATATGGAATTGTGAGAACTTATGTCTACTATGAGAATTTTGATGGAAAAAAATTACGTTAAGGTCAGGATAAGAGACTATGGGAATTGTGGAATGAAGCTTGGATACATAGGGATTGTGTTGAGATATAAATTTGTGTTATGATAGTGCCCCCTAAGAATAGTATTTATATGTGATCAAGCATTGAAATAAATAAGGGACACGTATGAGAGTTACATAGAATGATTCACATGAAATGATTTACATGAAATGTTTTAAATTGCATAAAATATAGATTTATTCCAAATGCATATGATGTTTTAATTGTTTTAATTTGCATAAAGTCTTACTATGTTTTTTTTTAAATTGCATAAATGATATTTTATTTATTTTTACATGAACGATTTATTATTTATTTATGTACCAACAAGTTACTGGTATATGTAAAGTTTTCAATGAGTTTTAATGAGCTTTATTGTTACCAAATTTAATAATTATCCTTTAATATGATTTATAAAAATGTTTTGAGACAATTACTCCTTAGTGATCATGCATACTGAGTGTATATGACTGCGAGACCCTGATCAAGTCCGCAGATTTATGACTGTGGGAATATGGTCAAACCCACAGGTTTTCACAGTGAGCACCTAACCCGTGCAAACTGTGACTGTCGACGATAGCCACTCGTTACTAATTTTCCCTCTGGGAATACTGTATCATGCATGATTCTATTGGATGTGACTATCTCCACTGAACTGAATGTGAAATGATTTGGATATTAAAATGATTTAAATACTGATTTGTTGATTTGACAAAAAAAAGTTTGTCTAACTTCCTTATGGATTTAAGAGATGTTCAAGATCTCGTATATGTTGAGAAGTGTATGGCCTTCAGAAAACAATGTGATTTAAAAAATATGTGAATTGGAGACTACATGAATTTCAAATTATTTTACTATTAAAATTTGCCTCTTTGAATTACATGGACCTTGAAAGTCTAATGAAGTGAACCTTATGATTTTGAACTATGTGGATTCAAGAGCCACAAGACTCTTCATATTCTCATTAGTAAAGTTGAAACAAATACGACATGTTATAGAAAAGGGATCTTTGAATGGAAAACTGGAGATCATTAGAGCATGTCGTGTAAGAGAATAAATTGATGTGAAAGTTAAGATTGTATGAGATAAGAACCTCGAGACCATCTTATTATGATATTAATATTAGCCCACTCTAATAGCTTCTGAAGTAGAAGAGGATGAGGAATTCACCTTGGTGGTGTGATTATGATGATGAGAGTAAGAATTATGCTTGTGATGTCTTATACACTGAGAGTACATTTACTTATGTAATTGTATACATATACATCTGTGTATTACAAAGGTAAGAGTTAAGATTACACTATTATATGGATTGTTGAGGAAGTGAAAGACTTATGTGGGGATGAATTGGAATTGATACGTATGATTTTATAATGTTATGCAATGGTTGGTGCAAATGAATTGTCCTTAAGAAAGTAGAAATCTGATAATAAGCAAACATAATCAATGATTGTGGAATGTGATGTGTCTGTGGTGAATTACTTCCTTGGGGAAAAGTGAATTATGAACAATTGAGTAAATTAAGTAGGAAAACTCAGAGTGTGACCTTGTGAAAATAGGCTACATCAATCAGTTACTCTATGACATTACGATAATGATGTCTTGAAAACAGTATTTATGATACGCATGAAGAGTGTCATGTGTTCACAAGTATAAGGATCATTGTAGGGAAATTTTTATGCCTTGAGGTAGTGTTGAGAAAATATTGAATTACGACATTTTGTGAATCTTACTATGTAGGATGCTTATGTAAAAGTATATGTTTATAAAAATTGTGTATTCTCATTGACTAATGAGCGCATATAAGCTTGTGTAGTGTATAAGAAACGTGGATACAAGACATAAAATTTTGACCTTTTTGATATAACATGTGACGAATGTATTTAGCATAGTGTGGAAATCATGTTGAGGTGTTTGAAATAGATGATTATAGTGGTGATAGGCATCCTGGTTAGTTCTATACTTATGAATCGATTGAGATTGTTTACTAAGTTATAATGAAAAGATATGCATTCCAGATAGTGAAGTCATAAAGAGACAAATAATGAAAGAGGCACATGATTTCCAGGTACACGATGCACCCGGGAATATGAAGATGCCCTAGAATTTATGCGAAGTATATCATTGGGTTGGTACAAAGATAGATATAGTGACTTTTGTGCCCAGATGCTTAGCGTACTAAAAAGTTAAGATCGAGCACTAGAAACCAATAGGGTAGCTCAATCCTTTACATGTGCCAACTTGGAAATAGGAGCATGTAATTATGGGCTTCACCATAGGGCACCCTAAGACCATAGGAGTCACGATAAAATTCCGGTTATTATTGAGGGATTGACCAAGTCCTCACACTTCCTAGCTATAAAGGCTATTAATTTAGTAAGTGCCTTAACATAAAAGTATGTTAGAGAAAGTTTCTGAGAAGATAAAGTCCATATATGATTGGTTAGAGATAGAAGAGTTATGTCAAGAACCAGAAAAGACACTTAGACTTTCAAGTTGGAGAATGAGTTTCCCTGAAGATTTCTCCGTCTAAAGGCATAATAAGGGTTGGGAAGAAAATAAAGTCGAGCTCTCGGTATACTGGTCCGTTCCAAATATTAGACAGGACTAGTGACGTAGCGTACCGACTAGCATTACCACCAGAGCCATCGAGTGTGCATAATTTATTCCATATGTCGATGCTAAGGAAGTACCATTCGAACCCATCCCACGTCATTGAGTATGAGCCTTTGGAGATTAGGGAGAACTTAAGCTATGTTGAGAGACCTAGTCAAATTTTAGATTTAAAAGGATAAGGTGTTGAGGTTCAAGACTATTTTGTTGGTAGAAGGTGCTCTAACAACATCACTCCTTTGAAGCAATTACATGAGTATTGGAGAGTTTGATGAAAGAGAAGTATCCTCACCTATTTTAGGATAACCTAGAGCAATTTGGAGGACCAAATTGTTTAAGGTGAGGAAGATGTGATAACCCCATTTTTTACCCTCCATGAGTTGATTAAATTATTTTAAGACTTACGAATTGATGTGGGTTATTGGAGAATTATGAAATTAATAATTGAACATGGGAAATTTATAATTTTGAGGATTTAATACGAGAATCATAATGAGATTAAGGTTATGAGAAATTAAGTGAACAAGGTGGTTAATTGAATTTTATGAATTAAAGTTGTAGTTAATTATTGAATGTAAGTTGACAAAAAAATTAATTAATTTATTTATTAGGATTTCTCATGGATATGTTACAGTAAACTAAAGGATTTGTTAGTTTGTTTAAAATATTTTAATGAGATATATGTAATTAAGTTAATTAATTGAATGTTAAAGTGTGGGAATTATGTATTGTAAGGGATTTAAGGATTTGAGTATTTAATAAACAATATGATAAAACAATCTAATAACAATATAGTAAAATAAATATACATATTAAAAATATATATATAATAATAAATGAAATAAATGGTCAAGCTTCTAGCTTGTCCCGATTTGGTGGGATTTACCCATCAAACCCATCAGCTGTAAGACAAACTAGCTCTGTCTTGATTTAACAGCAAAAATATAATAATATAGATATATTATATGAAAAGAAAAGAAGGAAAGTTGAATGTACCCGAGAGTGAATGAGAAAGAAAAATATATAGAGAAAGAAATAGAAGCTAGCAAGCAGTGAAAGGCAAAGTGAAGGAATCGAGAGAGAAAGGAAAAATTTGGAGAAGAGAAACCGAGAAAAACTTGGGAGAAATAGGTGCAGCAACGATAACCGAAGAAAGAACGAAACAAACGGATGGCGAGAAGGAGGCAGAATGGCTTGGAAGAGATGTAAACAGAGGAAGAAATAGAGTTGTTATGTGCAGGAATATTGAAGAGCCGAGCTAGAAAAGGTGGTTGTCTCTGGGCTATAAGCTGAGTTTTTAAACTCAGAACAAAGGCTGATTTTGTGATGAGTGAGTGCTGGAATGAAGGGCTTTCAACTGAGAGGATACAAGGCAGAAACAAGACAACATAAGGGCTGATGTTGGCGTGAGGATAGGTTATTTTAAGCTGGGTTAAATGAGCTAAACGGTAGGGTATAGAGGCTGACTAGGGATACCAATTAATGTTAGAAATAGGCTGGAAATTTAGAAACTTTTAGACAATGATCAGGACATCGAATATAAGGGAAATACATGGGTTTCGGTTGTTGAAATGGAGACACATGAGGGCTGTGTTGAGGCTTAAGAATAGGGGAAGAAATATTAGTTTTTGGACACTAATCCGAAGGCTAAAGCATGGGCATTTGGGAGTTGTTTGGGACGCCTGAAAATGAGTCTACTCAAGTTGGGTTTTGAGGTGTTAAAGGGCATTCTCGAAGGCTGTAAACAGTGGCGTTTTAAAAGGCTCTTAACAAGGTTATTTTGTGTTAAATAGAGCTGAGATGATGCTATAAAATAGTAGGAAATGTGGCTATTTGGAATGATCTTCGGTGCCATACCCAGCACCAAATAGGGGTTGAACATGGCATTCTTGGGTGCTGGAGGTAGAGCTCGAATAAAGCCATGTACAGGGGTTATAAGGCTGGGTTTTATGGGCTGTCAACGTGGATATTGAAGGCTGAAAATTTGTGCACTCGATTTTGAAGGTAATTTTAAGAGTGAGAGTTATGTTTCATTGTAAAAGATTGTATGATTTAATTATACAATTAAATACAGTATGTTTAGATAATGTTACATGTGTATGAGTGCATAAACATCAACAAGATAGAGCTATATATATATATATATATATACACACACACACATACATATATATATATATATAGATATTAGATAGAGATTTCCATGGACATAATGATAAAGAATTTAATATGATCATGTAAGTATACATGGATATATAAACATGCATTGAGTGTATATATGTGTCGTGAGTCTGAAGAGGAAGACCAACATTGGTTTTAATTTAGATAGTTGCACTTGGATACAATATGAATATACTAGGTACTTATAGATGTCCAAGTACTAACAAATAAGAAATTTAGAAATGGAATTTTGGTATAGGAATTTACTTGAAAACATTAAGGCAAACGTTTTGTACTAAATTGAATAAGAGAAATTTTTACGGTAAGAATTAAATCCCGATTTAAAGATTTATATATATATAAGAATGAATATATATATATATATGCTCTTCAGAGTAACAATGAGATCTTAATTAAAGGCATAATATTAAACTTGAATATATGTGTGTAGCTTTAAATTATGCGCTTTAAGTTCGGTAATTAATATGATATAAGTAGTTGATTGAGACAGTATTAGAATGATTGTAGTGACTTCGACTGGAGCGGAGGAATGAATTTCCAATTCGGAGGATCGAGGAAGATACTCGCTAAAGGTATAAGGTAAGTGGGTTAAATAAATCTTACTAGTATCATCTCGTAAGAGATGAAAGAATCCTCATTAAATAATTAATTAAATTTATATAGGATATTGGTTGGACATTAAGGGTAAGACAAATAGAGTAAGTATGGGGAGATTTTTAAATCGGACATGATGTGCTTGTGAAATATGCTTATTTGAAAAGTGATTTTGTTGTGAATTATGTGATGTGTTATGGTTCTCTTATGATTATTGAACATGTTAACATACTGTTATGCTTTGAGTAAGTATATGTGATTTGAGTACAATATATACATATCGCTCCCTATGTTGAGTCAATAGACCTCAATTAGTACCTATTCATATTTGCCGAAAGCTAGGAAAATAAAGGCCAAAACGAGCAAAGACTCAATTTCTGTACCGTGTGAGCCACCTCTAGAGTCCTTCAGGAACTAAGTGCTACACGAGTTCCGAGGTGTTAGTATTTAGTCTAAGTCCTAAAGGCCAAAACGAACAAAGACTCGATTTCTGTACCATGTGAGCCACTTTTAGAGTCCTTCGGGAACTAAGTGCTACACGAGTTCCGATGTGTTAGTATTCAGTCTAAGTCCTAAAGGCCAAAACGAGCAAAGACTCGATTTTTGTACCGTGTGAGCCACCTCTAGAGTCCTTCGGGAACTAAGTGCTACACGAGTTCCGATGTGTTAGTATTCAGTCTAAGTCCTAAAGGCCAAAACGAGCAAAGACTCAATTTTTGTACTGTGTGAGCCACCTCTAGAATCCTTCGGGAACTAAGTGCTACACGAGTTCCAACGAATTATGAGGAATCGTAGGATATTGTGACGATAAGTAAGTGATTGTGATTCGTGAATGCGACGAATGTAAAAGAATGAAATAGATCTATGCATATGACATAATGTGTGTGATTATTGGATTATGTGTATATATGCCCCTCAAACATGTGCTATTTGAATGTTCGTTTCTTTCACACTTAATCATACTGATAAAAAGGATGATGCTTTGTGAATTTAAGAATGGAATGAAAGCATGAACAAGTTTGTGATGTTTGTGTACATACGGAATGGTAATAAACCTTAGTATAATCCATACATGATATTTTACAATGACTCAAGCATGTATGTTCGTGTCTTACGATATGAGCCTAGTATGTACTTATTTAAACTACTTACTGAGCCGTGGATTGCTCACCCCTTAATTTAACATCTGCAGATCATACGAGTTGATAGCCAGCTCAGGCTTCGTGTAGGCTCCTGGGAAACCGTACCTAGTAGTGGTACTCATTTGCGTTCTCCGGAGCTAGCATTTTGTATTTTGAGGTATACTGCTAGTATATCATTTTGATAATCATGTGTACATTAATTTCACAGTACTAGGAAAGTATATGGGATGTAACTTTGGATCGCACTAGATGATTATGCGAGTTTAGGTGGTTATCGAGTCCGATCAGGGTCTTAATGTATGTTTTAAATTATATATAAATATAAAGTGATAGATGTGAACTTAGTAATGGTTAAACTCTTGAGATCTTGAAATACTCGATTGTATGAACTATGGAGAAACACCAGCTGGTTGTGTTATGTGATTTAAAATGTGTTTTAGTGCAGGAAATTGTACCTAGGGAAATTGATAAAATACAAAAGGGAGGTTTTCGACCTGTTTCTTTTGGGAATAGTAAAATAAGGTGAAAATCAATAAGAAAAATCTCTTTGAGAAACATGATATAGCTCGAGAAATAAAATGAGTAAGATAGGATTTGATTTAGATACTACATTAACACCGAATACAAACCGTAAGTAGAAAAGAAAAATTTGGTTCGAAATTTTCATAAGAAATCAAGTAAGTGTTGAGTGGGCCTCATTGGCCGTCGGGTCTTGACACTTTTCCCATACTACAGTATCACCGTGTTGACGAGAATACCATCCAAGATTGTGTAGTGTAGTAAGATTGATGGTGTTACCGGGTTCGGGAAGGACACCAGCCTCATATGAACAATCAACGCCGTGATCAAGCAGATAAAAAGCAAGTGGCTGTGGGAAGACAATCGTGTGGACCTTGCCAAGAACAATCTTCACCCAATCTTGGAGAATGAAATGAGCAAGGTCTGGCTGGTCACCGTCAAGGGAATGAATGTGGTGGAGCCAGAAGCGATCAAGGCGTCGGAGTTAAGAATATTTCGTCCCGAGCGGGCGAAGATTCCAAGAGATTATAATGTGAAGAAGTCTTGCGAAGATGGGAAGGTCACCCGCATGATCATTGACGATATTAAATTCTAATGGGACGTTGACATTTTTGTACACAAGACCATCCTTCGGAATGCGAAAGGCACGCGAGAGAGAATATTTGGTGATCTCAACATCTCGACCCATAACAAAAGATTGAAGTCCCACAACCTTGCATAGGTCATTCGGAGAATAGATAACTTTGGCATTTGAAAAGAAGGCTCGAATAATGTTTAAAGGAACCGGAGTGTTGATTTTGAGAAAGTGTGTCCAATGGAAGGCTTCAAATTTGGCCAAGTGGGGAAAGTTAATGGATTCCAAGAAACCGAAATCAATTGGACGATAATGTTTAATACGCATATTGGCAAATTGGGTATGGTAGCGGTGTTTCTCTTCCGCATTGCCAAAACACCGATTAAAAGCCGTTGGAACAGAAGAGGAGGAGGAAGAAGGACGAGCACTTTTCCTTGTCGAGGCATGTTTGATTTTAGGAGCCATGTGGCGGGAAGGTTGAGTTTAAAAGGTGGAGGAAATTTCATTTGGGAATTTCACCGAACAGATGATGGGCACAGGTTTGGTGAGCTATGAATGAGTGTATGGGGAAATAGAAACCTATCCAACAACATAATACCACAGATCAATATGCAAGCAATAAGTTTGATGAAGATATGATGCGGAAATAGTCAAAGGATGCTAAGTTATAAACACTAGAAGTTAGATAAAAAACATGGATTTATGTGAAATGAAAAATATAGCATAGTGAAAATTGATGTAGAAACTAGAGATGGGTTAATAAGATATGATGAAATAATCAAGATATGCAAGAAAAATTGATGAAAATGAGTGAAGAACACTTACAATTGAAACGTTGGGTGAATAGTGATGAACATAAGGAGGATGAGAGGAAGTTGAAATTGATGAAGATTGGGTGTGAAAGGATGAGGAGAAGTAAAAGAGAAGGATAAAAGAGGAAAAATGGTGAAGAAAGGAGGCGATTTGGTGTAGAAATGGTGTAGATCTTGAAGTTTTGGGTAAGGAGAATGGAGGGGGGGGGGGACGTTGCTGTGGATGGGGAAGGTGAATAGTATGAGAAAAGAGAGGAAATCCTGACTTTTAACAAGGGCCTCTCATGGATTCTGGCCGAGGGGATCGATCCCTTTACTGGGGGGATCGATCCCTTTTGGGCAGAATACACTTCTGCCCATTTTGATGCTAACGGATCGATCCGATGGTGAAATGGATCGATCCTCATAGCAAAAACCCAGATTTCTAGGCCAAAATGACCCGGGAATCAATCCAATTTGCATAAGAATTGACCCCTTAGTCCATTGCCTCAGTGTTGATGCAGAAAAATGATTTGAAACTTAAAGAACTTGTGCATTTTCATTGTTTAAAATCAAAATATGGTTTGGCCACTTGGGATGCATGAGATATAACTTAAAAACTGCAGGAAAAGTGCAGAAAAATTGTATTAGTATGCAAAAATGATGCAGAACAGTTTTGAACAACAAGTGACCATGATGGTGATAGTGTCTTAAACATCAAAAATGGGTTTTGGTTAATGAAGAGAGTTTAACATGATCAAAGCACACAAAGTTCAACAATTCAATCTCAAAAAGCTAAGAACATGAATAGTAACATGGTAAGTTAAGGTCATGAATTGCAAGTGGTAATTATATTCTCCAAATTTCTTTCTTGCAAGCATCACAACCAACTTAAGCCATTCATTCAACATCAAACAATTCAAGGAGTATTCATAATACCTAATTCACCTCTAAAAGTGCAAAATCTCTCCTTGTCCAAGGGTTTTGTGAAGATATCAGCTAATTGGTGCAAGGTATCTACATACTCTAGAATTATGTCCTCTTTTTGCACATGATCTCATGTAAAATGATGTCTAATCTCAATGTGCTTGGTTCTAGAGTGTTGGATGAGATTTTTTGTAAGGTTGATAGCACTAGTGTTGTCACACTTGATAGGAACTTGGTTCATTTCTATTCCATAGTCTCTCATTTGTTGTCTAATCCACAAGACTTGAGCACAACAACTTCCGAAAGCTATATATTCAGCCTCGGTTGTGGATTGAGCTACGCTATTTTGTTTCTTAGAGAACCATGAAATAAGCCTACTTCTTAAGAATTGACATGTTCCCGATGTGCTTTTCCTATCCATTTTGCATCCACCAAAATCAACATCGGAATAAGCATGGAGAGCAAGTGTAGAATCTTTAGGATACCAAAGTCCTAAGAAAGAGGTGTCTTTAAGGTATCTAAGGATTCTTTTTACTGCTTGTAGGTGTGATTCTCTAGGAGATGACTGAAATCTAGCACACAAGCATACACTAAACATTATATCAGGTCTACTAATAGTTAAATATAGCAACGAACCAATCATAGACCTATATAGTTTAGTGTCTATACACTTTCCTCCTTCATCCTTATCTAGCTTGATATTTGTGCTCATTAGTGTAGAGTAAGGTTTAGACTCATCCATTCCAAATCTTTTGAGCAAATCTTTAGTGTACTTAGCTTGATTTATGAAAATACCTTCTTTGTATTGTTTAACTTGAAGTTCTAGAAAGAAGGTTAGCTCTCCCATCATACTCATTTCAAATTCACCTTGCATTAATTTTGAGAAATCTTTACACAATGACTCATTTGTAGATCCAAAAATGATATCATCCACATAAATTTGAACTACTAATAAGTCATCACCCTTAGATTGGATAAACAAGGTGGTGTCTACTTTGCCTCTTACAAAACCTTTTTCAATTAAGAACTTTGAAAGTCTTTCATACCAAGCTCTAGGAGCTTGTTTTAATCCATATAAAGCCTTTGATAGTTTGAAAACATGGTTAGGAAACTTTGGATTTTCAAAACCGGGAGGTTGTTCAACATAAACCTCTTCATTTATGTAACCATTTAAAAAGGCACTTTTTACATACATTTGATATAATTTAAAATCCTTGTAACATGCAAAGGCAAGTAGCATCCTAATGGCTTTTAATCTAGCTACCAGAGCATATGTTTCATCATAGTCTATTCCTTCTTCTTGCCTATATCCTTGAGCCACTAACCTAGCCTTGTTTCTAACAATAATGATATTCTCATCCATCTTATTCTTGAATATCCATTTGGTTCCAATGATGAGATAATCATTAGGTCTTTCTACTAGTGTCCACACTTTGCTTCTCTCAAATTGATTTAATTCCTCTTGCATGGCCATAATCCAATTTTCATCTTCCAAGGGCTCATCTACATTCTTTGGCTCAAATTGTGACACAAAGGCTACATATTGACATATGTTTCTATAGGTTGACCTCGTTCTAACGCCAATGTTTGGATCTCCAACAATATCATTTTCCTTCACATAACCAAGTCTCTTGGACACCTAGATTCTTTTTCAATTATTTCTTGTTCCATGGACTCCTTATTTTTGTTAATATTAAGATCTTCTAATTGTTCTCTAACACCCTTATCTTGGGATGGATCAACTATAAGTTCATCAAAGATCTCTACTTCATCATCAAAATTGGTTCTACTGGTGATATTTGATTCATCAAAGATTACATGAATTGACTCTTCTACTACAAGTGTTCTTTTATTGAAAACTCTATAAGCCTTAGAATTTAAAGAATAACCAAGAAAAATACCTTCATCACTTTTTGCATCAAATTTTCCTAGGTTATCTTTACCATTGTTCAAAACAAAACATTTACATCCAAATGGGTGAAAATAACTTATGTTAGGCCTTTTTCCTTTATAAAGCTCATAGGGAGTTTTCTTTAAAATAGGCCTTACCATAGCTCTATTTATAACATAGCAAGTAGTATTTATTGCTTCAGCCCAAAAATATTTAGGTAAGTTATTTTCACAAAGCATGGTTCTAGCCATTTCTTCTAAGGTTCTGTTTCTCCTTTCAACTACCCCATTTTGTTGAGGAGTTCTAGGAGCTGAGAAATTATGGCTAATACCATTTTCATTGCAAAATGTATCAAAACCAAGATTTTCAAATTCTTTTCCATGATCACTCCTAATACTAGTAATATAGTAACCTTTTTCATTTTGAACAAGTTTTGAGAAAACAATAAATTTGTCTAAGGCTTCATTTTTCACACTTAAAAAGAACACCCAAGTGAACCTAGTGTAATCATCAACTATGACAAAATCATAGTGTTTTCCTCCTAAGCTAGTTGTCCTAGTTGGTCCAAAGAGATCTAAGTGGAGAAGTTGAAGTGATCTAGAGGTTGTAACACACTTCTTAGATTTAAATGATATTCTCTTGTGTTTCCCTCTTACACATGCCTTACAAACTTTATCATTTTCAAATTGAAGCTTAGGCAAGCCTACCACTAAGTCTCCTTTGACTAATTTAGATAAAACATGCATGCTAGCATGACCTAGTCTTCTATGCCATAACCAAGGTTCATCTTCTCTAGTGGCCATAAAGCATACATTTTTGCTATTTAGTTCATCTAAATTAACAATATAAATGTTTCCTTGTCTATGTCCAATAAAGAGAATTTGATTAGTTTTAGCATCAACAACATTGCTACATAAAGCATCAAAGACAACTTTAAAACCCTTATCACACAATTGACTAATACTAAGCAAATTATGTTTTAAACCTCTAACATACAAAACATTCTCAATAGTTGAGGAAGAGTTACCAATGGAGCCAATTCCTTCAATTTGTCCTTTGGAGTTGTCCCCAAATGTGACTTCTCCACCACTTTTATGCTTTAGGAACTTGAATTGGCCTTATCACCCGTCATGTGTCTTGAGCATCCACTATCAAGGTACCAATGCTCCTTAGACTTAGCCTTGTAGCAATACTCTTCCTCCTACATACAAACACATCAAGCTTTCATCTTAGGTACCCAAATTTTCTTGGGTCCTTGAGAGTTAGTACTAATAATTTTTTATCCTTTAGGGATCCATTTCATTTTTAAGGACTCATCACTTGAATTTAAAACATGTTTAGGCACCCAAATCTTGACAGCCATTTTTCCTTTAATCATGGTCTTCCTAGAGGTGCATGCTTGTGAAGAATGTCCTAGTTTATTACATAATGTGCACAAAACAAATTCTCTATCTTTAACTAGGAAATTTTTTAGATGAGTTTGTTTGTTTGATGCATTATAGCCTAACCCTTCTCTATCAAAGAATGCTCTTTGGGTCTCCAACATATGATCAAGTTTTTGTTGACCCATATAAAATCTAGAAAATGAGTTTTGAAAATTAGTGTTCTTTTTGTTTAATTCTTCTATTTCTAGATTTGCATTTTCTAATTTCTTATCACATTCTAATTTAACATTCATAAGCATTTCATTTTCCTTTTTCAACTTAGAGATCATTTTCTTATATTTCAAATTCATGCATTCAAATTCATTTGCTAACTCATCAAATGCACCTTGCAATTCATCAAAAGTGTATTCATTAGTATCTAATAAGTTAGATGTTACCTTCTCATCTACAAAAGCCATAAAACAAAGGTTGGCTACTTCATCTTCCACATTCTCTTCATTGGAGCAATCACTATCACTCCATGTAGCCACCATTGCCTTCTTCTTTGGTTTCTTCTCATTTTGCTTTCTATAAAGAGGACAATCAAATTTAATATGATCAGGTTTTTTGCATTCATAACAAATAATTTGGTCCTTTTCTTTCCTATTGGTTTCTACTCTATTGAACTCTCTCCTAGGAGGTCACCTAGAGTTTCCATTAGCTCTCATCCTCATGAATTTGTTGAATCTCTTGGCGAACATAGCCATTTCTAAATCCTTATCATCACCACTTTCATCATGATCGTCCTTTGATTCCTCAATTGTGGTGGACTTTAGAGCTACTCCAACTTTCTTTGGGGGATCTTGATTTCTCTTAATTTTCATCTCATAAGTAAGTAAATATCCCATAAGTTCATCTAATGAGAGTGTATGAGGATCCTTGGATTCCTTAATAGCAGTGACTTTAGCTTCTCATGATTTAGGTAAGCTATTGAGTATCTTTTTCACCATTTCTACATTAGAGTATGTTTTTCCTAAGGCTTTAAGACCATTTATGATGTCAATAAACCTAGTAAACATGTCACTAATTGACTCATCATTCTTCATTCTAAACATTTCATAGTCTTGAGTGAGCATGCCTACTTTTGTTTCCTTGACTTGTGTGGTTCCCTCATGTGTGATGGCTAGTTTATCCCAAATTTGTTTAGCATTCTCACATTGTGAAACTCGATTATATTCATTTGGTCCTAATGCAAAAAATAGTGTGTGCATTGCCTTAGCATTTAGTTGTGCCATTCTAATATCGGTAGCATCCCACTCATCCTTTTTCTTTGGCACATCCTCCCCATCTACTTTCTTAATAGGGACAAGAGAACCTTTAACTATAATCCTCCACACTTCATAATCATTAGCTTGAATGAATAACATCATCCTAGTCTTCCAATAAGCATAATTTTCACCATTGAAGAGTGGTGGTCTAACTGTAGAGTGTCCCTCTCCTACCAAAGGTGCAGATACACTAGTTTGAGCCATCTAGATCGTTTTTACTCGAAGGGAATTACTCCTAATCGATTCTCGAGTCCAAGCTCTGATACCAATTGTTGGCTCTACCGAGAGGGGGGTGAATCGGTCTTTATACTAATTTTGGCTTTTCTAAGGATTTAATTCACAAATGCAATAGATAAAGCAATAATGAAATAAATGCAATAAGTAAAGAAGGATAAGAGAAGCAAACACAGATTTTATAAAGGTTCGGCCAATCTCTTGCCTACGTCCTCTCTCCTTGATCCTCTTGTCAAGGGGTTGATTCCACTCTTCCTTTGGAATTCTTACAAACCACTTCAAGGTGTGGTGATACCTTTTACACTTTCTGTTGATGGCTTAGAAACAACCTTCGAAGTCTATCCCCTTACAATGCTACCCTCACTCTTACAATAATAACCTCACAAGGTTTGCTCACACCTTTAAGAATCAGTAATTTGAATGAGTAGGTGAAGAACAAAGTAATTTCCAACAAATGGAGTACAAAGAGTAAATATTTCTACTAGGATTTCTTTCTTGAATGTATGAGAGTTTCTTCAGTGCTTCTTCTGCCTCCAAACTTCATAAATGCTTCTATTTATAGCCCACCAAACGATTAGAACGGTTGGTGAAGCATTTAATGCAAATTCTCCCATTGAAACCCTCAAAAACTAGCCGTTGGAGTCAGGTCTCGTGCAAAGGGATCGATCCCTTTTCAAAAAGGATCGATCCTTTTTCTCCAGAACCCTTTCCAACTCTTTCCCGGATGGCTCGAAGCATTCTGTCACTTTGGGATCGATCCCTCTACAGTAGGGATCGATCCCTTTTATCCAGTACACTTTCCTGCACTTAATTTGCTGCAAAGTTTATGGTTTTTGTGATTCTAAGTCAGTTCAAAACCTTCTAACACTTTTCTAAGAGTATTTACTGACTTATTCAATTGAAATCACAATCCAAGACTTTGTTAAAATAATTTCAATCATTGAGTTCATTTAAAGCAAATTTACTGGTATAAAAATCATTTTTAAGCTTGCTTGCGTTTTGTCATTTTCAAAATACTTGTCAATTTAAAGCTAATAACTTGCTATCAAAATTCTCCTTAAACTTCCCTTTATTTGCACTTATACCATGTAACATTTTATTTTTCCCAAATTTCCTGATTTTAACTTTTTATTTTAATTAAATTTAATTTAATTATATCAATATTTGGTTAATCTTTGACCAATTGGATCAACTCCATGTTAAATGACCATTTTAGCCTTTTTCATCAATCATATACATATTTGGGCTCGAAATCCAAATGGGACCCACGTCTCTTTTCACTTGAAATTTACAAAAATATACTAAATTAATCAAAATTACATATTAATACACATGTACAGTACCAAATAATTGGTTCTCACATATTTTATTTAGTATAAAAATAATTTCAAATTCATATTATAATAACAAAAAAACTTCTAACTTTGAATTTAAGCTTCTTTTGATTTTGAAGTAAAATTTTCCTACAACTTTAAAGAGATCAAAACATATTACATTTATAAAGATTATTTAGTTAATATAAAACTACAACTATAGAATTATGATAGACTTTATTTTATGATTTATTATCTGTTTACTAATTTGTCTCCTTGTTTTTAGGAAACTAATTATTAGTCCTTTTTTATAGAAACTCTTTCGGAGTAATTATTTCCTATTAGGATTCTTTATTTACTAGTGTTAGTTACTGATGTTCCTTGATTCAGGTAAATGATGTATATCATCTCTTGTGTATATATGCATAACATACTAGTAATGAAAACAGAGGAGTTTTTCATTCTTCATAAAATTATGCATGGTATTAGAACAGGCTCTAAAAACTAGGTGTTGTCGATCTCTCATCTTTTGTCATCACCGAATACAAACTTAACAGCTAGAACTATCTTGCCTAGTCCTAGTCAATTTTAATTTTTATTTCCGGTAAGGGGAGATATGAATACCTTAATGGTGAGGCAGTCTAGACAAAGAAGGAAGATTCAACCTTTCAAGCATGGAAAACAGAAAACAATCTCGTTAATTCATGGCTTCTCAATACCATGATGAATGAGATAGGAGAAAACTTTCTCTTATATGAAACAGTAGCAAAAATTTGGGACACAGCTAAGGAGGCATACTCTTATGTCGAAAACAAGTCAGAACTGTTTGAGCTTGAGTGTGTTCTTCATGATCAGTGACAAGGTGATCTCAACATCACTTAGTACTTCAATATTCTTAACCGTTACTAACAGTAATTAACATGTTCAAAGAATACAAATGGAAGTGCACTGATGATGTCATATATCACAAGAAGATTGTTAAAGAAGCACGCCTATACAAGTTCTTAATCGGCCTGAACAAGAATTTAGACTATGTTCGCGAACGGTTTCTATCAAAAAGTGACCATTGCAACCAACTTGGACACACAAAGGATCGGTGCTAGGATTTACATGGTAGACCCAATGATGCCAAGTCTGTCACTCGCTGTGAGACTCGATTTTATAATACTGTATACCATATGTTTGTGTAAATCTTTGATAGTGGAAATAAATTATTTAGTGAAATTAAATAAAAATTGAATGTGGATTTCCGCTTTGAATTTTGGAATTATTGGATGTATGATTTATAAAATGGTGTATAAGATGTGAAATAAATATTAAATGATGAAGAGGAGGCATAGAAATAAATAAAGAAACAAATCTGAAAATTTGGAAATTTAAAAGCAATTGTGATGGCATAAAATAAAAATAAATATATTTAAAGGAAGGTAAATTTATTTATTAGACTTGTGATTAAATTTGATTGGTTGGAATATATAAAAAGAGATAGAAAACAAGTCCAAACCGTGTAGCAAAATTGGATTGCACGCCAAAATTTTTGCTGCTGTGTGCTACACGGCTGGATGCAAATTGAAATGCAAATTTTTATGGTATAAAATTGGATAAATGATAATTAGATGGAGGGGATTTTATTAATTGGAAATATGGTTAATTCCTATTGGTTGAAGCCTACAAAAAGAAGAGGGAAATAAGTCAAAAACGTGTAGAAAAAATGAGGTCCACGTCGTTCCTTTTTCTGCAGTTTTTCTGCACATTTTAATGCTCAATAAGATAAGGAAATGATGAGGATATGGTATAGGTAAATGGGTGGCAAAGTCTTATTGGCTAACATGGATAAATAGGAGACTAGTTGGATCAAAACTTCAGCAAAATTTTCTTCTTCTTACCAACTCTACTCTGCTGCTCCACGATTTTCTGTCTTGGCTGCACATTCATGCTCTGTTTTTACTTCCGTTTATTCCATGATTACTTAGCAAAATTACATCCTATTGCTATTTAATCATTTAACCTTCTCCATACACCTTTCCTCCACCTTAAAACCATCAAAGAACCAAGGAAAAAAGGGGTTGACGTGAACCAGAAATTGTTCTGTTTGGAGCAGTGTTGGTTCGATTGAATAAAGGTAAGAGGGTTTGGATGATTGTTGATCTTTATGATGATATTTATTTGTTATAGCATGAATGGCATGTTTAAGACATGGGGTGGAACTAAATAAATAAAGAGAAAAGAGCCTAGAGACAATTCGGTTAGAGCAAGGAAATATCATTTTCTATTGTTTTAATTTAATCTAAAGGGGTGTTTTAGCTTAAGTTAAGGAGTAGAAGAAGATTATGAAGTTAGTTTACCATGATATTGACTAGATAAAATTTTGCCATGGAAGAGGAGTTTCGGTCAGTTTGAGAACCTAAGGAAGATGTGTACTTTCTTGCATGAAAATGATATGAAATAATAGCCTATGATGGAATAAGAAAGATGGAAATATTAGAATTCCATAAAGGAAACAAAAGCATGAAGGTATGCAATTAGAGGGTTTCGGCCATGTTGTTTTGGCCATGATACCATATTGAGTTTCTATGGTTTAATGATAGAAAATTAATGTAGAAATCAAAAGAGGAAGATAAGTGAAATCGGAACCGAAAAAGGAGCTAATACGAAAAAGTTCAATTTTAGCACCAGTGTAAATTATACTGGTTGTGCATATGCTATGTCATTAGTGGCTGCATTTTATGGAAGTGAGTGGCTTAAAATTAAGAGGAAAATTATTAATAATTTTTGATAAAATTATTTTGCAACCAGGAATTAAGGATATTGTTTTAGCGTAACCGAGAAGCTCGATTTCATAAGATAGGTAAGGAGGAAGTGTGTGAGTTGTATGGATATGATGAATTGCATGATTTATCAAGTTTAATTTTATGAAATTATTGGAAGCTTGATTTGCTTTGAAATCATGCAAAATTGTGGTTGAAAGCTGGTTTATATACTGTTAAATTCCGTGCAGGAGGCTAAGAATTCGCAGCCGTTATGCTGTCGAAAAATTATCAAAATTATTCTAAAATATCATGAAATATTTTAGATGCATAAATGGAATAAATCATGAATTTTGGAAATCATTTCCATAAATTTTCCATAAAATGGAAATTGTTGAAAAATGCTAAATTAAATATTCATGTTATGAATTTTTATTTAAAGTGAGAATGAAATATATTCTTTTTACTATTAATTAAAAAAAATAACGCAGCAATGGAAGAGAATTCTTGGCTACGGTCACTAGCCATTAACCTCTCCTTTAAATCTAAGCAAATACTATAAACTAGTTATTAACTTAATCTAAGAAAACTGTAAAGAAAATTGCAGCAGCCATTCAGAAACAGAAAAAATTATTGGTGAAGATGAAGCTCCTGTCACAAGCCTCCTCTACGCCCCCTCTCACTTGCGGCAGCTCCCCTTTTTAATTCCTTAGGGCTCACTTTGTTCTTCTTCTTTGACAGCACTTTTATTTAGGCTGGATCCTTTGCCATGTCCTTGGGCTGGACATCTCCAACAAATAAATATAATGGCCCATTCTTGTGGGTTGGATTTGGAGTGTTTTATTTTGGCTTATAAATTTTTGAGATTTAAGGTGGGTTAAATGCATTTGGGATTTATGTGAGAATGGGTTTAAGTGGGCTATGGTAGGGAAGGGTTAAAGGTTTAAATAAAATTTTGGTTTTTTTTTAAAGGTAATAGGAATAAGGTTTAGAGTTTGGAAAAGGTTAAGTCTATGATTTTTAGGTGTTAAACACCAAATCCAACCATTTTTCCTTGATTTTCTTGCCATTTTCTTGATTTCCTCATTATTTTTGAATTTCCTACACATGAAAACAATTTAATTAAATTAGGAAGAAAATACATTAAAATTTCAAAATTTAATCAAAATTGATGCAAAAAAATACTCTAAAAAATGTATATTTTAGAAACTTATCAATCTTCCTCGAATAAATATCACTGCAAGTAAGCATACTGGGGCAAAGTGCGTTAAATTTTAAAAGTACAATCATTTCTCTTATATATATTCATATATATGTATACAGTACTACTTTATTGAAAAATAGTAACAGGGGATGTAAAGTGTAAGGAATGTTGTAAAAATTTCATATTTCGAAATTATTTAATAAATGTTTACCATTTATTACCGTTACTGTGCAAGTGTTAAAGGCATCTCAGAGAGCCCAACTGTAAATTATGTATAAAATATGTTATTTACTATACTGTGGACTGTTACACTCGCAAAGACAATTGAGGATACTCAACTACAACAGAAGGAAAATCTGTAAACATTCAAACTTCTCTTTTCAATAAAGAGTAGCTAGAATTACTCCACAAACTATTTGTACAGCAATAAACTAGATCATCCTCTATCATATCCACTAGATCCATGGCACACAAAGGTAATATCATACATGCCCTCAATGTTAAAGGCAAAAAGCAAGCTGTTTAGATAGTTGTTTCTGGAGCATTTGATCATATGAGTGGTGATTCAAGGTTATTTGCTACTATTAATTCATGTAAGGAAAATTTGTATGTTTGGATTGCTGATGGAACACAATCTCTGGTTGATAGAGTTGGAACAGTGAAGTTAACCGAAGATTTGATCCTTCACTAAATGTTATATTTTCCCAAGTTAGATTATAATTTGTTATCTATCAATAAGCTTACAAAAGAACATAATTGTGTCACTAAATTCTTCAAAAAATTACGTAATTTTCAAGATATTGATACGGGGAGGACGAATGGTATGGCTAAGGAGCGTTCAGGGTTATACCTACTCAATAACAACAACTTTCCAAGTGGACAAGCTTATCAGATTGGTAGTCTATGTTTTCAGAGTTCATCCCCAAATGTCTTTCTTCCTTACGTTAATAATGAAGCCATGATTTGGCATTTTTGTTCAGGTCATCCCAATTTTTGTGTATCTTCAATAATTGTTTCCATCATTATTCAAGAATAAAAATCAAAGTTTATTCCAATGTAAAGGGAGTCAATTTTCAAAGCATACCCAAAGTAATTTCCAAATTCAATCGTACAAGTCTTCTCATCCTTTGCAAAAATTCATAGTGATGTGTGGGGTCATTCACAAGTAAAAAGCATTTTAGGATTTCGTTGGTTTGTGTCATTTATAGATGATCATACACGAATGACTTAGGTATTTCTCTTAAAAGAAAAATCTGAAGTTTGTTAAGTTTTTCAAAACTTCAATACAATGATTCAAGCTCAATTTCAAACCACAATCCAAAATTTAACAACAGACAATGCCAAAGAATATTTTAAATCAGTCTTAGGGGAATATCTATTGAGTCAAGGCATTGTTCATCAGAGTTCTTGTTTTGATACCCCATAACAAAACGGTATTGCAGAAAGAAAAAATAGATACCTTCTTGAAGTTGTAAGATCTCTTATGTTTTCAGCTTATGTTCCTAAACATTTTTTGGGGGATGCTGTACTCATTGAGTCATTCTTAATAAGTCGTATGCCTTCTTGTGTTCTCAAATTTCAAACTCTACTTCAAGCTCTCTTAACGTCACATCCTACCTTTCGTCTTATGTCTACCATTCTGCTAAAAATATTTGGAATGTCAATCTTTGTCCATATCCATTCACAAAATCGTTGGAAGTTACATCCTTGAGCAATCAAATGTATTTTCTCCGGATATTCATCAAATCAGAAAAAGGTACAAGTGCTATTCTCCCATCACTAATAGGTACTACAATTCTATGGATGTTTCGTTCTTTGAAAATCAATCTTTTTCTCCCAATCCTACCATTAAAAGGGTGAGTGAATATAGTAATGAATGTTAGTCTTGGAATGTCAAGAGTGAATCACCCCGAACTATTCCTATTTATCCCACTTCTCACTCCAAAAATATCGAACCTCAACTTCTTTTTGATAGTCTCCCAAATTCTCCTAAACTTGATACACAAGGAAACATTCCCATTCCATCCACCCTTATAGTGTCTAACCCATCTTTGGACTCACCAATGAATAATGAGCTACGTGTCTAGTCTAAAAGAGGAAGTGCACAACCTCAAGAAGAACCTCAAGCACCTTCTGTGTCACATCTTGAATATACTGTATTTTACACTTTTTTACACTTTTTGATACACTTTGCACTGGTTGGGCTGTCTGTGATGCCTTTAAACATTGTTCATCTACAACAATAAAACAATTTAAACAACATTTATTTATTAATAAATAATATTCAAAACTGTATGAGTCAATTTACATCCCCCGAAAGTAAATTTTGCAACCAATAGTATTGTATAAAAATGTCTGAACATATAAATGTAAACACGATACCTTCGAGATCCATTATGAGTTACTTTAAGCTACTCAAAGCACAACTAATCCACGGATTGATACTTCAATTAACCGATACATATAATCTGTGGATGTTAAAAGTAAAGGAGTGAGAAAACCATAGCTCAGTAAAGGAATTGTATGTTAATCTTGATATTTTGAAATCTATATGCAATAAAATCTTTTATTTTCCTATAAGTTCACTAGGGACCGAAATAGGAAGAATACTATAGTCGGTTAGGGATCCAGATGGAGTAAGGAAGGTATTTTGAAATACCTGTCTTGTTTCAGAACCTAGAAGCGACTATAGGGAGTAGAAAATTTAATATAAATTCGAATTTAAAAATTCACCATTTAATAATTTACATAACTATGGTATAATAACCATCAAATAAAACATTTAGGAAATAATTTTATTCCCATGGTAAAACAATCTTTCACACTTAAATAAACCATAGTAAACAGTGCAGTATATGATTCAGTATGATAAACAATTCAGTGATGATAACTTTTCAGTAATTTATACGGTAAACCGTTAGTTAAACAGTAACCATTAAATAAATAAATAATTTCATGAACGGTTTATAAATCCTTTTAAATAAAATACTCTAATCGGTATTTTATCAAATCACTTTATACTTGTTTTACACTCTTCAGTAAAACCCAGTAAGCATTACAGCAAACAATATTGTAAACCGTTCCGTAACAGAAAACACTTCCATACCAATAATAATTCATTAAAAACCGTAATAGTAGCAGTAACACTTGAATGGAGATTGGGCGACACCCTCATATATCATGTGACAATCCCCGAAGGGAACAGTAACAGTAAACACGTGAGATCTATGTCCATAGTTTATAAATGTCCTCGGTCGTACACTGATTAGGTGTCAATTGGGACGCTGAGGACAGGATCAGTGTCAACAGCTTCACACAGTAACAGTAACACATGAACACGTGAGCATGATATGGGGCCTAACAGTCTCAAAATAGTATATATGAAATCTCATCACCTTTATGGAATTAAATAAAATCGATAATATCTTTTAGAAAATCTATAAAGGTATAAATCATAGTGTCTCGTACGGTGAAAACAGTGTTATAAAATATTTACACTGTACTAATAAATTCCGTAAATATTTCATTTCACCGTAACACATATACTCATATTTCCATGCTATCCTTGTGGAAATTTCAATTTCAATACTTCTAAAAAATCATTTTTCGGTAATTGCACACTTTATGGAAAATAGTAATATTTATTTTCCAAAACTAATAATAATTTCATAAACACACTGGTTCACTATGGAACACATTTAGAAAACATTTCAGTCTCAAACAATATTCACATGATAACATTACCTTTATGGAAATCAATAAAATAAGTAAAATCTTCAGTCAATCCGTAAAGGTATATTAAATCATCTGGTGAATATTTATGAAAAATAATTTATAAGATATTCACTTTTCCACTTTACACTTTATAAACTACTTCATATACTGTAAGACATGTAGGAGGAATTTTAAGTAACCTCACTTTTATGAAAGTCGGTAACATGAACATTTAAATAATATTTTTTGGTATATTCATGTCTTATGAAAAATATTGAATTCATCATTTTCAAGGCTAGGGAATCATCCAAATATGCACAAAATATTTCATGACATTTCAAAGAATTTTCTAAGAAATTTCAGCAACATAATGACTACTTATACCCTAGCCTTCCTCCAATTTAAACACAGTATATTTCCAACCAACAGCCATATATTTCATAATTTCCAAGGCAATTTACTTTCAAAACATTCTCATAAAATTATTTGCATTTAAATCATGTATTCGAAATATCCTTACAGTTCAAATACGCATCCCTTACCTATTTGTCGTATTTGACTCTTTCGAGTGTACCACACGTAAACCGTTACTCCCAGGCTACAGATAATTTCACCAAAAATGTTAGCTCATTTAATACTTATTTTTGAGCTATTATTCATGTCTATGTGCAACCACAATGGACACTACAAATATTTTTGCAGTATAAATTCTACTGGGAGTATAACATAACTTCTTCACATTGCGTCGGATTTTAAATCCAAGCATACCGGTAGACTCCTTGTAATTTCTACAGTCTAAATCTACCCTTAAATCATCAAAACCAGCTATGAATCCTAGTTCCCTTTATTAGGTCCTCCCTTAGCCATTTTTGGTGACATTTCAACAATCTAATGTTGTAATCTTGCTTGGCCATTGTCATTGCATCATCTAGCACCAAATTCATACATGAAATGCCATAATTCCCTTAGGTTCCCACGTTAGCCAAAACCCCTCTCATGGCCAATTTTTATTTTGCAACATTTAAATGAAACTAATGGTAGAAACATGCTTAACAAACATAAAGGAATAAATCTACATTATTAGAATTGATGAAAGCTTAATGGATGGTAGGATTACCTCACATGGCCAAAACTTGGAAGCTTTCTTTCTCATTGTATAATGGCTAATACTATGACCTGTGGATATGGGTAGGTAGAGGAGAGAGAATAGATTAATTTTGTAGTTAAAATTTTGGTGAAATTTTTTCTAATTGGTGAGATATAGTTGCTTGAATTTTCTTTCTTCTCTTTTCCTTGTTAATGGCGTGGGAGGCAATTGGAGGGGATGATGAATAGTGTATCTCAGCTGCTGATGGTATTTTAAAGAAAATTCTTGAAATGGGCAAAATAACCAAAATCCCCCTGGTTATGAAAATAGTGGACAATTTTGCCCTTAAGTTTTTGCAGTCGTAAAACTATGTAATCGCACTCCAAATTTTTGGATTCCAGCACCAAATAATCCTATTTAATGTATCTTGATGATTAGAAGTGGTTTCGTCGATGTGCGGTGCACGAATAGTGAGAATTACGATTTTACCCTCGTAACTTGTCGACCAATTTCTCCAATTTCACCACTAATTTGATAAATCTGTTGACATTGTCTTAAACTACTTTTCATATAGAATAGCATGGTACTTTTACTTTGTCCCAATTCATTTTAGTTTGGGTGTAATTTACGAAAATACTCTCGAGACGTAACCGTCAGTTTCTAATTTGTTTACCATATTTCCAAGAATAGTGCAAATGTGGTATTTTGGCCCCCAAATTTCCATAATATCATTATTACATCATTTGTACACTGTTTCCTCAGTCATATATACATCTGGGCTCGAAAATCCAGGTGGGCCCAATCACTATTTACTTGAAATTTACCAAAATATTCTAAAATTAAATTAATAATTAGTTATTTTCACATGTATAGTACCATAAAATCGGTTCTTACATTCTGAACCTAACCAAGGGCCCAATCTAGTTTCAATGAATAAAGGTAACAAGTTTTTGAACCTATTACTAGTGATACTTATGGTGAAGATTTAGGTTGGTCAATTGCTCTAAGGAAGGGAGTGTGATCTTGCACTCAACATTTGATTCGTAATTATGTTTCTTACTCGAATCTTTCACCAATATTTCAAATTTTTGTTACGAATTTGGATGCCTCACAAGTTCCTACCAGCATTCAAGAAGCTCTAAGAAATCTCTCTTGGAAGGGAGCTATATTTGAGGAGATTCGGGCTTTAGAAAAGAATCAAACATGAGAACTCACTAATCTACCTCCAAGAAAGAATCTAGTAGGGTGTAAGTGGATCTTTACAGTCAAGTCTAAGGAAGATGGAAGTATTGACTTATATAAGGGAAGGCTTGTTGTAAAGGGCTTCACTCAACCCTATGGAATTGACTATCAAGAAACATTTGCACCTGTAGCTAAAATTAACATTATAAGGGTTCTTCCTCTTTGGCTACCAATCCTAACTGGCCACTTTTTCAGTCAAATGTGAAGAATGCCTTTTTGAATGGAGATCTGGAAGAGGAAGTGTATATGAAAATTCCTCCTGGTTTCAAGACTCAAGCTACAAGAAATCAAGTCTGTAAATTGAAAAGGTTTTTATATGGTTTTAAACAATACCCAAGAGCCTGGTTTGATAGATTTATGAGAGTTATGAAGCTACATGGGTATGCTTAAGGACAGTTAGATCATACCTTGTTCATGAAAAAGTCCTTAGAAGGTGAACTCTCTATTTTGATTATATAAATTGATGACAAAATTGTTACTGGTGATTATATCAAAGAAATGGCTAGTTTAAAGAAAAATCTTGCCAAAGAATTTGAGATCAAAGACCTAAGAAATCTTAGATATTGTAACGTATGGAATTTTTGGAATTATAAAATTTCGAACCAATTTTTTTTCTATTTCGATACCATTTTTCTCATTCAATCTTTCATTACCATTTGATTTGCATTCGGTGTCAGTGTAAGTTCATCCTATAACTTTCGATATTTATTAATCCTTATACCATTAGAATAATTTAACCACAATTATTAAATATCGAATTATAGTAGAAATCATAATATAAAAATTTATACCTTTATGAATATCAACTTATGACAAGTACATTTCAACTAGTTCTTTAATATTATTTGACCTTACACTATATGATTCACATCCCGTATCATAAATACAGTTGCTATGCATACACAGCTCGAGTAAGACTTTATCTTCTAGTAGTCTTCTTCGATAAATTTTGATGCAGCGGTCACTATGTGTATCAATAAACTATTTGAAATGGTGAATAAGGGGGTCTATAAAGCCCAATAAGAAATTCATATGCAAGAACTGATAGTATGAAATCTATATGCATAAAACCATTTGATTTCTAACAGTACACTAAGGGACATTTTAAGAAAGATACTATAGTCGGCTAGGTAACCAGATGGAGTATGGGAGGTACTTTGAAGTATCTTTCGTGTTCCAGTCCTTAGCTCCGACTATAGGGAGTAAATAGTTGAAGATGAGATAAATAAACAGTATAAAAACCATTAAACAATTCTATGCAATTTTTAAATCGATACATAATATATAAAAAATGTATTTAAACAATTTCATAAAGCAATCTCAGTATGAAAATTCAGTAAGAAGTAATAAACAACTGTTAACAATAACTTTGAGTATTCAGGTAAACAATATAAATCATTTCTCCGCAAACAATATAGAAATCAATTTTAGTAACGGTAGCAAAACTTAGAAAGCATATTCAATGAATATAAATAGTTCTTAAATCTGTAACATATATATTTTCTAGGAGTGCCAGGGATGTTTGAGAATTTGCCACCCTAGATAAAACAGTGGAGACAAGGCAATACCCAATAAACTCATACATAAAGACATATGGCCACAGTCAGCGGGCATCCACAAGCGAACATGGGCCAGGTGTCACCTAGGACACTAATTAAAAGGGCCAGAATCAATCAACTACAGTAACAGTAACAATGATGCATGTGCTAGTAAGCAGCTTTGGGGCCAACAATCTCAAAATAGTTTATAAACAGTATAAATACCTTTAAAGAAATCAATTTTAGTGATAAAACATTCGGTCAGTCCATAAATGCATATGTTGAAAATGTAAGCAGTTTAATAATAAAAATTTATAAAATATTCACAACTCAATATTCAATTCTAAAAATGTTCTATTTATCTGTAAATAAATTATAAAAACATGTCAGTACCCTCACTACATAAAATTCAATAACATGAATTTTTAAATATATAATTTTGGTTTTTGGTATGCCTATGAGGTATTTATGATAAAACACGATTAAAACTTATTTTATTTTCATTTCTAGTATTCAAAATATACCAAAACATGATTCTACAAATTTCTTAGAAATTTCAGCAATATAACGGTTGTTTCTATCCTAGCCTCCCTGCAGGAAAACATAATTTATAATCCCAACAGTAGTTCACAAAATCCAATCCATTTTCATCTCAAACAATTCAATAAAATCATTTTCAATATCAATATGCATTCACAGGATCCCTACGTCTTCCATACTTATCTCTTACCTTTCGGTTTTCATTGAAATGACCATTAGCACCACATGACCTATTTCACTCCCAGGCTGTAAAACATCATGTAAACACAATTATTTCATTACACTTCACTTATAAAGAACTCTACCCTTATTAAAATCTATCACATTGCCTATTTAGCTTTTAAACCGGTCTATTTCATACTGGTGCTAAAACTACAACTATAACTAAGTCAACTCCATTTTCGATTCCGATCACACCAGCAGTCTTATATTAATTTATACAGTGTCATGGGACCTAAAAAACATTAAATTGAGCACAATTTCTAGGTCCCCATCACTTGGCCGAAACATACATGCATGGCTACTCAACTTGATTAAAAAATTTAAGCTTACTTTCATACTTTACTGTTGTTCTTCATTCATTCTACAACATCAATATATCAACCAACTTTCATTACTTTAAAAATCTCTTAGCATATTCTACTAACTATCTATTGGCTCCATAGGCTAAACTGAGAGGGGGGTAATCGATTCTTAGCTAACCTTGTGTTCGTTTTTCGATTCTTTTAAATTCTCTAGCCTATATTGAAGTTTCCTAAGTTCTCTAGGCTACTCAAGTATGCAATATAAATTCAATTTAACAATCACAATATAATTGCAAGTAAATAAAGAGAGAAGGGAAAGAGAAATGTACGCAAGCGATTTATAGGGGTTTAGCAACCTTGCCTACGTCCTTTACCTTGAGACGCTCCCAAGGATTTTCCCCATATTCACTAACTTGAATTTGTCTTTACTATCCCTCTTTTTCAAGGCTCAAGAGAAATCTCTCTCTTTTTCAAGGCTCAAGAGAAACCTCCCTCTTTTTCTAAGGCTAAAGAGAAACCTCACTCTTTTTCTAAGACTTAAGAGAAACCTCCCCTTTACAAGGTGTGAATGTGTGTACAAGGAATGTAATCAAAGAAAGGCCTCTATCTAGGCAAGTGATTACAATGTTTAAGCACAAGGAAAATCCTATACAATAGTTGTGCTATGCTATACAAAGATGAAGAGTATGATAGAATATGAAGACTTTGTAGCACTTGTGATTTTGATAGGCTTGAGGAAAATGAAGAAGATGAAGAAAGATGTTGCTTAGTTGTTCCTCTTGCTTCCTTTAGCTTCCAAGCCTTTTTTTATAGTCCCTTGGATAGTTTCTGAACGTTGGTAGGAGCCAAAATTGAATGTAGCCGTTGTATCTCATAGAAACTAGCCGTTGGAGGCTTTTCACGTGTTAAGGGATCGATCCCTTCCCTTAGGGAATTGATCCCATGCTTCATTCCACGCCTCCAAAACATTCTACTAAAATGGGATCGATCCTTTATCCTAGGGGATCTATCCCTCATGTTTTTCCTATACTTTTCTGGGCCATTTTGGGTTAGAAATGATGTGATCTTTGGTTTTAATTCACTCCAAAACATTTATGAATTTTATGAGAGTTTTTCTTGACTTTCTCAATTGAAAACATGGTCCAAAAACTCATTAAGTAGTTTTCTAAGGTTGTGTTCAAATATATTCTTGAAAACATTACTTAATGAAAATATTCAAAACCATTTTATAAAGTATTAAGACCAATAAGAATATCTCATTAAATCATGATCTTAGACTTAAAATGGTTTGAGAAAATCATGTGTGATAAAGCAAATTTACAATATGAATCAAAACATAAAATATCACTTAAGTTTTTGTCATTTCAAAATACATATGTCAATTTAAAGCTAACAATTTCCCCCTTTTTGATATGACAAAACTTAAGGTAAATTTGCTTTGAAAATTCTTTGATAAAATACTCCCCCTCAAATAAAGCATGGTTTTCAAAACAGATTTTCAAACCCCATTATTTCTCCCCCTTTTTGTCATAGCAAAAAGAAGGGAAAAACAAATTAAAGCTCCCCCTAAAATTATGGCTTAAGGAAATGTGAGAAAAAAAGAAATATGCTCCATCCAGCAAGAAACATGTTAGTACATGGGACTCATAGCACAAATAAATAAGTCAATGTCCATAAAAAAATTATGAAATGTGCGTTCATGCAAAGGACATTGCTAATGATTCTATACCAATTGTTTATAAGTAATTTTTTTAAGAAGTTCCCAATTGGTAAATAATAAAGCAAGTTGTTTATAAATTATCTACTAAGTCCTATAACTTGCCTATTTCAATTCTATCAAGCACCTAAGTATATCAATTTTTCTCTAAGGTCCAACTAAGGTCCAACTAAGGTGTATGGCAATACATCATGATTATGAGCTGAAATTAGATGACATATCATATGCATGAGCTCATAAATCATTTTCAATAAAGAGTGTGCATAGAATTAAACCATACATCAAGTAACCACAAATTCTAGCACAATAGTGTCTCATGCAAAAGTGTCTTATATTAATTCTTCCCTATTTGTCATTTCAATCTAAAGAGCATGAGAAAATTTGTCAATTTAAAGCTCATACCAATTGTTACCAACGATTGACTTAGCCATTTTGCATGATGTTGATTGTTATGTGTGGTGTGCTTAGTGAATAATTAAGTCAAACATGTAAACATACAATCATACACACCATTAAACATGGATATGGATTAATTCAACATTATCATACTATCATAAAGTATTAATCCATATTTATAAGCACAAATCTAATTGTATGGAAGAATAAAAAATTTATATCATTCACACACACACATTTTCTTCTATTAAGATTTTCAATCTATGAGTGAGGTCAAGTATAATTTTATGAAAGCTAATATTCTCATCTCATAGACATGATCATTTACATCTTTCAACATCAAAACAATCAAGATTCAATGCATGTATATCAATCAAAGTCCATTTGTTCAAGTTTGCATTTATCCTTGAATGTTGATGTTGTCATTAAAGCCTAAGTCTTTTAGAAATTTTGGCCATAAGATTAATCTAAGTTCATAGAGGACAAATTTTCATGCATTTGAACATTTTAAGATCCATTTATCATCACCAATTATAGGCCAAGGGTAATTATGACTTTTGGTAAAGCTTTTTGTATTTCATGTATTTCATTCACCTAAGTCATGTTTGAATTTTATCATTAAGGTCAAGTTATGATCATTTTATCATTCAGGCATATATATTGACGTTTAATTATTTATATTCCACCAAAAATATATCATGATGCCTAATGGGAATATGTGAATCGAGCTATAAGATAAAATCCTCTAAGCATGCTTGACTAAGATGAACCAAAGAAATCATTATCTATCATGCACAAGTTCATCAAATTTTCAAATATATATCCACAAATAATTGAAATAATTCTTTAAAACAATGTTTAAAGAATTATTGAAAATCTAATTTAAGATTATTTCAAGATTTATGCAAATCATGTATGTCTTTAATAAAGAAAATGAATTTGCATTTTTAAGTTCAAGGAAAATGATATTAGTTGTTGAAGTTGAGGCATGATATCAATGAAAAATGATTTTTCATATTAAAAAGATCATCAAAACGAGGTTAAAACAATAAATTTTAAGTTGAGAAGAAAGAAGGTATCAAGAAAATTAAGAAAACTTCTTAGTTTTTGTTTGAAACCCCGAAATAGGCATATTTTACCTAGAGGGATCGATCCCTAGCGTAAGGGGATCAATCCTTTCATTCCAGAATGTAGATTTTCTACATTTTGTCCAAGGGGATCGATCCTACATGGAGGGATCGATCCCTCATCCAATTTCTACAAAATTTTGACAAAAAATTAAACTTTTGAGGTGCCAAAACTTCATTTTTGAGTATTTTAAGTCCAAGTAAAAGTTTAAACATTTGTGTAACATGATTTTGGACTTGTATGAATGAAAAATATGAATGAAAAACCATTTAACAATAGATTTTGCAATTTTGGAAGAATTTGCACCATAAAATGCATTTTTGGTTACAAAGGAGATCATTTTAAGAGTTATACATATTTTTGCTAAACCAATAAGCTTGAAAACATAAATATGCCAAAACAAACATGTTCACATAGATTTTAAGCAGATATATCATCAAATCATCCAACTTGTGAACATCATGCCATAATTTCTAACATGCATATTTCTCATTGATGCTCATGACATGGCATTTTGCATGAATGACATATTTGACATTTTTGGAGCAAGAAAATATATTATTCACACATTGCAAACTTGCTCAACTTACAGAAATCCAATAATAATTTCAAAATCATTAAACATGCTTTTCATTCAATCATTCAATGCCTCAAGAACTATCCATCAAACAATCAAAAATCATTTATCATGCCTTTTATTCATTCATTTCACTCATAAAGCATCAAAGATCATCAACAACCATATCATCAATGCACAAATAATTTAATCAAATAAAAATATTAAGGAGTAAAGAATTAAGCTTACAATGCTCTTTTGCTTGAGAGTGCTTTGCCATGATCTTCCTCATTTTTATTGGCACAAACAAACTCCATGAGAATCTGTTGAGCATTCAAACTCCATTATTCCATTGTAATTCCATGCTCTAACACACCCACACCAAGAAATTTCAAACATGCTTTGGTACCCAAATTTTCTTGGGTCCATGACAATTAGTGCAAACAATTTTTGATCCTTTTGGGATCCATTTCAAACACAATTCATCATTATTTACAGCATGCTTTGGCACCCACATTTTTCTAACTACTCTTCCACTAAATGTGGTTTTCTATATGCGCATGCTTGAGAGGTATGGCCTATCCTATTGCATAGTGAGCATATGAGAGATGTATCATGCATAGAATTTTTGCTCACTAGGAAATTCTTAATATGAGTTTCTTTTTGTTTTTGCATTATAGCCTAACCCATCTTTGTCAAAGAAAGCTCTTTGGGTCTCTAACATATGATCTAGCTTTTGTTGACCCATGTAGCATCTAGAAAATGAATTATGCAAATTTGAGTTCTTTTTATTCAATTCATTTATCTCTAGGTTAGCCTCTTCTAATTTCTTCTCTAGTTCTATCTTAGCATTTGTCAAAGCTTCCTTTTCTATTTTCAAATTAGCAATGATTTTCTTATATTTAGAGTTCATGCATTGAAATTCATTTGCTAATTCATTAAAGGCATTTTGTAGTTCATCAAATGTATAAATATTATCTTCACTAGAACTACAACTAGCCTCATCATCACTAATAGCCATAAAGCATGAGTAGGCTACATCATCATTTACGTTTTCCTCATCGGAGCTATCACAATCGCTCCATGCAGCCACAAATGCTTTCTTCCTAGGCTTCCTATCCTTTTCCTTCCTAAGTAAGGGACAATCTAATCTAGTGTGCCCTGGTTCATTACACTCATAGCACACTAATGGATCCTTTTCTCTTCTACTTGACTCTCCTCTTCGATGTCTCTTATAATTTTCTCTCTGGTTCATTCTCATGAACCTATTAAATCTTTTGGCAAACATTGCCATTTCCTTTTCTTCATCATTTCCACTCTCATCACTATTATCTTCAATGATCTCATGAGTGGAGGACTTAAGTGCTATCCCTACTTTCTTTGAAGGCTCTTCATTTCTTTTTAATTTCATTTCATATGTAAGTAAGGAGCCCATAGTTCATCTAGAGACAAGGTATTAGGATCCTTAGACTCTTCTATTGCGGTTACCTTTGCCTCCCAAGATTTTGGTAAGCTATTCAAAATTTTCTTAACCATTTCTACATTGGAATAGGTCTTGCCTAAAGCCTTAAGTCCATCGATTATGTCATTAAACCTAGTGAACATCTCACTCATGGACTTATTTTCTTTCATCCTAAAAAGCACATAGTCATGTGTGAGCATTCCTACTTTGGTTTCTCTAACTTGATTTGTCCCTTCATGTGTAATGGCTAATTTGTCCCATATTTGCTTGACATTCTCACATAGGGAGACTTTATTATATTCATTAGGACCTAATGCACAAAAGAGTGTGCATAGCCTTGGCATTCAATTGTGACAATCTTATATCATTTGTGTCCCACTCATCCTCACTTTTAGGGACATCTTTTCCATCAACTTTCTTCATTGGGATTTTGGGACCATTTACTATTACTCTCCACACTTCATAGTCATTTGATTGCACAAGCAACATCATCTTAATTTTTCAATATGAGTAATTCTCTCCATTGAAGAGTGGAGATCTAACTAATGAGTGTCCCTCTTCTCCTAGGGGTGTGCCTACATTCAAGTGAGCCATTTATGATCGTTTTACTCGATAGACGTTAATCTAAATCAATCTCGAGCCTAAGCTCTGATACCAATTGTTGGCTCTATAGGCTAAACCGAGAGAGGGTGAATCAGTTCTTAGCTAACCTTGTGTTCGTTTTTCAATTCTTCTAAATTCTCTAGCCTATATTGAAGTTTTCTAAGTTTTCTAGGCTACTCAAGTATGCAATATAAATTCAATTTAACAATCATAATATAATTGCAAGTAAATAAAGAGAGAAGGGAAAGAGAAATGTACGCAAGCGATTTATAGAGGTTCGAAAACCTTGCCTATGTCCTTTACCTTGAGACACTCCTAAGGATTTTTCCCAAATTCACTAACTTGAATTTGTCTTTACAATCCCTCTTTTTCACGGCTCAAGAGAAACCTCTCTCTTTTTTTAGGCTAAAGAGAAACCTCCCTTTTTTTCTAAGGCTAAAGAGAAACCTCCCTCTTTTTCTAAGGCTTAAGTGAAACCTCCCCTTTACAAGGTGTGAATGTGTTTACAAGGAATGTAATCAAAGAAAGACCTCTAGGTAGGCAAGTGATTACAATGTTTAAGCACAAAGAAAATCCTATACAATAGTTGTGCTATGCTATACAAAGATGAAGAGTAAAATAGAATTTGAAGACTTTGTAGCACTTGTGATTTTGATAGGCTTGAGGAAAATGAAGAAGATGAAGAAAGATGTTGCTTAGTTGTTCCTCTTGCTTCCTTTAGCTTCCAAGCCTTTATTTACAGTCCCTTGGAGGGTTTCTGAACATTGGTAAGAGCCAAAACTGAATGTAGTCGTTGTATCTCACAGAAACTAGCCGTTGGAGGCTTTTCACGTGTTAAGGGATCGATCCCTTCCCTTAGGGGATTGATCCCATGCTTCATTCCATGCCTCCAAAGCATTCTGCTATAATGGAATCGATCCTTTATCCTAGGGGATCGATCCCTCATGTTTTTCCTGCACTTTTCTAGGCTATTTTGGGTTAGAAATGATGTGATCTTTGGTTTTAATTCACCCAAAACATTTATGAATTTTATGAGAGTTTTTCTTGACTTTCTCAATTGAAAACATGGTCCAAAAACTCATTAAGTAATTTTCTAAGGTTGTGTTCAAATATATTCTTGAAAACATTACTTAATGAAAATATTCAAAACCATTTTATAAAGTATTAAGACCAATAAGAATATCTCATTAAATCATGATCTTAGACTTAAAATGGTTTGAGAAAATCATGTATGATAAAGCAAATTTACAATATGAATCAAAACATAAAATATCACTTAAGTTTTTGTCATTTCAAAATACAGATGTCAATTTAAAGTTAACACTATCAAAACATTTAATCACAATCCTTAATGATTCACACAATTTCATGACAATATCTCAATCTTGTTTAATCAATATCACATCATTAATCGTCACAATAATCAGTATCATTTCAGTATTGCTGTGATAATAATTTTTTATCATCTTAAAATTGTTTAACACAATAATTTAACCCTTAATTATCACAAATTCATTACGATACAATAATACAACCAATTTATATAAATATTTTACCACGTCCATACTATAAATCCTCACATCATCATGCTAAATCATTTGCATCAACCTCATCACCCATTCTCAACCCATAACGTTATTTTAATCATACCTTCCAAATTTTAAATTTAATATTCAAAACCTCAAATCAATCAAACTAACATCATATAAATGTACGAATAATTTATTTAAGTATCTTACCTAACATCAAAGCTCATATTTAATCTTTCTTAAACTCTGTCAAGCTCCAATCATCACTTGCACAATCTCTACACTCTTCAAATCATATATACACTTAGAAACAATTTATTAAATAAATAACAATAAGATAAACTAATTTCTTTACCCTTCTTTTTTGTCTTCTTCCTTCCTCTTTTTTTTCTCTCTATCTCTCTCTGTTGAACCAATCAGAACTGGTTCAGCCCAGCCTCACTAGTGGCGTGCGACACGACGACAACGGCGATGTGCAGCTGAAGGCAATGCTGGTGTAGGCAATGGCTACTGGCGACGTGGTAGCTCTTTCTTTTTTTTTTCTTTCTTCTTTTTCCTTTCCAGTGGTTCTAATGGCTTCCATCGGCGTCGCTCTCTTCCCCCTCTAGATCCGCCCTTACCGGCGTCAATGGAAACGGTGGTGGCACACAAATCAAATGACGCCGATCGGTCACTCTTGTCCTTCCTTTTCTTTTTCTTTCCTTCTCTTTTCTTCCCGATCTATTGCTTCTACTTTCCTCCCTCCTACTATCACCGGCAAGCCTTCCTCTCTTCCTTGGCTGGTGATGGCCCTGTCCTACGATTAGCCCTACTCTTTCCCTTTTCTCTTCTCTTTTTTTTCTTTTTTTTTCTTCGGGTCTACCTATGCAAACCAGTAAAACACAGCAAGCTTCTATGGGAAGCTTGCTGAAATTTCTTCCTCTTTTTTTTATATTTATATATATTATAAATATATTTTCTATTAACAATTATATATATATAACATATACAATTTATATATTTTCATATATATATATATATATATAAAATTTATACTTCCTATATATATAATATTTAAAACACATTTATATATAATCCTTACATCATATATTTTCCTATTTTATAATTTCTTATTATATATGTACTTTAATTAAAAAATAATCTTTATTGTTTATACACACACACACACACACATATATACATATATAAAATGATATATATTTTTATTTCTTTAATTTTTAAATTCCTTCATACCCAAAATAAATTCTTAATTATTAAATCTGCAACTTGTAAATACCGTAACTTAAAATATTCCAGTCTCATAAATAAGTTCATTTACTTACTCTAACTTATCTATTAACATCATAAGTTAAATTTACAAAATCCATAATTCCAAAAACAGGAGAATTCTCGGTTATCACAAATATTTCCTAGGAATAGAAGTGGCTAGATCAAGTAATGGAATATCAATATCACAAAGAACATATTTTTTGGATCTACTCAAAGAGTATGGGATGTTGGGATGTAAGCCAACTGAAACTCCAGTGGATACAATTAAATTAGGAAGATATGATAAGGGAACTCCAGTGGATAAGGGCTAGTATCAAAGGTTAGTTGGCAGACCTATAAATCTTTCACATAGTCGCCCTGATATTGGGTTTTTTTGTTAGTGTTGTAAGTCAATTCATGTCACAGCTTGTGACCATATTATTTCACATTTTTCTACACATTTTATTTGGTTGGCTGTCTACGATACTTAACTTTCCTTTTTCATTTAAAATATTACATATTAAAACACTATTAATTACATCCCCTATTATAATCTACAATAAAGTAGTACTGTAGATACATCTAAATACATGAAATAAATGATTGTACCTCATATTTCAGTCGAGCTGTCACATAGTTCCTCAAATACGTAGCCGAGGTGCTCGGATGTCAAATCTTTCAGTCATTTAAAATCTGAAATGTTAAAATTAAGGGGTGAACAAACCACGGCTCAGTAAAGGAACTATATGCAACACTTGATATCTAGATATCTATATGCTGTAAAATTTTCATTTTTCCTATAGGTGCTCTAGGGACCAAATAAAAAGGATACTACAGTCAGCTAGGGATCTGGATGGAGTTTAGAAGGTATTTTGAAATACCTGTTGTCACGACCCGTGACCACATTTTTCATCTTCTTATACACATCTTAACCGGTTGGGCTGTCTATGATACTTCACTTGTACTGACTGTTAAACAATTTTACAATGTATTGTTTATATTATACACATCCCCTATCGTAATTTATCAGATAAGTAGTACTGTTGACATGTCTAAATACAGAGAATAAATGATCATACCTCAAATAAACAGTCGGTCTGACACATTGTCCTTCGTGTACAGCCAGGATCCACAATCCACTGAACTCACATTCATCAAAACCTGAAATGTTGAAAATTAAGGGGTGAGCAAAACCACGGCTCAGTAAGAGAATTATATGCCTCACTTGATACTCAGCTTCCTATATGCTGAAAAATCTTTTTCATTTTTCCTATGGGCTCTAAGCTCGCATGTAGGAAGGATACTACAGTCGACTAGGGATCCGAATGGAGTAAGGTAGGTATTTTAGAATACCATACTTGTTACGGAACCTAGAAGCAACTGTAGAGAGAAATTTTCATTTTGTTTTGAATTAATAAATCCTTTTTCCTTTTCAATCTTTCATAACCTTTTTCATATTCTTTTCAAATTAATGCTTATATGAAATAAAGCATTTCTATAAAATAATTAATATTCGTATATTCCTTGAAAAGAATGTTAGTTAAATCATCATTTTATTTCTTTAAAATTCATTTCATGTTTTAATGTACTCTCTTAATTAGTACCGTCCTTTAAAAAGCAAAATAAGCTATTAAAATCTATTCCATTCTTAAGTTCACAAGGCATCATTCTTTTTATCAGTATGATTAAGTGTGAACGAGACGAACATTCAAGTAGCACATGTTTGAGTGGCATATATAAACAAAATCCGTTATATCACACACATCATATGTCATGTGCACAAGATCTATTTCATCCTTCGACATTTGTTGCATCCCCATCAGAACTTAGACCTTTACTAACACATCAGAACAGTGCAGCACTTAGTTCCCAAAGGATTCTAGAGGTGGCTCACACGGTAAAGTCATCGAGTCTCTGCTCGGTTTGGCCTTTACTAACACATCAGAACACGTGCAGCACTTAGTTCCCGAAGGATTCTAGAGGTGGCTCACACGGTAAAGTCATCGAGTCTCTGCTCGGTTTGGCCTTTACTAACACATCAGAACACGTGCAGCACTTAGTTCCCGAAGGATTCTAGAGGTGGCTCACACAGTAAAGTCATCGAGTCTCTGCTCGGTTTGGCCTTTACTAACACATCAGAACACGTGCAGCACTTAGTTCCCGAAGGATTCTAGAGGTGGCTCACACGGTAAAGTCATCGAGTCTCTGCTCGGTTTGGCCTTTACTAACACATTAGAACACGTGCAGCACTTAGTTCCCAAAGGATTCTAGAGGTGGCTCACACGGTAAAGTCATCGAGTCTCTGCTCGGTTTGGCCTTTACTAACAAATCAGAACTCGTGCAGCACTTAGTTCCCAAAG